>CM051234.1:611128380-611728380 GCA_027917425.1 Gastrophryne carolinensis
TCGTTATTTGTGAAATACAATTATTATAAGCTGGAGATGAATGGAACATAATTTCAGATACAGTTCATGGAAAAAAATACAATTCTGTGAGTACTCACCTGTACAATTGTTTTTGTAGTATACAGCACGTCCTGTTTCACTTATTCCTTACGTCTGTGTTATCTGCCACAAGGTGGCGCAGTGGACTGCAGAAAAGACTTGTGGCATCTCCCGGCCCTATAAAAGGCCAGGAACCTCCCACAAATTCCCAGTGTTACAAAGCAGTTAGACAAGAAGCCGGGAGAATAATAATGAAGGAAACTCCAACCAAACATTTGAACAAATAACCATACAGAGGTAACCAAGAATAATAATAACAAGGAATGGATGAAACAGGACGTGCTGTATACTACAAAAACAATTCTACAGGTGAGTACTCACAGAATTGTATTTTTCCAAGTATACAAACTTGTTCCGGGCTAGGTTATCCCGGAAAACATTTTAGGCTCAGTACTGCGACCACACCCAAAACTTTGTAATTTTTAAATCTATTTATTCATCTGATCAATAAAAACAATTTCTTTACATGGTATAAAAAACATGAAATCCAACATCACTTATTTCCTATACTATATTACATTACAACAATTCATTTCTGTCAGACACTCTCTGGCGGGCAGACATGTATCATGTTTCGCCATTCCTGGCTTTCTCAGTGCCCTGTTAGTGTAACAGACAGACAAACATTCGATGATATTAGTAATATATTAGTAATAAATTAGTAAGTTAGTGTAAATATATGTATATATCATCAGGTTTGAACATTCAACAAGACAAGAATTAAAGGAGACAAAACAGTACCTGATAATGATTTTCACATGCAACTATTAATGATTAGTATGCATAATTGATGTTCCCCAGAGTGAGCCGGTGATAAACCTTATCCTGCAGTTGAAAGTTATCCCATTAGTATCTATTCCGTATGGCATAGGGACCAATACCCTTATTCATTTGTTCCCATTTCCCCAATACCTGGTTCAGCTGTCAGTTTAGTCAGGCTTTATTACATAGATCCTGCATTGCTGGCCATCCCTGTATTTAACAGGAACAACAAAAAAGGACCTATGATAAACCATCTACATAATCAACAGTCCAATTACATATATTTAAAACTGGGTAGCTTAATCAGACTTGCCTGTATACTTGAAGATAAAGTTTCCCCTGTGCGGAGTGGTCGCGGTGGCAGATATGTCCAATATTACCGAACGGCTGTAACGGGAGTATGGTATCGATTTTTATCTTCGCGGCTTCCCCGCGTCTCCAAACGTGCCCTCTGTCTATCCCGTCAGCCCTTTCTGCTTACCTGCCACCGCGCCAGCGCCGCTCGTTTTATGCGCTCCATCACCTGGACCGCGTCAATCTCGGGCTCCGGCTTCCGCCGGAAGTGACGAGATGCGTTTTTCCAAGTATACAGCACGTCCTGTTTCACTTATTCCTTACGCCTGGGACATCCAAAAGCAGTGTCCGTAAGGTAGGGTGGGATCCCCAAAAAGCAACGGTGGGCAGTTCAAACCACTGCCGCTTGAAGAACATTGCGGCCAAAATCAGCATCAGCTGAGGCCCTAACATCAACCTTGTAAAACTTGGAAAAATTATGAACAGAATACCAAGTTGCGGCCTTACAAACTTGTTCAATAGAAGCTTGGTGCTGAAAGGCCCAAGACGCACCAATAGCACGAGTGGAATGAGCAGTAAGACGGAAGGGAGGATCCTTCCCCCTTAGCAGAATAGGCCTGCGCCACCGCCTAACGGATCCACTTGCTGATTTAGCCGGAGGCAAACCCTTCCTAGACCCAGAAGTGAGAACAAACAGAGCATCAGACTTCCTAAAAGTCTCAGTAGCAACCAAAGAGAACATCAGAACCCTGACCACATCCAGAGAATACAGAGTCCGCTCCTTGGAATTAGCAGGATTAGGACACAATGAAGGCAAGACAATAGCCTCGATTCAGAGACACATTCGTCCGGACTTCCGTAGCTGTCTGTGAAAGTTTTGGTGGGTGTTTGTCATTTTTTTTTGCTTTTTTTCGTCCATTTTCTACTCACACGGACGTTCGGGAATGCGCTTCCGATGATCGGAAGCAAATCGGAACATTTCCGTTAGTTCGGATCATTTTCCAAACAAAATCGGAAATTTTCCGTTCCTTCAGAAAACTTCCGTTGATTCAGAGAGCTTCCGTCTGATTCAGAGAGCTGATTTCCGACGGATCACCACCCTATAAATCTATTTCATTTCCGATCCACTTACGAGACCTTTGAGGGCTCGGATTGCTATTGTTGAACATGTTTTGCGGCTATGTGGAGGAGTCTGCGCGCCTTTAGCACCAAGGCATTGCATGTATCAGCATGGCCGAGGCCATAAATTGTATAGCAATGCATACCTGAATTAATACATTTCAGGTATGCCTTATAGATGCATTTTAATGCTGACCTTAATTAGTCCTTAGCATGTAAACATTTATTTTCCCACACATTCATATAATTGCTAACTTATGTCCTTTGTGAATTATATTTGGATTGTTGAACTTGAATCTTAATTTGTGGTAGGAGTTCTTGTTTTAGTTGGTTACCTTTGCTTTGTGTAATTATTTTATATTTGGTTGCAGGAACCGCAAGATGTGCCACTCGCCCTTGCTCCTGATGCCCGTTCTTTGCCTGCAGAATGCGGGCCAGGGGTTCTCTAATCGGGCACTATGCAAAACCCGGCCCGTGGTGGCGAGGGCCCTCTGGCTTTTGAAGTCCAGATTTAGGTGTTTGGACCATACGGGGGGGGGGGGGGGCACTGCAGTATGACCCCAACAAGGTTATACCAATGTTTTAATTTACGTTTTTTAACAGGGACCACACGTGCCAGAGTGGCACAACTGAGTGTCAGGGTCCTTCAGTTGGTGGGCGAGATGCAGGAGCTGCGCAACTCGTTGGGGACCACAGATGAAGAATAATGTTCTGTGGCCTGCCATTGCTATGTATTTTGTTTTATATAGTTGTAAAAATGTAAAATTTTCAAACTTTTGATACATTTTATATTTTATGATGGTATCCCCCAAAAAATGTTACAGTGTCATTTCATTTACAAAATACATTAACACAAAACTAATGGGCCCAGAAATATTTAAAGATGAATATTCACATTACCGAGAAGTGGTTTGGGTGAGCTTTAAGGTTCCAAAAGGGAAGATGGAGGATAGTGCTAAGTGGTTTGGGTGAGCTTTAAGGTTCCAAAAGGGAAGATGGAGGATAGTGCTAAGTGGTTTGGGTGAGCTTTAAGGTTCCAAAAGGGAAGATGGAGGATAGTGCTAAGTGGTTTGGGTGAGCTTTAAGGTTCCAAAAGGGAAGATGGAGGATAGTGCTAAGTGGTTTGGGTGAGCTTTAAGGTTCCAAAAGGGAAGATGGAGGATAGTGCTAAGTGGTTTGGGTGAGCTTTAAGGTTCCAAAAGGGAAGATGGAGGATAGTGCTAAGTGGTTTGGGTGAGCTTTAAGGGCCAAAAGGGAAGATGGAGGATAGTGCTAAGTGATTTAGCTAAACATTGTAGTAGAAGTGAGGGTGGAAAATATGTATGCGAGCACTTTAATGAGTTAAGTTTGTAGTGCGCAGGCGCAAGATCGTAAGGATTCCGTCTGGACGATTATTTTTTGTAAAATGGAAACAGAATCTATCGGGAAACGTAAAGGATTCGTTGGAGGATACGATGGGAAAAGGGCAAAAACGAAAGCCTACGTTGTAACATGTGGAAATGAAACGGAAAAGTCTGGATGGAAAATGACATCCGCGTAATTCGTAATCTGCCGTACGAACGGACGGAAACTTTACACAAGGTTTTCAATGCATGTATAGAATCGCTCGTACGCTCATACGAGAACGGAAACATTTCACAGATCGGAACTAAAACGGAAGTTTTTTGTGTCTCTCTGAATCGAGGCTAATGTCCTGATTGAGATGAAAGGTAAACACAACCTAGGCAAGAAATCTGGCTTAAGCCAAAACACCACCTTATCCTGATGCCGCTCAAAATAAGGAGGTTTGAAGGAAAGCGCCGCTAGCTCAGAAACTCACCTTACAGAAGTGATAGCCACCAAAAAGGCTACCTTAAGAATCAAAATTGGCAAGGTGGCCTTACGTATAGGCTCAAAGGAAGGCCCTTGCATAGCAGACAACACCAGATTCAGATCCCAGATTGGTAGCAAAGGCTTACGGGGTGGACGCACATGAGAAACACCCTGGAAAGAAGTTTTAACCAGCCGGTGATTGGCAAAAAATCTTTGGAAAAAAATTGCCAGAGCTGAAACATGGCCTTTGAGGGTACTAAGTTGAAGGCCCAAATCCAAACCATGTTACAAGAATTTCAGAATTCTGGGAAAAGAAAACACCCTACAGGGAAGAGACTTGGACTCACACCAGGCAATGTAAGCATGCCAGACCCTGTAATAGATAAAAGATGAGGACTTCTTCCTAGTCCTAATTATGGTATCAACAACAGGAGCAAGTACTCCCTTTTCCATCAAGATGGAAGTTTCAGCAGCCAAGACCTTAAAGCCAGCGTTTGTAAATTGGGATGGCGTAGAAGCCCCTGAGTGAGGAGATCTGGATCCTTGGGCAAGACGTACCGGACTACTGCCAACTGCACGACATCTGCAAACCAAACCCTTCTTGGCCAATAAGGGGGCCACCAGGATGGCAGGTACCTGCTCCTGGACTATCTTGCGCATGACCCTGCCCAAGAGAGGAAACAGAGGGAACACAAGAAGTCGAAACTTCTTCCACGGAATAGCCAATGCATCCGTGGCGAAGGCCAGAGGAACCTGAGACAGAGAGACAAATCTGGGAAGTTTGTGATTGTGACGAAACACAAACAGGTCCACATCCGGCTGCCCCCAGCGATGACACAGGGAGAGAACACCCGGTTGTTGAGGGACCATTCCCCCATACCAGACGTCCCCCTGCTCAGGGAGTCCGCCTCCTGGTTCTCCACCACCCAGAATGTAGACCGCTGAGATGCCGGGAACATGCTTTTCCGCCCAAGACAGGATCAGGGACACTTCCTTGAAGGCTCGCTTGCTCCAAGTTCCTCCCTGATGAATGATGTAGGCAACCGCCGTCTGGTTGACTGAGCGGATCTGAACAGCCCGACCCTGAAGGTGAGAAAGAACCATCTGATCGCCCTCAGTTCCAGGACTTTGATGGACCGACCCTGGAACCTCAGGGACTTCCAGAAGCCTCCCCAACCGGTCAGACCGGCATCTGTGGTGACCTTCTCCCAGCACGGGGGCAGGAAGGTCCTGCCCACTAGAGAGGGACCGTCTGGCCAGAGGGGACAGAGCAAACTCTTGATCCAAGGACACAAGGTCCTGATCCCAAACTGACAAGAGAAGTAACTAAAGATGTCTCATGTGAAACTGAACAAAGGGGACTGCCTCGAAGCAGGGCACCATCAGGCCCACCAACTGCATCCCCTGACGGATGGAGGGATGAGGACATGATAGCAGAGCCCGAGCCTGCATCTGAAGATCCTCCACCTTCTGCTGAGGAAGGAACACCCCGACCTGAGAGGTATCCAGAGTCATGCCCAGAAAGGACCTCACGAAGGATGGGGACAGAGAAGACTTGGGAAAGTTGAACACCCAGCCAAAGGACTCCAGAGTGGAGGTCACCATCTGAGTGTCCTGCTCGGCCCCAAATAAAGGACTGGGCCACAATCAGGATGTCATCCAGGTAAGGAATGATGCGGATGCCCTGGATCCGTAGCAGAGCCATCACTCCCGCCAGTATCTTGGCGAACACCCGAGGTGATACCGAAGGGCAGAGCCGCAGACTGGTTATGCTGATCCTCCAGCGCGAACCTTAGAAATCTCCGATGACCTGGAAAGATAGGCACATGAAGATAAGCATCCTTGATGTCCACAGTGGTCATGAAGTCGCCCGGGCAAAAGGTACTGACAGCAGAGCGTAGCGTCTCCATACGAAAATGCTTGAATCTGACAATTTGTTAAGTCCCTTCAAATCTTGTAACCGGAGGACAATACCTCCTGTATCCACCGGTCTGAGACGTGAAGCCTCCAGATGTGAGCAAAAAGCCGAAACCATCCCCTCACCCGGATGGGTGAGGGCGCCCCTTCATGCCTGAGGGGGCTTGTGAGAGGGTTTGGGCTTGGTATACAGGAGAGACCGGGATGACCACGGGATCTGCCACGGCCCCAAGAATCTCTGCGGCCACTAGAGTAGAGAGAGCCATGACCTCCTCTGGGAGCCGAAATGAAGGGAGGAGGAACCCCGAAATGGCCTCTAAATCAGAACAAAGTAAGAGAGTACTATAGTCCCCCCCCCCCCCCCGCTACCAGCTGTAGTACCATCAAGGAGACGCTTGAGCAGCCTCTTGAGGGCAATAGCAGTAATGGCAGCGGCACAGGTCGGACGCAATCCAGCCCCCACACAGGTAAAAGCATGGCAGGACAATTGATCCATGCGCCGGTCCTCACCATCCCTCAGAGAGGTAGTGTCAGGGGAAGGTATGACGAAGTATTGGACAAGCCTTCTTAACAAGATCAGCAGGAAAGAGATACCTTTTATCCAACCCTTGGGCACAGCAGGCAGCCTGCTAGGACGTTCCCATTCTTTAAGTGCCAAAATGGTAAAATGTTCCTGCTCAGGGAACTCTGGACGCTGTTTACCAGGGCGAAATAGCTACCCCTGCTTTCTCTTAGCCACCTCAGGGGCAGCAATGTGCAAAATATCAAAAATATGTGACAGCAGATTATCAGTGTCCTCAGGGTACCATGAATCCTCTCCGGACACCGGCCCAGGGTCACTATCGCAACCCTCCTGCTGGTTCCCAGAGAAGTCAGAATCCTGGGAAAGTCCCCCCATCTCAAAGGGGTGACAGCCACCAAACTCATCAATCCCCACATACACCTTAGCAAGGGGGGAGGGACTGGGATCCAGGTGCCGCTTCTTGCCAGAGGCCTTCCTAGAAACAGGCCTGGCAAGCTGCCTCTCAATGTTAGCCACCCGCAGAGCCAAATCAGAGTGAGACTCCCTGCTAACAGTGCCCCCACAGGGGCCTAGTTGCAGGAGCGGGGGGTAGGTGAAGCAGAGGGAGGCACAGAGCTGGGAAGCAAAGCAGGAAAACCAGCTTGTAGCGCAATGACACTGTCAGCACACGGCATTCGCACACCGTGACACTGTTAATCACAGGGGATACCCACACATGGAACATAGCTGGGCTTGCCCCGCAGGGCCCCCAAGCACGCTATCCCCTGAAGCCTCCATATGGTGATTAACACAGGGGCAATAGACCAGTAGTGGGTAAAGGCTTAAGACAGAAGCCACCCGGGATGCCCTCCCACGGGATGCCCCCAGAAGTCTATTTTGTGAAGGGGGAGTGAGGGGGAGGAAGCCGGGAGAACCACAACCCAATGGTATCCCTCCTGAAAGACATAAGTAAAAATACACATGAGCATCCCGCAGCACATGAAAATCCCAGGGACAATAAACCCCCCCCAAGGGGGACTCACGGACCAAAGACACCGCGGGGTCACTCAGGCACAGACCGCTAGGTAAAGCGATACATCAGGGAAAGCAGCGCTGCAGCCGGGAATGAAGAAAACCAGACACGCAGGTTGTACAAAATGGCACAGGCTGAAGTACCTCGAGGGGCGGGCCGCAGGGGAACAGCGCGATCCACAGCATCACCAGGCCCCGCCCCCCTCGAAGAGCGCGAAAACGGCGCTCACGTGACCCAGTCGGGGCCATGACAAAGCAAAATTAGCTCAGGTTTTAGCGCCCACATGCGAGGAGCGTAGTACAAAGCTGCGCGGGAGCTAAAAACAACAAAAAAAAAAAAAAAAGAGGGAGATGAGGGAAGGCAGCGGCGAGTATCCATGGCCAGGGAGGGGACGGGGGAGCCCCAGAAGTAAAAGAAGGGGACATAGTCCCCAAATAACTCACCCACTCAGAAGGCAGTGCATGAACTCCGCATCCCAATCAGGCTCACCATAAAGCCTATGGCCGGCTCCCCTTTGTAGTACAGGGTCTGTGGCTTGGAGCAGCACTCCTGGAGCACTTGACCCTAGTGCTCTTCTACCTCCACCCCATCTGTCAGCCGAGGCTGGGAGGCAGTGGGAGTCCAGAATCGGATGGGAATAGACTTGCAGGGCCGCAGGCTTGGTTGCCTCGCTCACCTGCTCAAGAGAGAGAGACATCTTCTATCTTCGCAGTCCAGACTGCAGAAGGAGACTGGGAATTTGTAGGAGGTTCCTGGCCTTTTATAGGGCCGGGAGATGCCACAAGTCTTTTCTGCAGTCCACTGCGCCACCTTGTGGCGGATAACCCAGACGTAAGGAATAAGTGAAACAGGACGTGCTGTATACTTGGAAAATGTGCTTTCCTAGAATGCACATTGTCCAACACAAGGTATAATACAATTCTGTGAAATACTCACCTGTAGAATTGGTATTATTAGTATACAGTACGTCCTGCTGCAGATATAATACTTACACTTGGGTTATCCTCCGCCAGATGGCGCTGCACTGCAGAGACATGGAAAAACAGGCTCCTCCCGGCCCTTCAAATACCCAGGGACCTCCCACAAATCCCCAGCATTGAAAAGCAGTGAACAAGAAGCCGGGAGAATTAAACCACCCAGAACAACTGGTAATGATAACAATGATAACAATCACCATACAGAGGATCCAGAAAAATGCAAAAACCAGGGTGGGGTGGAGCAGGACATACTGTATACTAATAATACCAATTCTACAGGTGAGTATTTCACAGAATTGCATTATTCTTAGTATACAGTACGTCCTGCTCCAGATATAATACTTACACTTGGGACATCCAATAGCAGTGTCCATAAAGTAGGGTGGGATCCCCAACAAAAAACGACAACAGCAGACAGTTTAAAGCACTGTCACCTGCAGAACCACACGGCCAAGACAGCATGAGCTGAGGCCCTAACATCAACATTGTAAAAACCTTGCAAAGGGTATGAGCAGAAGGCCAATGGTAGTGGCCTAACTAACCAGTTCAACAGCAAAACCAGTGCTGAAAAGCCCAAGAGGCATCAAGCACGCGTAGAAAAGGAATCAAGGCAACAAGGGAGATTCTTCCCCTTGCCTGAATAGGCCTGAGTAACAGCCTGACAATCCGATCGCTAATAAATTTGGCCGAAGCCAAAGGCCGAAACAAGGCACCAGGAGTAACATCCATTAAAGTAACAACCGGGACCAAACCGCCCAACTCCCGATAGCAGACGAGATCAGGAACATTCAGGATGTAATGACCACAAGCCCCAAGGAAACTCAGTTCCCCTAAAGGACACAGTGACTCCTAAGGAAAACTGCCAACACCTGTATAAGGAATGCAGAACCACTTCCTCAGCATCGCTAGGAAGGGGGATAGCCGTGGATAACAATATCTCAAATAAATGAACATAAGACACCTTCAGATGTAGAGAACCTCCACCTTATCCTGGTGTATCCCAAGGAATGAGGGCTAGGTAGACCGAGCCGCCCGCTAACACACGCCTGACCAAGGTAACAGTCACCAGAAGGACAACCTTGAGGGTAAGGACATCCAGACAGCGTCCTGAATAGGACCAAGGGACAATCCTGCAAGCAGACGGAACAAATTCAATTTCAATCCCAACAGGGACAATAAGAGTACACGGAGGACGCACATGAGCACCTCCTGAAGGAAGTCTTGACCAAGGAAGACCGAACCAGAGACTGCTAAAGGCAAGGTGGACAGGGCAGAGCCTGACCCATCAGAGAACTGAGCTGGGAAACTAACTCCAATTCATGCTGAAAGCCACACTGGAAACCTGGGAACCGAGAACGTCCAACAAGTAAGAGAACTAGACTCGCCCCAATCAAAGTGGGTACGCCATACCCTACAACAATAGAAGAAGACGAGGAAGAGGCTTACTCCTAGCCTTCCCATAGTCACAAACACTGAGACAGCTAAACTTGTCTCCATCAAGATGTAAGTTTTAGCAGTCAGATCGACTAGGCCAGGGACCATGAATTATAGTGACGTAAAGGGACCCTGAGTGATCAACTGGCACTCCTGGCAAGGTGCAGAACTACTGACCACAGTACCATGTCTGCAACCACACTATACTAGGTCAGCTGGGGGCCACCAGAATCACTGGTCCCCTTACCAGAGTAATCTTCCGCATAACCCTGCCAAGCAGAGGGAATGGAGAAGGACATACAGAACCAAACGTCCTGTCAAGACGGTACTAAAGGCATCCGGACTACTGACATAGGATCCTGGGACAGGGAAACAAAGGCCGATAGCCTGTGAAGGTGACGGAACCCAACAGATCCACGACTGGTTGGACTCCATAACGACACGGGGATTAGCACATCCGCAGAGGAGCTTCGACGGAGCTAATATCACTAGCATGCAGTAGGCATTGTCTCCGCCCCGAAGGGAACATAGACACTCCCTGGAAGGTCCGCCAGCTCCAGGCCACTTCCAATGGTTAAAGTAGTACGTCTGTCGTCAGACGGACCGAGCACCCCCAGCCTGGCAATCCAGAAGGGGAGTGGTCAAGCGAGAAGAGCCAACTGAAAAACGCTCACTGTTTAGACTTCAGTAGGCGTAAGGACCCTCTAAGGGCCCCACCAACACCAGAATCGCAGGGGGTTTCAGAAGAAACCATCCCCTTCAACCTGAAAGGTTGGCATCCATGGTGGCCGTTTCCAGAAACGGGCAAGGGGGAACCGCCCCCAGACAGGTCCCTCGAGTTCATCCACTTTCAAGAGAAAACCGTCATACAGGTGGGAAGGCCCACAGGCCCTGCTCCAGGGGTGCTGGATCCCTGTCCTATGATACCAATAGAAGTCGCAGACGGGCTCAAGGGGAACTGAGCATAAGGGACTTCTTTAGCTACTCGGGTTCCTGCCGAGCAAGATAACAATGGCCCACCAGTTGCATTCCCGCCTGGTGTTAAGAAACCGGGACAGTCATGAGGGACTGGGCCCATGAGACCAGAATGCCCACCTAATTGCTGAGAGGGGGGGGGATCTGGTTTGAATCTGATCCAGAATCATTCCTATTAATGGAGTTACCACTTTAGGGGACAGCAAGGACTCGAGGTGATTGAACACCCATCCAAATGACTCCCAATGGGCCCACCAGCCGGGTATCCCATATCCTGACGCAGAGACAGGAAAGTGAAGAAGGGCGTCCGGGCAGACATCGAGCGGACGTCCCTTGGTCTCAGAGACATCACCATTGACAGCACATGACTGAACACTCTGGGAGTTGAAGAGAGGCCAGTTAACAGGGCCACAATTAACAGTGTTGGACTTCCAACACGAACCTGGAGAGCCTCAAAGATCTGAGGGCACAGGAATGTAAACATAAGCATTGAATAGTTCCCCAGACGGCAAGACGCCCACTGGGCGCAAGGCGCTGATGGCCCAACTCAAGAGTTTCCAAGCAGGAAACTGCCTGTAAATTAGAGAATTGCTGTGAATCCAGAATGGGCCACCCGACCCATCCTTTGGGGGGCTGTGGAAGGTGGTATAGCGGCCCTTGCCTCTGCCTATTACTGGCAATCTGCAAGCGACCCTCAGATCTTGCAGGCCTAGCATGGCCTGTGCCAGCAACTGAACAGGGGCAGGGACCAGGGGTACCTGGAACCTGATAAAAACTGGGGAAGGCCGTGCAGCAAACACTATCCTGTATCTGGAGGACACAACCTCCTGAATCCACCAGAATGAGGCGAGATGCCTCCTGATAAGAGCAAGGTGCTGCAGCCATCCCCTCACCCAGCCGGGCGAGGGCGCCCCATCAGGCTTGAGGGGGTTTGGTGGAAGATTTGGGCTTAGCACCGCCGGAGGGGCCAGAGCGTTGTCTGCAGCTCGTGGGGCAGGAGTCTACACGAAAAATCCGGAAAGACACCCCTGGTTCCTGTTTAACACTAAGGTAGGGGGAAGGAGGGGTGCCCCTGCCTCGAGAGGGCCGAGACGGCCGTCTGCGAAGGGGTGATTTGCTCTTTTTACCGAACAGGTCTAGACAGGCCCCAAATAGGCGTTGCCCTCTAAAAGGGGAGCCCAGTAAGAGTCTTTTTTGTAGCATCATCAGCACCCCACTGTCGCAGCCAGAGCAAGCGACCAACAGCCACGGCAAGGGCAGAAGTTCTTGCACACATTCTAATCGCGTCATCTAGCGCTAATAGAATAAACTTCACAAATACAAACAATTGGAGAGTGCATTAAACACCTCCCAGGGGAGATCCCCGGGGTTGATGATCGAGCTATTTTTTGATGAGTGTTCTAGCGACCACTGCAGTAATGGCTGCGGCACAGACCGGGCGCAGCCCCGTCCCGGCACAAGAAAAGGCATGGGAGGCTCAATGCGCTGGTCCTCAGCATCCCGAAGGGTACTATAAGCAGGGGTTGTAATAAAGGGACCCCTATGATCGGCGCGTCCACCACGGGGGGTGATGACCAGCAATTAACCACCTCAGGGGGAAAAGGGTATTTCCTATCCCAGTCCCCTGGAACCCCTGGAAGTTTACTGGGGCATTCCCATTCCTTGAGCACAAGGGCATGGAAATGAGCCTGCTCTAAAAATTCCAAACGTGCACAGTATGGAAACGCTCCCCTCTAGGCTTGGGGACCTGACCGGGGGGAGAGATAGACAGTGCCTTAAAGACCTTAATCAACAGGTCGTCAGTGTCACACTGGCCCCAGTATTCCGAGCCAGAATCGTCATGACTCCGCGGTCTCTCATCAGAAGAGCCTGAGTCAGAGAACAACTCCCCTTCATCAGAAGGGGTATAGTCACACGGAGTAGCAAACCCCTCAGTTCTCAGAGCATACAGAAACATGGGGCGACAGGTGCCGCTTTCTACCAGGGACCATTCGCTCTGACAACCTAGCAATATTCTGTTCAGCCGTAGGCAGTCTGGTAGGGCCCGCAGGCTGCAATTCCCCACTTGTAGGCGACTCAGCAGGAAAGAGATTTAAGCCTGGGGAGATAGGTGAATTGAAGCTAGGTGTAGCCACTGGCCGACCAGATTGCAAGGCCAGGGCTTGCTCGGCACAGGGTACACAGACCCTGACAGTGCCCTGTCAGCATCAGCATGGGGTTGTCCACAAGCTATACACCGCCGGTCTTGTCCCGGAGGGACCCCGGTCACATAATTCTGAGAAGCCTCCATATGGTGATTAATCAAGGCACAATATGCCAGTAGGGATTTACACAATAAGTAACCCTGGATGCCCCAAAGACCCGCTATGGAAGTGGGAGAATATTACAAGGCCCACTATAATTTAACACCGGGCCGGGAGAAGCCAATGGTGTTCACCAGTCTGAAAGACATAATGGTAGTAAAGGGTGTCAGAACCATGCGCAGTAAACAAGGATCATGAAAATCGCCCGCGAGGGCACTTACAGACCAAGGGAGGAGGAGGACCGCTACCAGACGTGCGTGCGACCAGCATCAAAATGGCGCAAAGCGAACCTCGAAGGGCGGGCCAGAGCGGGCAGTGACGCGGAGCGCGCCAAACTAGGTCCCCGTCTGAGGTAGTTACAAACTGTCATGAGGAGCGAAGTGAATGGTACACTTAGAAAGGATGATTTGCCAACGAAGACGCCACAGCGCCTGAGGCGACGTCGCAGCCCGGCGCAGCATATCCAGTAAAGGAAGAGGTGTGCGCGGCGGAGACAATTACACAGTAAAGAACAAACAGCGCGGCTCTGACCCCAGGAATACTAGTCCGGGGCAAGACTAAGGCCATAACGTGTAAAACATACACTAAGACTACTACACACACACACACACACACACACACCCCTTTCTTTCCCCCCGGGCTACGGGGGGGGGGGGGGGGAATGAGGGAGGATGGCAACCCTTTGTACAGGGCCCACCACTACACGGGGCATGGGGCAATAGTGCGGGAGGGGCATCCCCTAGAGGTTCACCATCAGCCCTAAACCGCCTACCCTTTGGTGGTGGACTGCGGTAGAGCATGGCTCCGTTAAGCACGCATGGTGCTGCCTACCTTCACCCGACCAGCGCAGCCCAGGCTGGGAGGCACATCACAGGGAGGACGGGTGGGAATAGTCCAACAGGGCCGCAGGCTGTAATAGCCCCACTCACCTGCGAGAGAGTGATACATCATGTCTTCGCAGTCAGCACTGCAGAGAAATCTGGGGATTTGTGGGAGGTCCCTGGGTATTTGAAGGGCCGGGAGGAGCCTGTTTTTCCATGTCTCTGCAGTGCAGCGCCATCTGGCGGAGGATAACCCAAGTGTAAGTATTATATCTGGAGCAGGACATACTGTATACTAAGAATAATAGATTTGCCCATCAATTCTTGTAGTGGGCAAAGCTATGCAACCATCTCTTTAGGTCTCTGAGCCATCCAAGGCACTCAGAAGTCACTGAATGGGCAGACGGAGTGCGAACGGAGTCAGGGGATGTGGCTCTGTGTCTTCCAGCCAAGATGGCGGCGCCCAGGATCAGGAGAGGCATGAGCGTCTGCCTAAGGTATGGGGTTTTTTTTTTTGTAACCCCCCCCATTCTGCCAGGGTAGCGTGGCTGGATGGGGGGAGTCCTTTTTAATTGAAGTTCTGCTTTAAATTTACACAGCCGGACACCATCCACTAGTGGATACATGTTTCAAGCTTTTGGCTCTCACTAGCAGTAGGGCAGATGAGATGTAAACAGATGGTTTGCATAGCTCTGACCACTGCAAGGAGTGATGGTAATTCTATTTTCCTTTTGTTGGGGTGCTGTGAAAATACTTTCTGTTCTGGGAAAGCACCTCTTTTTCTTTACCTTTGAGTAGAGGGTCTTTTGGTCTCTTTAGCCTTCAAAATTAGCATGGGTCGACCGTCTCTACATATTATGCCCTGCGACTTTGTTTTAGCAATAGTTCATGGTATAATATTGCTAATAGGCTGCATGGGGATTGGGGTGCTTATGCGTTTTTAATATAAAGGGATCTTCACTAGGATAAGGTGGTTAAGATCCAAAGAAAAGTAGGTTTTAGAGCCCTAGGTAGAATTTTATCCCCAGGGTTGCTGTCCTCCTGTATCATGCTGCCATAGACACAGACCCTCAAGGGCCCCATGGGAAATAAAGCCCAGAAAAACAGCAGGGAACGATACACCTTTCCTTTTATTTTGTCCCTGTGACATTCATGGCTTATCTGTAAGTTTAGGTTTTGGAACAAAAGTCCACCCAATGTGGTGTAGCAATACTACTGCGGCACCCCTCAAACCCCACCTCCATGCATCTCCTTCCCTTTTTTCTGTTTCAATATTTTTATTTTATTTAAAGACATTAGTACAGGCATTATCAACTTTGTGATTAGAGCAACCATCCCATGCAGGGGAGACATACACCTGGTGGACAATCTGCATCTTACAAACCGCATTATAGATCTTGACTTGTACCATTGTTCATCATGGAGATACAGGAAAAGAAAAAGTTATAGTAAGTGCAAGCCAGGTCGGATCCTCTGTTTCACTTTCCTCAAACGTGGAGGTTGTTGGCAGCAATAACCCGTATGGGAAGCTTAACTGTCTCAGGTCCTAGCAATGGTCTTAGCTGCAAGAATTTGGTAGACAAATAGTCTATTTTGTTTTCTTGTACGTTCTGGGGCACTTATGTGGAAGAAAGCCACCCATGGGTCTTTCTTGATATTTGTTATTTATTGTGTTAGCCATCCTACAGACCTGGTTCCAGAAGCGTGCCAGCATGGGGAAGGTCCACCAGATGTGCATAAAATCTCCTTCTACACTGCAGCCCCTAAAGCACGTGCTGGCCTGCCCTGGGAACATCTTACCAAGACGGCTCAGTAATAAATACCAATGAAACTGCAGCTTATTCGCTGTTTCGGTTGTATCTCCTTCCCTTTTTTAAAAAATTCGGACAACCTGACACTAGCCAGTTGCTTCACCATCAACAAGCAGCATCTTCTGGGATATGCATACATTTCTATCTGCACCTTTAGGTCACTGTAGGAAATGAATGGCCTAAAAGTGACAGAGCAGAGGTCCAGGCACACTACAAGACCCCCCCCCCCCCCAAACAGACAGCTTTAATTACTTTGGGTCATTCCACTAGCCGGCCCTTTATCAACCTGCGGCCCGTGTATCCCACATAGCAAATTGAAGGAGTACACAGGAATATTCAGTTGCACAACCAAATTGGGAGTCTGATGGGTTCGATATTAGGTTAACCTGGAACACCACACATTTTTTACATTGGCTGCCTAGGATTTCAGAAATTGGGAGGTGAGAGTCTTGGGAAGAGCAGGGGTCTGCCGGGAGCATGCTGTACATGGAGGAGGTGCGAAAGCTGCAAAGCGAAGAAAAACAAGGGAAGCAAACCGTACCGAATTTAGGAGTGTAGATTTAGTTGATCAAATATGCCCATTAATGGCAGCCTCTCCTTACTGTGATATTGCCAAACATTTAGACACAATGACGGGCTTAGACATTCCATGAGCAAAACGTGATTGCAATTGCTGAAATCTATTCCACAGATGTTGGCTCTTCATCAGTTAATGTCTTCTGGACAGTCTGCAGAATGTAGTGGGAGCTCCACGGCCCTTATAAATACCTGCAGTATGCCGGCGAGGCTCAAAGGCACTCGCACCAATGTCAGCATCCATCCAACACACAATTATGCAGTCTTAACATATAAATAGCGCCAACCAAGATCTTAGTTTTTGCCCCCTGCTCCAGATGCTTTTACCGCCACAGCTTTAATCATACTGTGCTAAGTGGTTGCTTCCTTGTGACTAGAGGAAGAACCGTATCCAGAAGCCAACAGGTTGAGTGGGGAGCTCAGAGCAATGCGCTATAGGGAACATATTATAAAAAGACAGTGTGCAGAATCCCCCCCCAAAAAATCGCCTCATAACAGGCAGTGTGCAGAATTTGCCACCCCCCCAATCATCCCATAATAGAGAGTGTGCAGACCCCCACCCCCCCAGCAATCACCCCAACAGGCAGTGTGCAGTCACCCCATAACAGGCAGTGTGCAGAGTCACCCCATAACAGGCAGTGTGCAGTCACCCCATAACAGGCAGTGTGCAGTCACCCCATAACAGGCAGTGTGCAGTCACCCCATAACAGGCAGTGTGCAGAGTCACCCCATAACAGGCAGTGTGCAGAGTCACCCCATAACAGGCAGTGTGCAGAGTCACCCCATAACAGGCAGTGTGCAGAAACCCCCAACCAATAACCTAACAACAGGCAGCTTGCAGAATCCCCCCCAATCACCCTATAACAGGCAGTGTGCAGATTCAACCCCCTCCCATCACAGGCAGTGTGCAGAATCACTCTCGCAATCACCACATAACAGGAGGTGCGCAGATTCCCATCCCAATCACCCCATAAGGGCAGTGTGCAGAATCTTCCCTTAATCACCGTGTAACAGGCAGTGTGCAGAGTCCCCCCCCCCAATCACCCCATAACGGGCAGTGTGCAGAATACCCCCCAATCACCCCATAACGGGCAGTGTGCAGAATACCCCCCAATCACCCCATAACAGACAGTGTGCAGAATACACCCCAATAACACCATAACAGTGTGCAGAATACACCCCAATAACACCATAACAGGCAGTGTGCAGAATATCCCCCCAAACACCCCATAAAAGGCAGTGTGCTGAATCCTTCCCAATACAGTTTGCAGAATACCCCCCCCCCCCCCATCACCCCAGCGCAGTAGTAGGAGGCCGGCCACTGGTAAGGAGTGTATGTGGGGAGGGGGGAGAGATGAGACACACTGGCTGTATCGGGGCACGCCGCCCACTGGCTGTAATGGGATGCCAAACACTGCCTGTAATGGTGTGATTGGGAGGGGAATTTTAGCACACAATTTTGGTTCAGAATTATTATTTTATTTCCTCCTCTAAACACTGGGTGCATCGTATGACCGGTGCATTTAATAGGGAGACATTGTGGTAATTGTTTGAATTAGCAGGTATCAGTAGAAAAAAAAACAATTAAAATTAACTTTCCCCAACCCCATGCCCTGGTTGAACTTGATTGGACATAACTGTACTAATTATGTAACTATGCAACCTGCCATGCAGAAGGTTTCACCCTCGTGTACTGATGAATAAAGCTGGTGTTGCTGAGATCCAGACTCTTTTATGTATTGTTGCCCATGGATTTTATTTTTTCACGACCACATTTTTGTAGCACTGAGAGGTGGACATATACAAAGCAGCAGGAAAAAGACATACAAGCAAAGCAGGGAGCAGCTACCATTCCCTTGCACAGACAAGCATTAGTGTGTGTGATGCTAGTGGAGCCCACCTCTCAGTATTAAAAAAGGTGGTAATGAATAAATAAAATCCAGGTGCCGGGCTACAGAAAAGAGGCTAAATTTCAACATAAACTGCTTTATTCAGCAGTATACAAGGATGAAGCATCTGCATGGCAGTTATATCTGCTGAGCATGGCAATCATCATCATCTGCCTAGTCCAGGAAACCTCCCCCCCTTATTTTGCTGAAGGGTCTCATTAAACAACGTCAAGCTCCTGGTGCCATTTTGTCCATTACTTGGATTTACCCTCGGAATTGGAAAGGATTTCTCCTAATTATTAACCCCCCAACTGCTCTCAACTACAGTGGTCGGGCTTAACTATTTAAAGGAGCACTATCATGAAATTGTGTGATATTAAAAACGCATATAAACACGTTGGCTGTTTTTTTTCTCCTAGTAGGAATAAAATCCAGGGGTGACAGAACCTGTCACCCGATTTCCTTTTCCTTCCATCAATAAAAATAAAAAACAAGCCTGGCTGGCTATTTCTTTTTTTTTTTTTATAATTCTTTATTTATTCAATTTTTCAATAAACAAAAGAGTACCTCCTTTAACATAAGTCTGAACAACAGTTGATAAGGTAAAGTACATGTCAGTCGTCTCCATAACAATGGTATAATAAAGTGAAGAGAAAAGGAAATCAGTCTCGTTATTGTTTCTTGTCTCATGAAGGGTTGTTATAAGAGACAGATACACTCAAACCTCATCTTATGCTAAAGCTAGACAATTGACAGCAAGGATACAGCAGACTCTAAAAGAGGACTCAAACAGACAACACAAGAACAGGAAAGAGGGGGAAGGTAAAGGAGGGAAGGGAAAGGGCAAGGGCAGTAATGGCAATAATGGGGGAGCGGGCTCATATCATTTTCAACATATCCTTGCCCTCCGGGGACTCTGTGAAGGCCATCCAATCGTACCAGGTACATATAAATTTCTCATATGTGCCCTCTCTCGAGGACACCACGTTCTCAAATCGCATTATGTCGTTAACTCTCTGGCACCAACCTGCAATGGAGGGGGGCTCCTCCTTTTTCCACATCTGGGGGATGCCTGCTTTAGCTGCATTAAGCAGGTGACAGACCACGGACTTGCGGTACCGTTTCATGGGCATTTCCGACATGTGGAGAAGGCAAAGAGCAGGATCGTCCGGGACTGAAGTCCCCGACACTTTCTCCGCAACCTGCCGAACCGTGTTCCAGTAGTGTTTCAGTTTACTACATGACCAGAAAGTATGCAGCAGATCTCCCCTTTCCTCGCCACATCTCCAACAATTTGGAGAGACAGCTGGGAACCACCTATGTAGCTCTGTAGGAACCCTGTACCATCTCGAGAGCAGTTTGTACCCGCACTCTTGGTATCGGGTACAGATCGAGGTCTTATGCTGCAGCTCCAATATCATGCGGCGTTGCTTGGGGGACCACCGCGTACCCAGGTCTCTTTCCCATTTGTCAAGGAATGGTGGGTCATCTGCGTCAGGGGGATCAGTCAGTAGTCTGTAGATCCTTGAAAGCGTATGCCTTTCCGTCTCAGTACTTTGGCACAGTTCCTCAAAGATGGTGAACTCAGGTCTACCCGCACTGTACTCCTGCAGGGAAGCCAAAAAGTTTATGCAAAAGAGTTGCATACACTGCCAGGATGACCAGCTAGGGATCCCCAGTCTTTGCGCTATATCATTAGGGTTCATCCAGTCCCCTCCCGTGCGGAAGTGTCCGACCCTGTATACTTTGGAATTGATCCAGGTCTTTGCCTTATGTCCCTCGCACCCTGGGGTAAAGCGTGGGTTGCCTAGGACCGGGTACATTGGGGAGGGAAAGGGGGATATCCCCTGGCGCTGAAACACGGTCTTGCATATCCCAAGTGTGGGACCTATGGTAGGGTGCTGTCTTCCCACTTTGTCTCCCCCCCCCCGCTAGCCATGGTGTCCCCTGGATCGGCACCTCTAAAAAACTTTGCTCAAGACCCACCCACTGCTTATGTTGTCCATGGATACACCAATCAACCACCCTGCAGAGGTGTGCCGCAGTCTGATACATCGTAGGATCCGGTAAACCCACTCCTCCCCGCTCCTTCGTCCTAGTTAAGATCCCCCCCAAGTCTCGGTTTCTTCCCCGCCCAGATAAAGTTGGAAAAGATCGAGCGGACTTTTTGAAAGTAAGAGCGTGGGATAGCAACCGGGAGGGCTTGCAAGAGATAGAGTAGTCGGGGAAGCAGGGTCATTTTGACAGCGTTGCACCTCCCGAACCACGAGAGCTTCCCCCTACTCCACCTGGCTGTTTCTGTCTCGAAGCCTCTCAGCAGCGGGGGAAAGTTGAGCATGTATATCCTGGAGAGGTCCCCACTGATATTCGTTCCCAAGTATTTAACGCTCTCTTTGGCCCAGCGGAACGGGAAGGCATTCTTAATCGTCTCAAATCTGTGCCTAGGGATATTAATGTTGAGAGCCTCTGACTTCTGCAGATTGATCTTATAGCCCGAAAGAGCCCCGTATTCCCTGAGTTCCTGCATGAGATTAGGCAGCGTGATCTCGGGGCATGTCAAGAAAAAGATTAAATCATCGGCATACGCCGTCACCTTGTAATGCCCCGAGACGTTTCCCAGCCCCTTAACGTCCGGATTGCCGCGCACCTTACACAGAAAGGGCTCTAATGCCAATATAAAGATCAATGGCGACAGAGGACAGCCCTGCCTTGTCCCATTTGAAATCCCAAAGGAATCTGACGTGTAGCCGTTTACTCCCACCGACGCCGAGGGGGAGCCGTACAGACTCTCAATCCAGTGTAGCATGTTTGGGCCTAAACCAACATGTCTAAGCACCGCCCTCATGAAGTGCCAATTCACTCTGTCAAATGCCTTCTCGGCGTCGGTAGAGAGCAACAGGGTGGGCATGCGCTGTCTCTGTGCCAGATGAATCAGGTTCAAGACTTTGGTGGTATTATCTCTAGCCTCTCTGAGAGGCATGAAGCCCACCTGATCTGGGGATATCACTGAGTGCAGGTGCGGTGCAATCCGCGATGCCAGAATCTTTGCAAATAATTTAACATCTGTATTAAGTAACGAGATCGGCCTGTAACTTGCACAGAGGGTGGGGTCTTTCCCCTCTTTCGGGATCACCGCTATGTGCGCCCGTAGTGTATCCCTTGGGAGGGGGGCTCCCTCCAGGACGGAGTTCATGGCTGGCTATTTCTTAATGCTGGGAATATAACTGATCCCTCACCCCGCCATCCAGCATATCTATATGGATTTTTATTATTGGGCCATTTTTTTCACGATAGTGCTCCTTTAAAAGCTATACTAATAAGCCCCTCACCCTAATGTTGTAGCTGCCTATTCAGACTGCAGTACATTTCAGGTCTGCCTGAATTGAGCAGGACACTTTTCTATGCTCCCCTTACCCCCCATGCTCTGAAAGCTGCTTGCTGCTTCATGCCATTGCTTTTAGATACAAATCTGTTAAATAAAACACAAGCTGCATTATTCATGGAGAAGTGCTGGCACACTACGAGGTCTCAATTTGCATGTATAATTTAAGCCATGACTTATTAAACATACAGGCAGGAACTTTCACCTAGAATGGGGTTATTCCTCATGTGAGAGCTGTAGTATGAAGTATGTGTATGTGGGATGGGCTGGATGACATGGTTTTTGCTGTGCCTATACATTAACTGAGATCTATCATGTTGCAAAATCCATCTGAACACGTAACAGCCTACTTGCTAGATGAAGGAAAACAAAAGGAGACGGGTCTTTCGGGGTTGGGGGTTGGAGGGGGGGGGGAAGAAGTCATTGCATTTTTATGGGAGGAGATCTGCTAGAAATTGTAAAGAGCTACTAAAAGGCAAAGGTAATTGTTATACTATTGTATTGGGCTACATTTGGAGCTGTCCTAAACTGTTTTCCGTCTTGAAATTGAAGAAGAAATGAGATATTGAGGTTTACAGGTTCAGCTTATAATTTTTCTTCTGAAAAAAGTGGGTGTGGCCCTTGGATCTGTGATGCTGCATAATAATCAGCTCTCTGCGCTGACAGCAATGTAATGAATCTGGAGGGGGAGGCGGAGCAGGAAGGGACCGGAAATCCTGTCCCCCTCTGCTGAGCTGATTGGGGGACAGGATGAAAGAAAGAATGTCGTTGGATTAACTTGTAAACCCAGATATCTCTGCAATTTCTGCTTCAATTTAAAAATGGAAAACGGTTTAGTACAGCGCCAAATGTAGCCCGACACAATTATGTAATGACTACCTTTGCCTGCAGTATCATATGTCAAGCTCAAGGCCCGGGGGCCAGATGCGACCCTATGGTGGCTGGGCAATGCCCAGCTACCTGGCCTGGCCTACCTGGCCTGGTCAGGTGGGGTGGAAAAAAATATTTTAGTGCTGTCCTGGACAAAATAATTCTGTGGTTGTCCTGAGCAAAAATTATTCAGCATCTGCATCTGTATCGTGCAAAATAATTCCAAAAGTCATTGTGCCTAGTATTATTGCAGTGCCATCGTATTTCGACACCCACCCAAGTCCGCCTGTTACCCCAAATTAGCGAACTGAGACTGGACTTTAAAATAGAAGTCCAATCAAAAATGCCTGGAATTCCTCTTAAATGCACTGTAAACCAATAATAAGGTAGCAAAAATCTCATCTGATGTCTGTCCCATACAGAGTAAAAGCTGTAACTGGGCTTTAAACTTTGCCATCCTTTTAATTCAATTCCCCAAAGACCATGCGAAAAAGTGGACTAACAACCACTCTGTCCCCTGGTGGTCTCAGTACAAGTGAGAACAGCAAGCCACAATGGTCCCACAACAGCTTCACTTAGACTACACCAGGTATTCACTTATAATCCGATATTTTGCAATGCTTAGAAATGGTTCATTTCATACTGTTCCCAAAGGGGATAAGGTTAGAGGAGGTTAGTGTGTGACTGGACAGAGTCTTTATGCAGTAGAGGGGCATCCCAAATCAAGATGATGTGACATGCATAGGTGCAGTGGCACACAACACCCCTCACATGACTGCGGGCTATCAGGCTCACCTGGTTGTGGTGTACATTATTGTGCGCACACCAGGCCTGAAAGGCTGCCAGTGGTCAAGTGGTGTTATCAGGCTAGAGGCAAGTATCATAATAAAGACAAATACCGCGCTAACAATAAAGCAAGGAGCTCAACGTGCAAATAAAAGTCCTTCGTCTTGTTCGTGAAGAGTCATCTGCAAAGATATTTCATCCCGTAATGCATGCTCCATCACCTCGAGGACCAGTCACCAAGTGTAATGCTCACACTCTTACCAGATAAAAAGTAGAGACAGCACCTTGATTAGCCCCTCAGGTTTTAAATCTCTTAGTTTTCCTATACTCTCAAATTGTTCAACATATGACGAGCTTGCTCAACTCAAACATAATGTTGGAGGTACAATAAGCTCAATTGGTTCATGCAAGGCAACAAAGAGAAAAAAAATAGTGCAATACATTCCACAAATGTTTAAACTCATCTATTTTAATAAATTGCACTCACAAAGATAAAATCAAGAAAGGCTTTCAATACATGAAGGTGGTCAGCAATTCTCACCGCCAGTACTGCCCAAGAAGCAAAACAACTCCAATTCTCCAGTATATGATGGCCAGTAATCCATTGGATTACTGGCCATCATATACTGGAGAACCAATTGAGAATATTGTACCTCCAACATTACGTTTGAGTTGAGCAAGCTCGTCATATGTTGGCTCAGGAGTCTTTTAAATGCCAGAGCCAGCCACCTAGGGTTTTTGTTTCGTTATAAGGAAATCACACCTTTACTAGCAAAGCTCCATCTGACAGGACAGACGCAACCACTATCTTAATGAAGGTCACATGCAGAATAGAACAGGCCAGCTTTAGAGCTTCTCTGCAGCTCCGGAATGCGAAAAAAAAATAATATATAATATATATATATATATATATATATATATATATATATATATATATGTATTGTTTTTTTTTCCTTGGGCTATTTGTGGAGCTATTTAATACTGATTTCTATTTGTACTTTTTGATACCTTGTGGTCTTCTATAATATGGATTGCTAAGTATTTTAGCACCACGGGAATAGTGGATGAATTGATTTTAACAGTGCCTTTGTGTTGCATGTGTGTCTTTATTTTTGCTATATTGTAACACTTAAAATATTACTGTTTTATGGTATTTGTGGAGTTGTGCCCCTTTCTTATGACTCTTGTCAATTTGATTTGGCCCATGCTATTTCAGCAGTGGGATTTCTATTAACCATTACTTGAGGGGCACCCCAAATCGTCTTTTCACATTTCACGACTACTTTAATACCCAATTTTGGAGATTCTAGGAATATTTACCTTTTGGGGGATCCTGCACTAGGATGCCTCAAGGTTTATTGTAACTTGTCTAGAAGAGCCAGTCAGACAGAGGAGCCTAAACGGGCTTTACTTTATTGTGACTAGAAATGAGATGTCATACAAGTAAGTAATTACATCTGAAAACCCCTCCTAACACATCCAGACAAGCCTTGATCAGGCCCGTGGTGGTGATCTGCCATTACAGCTACGGGGGATTTCTGCAGGAGTGC
The DNA here is from genome assembly GCA_027917425.1 of Gastrophryne carolinensis. Taxonomy (NCBI): domain Eukaryota; kingdom Metazoa; phylum Chordata; class Amphibia; order Anura; family Microhylidae; genus Gastrophryne; species Gastrophryne carolinensis. The sequence continues at coordinate 611,153,293 of CM051234.1, forward strand.
CGGAATTTTGGCAGCAGCACGCACAGACCCTGGCCTGACCTGAAACCCCAGACTAGAAGCTACATTTCATCGGCAGGATGGAGAGCGCTAAGGGGTTAGTCACAAGACAAACAAAGCGTTGGTGTGCTTTAAGGAGGAAGACATTTTATGCGGAGATTACTGAAGATTACACTTTGTAGCAAAAGCAGTGAGGTAAATATTGAAAGATTAGTGTAAGATTAGGTAAGGCATGATCTGAAAGAAGTATAAACATAGGTTTAGCGATCACCATAGTGCCAGCTGCTATAGAGACAGGTGGTTGATGCACCAAAAAATGGGCTTGCTTGTTTACAGAGTGCCAGGGCCTCAAGAAATGGTTGGACCCATTTTTTACCTGCACTCATTTTAGACACTATGGCCTCAATTCAATAAAGGTAGAAAAAAAATTATCATGGTAGTAAAAGATTAAATTCATGAAAAAAAAAAAACCTAAGAATGTCACTGTTGCTGAATCACCAGCTAAGAAAACAATGAAAGTCAATGGCACCTTTTTTACTCCTAAGAAAAGTAGAGAACTGTTTACTCCTTTCTAAACTGTAGTAAAAGCTGCCATTGACTTTCATTGTCTTTTAATCTGGTGATTCAGTAACAGTGACATTCTCAGGTGTTTTTCTCATTAATTGAATTTTTTACTACGCTGTTCACACCAGATAAGGGCCAATAGCATTGTGGTGGGTGTGGCTATACAGCAGGGCCACACCCCCCGTACATTTCTCACATGCTGTTCATACCATCTCTGCCACATATAAGAGCGAGGCGTCCCCACACGAAATAAGGTAGGATTAAGGGGTGAAGTAACCCCAAAACGCGTAACCTTGTTGGGGGCATCATAAGCACATCTTTTGCACGGGATACATATGATTTTAATCAACAATTAAATGTTAAGTTTTAATGTGGGATCCTGGTGAGCTGGCTTTGCAGTATTGAGTGCTCAAGGGCCGAGTTCGAGCTCATTAGACATATTGTTACGGCAACTAAGTTAATCATTGCACATTCCTAAAAGAAGAAGCCTGGCATATCTAGTGGGAGCCTGGTTGCTCGAGTTAATGAAGTTATGTTTTTTGAAAAGATGGCGGTATGGATTGCCCACTTCCAGCCAGTACATTTCGACCGAGATCTGCTTAAAAAATTGGCTACATACTGCCTTGAGAAAGTGACAAGTCTGTCACAAAACGCGTTGGTGGCTCTCGGGGGTGTTTGGACGCTGCGGGGCTTCACAATAACCTAATGTAAGATGTAAGTTACACTTGTGTAACACGTACTTTTTTCATATATATTTTTGTAAGCACTTTAATGTATGATGAATTGTTGGAAATGGATGCACTTTTTATATTATAGATTGGTTTATGGGTCAGATGTTTTAGGATATAAATGAAGTGTCACATTAATTATATTTGTATTGGCAGTAGTAGGTCCAGCACCCCATAGTGGCAGATAGTGTTATTGTGTGTGATATATGTTTTTAATGTACATTTTAACTTTGTAGTGTTTCTTTTCTGCCTAATAAAGTACATATATTTTAACATAGTAATAGTGCAATTGTCAGTCTTTGGTGTAAGGGCAGCCCTTTGGTTGGGGGTTTCAAGGGCACACCCAATATTGGTTGGCTCTTAAAAAATAGAGTGTAACCTGGCCCCTGTTAGGCTAGGTGGAGGCCTGAACCCCCCCTTTTTTCTTTTTCTTTTCTCTTCTCTCTCTTCTGTTTTCATTCTTTTTTTTCTCTTTTTTTTGCCATCTCTCTCATCCTACCCATCACTCTGCAGTCTTTCGACCTCCCCCTTCAGTATTAAATGAATGATTGGGAACTTGTCCTATCCCCCCTCCCAGGGTCATGGGGACTGGTCCTCGAGACCGGACTGGACGGGAGGGCATTGCTGTAGAGGGAGGTTGGGGTGGGGTCCTACTTGTTTGCATGCCATGTTTAATTTTCGGAGGATTTTTGCTCTTGTAAACTTTGTATACCTCGATGACTATGCTTTTCTTTATGGACAAAAAGTATTGGATATTGTCTTTTGGTGTATGTTCTTTACTCTTGCAATAAAAAAACTATTGACTATAAAAAAATTGAACTCACTAGGGGGGGGCGGGCACTCTGTAATGAAGCTAAAAGCTGGGACCTTGAGTGACAGGTCAGCCACACAATACCATGCAGTAGTGTGACTGTACTGGCCTGTCACTCAAGTCCAACTGTCCAGCACCTTGAGGACATCCTCTTGGCACAAAATAATATGCAGTTTCAAAAAAAATTGGAAGTGGAATGTCCCTGTAATCTGAAAACTCCAAGGCTGGAAAAAAAAGTGGAATAGGTTGCTACAGTTGGGGGGGGCAGCTTCTTCTAAGGTGGTGGAAGGCCAGGCAGTGCACCACGGGGTAAGAGCTGGAGAGGTCCACCCATGGCTAATAAAGTGAGGGCAACCACCCACACCAAATAAAATGCACACATACAGTGCCTCGAAAACTTATTTCTACTCCTTGAACTTTTCCACATTTTCAAATGTTACAGCCGCAAATGTAATGTGAGGTGTAAAGAAAATGATGCATGCTTTTCCACATTTTTTTTTTTTATAAAAAGCTGAAAAAAGTGTGGCGTGTGTATGTATTTAGTCCCATGATTCAAAACTTCGTAGGACCACCTATAGCTGCAACAGCAAGTCCGTTGGGGAATGTCTCTACCGGCCTTTACCAGATTATATCACACAAGACCTTAAACTTTGTGGCTGTAGCGTGTTTGACATGTGGAATTGTGTACATACAAAAACACCACACAATATGGGCCTTATTTATGTTTGCTTATTTCTGTATTTTGTTCTACCTTTAGTGCATTGTGTGTTTTGCAACTTGGTAACTTTTGGATGTTCAGCGCCATCTGGAGTGCGGACTCCTTCCTGTTTTCATGGCCCCCACAGCTTCTGCTGCTCGTCCGTGACACCAGCACCTAGGCCGCTGTGATGTCACCTCACTCCATTGCTGTTGATAGCTGCTCTGAAGAACACGGCCTTCCCTCTAGCCGGCCTTGGCGTGCCTTTGATTGGATGTACATCCCCAGGAGAGGAGATATTGAGAGAGGGATGGGCAGGGGTGTCACTGGGGCTAAATTGAGATGTCTTCTGTGCAGAGGCGAACCCGGGGGAGCAAGCAATGTGTTGTGGGAAGGTTGAGGAAGGGGACAAGATGGCGCTGCCCTGTGGATGGCACCCAGGAGAAGAAGGCTTGCCACAGCTGGAAGTGCTGAAGAACGGTAAGTATAACTATCCAACTGTAAAACTGTTAAAGTTAAATATGGCCTGGAGGGACAGGTTTAGTGAGATTTTGGGATCACTGCATGTCTGATGTTCCTCATTAAAGAGGGAGTCCAGTCATCTTTGACCATACTCTGTCTTTAACTATCTGAAGTTAAAGTATCCAGCATAGATGCAAAAATTAACTAAAGAGACAATCTTGGCAAAACCACAACTGCTTCCAAAATGTTCGCTCGCTCTATAGGATGCGGGGTGGGGGGATCTCAGAGTCTTATTGGGCGAATGTAAAAAAAAAAAAAAAAATGTACTTACCTGAGGCTCGCGCCCGCTGCCCCGCAGCTCCACAGCGCGTGCTGATGGCCGAGTGTTTGTGTCAGCACGCACTGAACAAAGCCAGAGCGGGGACACTGCATCTCGTTCAGCGTGCGCTGACACAAACAATCGGCTGTCAGCGCACACCCGAGAGGCAATGGCGGCGCAGGAAGCCAGAACGGGGACAGACAGCGTGCTGCGCCGCCACCGCTTCCTGGCCCGGTGCACTCTGACAGACGAGTGTCCGTGTACATTGAACGAGATACAATGGCGGAGCCAGACTCCAGAGTGGGGACAGACCGTGTCCTCGCTCTGGCTTCCGGCTCCGCCACTGCACCTCATTCAGTGCGCGCTGACACTAACGCTCGGCTGTCAGCGCGCACCGTCCCAGGAAGCAGTGGCGGCGCAGAAAGCCAGAGCGGGGTGGGGCTCATGTAAGTATATTTTTTTCTTTTTCTGGGGGGTTGGGGGGAATGCCCCACTGATTAAGGGGATGGGGGGGGGGGGGGAATGCCACACTGCCTATATGGGGAATGGGAGGGGGAATGCCACACTGCCTATATGGGGAATGGGAGGGGGAATGCCACACTGCCTATATGGGGAATGGGAGGGGGGAGATGCCACACTGCCTATATGGGGAATGGGAGGGGGGAGATGCCACATTGCCTATATGGAGAATGGGAGGGGGGAGATGCCACACTGCCTATATGGGGAATGGGAGGGGGGAGATGCCACATTGCCTATATGGAGAATGGGAGGGGGGAGATGCCACACTGCCTATATGGGGAATGGGAGGGGGGAGATGCCACACTGCCTATATGGGGAATGGGAGGGGGGAGATGCCACATTGCCTATATGGGGAATGGGAGGGGGGAGATGCCACACTGCCTATATGGGGAATGGGAGGGGGGAGATGCCACATTGCCTATATGGAGAATGGGAGGGGGGAGATGCCACACTGCCTATATGGGGAATGGGAGGGGGGAGATGCCACACTGCCTATATGGGGAATGGGAGGGGGGAGATGCCACACTGCCTATATGGGGAATGGGATGGGGGGATGCCACATTGCCTATATGGGGAATGGGACGGGGGGGATGCCACACTGCCTATATGGGGAATGGGATGGGGGGGGGGGATGCCACACTGCCTATATAGGGAATGGGAGGGGGTGCCACACTGCCTATATGGGGAATGGGAGGGGGGAACGCCACACTGCCTATAGGAGGGGGCTGGAATGCCACACTGCCACTGCCTATGGGAATTGGATGGGGGGGGGGGAATGCCACACTGCCTATGGGAATGGGAATGCCACACTCCCTATATAGGGAATTGGATGGGGGCATGCCACACTGCCTATGGGAATGGAAGGGGGGCATGCCACACTGCCTATGGGAATGGAAGGGGGGCATGCCACACTGCCCATGAGGAATAGGATGGGGGGGATGCCACACTGCCTGTAATGGGGTGTTTTACCACAACATTTGGTTTAGTATATTGTACTAATAAGAGCTGGCAGTCATAACGTAGTGTGTCGGCCCTCTAATCTGACGGGAGTTATTTCCACAATGAGGCTGGAAATGTTAAGAGTGTATTCAAATGTGACCTCATGTATTATTTCCTCTCCTCCATCCATTCCCACCAGACAGGAAACTCTAAAGCTTTCAACATAACAAAGCTCATTCTGTGGAAGAGGAACTCGGAGAGACACTTACAGCTAGCGGCTCAGCTGGGGGCGATCCACAACCTTTCTCCTCCTCAGCATCGGGCTCCACATTCTCCTTGTCATCACTGTGACTGTCTTGCATGGAGCAAGCGCTCACCAGGTCCGGCAGACTTGTGGATGGGTATTTGCAGAAATCAACGTCTGTCCCATCCTATAAACAAAGTGAATACAAATGTTATCCTTTATTTTTTTTACACTTTGCCCATGTCTGTTTCTACAGACTAACACCTATGAATATTATGTGAATAAGACGTTCACCAATAAACAGTACGTTTACACCTTTATGTTGTTTTTTCAAACCCTCCCTAACAACCCTGTGCAGGTAAGGTCCAGGTCCGCAGGAATTACTTCTCTGGCAGCCCATAAATAGGATGGGGGAATGCCACACTACCTATATGGGGAATGGGATGGGGGGATGCCCCACTGCCTATATGGGGAATGGGATGGGGGGGTGCCACACTTCCTATATGGGGAATGGGATGGGGGGATGCCCCACTGCCTATATGGGGAATGGGATGGGGGGGTGCCACACTTCCTATATGGGGAATGGGATGGGGGGATGCCACACTTCCTATATGGGGAATGGGATGGGGGGATGCCACACTGCCTATATGGGGAATGGGAGGGGGAATGCCACACTACCTATATGGGGAATGGGATGGGGGAATGCCACACTACCTATATGGGGAATGGGATGGGGTAATGCCACACTGCCTATATGGGGAATGGGATGGGGGGGTGCCACACTTCCTATATGGGGAATGGGATGGGGGGATGCCACACTGCCTATATGGGGAATGGGATGGGGAGATGCCACACTACCTATATGGGGAATGGGATGGGGGGATGCCACACTGCCTATATGGGGAATGGGATGGGGGGATGCCACACTTCCTATATGGGGAATGGGATGGGGGGGTGCCACACTGCCTATGGGAGGGGGCTGGAATGCCACACTGCCTATGGGAATGGGATGGGGGTGGAATGCCACACTGCCTATGGGAATGGGATGGGGGCATCCCACACTGCCTATGGGAATGGGATGGGGGCATCCCACACTGCCTATGGGAATGGGATGGGGGCATCCCACACTGCCTATGGGAATGGGTGGGGGCATCCCACACTGCCTATGGGAATGGGTGGGGGCATCCCACACTGCCTATGGGAATGCCACACTGCCTATATTGGGAATGGGATGGGGGCATCCCACACTTTTTTTTACACTTTTGCCCATGTCTGTTTGTACAGACTAACACCTATGAATATTATTTGAATATGACGTTCACCAGTAAATAGTATGTTTACACCTTTATGTTTTTTCACATCCTCCCTAACAACCCTGTGCAGGTTTGGTCCAGATCTGCAGGAATTACTTCTCTGGAAGCCCATAAATGCCAAATTCAGGAGATACTCGCCTTCCTAATGGAGCTCTATAATGTTATTGTATACTTTTTTCTTTTAAATAATTTTCATTGAAATGAAATGTCAACTGTTACAGTTTTCAAAAGAGAACAGTACATTGTCTTTAAAATGTTAACAAACTGTCAATATGTAGCTGATCACAAACCGTGTTTGCTCATGATACGATGGTGTGAAAACAGACATCGATCAAATACTGAATTTCAAAAGAGGAAAACAATAAGGCAGAACACCAAAAAACGTGACAAAAGGGGACCTTTCCTTTAAACAGAGATTTCATTCTGCTTCAATTCATTAATTCTCCATAAGATCTTGGCTCTTGAAATACAAACCAAATCTCCATGTTTACGTTTCAGCCAGTTTTGTATCATGTGGGGTGGGGTCGTCTTTCAAAGTCTAGGTATAATGGACTTTATCACATGAATTCGTAGGGAGTTTTTATAGGATTTCCCTGACCAATCAATCTTATGTAGTAAGTAGCAGGTCGGATTGAGAGCATGTGCAGTTTCCAGTATCCATTGATATACCGTATATACTCGAGTATAGGCCGACCCGAATATAAGCCGAGGCACCTAATTTTACCCCAAAAACCTGGAAAAAGTTATTGACCCGAGTATAAGCCGAGGCACACAACACAGCACACAATACAGCACACATACACACACAAGGCACACACAGCACACAACACAGCACACAATACAGCACACAATACAGCACACATACACACACAAGGCACACACAGCACACAACACAGCACACATACACACACAGCACACATACACACACAGCACACATACACACACAGCACACATACAATGCACACAACACACACACTCACCAGTTCAGCTCCTGCAGGATCTTCAGCGAGGCTCCTTCCAGCGACGGTGCGGGAGAGAGGACGGCGCGGGACGACGGCATGGGTCCGCAGGGCAGAAGAGCCGCCTCAGAGGCTTCAGAACTCGGCGGGGAGATCAGTACACCCAGCGCGAGGTGGGTGTACCAAGATGGCGGCCGGCGCGCTCCGCGCCGCCACGTCACGTCGCGTCACTGAGGCCCGGGCCGCCATCTTGGTACACCCACCTCGCGCTGGGTGTACTGATCTCCCCGCCGAGTTCTGAAGCCTCGGCGTCTCGTCTGCCGCCTCGGAGGCCTCGCTCAGGTAAGTCACTGACTCGAGTATAAGCCGAGGCTGCTTTTTTCAGCCCAAAAAGTGGGCTGAAAAACTCGGCTTATACTCGAGTATATACGGTAATATGCCTCTTTATTATTGTGAATTTACACAGTGGTAATTACAGGCCAGGTAAAACATTCAGTATATAGACCAGGGGTGCTAAACCACTTGATGAGCGTGGGGTACTTAAATAATTTGGAAACCGGTCGCGAGCCACAATGATTGGGTTCAGAATTTTTCATTTCGAATAGTATCATAAAGACAATCAGGATACCTAAGCAGTCTCTACAAACTCCAGTTGTATGTTCTTCCACCACACCCCCACATTCATATGTAACAATCCCCACATGCCAGCAAGACACTTGCCGATTGGCTTTCCTCTCTGAATATACGGATCCCATGTTTTTAGCCCTCCATCCTCAGTCCCCCACCAATGTGAAGCATGCAATTATTATAGAAAAACAGTTTTACCAAATTCCGCCAAAATTTCACTCAAGGTGGTATAGTCAATGTCACTACGTTCCTCCAGACCACCACTGTCACTTCTCTTTCCAATGCTCCTATATCACTCTTTGTGCAATCACCCATGCTTACTGTACCCTCATTCAATTACCTTTACAAATCAGTCCTATTTATCCCTCCCATTTTCCCCACATCAGGTCAGGGGCCACATCAGATGGCTCTAAGGGCCACATGTGGCCCCCGGGCTGCAGGTTGAGCATGTGTGGTATAGACCATTACAAACAAGAGGTTACAAGGCCATGAAAACAGTACAGAATAGAGAGAGCCCTGCCCCTACCAGCTTACAGTATAAAGGATAAGGGGTGAAAACAAAAGGAAAGGGATCACAAGTGCGTGGTATTGAGTTTGGCAGTGCGTACCCCATGAAGGTTAGAGGTCGCTATACTAAAGGCGAGCCTCCGATTGTTGTCCCATTGTCTCGGGCTACACATTGCACTGTCCCAAACTTTAATCCATTTTCAAAAAGAACCTGTAGCTCCTGAGCTATCTTTAAAATTATTAGAACCTTTGAGATTTATAGAAAAAATTAAGAGAAACAGTGGGTGTGGCAACAGCAATGTGATGTAAGCCCCCTGTGTGCTTAGTATATTCATAATGGGACATGCTTGGATAAGTGTGCTGAGAGTCACAGCTTGTACATAAAGGTGCATCATGGAGAGACATGCTGCAGGCAGAGAGATTGTCTGCACCCTGCACCTGATGAAACTGGGGGTTTGCTGGGTGTCTGACCTGTGGCAAGGCTGGCAAACAGAGGAAAATACTGGAATACAGGGTGGGCAGGCTGTTTATTGCTGGCAGTCTGATCAAAGACTGGAGCCAAACGTCTGAACGCTGAGAGCAGAGAGGAGGGCGGGGATTCAGAGCTGCAGAGCGGTGCAGCCAATCAGGATGTCTGGGAAGGGAGTGGGGGGTGTTTCCATTCTCTGTCCACTGAAGATTTATTGAAGCACCAGGTCAGTGGGCTGGTGATTGAAAGCTGAATGAGGAAGTGATTTCTTAACTACAGAGACAGACAGGAGAGTAAGGACAACACTTAATGGACTCAATGTAAAGTAAGCTACTGATATTTATTTTTTAACTTTTTCCCCTCACTTTTGTTTTTGGCCGCTTTACTGGGGCACCCCAATTCGGGATGAACCTGTGAATGAATTGCCAGCATTCTTACCTTGCCTCATGCTCCCACACTGCATTTGGGCAGTATGACAGGGGAACTGAATGTTGCAGCGCTGCATTCCCCTGTTGGAGGAGATGCAGCACATGTGCATGACCCTTTCCTGTCCTTGTTGAAGGAAACTCTATTAGGAAAAGGTAAGTACGGTTTCACTCTAATTAAATTGGGATGCCTTCTAAGGGGACATTCAGGGCTTCGAGGAGCCAACGGTCTTCAGCATCGTGGCAGAGAGAGCACAGGAACTGTGCCTTCTGTTAGAATCGTGCGGCCGTCCGGTAGCTTTTTCAGTCTCCTGGAAAAATCTGCTGGTGGCTCACATACCAGTCACTTGGGAACCTCCTGCTCTCTTTCTCAAGGACCAAATCTAAGTACAACGTGGACCAGAGTTTGACACAGCTACTTTAAATGATGGGGGGTGGAACAACTGAACTCGACACAAACAGGATTTTAGTCCCCTCCGCATACTCTGTGCTTTATCAGCAACTAATAAGCAGTCAGAGTACCCCCCCCCCCACTCTCAGTAATGCAGGCTAAATGCTTTAAAGTGGACCAAAACCCAGGATTTTGACTATCCTGGGTTTTGGTCCTTTCCCCCGTGAAACCCCAGTGTAAAACCTCCCAGATCGCCTAAGGCAACTCGCCTTTTCCCGGTCCTATAGCGTGTCTAAGAGCAGCAGCTCCAAGTGCGTTGACGCCGCAACCTCCACTTCCCTCTTAACAGGGAGCATGCCCACGCCGGTCATTCACAAATGTCTGGCGCAGGCACGCGTCCTGCTAGAGGGATAACGGGGATGAGTCCATGGCTCGCACATGCGCCATTGGACCAAGAAACAAGGTAAGTGAATGTGGCGACCTGGGGGGGTTTCACACTGCGATTTTGGATGCCCCGTGGGGGGGGGGGGGACAATCTTATAGATTCCGGGCCAATCAGCATGGGTTTTGGTCCACTTTAAGCCACTGCAAATCTATAAATAATTTTGGGATCTGGATTGATCTTATTTTGTAAAGATTTATAAACAGTTCCTCCTCTTGGTGATACTTGTTGGAAATTCTTGTTGCTGGGGGTTACTTGGTGTGAGAATCCCAGTTTCATTATAACTGGACCAACACTAAAATACAGCAGGGCTAATTGCTGTGACTTATTAGTACAGGTGCACCAGAGATTAATCAGACCAGCCCAGGGGACAGGTCCTAAAATAAAAATAATCTAAATTCACAGGAAAGGGAGGAGCAGCTCTCACCCACTGGTTTACTAGTGAGAGTGAGGCTTCACCTTACTGTAAAACACTGCAGGTGGAGACATCTCTATTAATATAGCACTAGATTATATAGAAAGTGACAGGGGCGATTATGTGCTTACCACACCCTCAAGTTGTACGAGTCATCTCACTAAAGTATCTACTCGGTGTGTGGTGTGTCAGTGTGTGTACACAATCTATACACTTCCTGACTGTGTCAGACAACAAAAGATAAAAGAACTATTCAGAGATTCAGTAAGGATGGGTTTACATCTTTGCGCTTAAAAATACAATTCTGTGAAATACTCACCTGTAGAATTGATATTATTTGTATACAGTACGTCCTGCTCCAGACATAGTACTTACACTTGGGTTATCCTCCGCCAGATGGCGCTGCACTGCAGAGACATGCAAAAACAGGCTCCTCCAAGCCCCTCAAATACCCGCGGACCTCCCACAAATTCCCAGCATTGAAAAGCAGTGAACAAGAAGCCGGGAGAATTGAAACACCCAGAACAACTGGTAATGATAACAATGATAACAATCACCATACAGGGGATCCAGAATAATGCAAAAACCAGGGTGGGGTGGAGCAGGACGTACTGTATACAAATAATATCAATTCTACAGGTGAGTATTTCACAGAATTGTATTATTCTTAGTATACAGTACGTCCTGCTCCAGACATAGTACTTACACTTGGGACATCCAATAGCAGTGTCCATAAGGTAGGGTGGGATCCCCAACAAAAGGTGACAGCAGACAGTTTAAACCACTGCCGCCTGCAAAACCTTGCGGCCAAAAACAGTATCAGCTGAGGCCCTAACATCAACCTTGTAAAACTTTGAAAAGGTATGAACAGAAGACCAAGTAGCGGCCTTGCAAACTTGTTCAACAGAAGCCTGGTGCTGGAAGGCCCAAGAGGCACCAATAGCACGAGTAGAATGAGCAGTAAGGCGGAAGGGAGGACTCTTCCCCTTAGCAGAATAGGCCTGAATCACAGCCTGACGAATCCATTTACTAATAGTAGACTTGGCAGGAGCCAAACTCTTCCTAGGACCAGAAGGGACCACAAAAAGAGCATCAGTCTTCCTGAAAGCTGCAGTGACTACCAGGTAATACTTCAGACACCTGACCACATCCAAGGAATGCAGAACCCTTTCCTTAGCGTTGCTAGGATTAGGACACAATGAGGGAAGAACAATATCTTGATTCAAATGAAAAGCAGACGCCACCTTAGGCAGAAAAACCGGCTTAAAGCGGAACACCACCTTGTCCTGGTGTCTCTCATAGTATGGAGGCTGAATAGACAGAGCCGCCAGCTCAGACACACGCCTGACCGAAGTAATAGCCACCAGAAAGACAACCTTGAGGGTAAGTACAGCCAGAGCAGCATCCTGAATAGGCTCAAAGGGAGCACCCTGCTAAGCAGACAAAACCAAGTTCAAATCCCAAACAGGGACCATAGGTTTACGTGGGGGACGCACATGAGTGACCCCCTGAAAGAAGGTCTTAACCAAGGGATGCTGAGCAAAAGACTTCTGAAAGAAGACAGACAGGTCAGAAACCTGTACTGAGTACTGAGTTTTAGGCCCAACTCCAATCCATGCTGTAAGAAATCCAGAACCCTAGAGACTAGGAACTCCCTACAGGGAAGAGACCTAGACTCACACCAATCAATGTAGGTATGCCATACCCTATAATAGATGGCAGAAGAAGTTTTCTTCCTAGCCTGCACCATGGTATCCACCACCGAGGCAGACAAGCCTTTCTCCATCAAGATGGAGGTTTCAACAGCCAGGCCGTCAAAGCCAGAGTTTGTAAATTGGGATGGCGTAAGGAGCCCTGAGTGAGCAGATCTGGCGCCCCTGGCAGGACGTACTGGTCTACTGCCATTTGTACCACGTCTGCGAACCACACTCTTCTTGGCCACCTTGGGGACACCAGAATCACTGGCACCCTTTCCAGAGCAATCTTGCGCAGGACCCTGCCCAGCAGGGGGAAAGGGGGAAAGACATACAGGAGCCGAAATTCCTTCCATGACAAGGCCAGAGGATCCTGAGACAGGGAGACAAAGGCCGGGAGCTTGTGATTGTGACGGGATGCAAACAGATCCACATCCGGTAGGCCCCAACGGTGACACAGGGACTGGAATACCCTGTTGCAGAGGGACCACTCCCCCTGACGGGAAGTCCCCCTGCTCAGTGAGTCTGCCAGAAGATTCTCTACCCCCGGGATATACACAGCCGAAATGCATTGAACATTGGCCTCCGCCCATGTCAGAATCCGCGACACTTCCTGGAGGGCACCCTTGCTCCGGGTCCCTCCCTGATGGTTGATGTAGGCAACCGCCGTCCTGTTGTCTGAGCGCACCTGCACAGACATTCCCTGCAGGTGATCGGTCAACTGCTCCAGTACCAACCTGATCGCCTGTAGTTCCAGAATGTTGATGGGTTAATGGGCTTCCTGAGGGCCCCACCTCCCCTGGAACCTCAGGGACTTCCAGAATCCCCCCCAACCTGACAGACTGGCATCCGTGGTGACCGTCTCCCAGGAGGGGGCCAGAAAGGACCTGCCCTTTAGCAAGTTCTTGTGGTCCAGCCACCATGAGAGGGACCTTCTGACCAAGGGGGGGAAGCACACAAACCCCGTCCAAAGACGTGGGGTCCTTGTCCCATACTGATAGAAGGTGAAGCTGCAGAGGCCTCAAGTGGAACTGAGCAAAGGGCACCGCCTCGAAGCTCACCACCATCAGGCCCACCAGCTGCATTCCCTGCCTGAGGGAGGGCTGGGGGCAGGAGAGCAGGAACCTCACCTGCGCAGTCAGAGCTTCCACCTTCTGTTGAGGAAGGAATATCCGTGACTGAACCGTATCTAGAATCATCCCCAGGAATGGGGGACAGAGAGGACTTGGGATGATTGATCTCCCAGCCGAAGGACTCCAAGGTGGACACCACCAGCTGAGTGTCCAGCTCCGCCTGCTGTAGAGACCACGAGGTGATGAGGATGTCGTCCAGGTAGGGCAGCACTCGAATGCCCCCTGACCTTATCAAAGACATCACCCCCGCCAGCACCTTGGTGAACACTCTGGGAGCTGAAGTGAGGCCAAATGGTAGGGCCACAAATTGGTAATGTTGATCTTTCAACGCGAATCTGAGAAACCTTTGATGTCCCGGGAACACAGGGATGTGAAGGTAAGCATATTTGATGTCCACAGACGTCATAAAATCCCCTGGGCGCAGAGGGCCAATGGCCGAGCGCAGAGTTTCCATGCGAAAGCGCCGGTTCTTGACAAATTTGTTGAGGATCTTTAAATCCAGAATGGGCCTGACTGACCCATCTTTTTTGGGCACTGTGAAAAGGTTGGAATAGAACCCCTCGCCCAATTCTCTCAAGGGGACCCTGCAAATGACCCCCAGATCCAGAAGTCCTTGCACAGCCTGCATCAGGACCTGAGCTGATACAGGGTCCTGGGGGATCCGGGACCTGATGAATCTTGTGGGGGGCCGCACAGCAAACTCTATCTTGTAACCAGAGGAAACTACCTCCTGAATCCACCGGTCTGAGACTTGGCGCCTCCAGACGTGCACGAAGTGCTTTAGCCTTCCCCCCACCCTGGCGGGCGAGGGCGCCCCATCATGCCTGAGGGGTCTTGGGAGGGGCTTTGGGTTTGGACCCCAGGAGGAGCCAGGACGTCGTCCCCTGCTCCTATGCCAGGAATCTGCGCGAGCCCCCGCGAAGGACACCCCTTTCCCCTGCTTGGCGCCTCTGTAGGGGACTGAAAGGGGGCCCTGGCTCAAAAAGGGCCGAGGCTGCCGCCTACGCTGTGGTAACTTACCTCCTTTAGCAAAAAGGTCTAGGCGGTCCCCAAACAGGCGTAGCCCCTTAAATGGAAGCCCGGTAAGGGCTTTCTTAGCAGCATTGTCAGCAGCCCACTGGCGCAGCCATACCGCGTGGCGTATAGCCACCACCAAGGCAGAAGATCTGGCACACATCCTAATAGCATCATCCGATGCAGACAGGATAAAGTTCACAAACACATCACAGTTAGACAGTGCATTAATAGTATCAGGAGGCAACTCGTCTGGGCCGTCAAGTGCATTCCTGACCATGGCCCTGAGCGCCACAGCAGTAATGGCCAAAGTGCAAACCGGGCGCAGCGCCGCCCCTCCAAATGCAAAGGCATGGTATGCCAATAGGTCAATGCGCCGGTCCTCAGAATCCCGCAGCGTAGTAGTGTCAGGGGAGTGCATAATAGAGGTGTTGGACAACCCTAGAATAGGAGCATCGACCTCGGGGGGTGATGACCAGCACTTGACCATATCAGCAGGAAAGGGATACTTCCTGTCCAAACTCTTAGGGATCCCGGGAAGTCTACTGGGATGTTCCCACTCCTTAAGCACGAGGTTATTAATATGGGTTTGCTCAGGAAATTCCAATCGAGCCTTAGCAGTATGAAAGAGCTCACCCCTTTGCCTGGGAGCTGCAACAGGGGGAGAGATGAGACAAAACCTCAAAAATCTGAACCAGCAGTTTGTCAGTATCATCCGGGGTCCAGTGATCAGAACCAGAATCGTCATGACCCCTTGACTTCTCGTCAGCTGACCCTGAGTCAGAGAACAGCTCCCCTTCGTCCGAGGGGGTATGGCCATATAGATGCAAAAACTCATCAGACTCCGTAGGGAAAAGAGCAGAGTCAGGGGTTAAGTGCCGCTATTTCGCGGTGGCCTTACGCGCTAAAGTATTAGCAAGCAGTTTTTCAACATTGGCCAGTCTAGTAGCCACATCAGGATGAGAATCCCCGCTTGTATTGGGGGTTAGACTCAGGCTTGGGGGAGTAGGTGAAGTGAGGCGAGGTGCAGGCCCAGCCACAGGAGGGGCGGGAAGTACCGTTAGCGCCTGCTGTGCACAAGAAACACAGACCCGTGCATTGTCACCGCTGATAGGCGAGACCCCACAAGCTACACACAGCCGGGCTTGTCCCGAAGGAACCCCGGTCACAATATCCTTGGATGCCTCCATATGGTGATTAATAGGCACAATAGGCCAGTAGGGATTGACGCTGTAAGCTACCCTGGATGCCCCAAAGACCCGCAGGGAAGTGGGAGTAATTATACTAGGCCCAACCGGGCCGGGAGAAGCCACTGGATTCAACCGTCTGAAAGACATAATGGGAATAAAGGTTGTCAGAGCCATGCGCAGTAAGCAAGAATGATGAAAATCGCCCGCGAGGGCACTTACAGACCGAGGGAGGAGGAGGACCGTTACCACTCGCGCGCGCGACTAGCATCAAGATGGTGCCAAGCGAACCTCGAAGGGCGGGCCAGAGCGGGCTGTGATGCGAAGCGCGCCAAGCCAGGTCCCCGCCCCCCCGAAGCGCGCGAAGCTCTGAGACAGTAGTCAACGTTGTCAAGAGAAGCGAGTGTATGACACACTTAGAAAAATGATTTGCCAATGAAGACGCCGCAGCGTCTGAGGCGGCCGATACACAATAAAAATGCACCGGCGCGGCTCTGACACCAGGTATACAAGTCAAAGGACAATACTAAGGCCATAAGCGTGTAAACACAATGCACTGAGACCACCACACACACCCCCCCCCCTTTCTTTCCCCCCGAGCTACGGGGAGAACGCGGGAGGATGGGGACCCTTTGTACAGGGCCCACCGCTACACGGGGCATGGGGCAATAATGCGGGAGGGGCATCCCCTAGAGGCTCACCATCAGCCTAAACTGCCTACCCTTTGGTGGGGGACTGCGGTGGAGCATAGCTCCATAAGCACGCATGGTGCTGCCTACATTCACCCGACCAGCACAGCCCAGGCTGGGAGGCACATCACAGGGAGGACGGGTGGGAATAGTCCAACAGGGCCGCAGGCTTTGATAGCCCCGCTCACCTGCGAGAGAGTGATACTTCATGTCTTCGCAGTCGGCACTGCAGAGAAATCTGGGGATTTGTGGGAGGTCTCCGGGTGTTTGAGGGGCCGGGAGGAGCCTGTTTTTGCATGTCTCTGCAGTGCAGCGCCATCTGGCGGAGGATAACCCAAGTGTAAGTACTATGTCTGGAGCAGGACATACTGTATACTAAGAATATCCCATATAGGTTTGTATTTTAGGATTTAGAATCTACTGTATAAAGCGAGCGTGTGTGTGTTTGTGGTGCTGGTGGCAAAGGGGGATGTTGGTGCATCTAATGATCCAATGTAAAAGGAAAAATCACTTGCAGGCACTGAAGTTGCATTGCGTGTTATGGTGTGTCAAGGGGGATTCTGCACACTGCCTGTCATGGGCTGATGGGACAGGGGGGATTCTGCACACT
Organism: Gastrophryne carolinensis; assembly: GCA_027917425.1. Classification (NCBI taxonomy): domain Eukaryota; kingdom Metazoa; phylum Chordata; class Amphibia; order Anura; family Microhylidae; genus Gastrophryne; species Gastrophryne carolinensis. The sequence goes on from CM051234.1 coordinate 611,170,448, forward strand.
GCCTGTTATGGGGTGATTGGGGGGGGGGATCTCCACACTGTGTTATGGGCCGATGTAGGGGAATCAGCCCATATCAATCATGGGGTGGCTGGAGGGGAATTCTGCATGCTGCATGTTATGGGGTGATTGTAGGGGGGGTTCTGCATGCTGCATGTTATAGGGTGATTGGAGGGTTGGGCTTCAGGTTACTGTGCATCGTCAGTTGAACCCAGGCAGCAGCATGGCTGAGATGTTGGAAAAGGAAGCTCCAAAAGGACCACTACCTTTCTTATCCAACTGTGCCAGGCTGTTGGTCCAGTTTTAGGACAAGGTTGTTACCGGTGCACCACAGCTTAGGGCCGCTTCATCCTAATTCCTGATCAGGACAAACCTCCTGTCTGTGGGTGAGGCTAAGACTCCATAATTAAATCACATGCAAAAAAAAATACGTGATTTTCAAACCAGCCTAACTATCTCATGTGTACAGATAAGATGACAAGACTAAAAGTCCACTTTTGTTGGGAGCATGTGAATGATTTGCCCCTGTTGAATGTCATGTTTCCTTTCTTTGGCCTTGATTCACTAAAAGTTGAAAAAAAAATGGTGGTAAAATATTCAATTCATGAGAAAAAAGCCTAAGAATTTCACTGTTGAATCACCAGATAGGGAGACAATGAAAGTCAATGACACATTTTTACTACAGGTAAAAAGGGGTAAAAAGTTCAATACTTTTCTCAGGAGTAAAAAAGTTCCATTGACTTTCATTGTCTTCCTATCTCGTGATTCACTAACAGTGAAATTCTCAGGCTTTTTTCTCATGAATTGAATTTTTTACTACCATGACATTTTTTCTACTGTTAGTGAATCAAGGCCTTTGAATCTATTGGGAATATTTTCAAAAAAGAAGACATGCAGTAAAAAAGGGCAAATCATTCACATGCTAACCAGCCGTCTGTGGTTATGGAAAACAAAATGCTATTACCTAAAAAGCTACAGGTATTGCTGGGACCAGACAGGAATCAGTCTCTGAATTCAGTGTTTTGTGCTGGTCTTTACCTTTCTATCACAAGGACATTAGCAAGTTTTAGGGAAATTGGGACTTGAAAAAATATTCTGTTTTCATCCCTTTCTTCCTCTTAAAGTGGACCAACACCCAGGATTTTGACTATCCTGGGTGTTGGTCCACTTAGGTGGGGCACCCCGATCGGGGGTGCCCCGCTGTCTGAAACCCCCCCGATCGCCGCAAAAACTCACCTCTCCCCGCTCCCACGTGACCTCGTCCGGCCAATGACAGCGCTCAGAGCAGCTCTGGTATGCGCGTCCAAAGCCGCTTGGACGCGCATACCAGAGCGCTGTCATTGGCTGCGTCTCTCGCTTCCCTCTAACAGGGAGCGCGCCTGCACCGGCCATTCACAAAACGGCCGGCGCGGGAGCGCGCCCTGCTAGAGGGAAGCGAGAGACGCGGCCGCGTCTCGCGCATGCGCCGTTGGATCGCCGGTAAGGTGAGGATTGTGGGCCTCCTGGGGGGTTCCTCCCCGCGGGACATCCCGATTTCGGATGCCCCGCGGGGAGGGATCTGATCGGTCCGGGAATCTTATAGATTTCCGGGCCGATCCCCCCTGGGTGTTGGTCCACTTTAAGTTATTTCTCAGACGCCTCAGTGCTCCTTCCTCTGATCATTGAAGAAGCCTGTAGCAGCACACTCACCACACTCACTCTTTCAGTGAGAAAATGAGCATGCAGTAAGGGGAGTCCCAAAAAATCCCAGTTAGTGTTACCGTTAATGGTATTTCTACAAGTCCTTAAGGACAGCCACAGAGAGAAAGACTTCTCCCCCCCACCTCTTCCCCCAATCCCCTAAGCTTGTTCTGGTGGAAGAAATTTACAGACTGACTCAAAAAGAGAATTCCCTTACTAATTCTGTATAATTAATGTAACCTCCATAGCAAGTTTAAAAATGTTAATCAGAAATATAAATGTATGTTCTACATGCTGCCCCAAAATCCTTAGTTACAATGTCTGAAACTGTGCTGCCCATGCTTAGTGGTAAGTTCCTCTGCTAAAGATCAGAAAAAAATCATTACTAAAGGAGCACTATCGCCAAATTGTGTAATATTAGAAATCCATATAAAAACACCTCGACTAATAATGAGCGGAGGGGTCACTTATACACCTGAACTGAATAAAAATACAATTCTGTGAAATACTCACCTGTAGAATTGGTATTATACGCATATAGTACCTCATGCTCCATATATAATACTTACACGTGGGTAATCCTCCGCCAGAGGGCGCTGTTCACTGCAGACATGCAAAAACAGGCTCCTCCCGGCCTTTCATATACCCAGGGACCTCCCACAAATCCCCAGCATTGAAAAGCAGTGAGAAAAGAAGCCGGGAGAAACCAACCACCAAACTGGTAACAATAGCAATGATAACAATCACCATACAGGGGATCCAGAAAAATGTAAAACCAGGGTGGGGTGGAGCAGGACGTACTGTATGCGTATAATAAGCATACAGTATGTCCTGCTCCATATATAATACTTACACGTGGGACATCCAATAGCAGTGTCCATAAAGCAGGGTGGGATCCACATCAAAAAAGGCACAGCAGACAGTAAAGGCGCTGTCACCTGCAAACCTTGCTACCAAGAGCGACATGAGCAAAGGCTCTAACGTCAACCTCATAAAAACCTTTGAAAGGTATGAACAGAAAACAGGTCTAGCAATAACCTGATTAACAGAAAACTGGTGCTGAAGGGCCCAAGGTACCCAAGCACAAGTAGAAACAGAATAAAAAGAGAAGGAGATTCTTCCCCTCAAAGGAATAGGCCAGAGTAACATCCTGACCAGTCCAAATGCAACAGTAGCCTCGGTAAAACTCAGAGCTCCCCCCATCGGGGAAATGGAAACCTGGTCTCCCGCATGACAGGCGGGGATACTGACCACTACACTAACAAGGATCAGCAAGAAGCCAACACCCTTACCTGGGACCAGAAAGGACAATCCGTCCAAGCAAGACCAGTCCAAAGGGCGCATAACCCCTGGAAGCAGATGAGATCAGGCGCATACATATGGAGGCGCCCGCAAACCCCAAGGGACATCAGTCCCCCCAAGGGACAAGAGACAAACCAGGAAAACTTTAACACCTGTTGAGGGAATGTAGACCCCCTTACTTCAGCATTACTAAGAATAAGGCCCAGAGGCAGACAAAAGGACTTGAATAAATGAGCATAAGACACCACCTTGGGCATAAGGTCCGGCGTAAGGCGGAATACCACCACATCATGGTGTATATATAATGAACGAGGGCTAACTAAACAGAGCCACCTTCTCAGGCACACGTCTGACTGAAGCAACAGCCCCCGGAAGGGCAACTGGAAATAAGAACAGTTCAGACAGCATCAGGTCCAAAGGGAACAACCCGCAAGGCAAACAGAATAAAAAGTAATCCCAACAGGGACCATAGAACTACCTGGGAGATGCACCTGAGCAATCCCCAAAAGAAAGCTTGACAAGGAAGACTGAACAAGACTTCTACGGAAGGGCGGACAGGACAGAACCTGAACCTGCAGAGTATCAAGATGGGGAGTCAACCCCAACCCATGTTGTAATAACTCTAGAACCCTGGGAACAGAGAACGTCCAACAGGGGAGAGACCTAGACTCACGCCAATCAATATGGGTACGCCATACCCTATAATAGACGGAGGAAGACGAAGAAGCTTGCTCCTAGCCCCCCATAGACAAAATCACCCAGAAGATAAACCCGTCTCCAAAAGGGTGAATTAATCAACCGTCAAGCCATCAGACTAGAGCCTGTAGATTGGGGCGATATAAGAGGGAGCCTGAAAAGGGCAGAACCGCACTCCTGAGAGTGTGTACAGGTCCTCTGTCCTCAGCAGAAAAATCTGCGAACCACAGTCCACTAGGCCACCCAGGGGCCATCAGTATCACGGGTCCCCCCTTATCAGCGCAATCTTGCGCAGAACCCCGCCTAGCAGGGTGAATGAAGAAAAAACATATAAAATAGAATGTCCAGACATAAAATTACTAAGCCCCCATGACCAGAGTCAGAATATTCTGTGGCAGGAAAAACGAGGGCAGAGCCCCTGTGATATTAACGGGGCCCAACAGAGCCACCCTAGTTGGCTCTCAGAGGGACACCAGGATAGCACAACCTGCCGCTGAAAGACATCCATTGGAGCGAATACCACTGAGATGCAGGGAACGTTGACCCCCACCTAGATCAGGATCAGAAACCTTCCAGGAGAATCATCCTGCTCCAAGTTCCAGACTGATAATAAATACAGGCCACTGTCCTCCGACAGGCCAAGAGTCCCCAAATAGACAGGTCCTGAAGAGGAGTAGTCCAGCAAGATAGAGCCAACTGAAGGCTCACTGTTTTAACCAAAGCAGTAGGCAAATGGACCCTCAAAGGGGCCCCTACCTAGGAACCACGGGGGATTTTAGAAGAAAATCCCCCCCCCCCCCGCCAACCTGCGAGGCTTGGTACCCAAGGTGACCATTTACAGGAAGATGCAAGAAAAGAAAGGGGTGCCCCCTGACAGGTTCCTTGAATTTAGCCAGCTCAAGAGGAACCACCGTACCAAGGGGGAATGAGCACAGACCTAGCTCCAGGGGTGCTGGAACCCCATCCGTGATTAATAACCTACTGTGCCGAAGAGCCCAAGGGCTCTGAATATAAGGGACAACATCTGATCCGCCACCAACGGGCCCACCAGCTGCAATCCTGCCTGGTGAAAGTAAAGAGACAGCAAAGAGGGACAGAGCCCATGTAACCAGGAGTCCACATATTGCCAAGGAAGAAGGTTCAAGCCTGAACCGAATCCAAGGAATGGAGATAGCGAATAAGGGACAATGAGGGATTGAGGTGACTGAGCACCCATCCAAACAACTCCCAGAGGCCACCACCAGCCGACGAACCCACTCGGCCTGACGTAGAGATTGGGAAGTAAAGAAGGACGATCCGGCAGATCCTAGTGCAGACGTCCCACGGGCATGTCGGAGACATCACCCCCATCCGCGCCTTGGCGAGCAGCCTGGGAGCAGAAGAGAGGCCAAAAACAAGGCCCCAATCCGCAGAGTTGGTCCTTCAACACTGACCTGTAAAGGTCTCGGTGTCCAGAAGACACAGGGGAAACTAAAAGGATTTTAGATCTCCACAGGTGGCAAGAGGTTCCCCTTGCACAGGACGCCTGTGGCCCAACACAGAGACATCATGCAGGGACCACCTGTGAGTGTAGAATCGCCAAGCCTAAAATAGGCCAGCATGGCCCAGACTGCCTCATCCTTTTAAGGGGGAGAGGAAAGGTTAACGTAGAGGCCATCGCCCCAGCCTGTTAAGGGCAACCTGCAAGCAAGCCCAGACCCTGCAGGCTGAGTACGGCCTGCACCAACTCCTGAAGAGAAAACAGGGACTAGAATCACCCTGACAACCTCGGAAAGGGACCGCCCAGCAAACTCTATCCTGTATCCAGGGGAACTACCTCCTGGAACCACCAGAAGGAGGCGAGACACTCCCGGATAGGAGCCAGGTGCTGCGGCAGTTCCTTCATGCTTGGGAGGTCTTGGCAGATTTGGACTTAGTCCTGCCAGAGGGCCCAGGGCGTTGCCTGCCCGCCCTGGAGTGGTAATCTACGCCGAAAAGTTGGAAGCACACCTCTGGTTCGTGTTTGACATTAACGTAGGGAGAGGGAGGGGTATCCCTGCCCCAAGGAGGCCGGGACAGCCTTCTGCGTAGGGGTGCCTTGCCCTTTTCCCAAAAAAGTCCAAACGGGCCCCAAATAGGCGTCGTCCTCTGAAGGGAAGGCCAGTGAGAGCTTTTTTTGTATCATCGTCTGCTCCCCACTGTCGCAGCCAGACCAGGCGGCGAATAGCTACCACAAGGGCAGAGGTTCTAGCACACATCTTAATGGTGTCGTCCAGCGCTGAGAGGATAAACCTCACAAACACATCACAATCGGAGAGTGCATCAAAGACCTCCCAGGGGAGATCCTCTGGTTGGTGATCAAGTAGCTTTCTAATGAGGGTCCTGGCGGCCACCGCAGTGATGGCCGCGGCACAGACCGGGCGCAGAGCCTTCCCTGCACACGAAAAGGCGTGGGAAGCCAGTCTGTCAATGCGCCGGTCCTCAGCATCAAGAAGGGTACGGTAATAAAGAGCAGTCATGAAGGGGGGGTTAGTAACCCCTATAATCGGTGCATCCACCACGGAAGGTGCTGACCAGAAGTTAACCACATCAGGGGGAAAGGGGTACTTCCAATCCCAGACCCCTGGAACCCCTTTAAGTTTACAAGGCGATTCCCATTCTTTGGATATAAGAGCCTGGAAATGCTCCTGTTCCAGGAATTCCAAGCGCGGTGTCGCTGTATGGAAACTCTCCCTCTTATGCTTGGGAGCCTCTCCAGGAGTAGAGATTGACAAAACCTCAAAGATCTTTATAAGTAGTTCATCAGTGTCACACAGGCCCCAGGAACCGGGGACAGAATCATCACGGCTCCAAGGCATCTCGTCCGAGGAGCCCGAGTCGGAGAATAGCTCACCTTCATCAGAAGGAGCAAGGTCCTGCAAAGCAGCAAACTCTTCAGTTTCAGTGGGAAACATAGAACCAGGAGGCGGCAGGGGCCGCTTCTTTCCAGAGCCCAAGCGCTCCGCCAAACTAGCTATCACCTGCTCAGCCGTAGGCAGCCTGCGCGGCACGACTTGCTGGTCATCCCCGCTCGAGTGCGACTCATCAGGAGTGAGATTTAAGCATGGGGAGACAGGTGTATTGAAGCGAGGTGCAGCCACTGGTAAACCTGATTGCAGGGTCAGTGCCTGTTCAGCACACGGTCCGCAGACCCGTGCTCTGTCAGCATCAGCATGGGGCTCTCCACACGCTGGGCACAGCCGGTCTTGTCCCCGAGGGACCCTGGGTACATAATTCTGAGATGCCTCCATATGGTGATTATCTGAGCAATATGCCAGCAGGGATTTATGCAATAGGCAACCCTGGATGCCCCAAGACCCGCTAGGAATGTGGGAGAATTTTTATGTGAACCCGCTATAATATATGTCAGGCCGGGAGAAGCCACCGAAATCTTGGCGTCTGAAAGACAAAAAGAATAATAAGGGTGTCAGAGCCATGCGCAGCTGAACGAAAGATCATAGGAACAAGACCGCCCAGGAGGGCACTTACATGACCTAGGGAGGAGGAGGATCGCAACCACGCGCGCGCGAAGACCATCAAAATAGCGCCAAGCGAACCTCGAGGGGCGAGCCCGATCTGGCCGTGACGAAGGGCGCGTCATGCCAAGTCCCCGCCTCCCCCAAAGAGCGCGAAGCTCCAACCAGCGGTAACGTACATGACAAGCTAGAGGATAAGACACGCTGTTAGAGTTTAGCTAAGGGAACCGCCAAAACCGCCCGGGCCGCCACTTCAGTAAGGGAAATACACACGCGCGAAACCTGACAAGGGTTATGTGGATAAAGGAGCGCGGCTCTGACACCCAGTTCAAAAACAAACAACTGCCAAAATCGTGTAAAACATTACGCTGAGACCGCCACACGCATACCCCCCCCCCCTTTCTTTTCCCCCGAGCTACAGGGGGAAACGAGGGAGAAGGCGACCCATCACCCAGGGTTCATCGCTACGAGGGGCACGGGGCAATAATGCGGGAGGGGCATCTATTAGAGGCTCACCATCAGCCTAAACCGCCTACCCTATGGTGGGGGACTGCGGTGGAGCGTAGCTCCGTGAGCACACATGGTGCTGCCTACCTTCACCCGACCAGCGTAGCCCAGGCTGGGAGGCACATCATCGAAGAGGACGGGTGGGAATAGTCCCACAGGGCCGCAGGCTGTAATAGCCCCGCTCACCTGCGAGAGAGCGATACTTCATGTCTTCGCAGTCAGCACTGCAGAGAAATCTGGGGATTTGTGGGAGGTCCCTGGGTATATGAAGGGCCGGGAGGAGCCTGTTTTTGCATCTCTGCAGTGAACAGCGCCCTCTGGCGGAGGATTACCCACGTGTAAGTATTATATATGGAGCAGGACGTACTGTATGCTTAGAATATAGAATTTTATCATTGGGCCATTTTTTCACGATAGTGCTCCTTTAATGTCTGAATGCGGATCAGAAACGGAAATGAAAGCAGGCAGAGAGGGGCATGAACACGCCTTGTTTTTGAGCCAACCAGAATGTTACATTTTAGTCTCTTACATACTGCAGAGACATTTTGCAGACATAGCTTAAAGCGCACCTTCACCCTGAATAACAGCCTATCGTTTATGTTTTTCCCCACTCCCTGCATACAGATTGTTCACATTAAATGTCATCATACCTGCATCTACTGCAGGTAATCATGGAGCATCGGGCAGCCTGCAAACAGGAAGTGTCTCCTGCATGTGTCGCTCTGCATTCTGGGATTGCTGTCCTTTCCCTGACCCCAGCTCTGCTTTGTCGGTATAACCCCCCTGCACTTTATCCCCCTCTCCTCTCCTCAGTATGTGATGCTTCTGAGTCAAGATGGTGGCGCCCGTATCCTAGAGTGTTGAACAGAGTTGCAGCCCAGTGGGGGAAAGAATAATAATCTAAACTAAATCTAATCTAGACTAAAAACATTAAATATATTAATTTTAGATGCTGGGGAATAGTTTTTTTTTTAAGGTTTGGGCTTTTCATTAAATCATACTGAAGGTCCGGTTTAATAAAAAAAAGATAATAATGCAACAAAATGGTAAATACAGCCCTGTCCATAGCAGACTGTGTGACAGAGCCCCCCCCCATCACCCCATAGCAGACTGTGTGACAGAGCCCCCCCATCACCCCAGCCCCCCCATCACCCCATAGCAGTCTGTGTGACAGAGCCCCCCCCATCACCCCATAGCAGACTGTGTGACAGAGCCCCCCCCCATCACCCCATAGCAGTCTGTGTGACAGAGCCCCCCCCATCACCCCATAGCAGACTGTGTGACAGAGCCCCCCCATCACCCCATAGCAGTCTGTGTGACAGAGCCCCCCCCCATCACCCCATAGCAGACTGTGTGACAGAGCCCCCCCATCACCCCATAGCAGACTGTGTGACAGAGCCCCCCCCATCACCCCATAGCAGACTGTGTGACAGAGCCCCCCCCATCACCCCATAGCAGACTGTGTGACAGAGCCCCCCCCATCACCCCATAGCAGACTGTGTGACAGAGCCCCCCCCATCACCCCATAGCAGACTGTGTGACAGAGCCCCCCCCATCACCCCATAGCAGACTGTGTGACAGAGCCCCCCCCATCACCCCATAGCAGACTGTGTGACAGAGCCCCCCCATCACCCCATAGCAGTCTGTGTGACAGAGCCCCCCCATCACCCCATAGCAGACTGTGTGACAGAGCCCCCCATCACCCCATAGCAGACTGTGTGACAGAGCCCCCCCATCACCCCATAGCAGACTGTGTGACAGAGCCCCCCATCACCCCATAGCAGACTGTGTGACAGAGCCCCCCCATCACCCCATAGCAGACTGTGTGACAGAGCCCCCCATCACCCCATAGCAGACTGTGTGACAGAGCCCCCCCATCACCCCATAGCAGACTGTGTGACAGAGCTCCCCCATCACCCCATAGCAGACTGTGTGACAGAGCCCCCCATCACCCCATAGCAGACTGTGTGGCAGAGCCCCCCCATAGCAGACTGTGTGACAGAGCCCCCCCCCATCACCCCATAGCAGACTGTGTGACAGAGCCCCCCCATCACCCCATAGCAGACTGTGTGACAGACCCCGCCCCATCACCCCATAGCAGAGACTGTGTGACAGAGCCCCCCCCATCACCCCATAGCAGACTGTGTGACAGAGCCCCCCATTCTTCAGCAGAATGGCAGAAATCTAACCGTATTTGCGTTCATTTGACATTTAGCGTGGACACTTCCTTTGAGTCAAAAACAATAGCTTTAGATGTAAAACTGAATAAAATGAGAGACCAGGCAAGACAGACAGAGGCAGCTTGTGCAGATATAGATGTGCTGGGCTATGTACTTACGTGGCTAGCTACCACCAGCTGCACTAGTCCACTCGCTCCCCGTAGCATACCAACAGCTTCTTGATGAGAGAGGCCCACAAGAGACTGGCCATTTATCATGAGGAGCTCGTCTCCCACTTTTAATCTCCCGTCCCTTAAAAGAAGACAAAACCACGCCATGAGTTAGTGTGGAGAGGTATGAGGAGGAGCTTCTTCAAAACATTAAAATACAGACTTCTATAAAAATGACAAGCCTTATTAAAAGATTTTCAGTGATGCTACTAAATTGAAGGTGCAAGAACAACTGCATGCCATAGTATTCTTACCAAAACCTTTTTACAAACCAATACATCCCAGTCTGCATATGGGCGGGCTTATTTTTGGGGCCCCATGCAAAGTTGTGTCTGGGGGCCATAATCAAAATACAATTCTGTGATTACTCACCTGTAGAATTGGAATTATAAGTATACAGCACGTCCTGTTCCAGAAGATTCATTACACATGGGTAATACATCCACAAGATGGCGCTGGACTGCAGAAAACAGCTTGTGGCTCCTCCCGGCCCTATATAAGTCGGAAACCTCCCACAAATTCCCCAGTATTTACAAGCAGTAACACAAGAAGCCGGGAGAAAATAAATAACAAAAATCCCAAATGAACAATCACCATACAGAGGTGACTAAGAATAATGATAACAAGGGTGGGATGGAACAGGACGTGCTGTATACTTATAATATAATAGGTGAGTAATCACAGAATTGTATTATTCCAAGTATACAGCACGTCCTGTTCCAAAAGATTTATTACACATGGGACATCCAATAGCAGTGTCCGTAAGGTAGGGTGGGATCCCCAAAAGCAACAGCGGGCAGTTTAAACCACTGCCGCCTGCAGAACTTTGCGGCCAAAAGCAGCATCAGCCGAGGCCCTAACATCAACCTTGTAAAACTTAGAAAAAGTATGAACAGAAGAACAAGTAGCGGCCTTGCAAACTTGTTCAACAGAAGCTTGGTGCTGAAAAGCCCAAGAGGCACCAATAGCACGAGCAGAATGAGCAGTAAGACGGAAAGGAGGCTCCTTCCCCTTAGCAGAATAGGCTTATATCACAGCCTGACGGATCCACTTGCTGATAGAGGACTTAGCTGGAGCTAAACCCTTCTTAGGCCCAGAAGGGAGAACAAAAAGAGGATCAGTCTTCCTGAAAGGTTCAGTAGCCACCAAATAGAACTTCAGGGTTCTAACCACATCCAGAGAATGTAATACCTGCTCCTTAGAGTACTAGGATTAGGGCACAGAGAAGGCAAGACCATGTCCTGATTGAGATGAAAAGCAGACACAACCTTAGGCAGAAAACCTGGCTTAAAACGAAACACCACCTTGTCCTGGTGTCTCTCAAAGTAAGGAGGTTTGATAGGTGTGTTTCTGAGTTGGCGGCGCCTTCTAACAGAAGTGATAGCCACCAAAAAGGCTACCTTAAGCGTCAAAATAGACAAAGGGGCCGCACGCAAGGGCTCAAAGGGGGACCCCTGCAAGACCGATAATACCAAGTTCAAATCCCAGACTGGCAACTGGCTTACGAGGATGCACGTGAGTAACCCCCTTAAAAAAGGTCTTAACCAGACGATGGTTGGCAAAGTATCTTTGGAAGAAAATAGCCAAAGCTGAAACATGACCTTTGAGGGTACTAAGTTGAAGACCCAAATCCAAACCATGTTGCAGGAATTCCAGAATCCTGGGGATAGAAAACACCCGACAGGGAAGCAACCTAGACTCACACCAGTCAATGTAAGTATGCCATACCCTATAGTAGATAGATGATGAGGACTTCTTCCTAGCCTGAGTCATGGACTAACAACAGAGGCAGGCAGCCCCTTTTCCATCAAGATGGAGGTATCAGAAGCCAGGCCGTTAAAGCCAGCGTTTTGTAAATTGGGATGGCGTAGCTGTCCTTGAGTGAGCAGATCTGGAACCTTGGGTAGGGCATACTGATCTACTGCCAGCTGCACGATGTCTGCGAACCACACTCTTCTAGGCCAACAGAGGGCCACCAGAATGGTTGGCACCCCTTCCTGGGAGATCTTGCGCAGCACCCTGCCCAGCAGAGGTAACGGAGGAAACACATAAAGGAGCTGAAAGCTCTTCTAAGGCATTGCTAGTGCATCCATGGCCAAGGCCAGAGGATCCTGGGACAGAGAGACAAAGACTGGAAGCTTGTGATGGAACGCAAACAGGTCCACATCTGGCTGCCCCCAGCGACGGCACCGGGACCAAAACACCTTGTTGCTAAGGGACCACTCCCCGAGCCGGGACATCCCCCTGCTCAAGGAGTCTGCCTCCAGGTTTTCCACTCCCGGGATGTAAACTGCCTATATGCAGGGGACACTCTCCTCCGCCCAGGACAAAATCAGGGACACTTCCTTGAGGGCCCTCTTGCTCCGGGTCCCTCCCTAATGATTGATGTAGGCAACTGCCGTCTGGTTGTCCGAGCGGATCTGAACTGCCCGACCCCGAAGGTGTGGAGTCAACTGGGCGAGAACTAGTCTTATCGCCACCAGTTCCAGAATGTTGATAGGGGTATGGGCCTCCTGAGGGCCCCACTGACCTGGAACTTCAGGGATTTCCAGAAGCCCCCCCCCAACCTGTCAGACTGGCATCTGTGGTGACTGTCTCACAGCAAGGGGTCAGAAAGGATCTGCCCATCAACAGGTTCCTTGAGTCCAGCCATCACGAAAGAGACCGCCTGGCCAGAGGGGACAGAACAAACACCTGATCCAGGGACACAGGGTCCCGATCCCATACTGACAAGAGGTGAAGTTGAAGAGGTCTCATATGAAACTGAGCGTATGGAAACGCCTCGTAAGGGAGGATGAGAATGCCCTGAGATCTCAGCAGAGCCATTATGCCCGCCAGCACCTTGGTGAAAACCCTGGGAGCCGAGGTGAAACTGAAAGGCAAGGCCACAGATTGGTAGTGCTGATGCTCCAGAGCGAGCCTGAGGAATATCTGATGACCTGGAAAGATTGGTATATGAAGGTAAGCATCCTTGATGTCTACAGAGGTCATGAAGTCCCCCGGGCGTAGTGAATTTACAGCTGAGCGCAGAGTCTCCATGCAAAAGTGTTTGAATCTGACAAATTTGCTGAGGCGCTTTAAATCCAGGATGGGTCTGATGGACCCGTCTTTTTTGGGAACAGTGAAAAGAATGGAATAGTAGCCTCTGCCCCTTTCCTTTAAGGGGACTTGGCAGATGACCCCTAACTCCAGAAGATTTTGGATAGTAAGGCGCAGACCCTGGGCTAAAAGGGGGGTTCGAGCCATCTGGGATTTGATGAATCTTGGGGGCGGCCAGGCTGCAAACTCTATCTTGTAACCGGAGGACAGTACCTCCTGAATCCACCGGTCTGAGACGTGAAGTCTCCAGACGTGAGCAAAAAACCGAAGCCATACCCCCACCCGGATGGGTGAGGGCGCCCCATCATGCCTGAGGGAGCTTGGGTGAGGATTTTGGCTTGGGACCCCAGGAGAGGCCAGGACGGCCACGTCCTCTGCCCCTTACCTAATGGTCTCCACGGGCCCCAGTAAAAGACTCCACGGCTAGTTCTGGAACCAAGGAAGGACGGGAGAAAGGCACCTGTCCCCGAAAGACCCGAGATGGCCTCCTGCGTTGAGGTAACCTACCACCCCTAGAAAACAAGTTCAAGTATTCTCCAAAGAGGCGCAGGCCCTTGAAGGGAAAAGCCAGTGAGAGCCTTCTTAGCAGCATTGTCAGTTACCCACTGACGCAGCCAGACAGAGCGGCGTATAGCCACCAACAGGGCAGAAGTCCTACCACACATTCTAATGGCATCATCCATGGCAGAGAGGATATATGCAATAAATTCCTCACAAAGCAGCAGAGATCTATACTCCTCTCTACCCGCATCCTCAGATGCCCCATCCAAACGACACTTAAAGCGGACCTTCACTCTGAATAAGAGTCTATCTTATATGTTTCCCACACCCTGCACATACAGATTGTCCACATTAAAAATCATCCTACCTGCATCTACTGCATGTTATGAGCCTTTAAACATCCAAGATGGCGGCTTATGGAAGCCGCCATCTTATCAGGCAGCCTGCAAACAGGAAGTGCCTCCTGACTGTGCTGCTCTGCATTCTGGGACTGCTGACCATTACCTGACCCCAGCTCTGCTCTGTCTGAGCAAAGAACAGCTATAACCCGCCCCCCTGTACCTTATCCCACTCTCCTCTCCTCAGTAAGTGTGATGCTTCTGAGTCAAGATGGCGGCGCCCGTATCCTAAATTCCTGAACAGAGTTGCAGCCCAGCCCACTTAAAATATATTAATTTTAGATGCTGGGAAACAGTTTTTTAAGTTTGGGCTTTTCATTAAATCACGCTGAAGGTCCGGTTTAAGCACTCCTTTAATGGCAATAGCCGTAATAGCAGAGGCACAAACCGGGTGCAGTGCCATACCCACACAGGCAAAGGCATGATAGGCCAATTGGTCCAAACGCTTAACAACATCAGCAGGAAAGGGATACCTCTTGTCCCAACTCTTAGGCACCCCTAGCAGCTTGCTAGGCCATTCCCATTCTTTGAGCACTAGATCATTAACGTGAGACTGCTCAGGGAACTCCCAGCGTGGCTTAATCGTATGAAAAAGCTCACCCTGCTGCTGCGGAGCCACTGCCGGGGGAGAAATACAAAGCACTTCAAAAGTGTGACTCAGCAATCTGTCAGTGTCAACAGGGGACCACGGGTCTTCCCCAAAGGGAGTCCAAGTACCACCAAATATCTTAGGTAGATCTTCAGAGGAATCAGAAAATAATTTCCCCTCCTCAAGGGGGTAGGGACCTGGGAGTGAGTAAGGGCCCTCATCTTCCACAGGGAAGAGGGAAACCGCGGGTGATAAATGCCGCTTCTCAGCAAAAGCCTTACGCGGGGTAGACCCAGCTTTTCTATACTGGCCACCCGTGCAGCTAAATCAGGTTGAGACTCCCCACTAGTATGCCCCTCCGTGGGGGTTAGATGTAAGCGTGGGGGGGTGGGTGAGGCCAGAGGGGGCGCACCCCCAGGAGAAACAGACAGCCCAGACTGCAGTGCTGGGCGCAGGGTACACACACCCCGACATTATCACTAATAGGGGATACCCCAAACGCAACACATAGCCGGGCTTGTCCCGAAGGAACCCCATGCCCATTATCCCCAGAAGCCTCCATATGGTGATTTGAATGGCACAATAGGCCAGCAAGGGTTAACGCTGAAGAGCTACCCAGGATGCCCCAAGAACCGCTAGGGAAGTGGGAGTTAGTGAGGGAAGATGGCCGGGGGAAACCTCAGTACTGAAGTTTTCACCTGCCTGACAGACATAATAAAACATTCCCATGAAAATAAGGCAGAGAAAAAACTTTTAGAGAAAATCACCCCACCGGGGTTACTCACAGACCGCAGAGAGCCAGCAGCACGCAGCAAGGAGACAAAATGGTGTCCGCAGACCTCGGGGGGCGGGCCGTGGAGTTGTGAGGTAAAATTGCATCATCCACAGAGCCCCCCCCACCCCGAAGAGCGGGAAACGCACCCACGTAATCCGGCCGGCCAATTGTGGCCTGGCAGCTCTGAGGTGAATGGAGCTGCCAGGCTCGGAGCGCAGTACAAAGCACGGCGGCGGCGTATTATAAAGTTACCAACACTAAAATACTAAAATATGACAAGCGTGAAATACAGTATTAAATCACTAGACGACCCCTCCCACCCCCGGAGATCTCCCAAAGGCAGAGTAAGGGAGGATAACAGCCGAATTCCCAGGGAAAATGGCGCCCAGAGGACTAGAATGAGAAGTGAGGGTGGAGGGGGAAATATATATGGGAATAGGGTTTAACTGCACAGGATAACCTGGCAAAACCCAAGAGGGCAGTGGGGGCATCCCAAAAAGGCTCACCATTAGCCTAAACCGCCTACCCTATTGGACCAGGGACTGCGGTAGGAGCCTAGCTCCTCAGCACCTTTTTTACTGGTGCTTGCTAACCTACCTTCACCCGAACCTTGTCAGCCGAGGCTGGGAGGCAGTATATATTACGAACGGGTGGGAATAGTCCTGCAGGGCCGCAGGCAATAAGCCCCGCTCACCTGCGCCACAAAAGAGCTATCTTCTATCTTCTCAGCGTAGACTGCAGAAATGAACTGGGGAATTTGTGGGAGGTCCCCGACTTAATTAGGGCTGGGAGGAGCCACAAGCTGTTTTCTGCAGTCAAGCGCCATCTTGTGGATGTATAATCCATGTGTAATGAATCTTCTGGAACAGGGCGTGTGCTGTATACTTGGAGTAGACAAATTTTGAATAGTGAAATAACGCATCTGGTTGGGGATGTAGCCGTGAACTGCTCATAAGATGTGGGACCCGCAAGTTAACCCAGGGGGCATCCTTTCACAGGGCATTGTCCATCCATGGCATAGGGAATTGTCTGGGCACAACCCATATGGCCGTCTACTGTGTAAAACCCCATTAAATTGCTGCACCCACTCACCCAACCTCATTCCAATGACGCATGCACAGGCCACGCCCTTGCAATACCTTTGGCTAGACGCATACTTGGGGCAGCCATTTGTGATTAGCCAGCCCGGGCACGCCCCCAGCTAGAGGTGAGCAGGGATGCAACCAGTAGCCCGCTATTCCATTCAGCTTGATAGCTGCGGGGTTTTACTGCAGCTTGCATAACTGAATGGAGCTGAGCACACCGATTCTGCAGCAGCAGGATTTTCACTATCCTGGGTTTTGCTCCTCTCCCCCGGGGCACCCCGGTCGGGAATGCCCCGCTGTGTGAAACCCCCCAGATCACCAATGTCAACTCACCTCTTCCCGGTCCTACGGCGCATGCACGGCCACTCATCCAATCAGCGCGCTCGGAGCCACTGACGTCACTTAGTCTAAGCCTTCGTCTAAGGCCAGCGGCTCCGAGCACTCTGGTGGCCACATCCCCCGCTTCCTTCTAACAGCCTGCGCCAGCCATTCACAAATGGCTGTTGCGGGCACGCGCCTTGCTAGAGGGATAGCGGGGATGCGGCCGTGGTTCGTGCATGCGCCGTTGGATCGGGAAACAAGGTAAATGTATGGGGCGACCTGGGGGGAGGGAATCGATCGGCCCGGTAATCATATATTGGCATGGGTTTTGGGCCACTTTAAAGCGGACCTTCATCCTGAATACGAGCATATGTTATATGTTTCCCACACCCTGTATATACAGATTTCTCACATTAAAAATCATCCTACCTGCATCTACTGCATGTTATGAGCCTTTAAACATCCAAGATGGCGGCCCATGGAGCATCAGGCAGCCTGCAAACAGGAAGTGTCTTCTGAATGTGTCGCTTTGCATTCTGGGATTGCTGCCCTTCTCTGGCCTCACCTCTGCTCTGTATAGCTATAACCTGCCCCCTGTACTTTATCCCGCTCTCCTCTCCTCAGTATGTGTGATGCTGTGAAGATGGCGGTGCCCGTATCCTAAAGTCCTGAACAGAGTTGAAGCCCAGTGAGGGTAAAAATAATAAGTAAGTGACTAAAAACTTAAAATATATTAAATTTTAGATGCTGGGGAATAGTTTTTTTTAAGGGTTTGGGCTTTTCATTAAATCATGCTGAAGGTTCGGTTTAAGTGAACGGGGGGGGGGGGGGGGCTCTTCAAGATGGTGGCAACCAAGACTCAAAGCAAAGGGTAAAAAGGCTCCTCACATTCAGCATGGGGAGCGCAGGAAGCAGCTAAATCAACCCTTTGTCTAGAATGTCCCTTTAACACCACCTATGTCTCTATTGTTCAATATAATTCCCACAAATTGCAAATTCCTCTGTGACCGAAAATACTTCTCCAAGTTGCTGGGAGAAGCGCTTCTACTCTTTGGGAAAAAATACCATTTTGTGAAATACTCACCTGTAAAATGGGTATTATAAGTATGTCACACACCCCGCTTCAGAACATCCATAACATGTGGGTAATACCGACCTGAAGAGGGCGTTCCTGCAGAGATGATAGCAAAAAGAAAGCCCCTCCCTGATCCATAAATACCTGGGACCTCCCACTCATCACCCAGTATATAGAAGCAGTAAGGTAAGGGACCAGGAAGAGGCAAATATAAGTCATAACAACGCAAAGTTCACAATATAAAGGATCCAGAATACAAGAAGGGCGGGTGAAGCGGGGTGTGTGACATACTTAATACCCATTTTACAGGTGAGTATTTCACAAAATGGTATTATTCTAAGTATGTCACACACCCCGCTTCAATATATCCATAACATGTGGGACATCCAATAGCAGTGTCCATAAAAAGGGCGGGGATCCAAAACAAGGCAACAATGCACAACTTAAACCACAACAGCTTGCAGAACTTTGCGGCCAAAAACAGCATCTGGTGACGCCGAGCACCACCCCCCCTCCTCCTACGCAAGGCAGAGCTCCGCAGCGGCGCCAGGGAAAGATGGGGGCGGGCAGCGGTGACGCGCCGCAACACCGGCCCCGCCCCCAGGTCCATCGTGAGGAGAAGTCTCCTCAGGAAAAAAGGGCGCCAAGAACCGGCCGGCGCCGCAGCGTGATGTGCGGCCGCCGCGTCCGGCCGGGGGTCACAGTGAAGCACACACACAATCATACCCTCAATCAGACCAAACAGTAGGTCCGCCCCCCCCCCCCCCCCCCCCCCCACTAAATGGACAGTATTAAATGGTGTGAGGTAACTACCGCCGCCATTGATGATTGAGTCAAGATGGGGGGGGGGGATAAGAGACAGGTCCAGCACCGCACAAGGCCTCCTGTAAAACGGCTGCGGCGCTGAGTGAAACATTTAAAGAGACACACACTAACATCAGTAAAAAAGACACAACACCCAGAACAGAAAGTGTTAGAGACTAATAAAGAAGGGACCCACACTCCCCAACCCCACCGTGGCAAAGGGATCCTGGGAGGGCCATTGAATGTTAAATTAAGGGACAGGGCATCCCAAACCGGGGTCACCAACCCGGTGTAACCGCCTACCCTCTCATATAGGGTCTCACGGTGGAGCATTGCTCCTGAGCACCTAAGGTGCTGATATACCCTCGCCTGGACCCACAGCCAAAGCTGGGAGGCATATGGATTTCTGGAAAAAAAGGGCCAAAACGGAAATAAATAAGTAGCGGGCCGGGAGTCATCCCGGCTACCTGAAATCCCCCTGTGCAAGGAGGAGCCATCATCTTCTGACTGGCTCGCCGTCTGCAGAGATGGAAAACTGGGTGATGAGTGGGAGGTCCCAGGTATTTATGGATCAGGGAGGGGCTTTCTTTTTTGCTATCATCTCTGCAGGAACGCCCTCTTCAGGTCGGTATTACCCATGTGTTATGGATATCTTGAAGCGGGGTGTGTGACATACTTAGAATAGCACAACCTCTGCTTGGGGGGTTCTGGAAGGACTGAATATCCAAAATGTCCAAATAAGGGTTGGCTTGGCCGGCCTGCTGTTGTTAATGCATTAGCTGTATTTGTTGCTTTTTATTTGGTTATGTGGACATATCGCACTGTAGTATACATGAACCATCATGCGTGTGTATAGACAATCCAATAAATCCCAGCCCATAGCCTTTCAGTACCTGTCTGCAGAGCCACCCTCCTCTACGTGGGCGACAATGATCCCATGTGGAGACCTCTTGGAGCCTCTGCCACCAGTGATCTGAATTCCCAGGCCGTCGGCTCCCTTCTGCATGTGCATCTTCCAGATACAGCAACCTTCCCTCTGTAGAAAACACCACAATCTTTTTTAATACCAAAAATCATAAATAGAGTGAATCATACAAATCTGGAATTAACAAAAATTTATATTTAAACACCTTTTTCCACAAACGGCTATAAAGCCAAGGCATACTTAAAGCGGACCAACAGTCAAAAATTACTTCAATTGGACCTTCACCCTGAATAAGAGCTTATCTTATATGTTTCCCACACCCTGTACATACAGATTGCCCAAAAATCATTCTACCTGCATCTACTGCATGTTATAAGCCTTTGAACATCCAAGATGGCAACTCATGGAGCACCAGGCAGCCTGCAAACAGGAAGTGCCTCCTAACAGCGTTGCTCTGCATTCTGGGATTGCTGTCCTTTCCCTGACCCCAGCTATAACCCCCCCCTCCCACCCCCTGCTCTCCTCTCCTCAGTATGTGATGCTTCTGAGTCAAGATGGCGGTGCCCGTATCCTAGAGTCCTGAACAGAGTTGCAGCCTGGTGGGGGAAAGAATAATAAGTAAGTGACTAAAAACTTAAAATATTTTAATTTTAGATGCTGGGGAATAGTTTAGGGGTTTGAGCTTTTCATTAAATCAGGCTGAAGGTCCGGTTTAAACCAGACCATCACAACAAACCGCACTCATGTTCATTCCTTCCAAAGGCAATAGATTGCTGCACATAAAAATGAATTTTTTTTCTAACTCCTGCTGTAGTAAATTTTAAAAACAAATTGCATCTGCAGGCCACCTGCAAACAGGAAGTGCTGCTGGGCTTCCTGTTACTGTACATGTTCAGTTATGTCAGTTGAATCCAGGCAGCAGCATGAAATGAGCACCCAAGATGGTGGCTCATGGAGCATCAGGCAGCCTGAAAACAGGAAGTGTCTTCAGATTGTGTCGCTCTGCATTCTGGGATTGCTATCCTTTACCTGACCCCAGCTCTGCTTGGTCTGTGCAAAGCACTGCTATAACCCCGCCCCCTGCACTTTGGCCCCCTCCTCTCCTCAGTTTGCAATACTTCTGAGGCAAGATGGTGGCGCCCGTATCCTGAGTCCTCAACAGAGTTGAAGCCCAGTGGTGGAAAAGAAGAAAAGGTAAGTGACTAAAAACGTAAAATATATTAATTTTAGATGATGGGGAATAATTTTTTAAGGGTTTGAGCTTTTCATTAAATGACGCTGAAGGTCCGGTTTAAATACCACAACTGAAAGCCAAGCTTGTGGGTTTTCATGTACTGGGAGAATAATTACAGTGATGACGGCTTGTTACAGGATTCGGCTTTTACAGGGTTTTACAACACAAGAGCCGGGCGGAGCACAAGCATGTTTCTCTCTGTCATTCCTTTGGCCGGTGCTCTTTTAATGGGGAGCACCATGCTGATATTTTACATTAGTCACTTATTATTCTTTCCCCCACCAGGCTTCAACTCTGTTCAGGACTCTAGGATACGGGCACCACCATCTTGACTCAGAAGCATCACATACTGAGGAGAGAAGGATAAAGTGCAGTTGGCGGGTTATAGCTGTGCTTTGCACAGAGAGCAGAGATAGGGTCAGGGAAAGGACAGCAATCCCAGAATGCAGAGCGGCACAGAAAACACATCTTATTTAGGGTGAAGGTCCACTTTAATCCTCCCTTAATTTTGCCCCAATTTTACCTTTGAAGCCCAAATCGTTGTTGTATTTGAATCGAATTTATTACCAGGACACAAGGGGAGTTGATACATGTTTTTTTCTTTTTTATTTAACTTTCCATAGGGTATGGTTGGTCCACCTTAAAGCGGACCTTCACTCTGAATAAGAGTCTATCTTATATGTTTCCCACACCCTGTGCATACAGATTGCTCACATTAAAAATCATCCTACCTGCATCTCCTGCATGTTATGAGCCTTTAAACATCCAAGATGGCGGCTTATGGAAGCCGCCATCTTATCAGGCAGCCTGCAAACAGGAAGTGCCTCCTGACTGTGCTGCTCTGCATTCTGGGACTGCTGACCTTTCCCTGACCCCAGCTCTGCTCTGTCTGAGCAAAGCACAGCTATAACCCGCCCCCCTGTACCTTATCCCACTCTCCTTTCCTCAGTAAGTGTGATGCTTCTGAGGCAAGATGGCGGCGCCCGTATCCTAAATTCCTGAACAGAGTTGCAGCCCAGTGGGGGAAAGAATAATAAGTTAGTGACTAAAAACGTAAAATATATTAATTTTAGATGCTGGGGAATCGTTTTTTAAGAGTTTGGGCTTTTCATTAAATCACGCTGAAGGTCCGGTTTAATTGCCTGGGTAGTCCTTGTACAAAGTAAGTGGTACAAAAAAAGTTGCTAGAGATCAAATGCAAAATTTCAAGAGGGGCGCATAATAAAATCAGTCCCTGAATGGGTAATTGAAATTCCCAGGCCTTCTAGGAATCTGGAGTATGGGGGGACTGTGCTGCCCTTCCAACACAGCGCTCACTGTACTCAGCATTCCAGGAACATCCTTCAAACAAAGATATGTATCAAGCCAAGGATCCTATTCACACATCTTAAAGAATTGTATGACCTTGTGCATAGAGCACAGAAGAGACTGATGCTAATCAGAGTTTCACATTCTTTCATTAAACTGAACCGCACTGTTATAACAAGTCACAGGCAGCTCCGCTTTACCAAGCGGCCATTAAAGCGGTCCTTCACTCTGAATAAGAGTCTACTTCATATGTTCCCCACACCCTGTACATACAGATTGCCCACATTAAAAATCATCCTACCTGCATCTACTGCATGTTATGAGCCTTTAAACATCCAAGATGGCGGCTCGTGGAACATCAGGCAGCCTGCAAACAGGAAGTGCCTTCTGACTGTGCTGCTTTGCATTCTGGGATTGCTGACCTTTTCCTGACTCCAGCTCTGCTCTGTCTGAGCAAAGCACAGCTATAACCCACCTCCTATACATTTGCCCCCTCTCCTCAGTAAGTGTGATGCTTCTGAGTCAAGATGGCGGCGCCCGTATCCAAGAAGTCCTGAACAGAGTTGCAGCCCAGTGTGGTAATGAATAAAAAGTGACTAAAAACTTAAAATATATTAACTTTAGATGCTGGGGAATTGTTTTTTTACGGATTTGGGCTTTTCAATAAATCATGGTGAAGGTCCGGTTTAAAAATAAATATAGCGCAGACAACGCAAATACAAATACAAGATACAAATCAGGACAAGATAGACAATACACACAAAAATATACAGAAACTGCTTGTGAAATAATATAGGTGAGAATACTAGAAGCAAATAGGAGATGAAGGAGACTACCCCACTTCCACTCCATTAGGGAAGTCAAGAAAGAAGCCCCACAAGGCCATGAAGAAGCCTAAAGAAGAAGCCAGTTATTAAATGACAGTAAAATACAGCCCCACTCTCTGCGAGGCGGGAGATGTTCTCTAATCACCCAGTTATGAACTGTGAAACAATTGAAAATGATCTGGTCTCGTGCAATACAATGGATGCACCATGTGACCTAAAGGAAAAAAAACAGTAAAACTAAAACTACACACTTCAAGTACAGGCCAGTGAAGAGGTCAATTTGGGTAGAAAGGGCGTGACAAAAAAAAGACTACTATTTACATGGGAGTCCAAGCTTAAAGTGGTCCAACACCCAGGATTTTGACTATCCTGGGTTTTGGTCCACTTCGGGGGGCACCCCGATCGGGGGTGCCCCGCTGTGTGAAACCCCCCAGAAAGCCCCGAAAACTCACCTCACCCCACTCCCACGTGACCGCTGCATCCAATCCCCGCCGACGGACAAGCGGGAGGCAGCGACGGACAAGGGAGCACACCCACGCCGGCCACTCACAAACAGCCATCGCAGGAGCGCGCCCTGCTAGAGGGACGCGCGGGAGGCGGCGGCGGTGGGCGTGCATGTGCCGCTGGAACGGGGAGAAGGAAGGATTGAGGGCTTCCTGGGGGGATTTACCCCGCTGGACATCCGGATTTCGGATGCCCCGCAGGGAGGGATCTGATCTTATAGATTCCCGGGCCGATCCCCCCTGGGTGTTGGTCCACTTTAAAAAGGTTATATTTAAAATTATATATTATGTTATATATTTATAACATTTCATATTCTATATTTCTAATACTATACATTATATATATATATATATATTTAGATATAGAATAGATTTATATTATTTCATATTTTATTTAATATTACATATTTGCAATATTTGACATTTCTATTTTATATGTATATTCTATATATTTATGCGCAGTAGAAAAGTGTGGTTCCACACAGAAACTTGGGGGGGGGGGGGGGCGTATTTAACCAGACCCCTAGTTTTGGATCACATTAATGATTTTAAAAATGGAGGAACGTAGCGCCACCCCCCCCCCCCCCCTCCCCTTTTGGGACCAATCCACCGATTTTTATGGACAGGCTCAACCTGTGGCCCTCTGAGCCATCGGATGTGGCCCCCAACCTGCTGTGGGGTTAGTTGTAGGGGCACATAGACCCAGGGTGTAAAGTTAGTTTAATAAAGGCTCGGTACGAATAGGAGTTAGAAGCAGACGGACATAAGTGGGGATGAATTTGCAAACAGTCACGGCTGTGACTTGGAGTAATAGGATAACATTGATTGGGGGGAGGTATCCCAAGAAACCCAGACAGCAATAAAGTTTAGACGCTTTCGAGATTGGGGATACGGTGGGACTGATAGGGAAAGGACTATAAATATATATATATCCTGTCTGATATTTCCATGACAAATAGGGCCCATATGTTTAGAAGACTACCACAATCAGCATGTGTATTGCTAACATGTTACATATGAATGTGGTAACAAGGTGGTGCAGTGGAAGGACATAACCATGTAAATAATCTTAATAAAAAGGGACACTATAGTCAGGTCATCACTTGGCAGCCAATCATGTGCCGGCAATCAATACACCAAAAAGGAAGTTGGTCGACTTGACTATACAGGCGCTTTAACCCCCTCACTGTTTTGCCTGAGCCATGTTCGGACAGTGAGAGGAGAAGCTTACAGTTTTGTGCCCTTTTCCAGATGTTTAGCAGTTGCCTGGATCACTTCTTTGCTCCTATTAGCAGAGCGCAACATTTTTTGGGAGGTCATTTAAAGTGGTTTCTAGTATTGTTAGGGGGTTATTAGAATTTGTGATAATGGTGTAAGTCAGGTTTGTGTGTGAGGGTTGGGGGTTTGCTGACGTGGGGCAGTTATGGCCTAGAGGTAGGGAAACAGGTTCGTGACCGGAAGGAGGCAGGTTCGATTCCCAACCATGAGACATGACTGAAGTGCCCTTGAGCAAGGCACCTAACCCCCAATTGCCCCCTGGGCTCTGTGTTTAGGGCAGCCCACCACCCTGGGCACATGGGCACTTCACTGCCCCTTAGTTTGTAATTCACTTGTGTATAGTCACTTACATGGTGTTTATTCACTGGTGTGTTCACAGAGTTGTTAATTCACAGTGCAATGCAGAGATGGAAATCCATGTGTACGATAGCCACTATTGCATTATTATCATCACATATGTGTGAGTTGACACATAAGGGGGAAATAGTTATAGTTGTTTTTGTGACCAACAGGCAAACAGGCCGTTGGAGAAGACAAATCAGCGCTGCAGCCCCCCCCAGCCAGGGCACCAGGACTGGTACAGCAAACAGGTGAGGGGAGAAGGCACTCAAGAGGCCACAGGGCAACTACCCTGCAGAAGTATAGCCCGGAGTCAGGGAGCACCACCCCAGGCGTCGCCTGGGGAGAAAAATAAAAAAACTAAAATAAACTGGTAGGTCCCAGAGTAAATGCAAAAAAACTGAGGAATGGGAGGAAGGTGTGGAGATTTTAAACCTGTCCCAGCTTGTGTTTCCTCTAAAGGAGGAGGAGCCTCTCTCTTAGTGGCCATTCTGAAGGATGAAGGGAGAAAAGGAAGTGCTTTGATTCAATAAAATCTTGTTTCTGTATTCAAAAATGTAATTTTATTTTGGCCTGTGACCAGTTAGCAAATCATTTATGTGGCCCACATTCTTCAGATAGTTGGGCACCCCTGAGCTACAGTCAGGGGCAGCATCAGCACTTGGCAAGGTGGGGCAGCTGCCGTGGGCCCCCGCCCTCCGGAGTGGCACACTGACAGCCTGAGGTGTGCAACGGCGCTTGACAAGCGGGGAACTGGGAGGGCCCCGCTACAGCTGGTGCACACATCTCCTCAAATGGCGGGATTCCACACATCTCGATTTAGATTCCAGGGGAGAAAGTGCTGGGTTTTGTTCTGCTTTTAAGTTGCCCACCCTGGCTGATTTCCTATCACTTGAGCATCTCAATCTGTGATACCCTACTGTGTGAAACCCCCTGGGATCGGTGGCATACCCAATGTGCAAGCAATTCCACCCCTGGGTTTTGGTCTGCTTTACAGGGGCATCTGAAATTGGGACGCCCCTGTTTGAGTGAAAGGCCAAAGCAGGAGGGTTCTTTCACAAACTGGCGACCCCACAGTGCATTCACCAGTTCAAGGAAAGTAATGAACAAAGGGGGGGGAAGGGGGTCACACACAGGGGTATCCAAAATCAGGAGAATCTAGATTCGTTTAGACTTCGAGGTCAGGTTTAAAGGGTTTGGTGCACTTCAAAGTAGACCAAAACTAGAGATTTAGTCCAAATAGCATAATCCATAGGGGCATCCAGATTTTGGACGTCCTTCAGTGACGTGACGCGACTCTTCACCACAAAGGAGCCCACTGAGACCATGCCGCCCAGGGGCCCACATAAGCCTAGAGCCGGCCCTGGGTACAGTAAGTGGCATTTACAAGTGGAGGACGTAAAGGTGAGGTTTTACCTGTGTAGGGTCTGTTGATTTTGATGCAGGCCTTGCCACCTTTGGTACATAGTACTTGCACCTCTCCTCATCATAGCTGCTGTTGGAATCCTGTCTCATGTAACCATCACCTCCTGAGGCCTCCTCACTCGAGTGTCCCCCATCCACCTCCATGGGAGAGCAATGGCCATTTTCCTTGGCTGCCTCTTGCTCTTCCTTGTTCTCTTTACTCTCTTTGCCAATAGTCCTCGCAATGATGCCAAACTTTCTGGTCCTTTTCCCGGTTTGTGCTGCCCGGACACTTGGCTGTAAGGTAGAATTGGTTGCTTTTGGTTCAGGGGTGCAGCTGTGACCGCCATTGGAAGGTGGAAGAGGAGCTTTGCGTTTGATACGGCGCAACATGATCAAGTAGATGAATCCGCCATTCCAGCACTGCTCAGCAAGGTAACTGAGGGAAGAAAGAAAAAAGAAAAAACTGAGACTTGTCTTCTTAGGAAATGTAAACAAACATTAGCAATGCTCTGTGGGGCATCTTTATCAGGGCTGGAATGTCATGAGCAAAATTTCAGAGGAGCTTCAGCATAATTTAATGATGAGCTCAAACCCTTAAAAAACTATTCCCCAGCATCTAAAATTAATATAAGTTTAAGTTTTTAGTCGCTTAATTATTATTCTTTCCTCTCCTGAGCTACAACTCTGTTCAGGACTCTAGGATACGGGCGCCGTCATCTTGCCTCAGAAGCATCACACACACTGAGGAGAGGAGAGTGGGGTAAAGTGCAGGGGGGGCAGGTTATAGCTGTGCTTTCCTGACTGGGGTCATGAAGAGGACAGCAATCCCATAATGCAGAGTGGCATAGTCTAGAGAGGCTGTCTGATGCCCCATGAGCCGCCATCTTGGATGTTTAAAGGCTCAGAATAAGCACTAGGTGCAGGTTGGATGATTTTTAACGTGGGCAATCTGTATGTACAGGGTGAAGGTCAATTTTCACTCAAAACAAATATAAAAAAAAAAAAAAAAAGCTATACTCACCTTTTCTCCTACTCAGACAGTCGCTCCTAGCAGTGTTCCTGAACAGGATTCACGATTCTCTTCTTGTAGCAAAGACTAGTAAATTTGGAGACTGGAGGTAGTGAAAACTGCTTCTATAAAACACACATCTACTTCCATAAAACCCCTAGATCAACTGAACACCTTGAGGACATAATTATGGCACAATAAAACTATACATTCTATTGAAAGTGGACTTTCCCTTCAAATACAAGTAGACTGAGGTATTCCAAACGTCATGTGACCGAGATTATCTAGGCGACACTTAGAAGTTTGCAATATCCAACCAAGCCAATTCGGATTTTCAAGGCAAATGTCCAAATAGGAACACACGCCTTAGTAAATAAACTTTAGCCAGGTTATGCGAAGGATGACTGAGCTCTCTGCAGGAGTATTGCCTATGTCGCCCTCTCAATCAGGGCTGGCGTCAGCACTCAGCAAGGTGGAGCACTGACAGGGCCGGCCTTTGGGGTGTGTGAAATGATTGACCGGCTGCGGACTGGAAGGGCGGCGCCACCCCAATCTGTGATACTCTACTGTGTGAAACCTCCTGGGATCAATTGGCATACCCACTATGCAAGAGATTCCACCCCTGAGTTTTGGTCCGCTTTACAGGGGCATATCAATTTGGGATGCCCCTGTTTGAGAAAGAACCCCACTGGTTTGGCCGTTGACTGAAAGTGGTGACCCCACAGCGCATTCACCAGTTCAAGGAAAGTAATGAGCAAACGGGGTGGGGTCATACACACAGGAGCATCCGAAATCAGGAGAATCTAGATTTGTTGATTCCGAGGTCATGTTTAAAGGGGTTTGATGTGTTTCAAAGTAGACCAAAACTAGAGTTTTGGTCCAAATAGCATGATTCTTAGGGGCATGCAGATTTGGGATGCCCGTCGGTGATGTGACGCAACTCTACACCGCAAGGGGGCCCACTGAGACCATGACACCCAAGGGCCCACATAAACCTGGAGCCGGCCCTGCTCTCAATGACCCAAGTCATAAAACAGACACCACTGCCAGTCAGTACATATTACATGATGAGACGTCACAGGATGCATGAAGGCCAGCAATAGTTTGTTCTTCTATAATAAATTCAAGTCAGGAAACTGATTGCTACAGCGAGGAAACACAAATAATTTAGAATTCCTCTGATGGTCTGTGACCTCATGTCTATAAGACTGGTGTCTCAGGAAGCAAAATGACTGATCCTAGGTACCCTCTATGCCTTTAAAGTGGACCAACACCCAGGATTTTGACTATCCTGGGTCTTGGTCCACTTCGGTGGGGCACCCCCGATCGGGGTGCCCCGCTGTGTGAAACCCCCCGATCACCCTAAAAACTCACATCTCCCCGCGCCGACGGACAAGGGATTTGACAGCAGCGGACAAGCGGCTCCTCCGCCGCCGCCTCCCGCGCGTCCCTCTTGGCGGGAGGCTAAGGTAAGGGGGTTTGGGGGTTTTGGGGGGGTTTCACCCCGCGGGACATCCCGATCTCGGATGTCCCGCGGGGAGGGAGGTGATCGGCCCGGGAATCTTATAGATTCCCGGGCCGATCACCCGAGGGTGATGGTCCACTTTAATATATGTGTGCTGCTTTATTTGCTGATGTACTTGGCAAATATATTGTGCACTATGTTACTAACCTACAGCAATACAACCTGGTTTGTCCTCTAACAGGAAAAAAATAAGGGAGCACTAATGTGAAAAAAAAGTGCAATAAAAAAAACTTGATAAATAGCAAAAGGAGGGGTCACTTATATTGGCATCAACAAAAATCCAGCCAAGCTTGTTTCTTTCCTGTAATGGAAGAAGAATTCAGAGTGACAGGTTTTGAATGTACCATTCTGCTTTTAGACAAGGCCTTCCGTACCTTAAACTGGACCAACAACCTGGCACAGTTGGAAAAGAAAGGCAGTGTCCATTTTGTAGCTTCATCTTAGATTGCTGCACATAAAAATACAATTCTGTGATTACTCACCTGTAGAATTGTTATTATGAGTATACAGTACGTCCTGCTCCAGATAATCATTACTCTTGGGAATTACGCCGTCAAATGGCGCTGGACTGCAGGGACCGCGAAATTGGCTCCTCCCGGCCCCTCAAATACCTGGGACCTCCCACAAATCCCCAGCATTGAAAAGCAGTTAACGAGAAGCCTGGAGAAAGATAACAGAACCAACCAGTAACTATAAACAATGATAACAATCACCATACAGGGGATCCAAGGATAATGCAAAACCAAGGGTGGGGTGGAGCAGGACGTACTGTATACTCATAATAACAATTCTACAGGTGAGTAATCACAGAATTGTATTATTCTTAGTATACAGTACGTCCTGCTCCAGATAAGAATCAATACTCTTGGGACATCCAATAGCAGTGTCCATAAAGTAGGGTGGGATCCCCGAAGGTAACAGACAGGTCAGACCACTGCCGCCTGCAGAACCTTACGGCCAAAAGCAGCATCAGCTGAGGCCCTAACAACAACCTTGTAAAAAAAGTATGAACAGAAGACCAAGTAGCGGCCTTGCAAACTTGTTCAACAGAAGCCTGGTGCTGAAAAGCCCAAGAGGCACCAATAGCACGAGTAGAATGAGCAGTAAGGCGGAAGGGAGGATTCTTCCCCTTAGTAGAATAGGCCTGAATCACAGCCTGACGGATCCATTTACTGATAGTAGATTTAGCAGGAGCCAGACCCTTCCTAGGACCAGAAGGGACCACAAAAAGAGCATCAGTTTTTCTGAAAGGTGCAGTAGCCACCAGATAGTACTTCAGACACCTAACCACATCCAAGGAATGCAAAACCCTCTCCTTAGCATTACTAGGATTAGGGCACAAGGAAGGAAGAACAATGTTCTGATTCAGATGAAAGGCAGACACAATCTTAGGCAGAAAATCTGGCTTGAAGCGAAACACCAACTTGTCCTGGTGTCTCTGAAAGTAAGGGGGCTGGATGGAAAGCGCCGCCAACTCAGAAACACGCCCAACAGAAGTGATAGCCACCAAAAAGACAACCTTAAGAATGGCCAAGGCAGCATCCTGCACAGGTTCAAAGGGAGCACCCTGCAAGGCTGACAAGAGCAAGTTCAAATCCCAAACAGGCAACATAGGCTTACGTGGGGGACGCACATAAGTAATCCCCTGGAAAAAAAGTCCTGATCAGAGAATGCTGGGCAAAGGACCTCTGGAAGAAAACAGCCAGGGCAGAGACATGACCCTTCAGAGTACTGAGTTGGAGCCCCAGCTCCAACCCATGCTGCAGGAACTCCAGGATCCTGGGAATAGAGAACACACGACAGGGAAGGGCCTTGCCTCACACTAGTCAATGTAGGCACGCCAAACCTATAGTAAACGGAAAAAGACGACTTCTTTATAGCATTTATCATGGTGTCAACAACAGAGGTAGACAGCCCCTTCTCCATCAAGATGGAGGTTTCAGCAGCCAGGCCGTCAAAGCCAGAGTTTGTAAATTGGGATGGTGTAAATGACCCTGAGTGAGCAGGTCTGGCACCCTGAGCAGAGTGTACTGATCTACTGCCAGCTGCACCACGTCTGCGAACCACACTCTTCTTGGCCACCTGGGAGCCACCAGGATAGCGGGCACCCCCTCCTGAGCTTTCTTGCGCAGAACCCTGCCCAACAGGGGGAATGGGGGAAAGATATACAGGAGCTGAAAGTCCTGCCATGACATTGCTAGAGCATCTGTGGCCAAGGCCAGAGGATCCTGGGACAGGGAGACAAAGGCCGGGAGCTTGTGGTTGTGACGGGACGCAAACAGATCCACATCTGGTTGGCCCCAACGGTGACACAGAGATTGAAACACCCTGTTGCAGAGGGACCATTCTCCCAGGCGAGAGGTCCCCCTGCTCAGAGTCTGCCTGCAGATTCTCCACCCCCGGAATGTACACAGCAGATATGCAGGGAACATTGTCCTCCGCCCAGAACAGGATCAGAGACACTTCCTTGAGGGCCCCCTTGCTCCGGGTCCCCCCCTGGTGATTGATGTAGGCAACCGCTGTCTGGTTGTCCGAGCGCACCTGAACAGGCCGGCCCCGAAGGTGTTGGGTCAAGTGAGCCAGAACCAACCTGATCGCCCTCAGTTCCAGAATGTTGATAGGTGTGTGGGCCTCCTGAGGGCCCCACCGCCCTTGGAACTGCAGGGACATCCAAAAGCCCCCCCAACCCGTCAGACTGGCATCCGTGGTGACTGTCTCCCAGCAGGGGGCCAGAAAGGATCTGCCCGCCAACAGGTTCCTGGAGTCCAGGCACTACGAGAGAGACCGCCTGGCTAGGGGGGATAGAACAAGGACCTGGTCCAGGGACCTTGTCCCATACTGACAAGAGGTGGAGTTGCAGAGGCCTCAGGTGAAACTGTACATAAGGAACCGCCTCGAAGCACGCCACCATCAGGCCCACCAGCTGCATTCCCTGCCTGATGGAGGGATGAGGGCAAGAGAGCAGGGACTGAACCTGCACCAGTAGACTGTCCACCTTCTGCTGAGGAAGAAAAATCCTTGCCTGAACTGTATCCAGATTCATTCCCAGGAAGGGTGTCACCAAGGAGGGAGACAGGGAAGACTTGGGATGGTTGATCACCCAGCCAAATGACTCCAGGGTGGACACTACTCGCTGAGAATCCAGCTCTGCTTGATGGAGGAACTGAGAAGTGATGAGAATGTCGTCCAAATATGGCAGCACGCGAATGCCCTGAGCAGAGACATCACCCCTGCCAGCACCTTGGTGAACACTCTGGGAGCCGAGGTGAGACCGAAGGGCAATGCCACAAATTGGTAGTGCTGATCCTCCAGAGGGAACCTGAGGAATCTTTGATGACCTGGACAAACAGGAATATGAAGGTAAGCATCCTTGATGTCCACAGAGGTCATGAAATCCCCTGGACGCACGGAACTGATAGCAGAGCGCAAAGTTTCCATGCGAAAGCGCCTGCACCTGACAAATTTGTTGAGGATCTTCAAGTCCAGGATGGGCCTGACTGACCCATCTCTTTTGGGCACGATGAAAAGGTTGGAATAGAACCCCTTGACCCTTTCTCGTAAGGGGACCTGACAGATGACCCCCAGCTCCAGAAGGCTTTGCACCTCCAGAATTAGAGCCTGAGCTGACATGGGGTCCTGAGACATCTGGGATCTGATGAATCTTGGGGGCGGCCAGGCAGCAAACTCTATCTTGTAACCAGAGGACACTACCTCCTGAATCCACCGGTCTGAGACATGAAGCCTCCAGACGTGAGCAAAATGCTGAAGCCGTCCCCCCACCTGGATGGGTGAGGGCGCCCCTTCATGCCTGAAGGGGCTTGGGAGAAGACTTAGGCTTGGAGCCCCAGGATGGGCCAGGGCGTCCACGCCCTCTGCCCCTTCCCCAGAAATCTCCTTGGGCCCCAGTAAGGGAGACCCCCCTCCCCTGTCTGGATCCACGGTAGGGGAAAGAAAAGGAGCCCTGGCCCCGAAAGGGCCGAGACTGCCGCCTGAGCTGGGGTAACCTGCCTCCCTATACAAACAGGTCCAGGTGGTCCTTAAACAGGCGTAGTCCTTTGAACGGAAAACCAGTGATCGCCTTCTTCGCAGCGTTGTCAGCTGCCCACTGGCGCAGCCAAACCGAGCGGCGTATAGCCACCACTAGGGCAGAGGCTCTGCCACACATCCTAATGGTATCATCCAAGGCAGAGAGGACATAAGTCACAAAAAACTCACAACAAGAGAGTGCATTAAACTCCTCACTAGACACATCATCAGGAGCACCATCTAGGACACTCCTAAGCAGGGTCCTAATAGCCACCGCTGTAATGGCAGAGGCACAGACCGGGCGCAGCGCCGTCCCCACACAGGCAAAGTCATGGGACGCCAGCTGATCAATACGCCGGTCCTGACTATCCCGCAGCGTAGTAGAGTCAGGGGAATGCATGACAGAGGTGTTAGATAACCCTAGGACCGGGACATCCACCTCTGGAGGGGATGACCAACGCTTCACCATATCAGCAGGAAAGGGATACCTCTTATCCCAACTCTTAGGGACTCCGGGGAGCCTGCTGGGACGCTCCCATTCCCTGAGCGCGAGATTATTAAAATGGGCTTGCTCAGGAAACTCTAAACGTGGCTTAGCCGTATGAAACAATTCCTCCTGCTGCCTAGGGGCCGCAGCCGGGGGAGAGATAGACAGTACCTCAAAGATCTGAGCCAACAGCCTATCAATGTCACCTGGGGCCCAGGGGTCAGAGCCAGAATCATCATGACCCCTGGGCCTCTCATCAGATGACTCTGAGTCAGAGAACAACTCCCCTTCTTCCAAGGGGGTATAACCAGACAGTTCCAAAAACTCATCAGCCTCCATAAGGAAAAGAGTGACATCAGGCGTTGCTTCTTAGCAGAGGCCTTACGCGCTAGGGTATTAGCAAGCAACTTCTCAACACTAGCCAGTCTGGAAGACACATCAGGCTGAGAATCCCCACTGGTATGCAACTCAATAGGAGTCAAATTTAAGCTTGGGGGAGTAGGTGAAACCATATGTGGTGCAGGCCCAGCTGCTGGTAAACCAGGCATTTTCAAAAACGCAACCAGTGCAACCAACAATCAAGTGAAGCACCAAGGCATACAAACCCCCCCCCCCCCCCCCAGAGCTACATACATGGGAGAGCGAGGGAGTGCGGCGTCCACTTAACTTAGGACCCACCGATAGACGGGGCAAGGGGCAATAGTGCAGGAGGGGCATCCCATAGAGGCTCACCATATGCTTATACCGCCTACCCTTTGGTGGGGGATTGCGGCGAAGCAGCGCTCCTAAGCACCTGACAGCGGTGCTGCCTACCATCACCCGGATCAGCGCAGCCAAGGCTGGGAGGCACATTAAAAATGGAACGGGTGGGAATAGTCCTACAGAGCCGCAGGCTAATAGCCCCGCTCACCTTCGAGAAGAGAGAGCCATCTTCTTGTCCTTCGCAGTCCAGACTGCAGAGAAATTCTGGGGATTTGTGGGAGGTCCCGGGTATTTGAGGGGCCGGGAGGAGCCAATTTCGCGGTCTCTGCAGTCCAGCGCCATCTGGCGGAGTAATACCCAAGAGTAATGATTCTTATCTGGAGCAGGATGTACTGTATACTAAGAATAATTCATTTACACCTTTTTCTAACTCCTGTTGTAGTAAATTTTAGAAACAAAATGGTTACTCGTGCATTTGCAGGCTACCTGCAAATAGGAAGTGCTGCTGGGCTTCCTGTTACTGTGCATTGTCAGTTATGTCAGTTGAATCCAGACAGCAACATGGCCGAGATGCTAGGAGAGAAAGCTCCAAAATAGCTGCTACCTTTCTTTTTCAACTGTGCCAGGCTGTTGGTCCGGTTTAACTTACCACTGATCCAATGGCACACAGCCAATAGCTGGAGGTGTGAGCTCCATTCACTAATGCCTGTGTGGGTAAGGTATATAGCCATGGCCATGCATGAACAGTTGGATTGGTGGCAGGGTAAGTTTTACTGGCTATCTGGGGGTTTTGCACATCCCTACAGTGAATAGAAAGGGCATGGCTGAGGGCTGTGTAGACCACCACCCATGACATTAACGTTCTTGTTGTTTCTCTCTGGTGGTTCATCCCAATTTGAAGTCATAAGCTGGGCACCTATACACTACTTTTTTTTTTTTATTTGCAACCTGCATATGGTAAGGTTTTAAATGTCAGTTCAAATGAAATAAAGTGTGGCCATTAAAACATTCAGCTATAAACCTATCAGCAGATACAGATTTATGGGTAGTCAGGGGGGTCCATTAGTGATGACTAATTAATGACTAATAGTGAAAAAGCATTGTGACTGCAGTGTGTACAATTGATGTAATCGCTCCCCCTCTAAGCTGTTACAGCTCCTCTGTGAAGAATGTGGAAGAGAATAGGAGTGTCATAACTTCCCGGGGATGAGTGTGATCTGCGCTCAATTCACACAACAGCACACCCATCAGGGGATGAAAACCAAACGCAGCAAAGCTCTAAACACCAACATAGAACATTGCTGTTTTTTTTAAAGAGGACCGTGACAGGTTTAACTTCAATAACTTCTGGCTTCTTCGATTGCCCCCCTTGCCCCCTCTAAAACTGCACACACACACACACACACACACACACACACACCAAAAATAAAACTTGCCAAAAAAAAAGGATTTTGGACCCCATAAGTGCCCCCAGCTTGATGGCGCCCTGTGCTGCTGCTTCGCCAACCTGCCCAAAAAGCCCGAGCTAAAAATTGAGCAAGCTAGGACATCATGGAATCTGGAAGAAGGGTAGTAAATAAGAGATATGTGGCTTTTCAGTTGTTCTCACTAGCAGGGGGTGGACTAACCATAGGGAGACCCCGGAAGAATTCCTGGTGGACCTCACTGCTATTGGGCAGTTCCCTCATGCTTCTAATACCCCCATCCAATCCATACCTTACTAGTGTCGCCTTCAGCCCCTTTTCTACCCAGCCCTACTGTACCCCATCAGCAAAGAAACCCAGGCTGATATTCTGCCTCCAAGTTCCCCGTCTGTAGGTGTCCATACCCACACCCCTGCCATGTTGGGGGATGCTGCAGGCTGGACATAGGCTGGCGAGGAGAAGGTGAAATCCTGGGCTGACTTTTTGGCCCCAGTCCCTAAATACTATGTGCCAGGAAAGGACCTGATCCTACAGGGACACTAAAGGGGAAGCCATCAGACAGCCCTGTATTAAAGAGATTCTCACCTTTTGCAGAGCTCCCTATAAATGGGGACAGAAAAGACATACTATGCACATACTATGTGCAGCAACTTTAAAATGGACCAAATCTCCTTTCGTTCAATTCTATATTCTATAAGGTTCAAGAGCTGGCTGATTCCCTATCCTCAGGGCATCCCACATTGGGATGTGCCACTTTATGAAGATTCCTTGTTAGTAGGGAATTACAGTCCTTCTGGATATGGCCACGTACGCACGGTTGCCAGTAAGCATTTAGGTCCGCATTGACGCATGAACTACAAAGCTAGGCAAATCCTGCTGCTGGCCATTCTTATTTCAGCAGAAGGTAAAGTGAGTAAGCAGAGGAAGAAGCTTCCTCCATGGAGTCCAGCCTAGAAAAAGCAGGGCATAGGATTATCCATTGTCAGGAGGCCTCTATGGTGAGCTCCTCCATGATGCCCCTCTTTTAAACTGTAACAACCTCCGGCCTTTGCCATTTCTCATGTAAACTGGGAAGTGAGCACAATAGACAAATAAAGGCGCTTTTATCCTAAAAACAGCCCCTTCTTTATGAACATACAGCACAGGCTTCCCCTGCGGCCCGCTCTCTTCCCAGGCTCTTTTCTGTACAAGGAAATGGTCCATTATTCTCCATGGCGGCTGGACATGACCTGTACAGAGGCCACAGCCAATGGCGTTACAGCAAGAGAATTCCTGTACAGTGCAGGAATTAACCCCATGTGCCCCTTCTTGTCGCAACCCTTCTTCTACCACTTATCTGAAGATTTCATCCGGCCCTATGAGACGCCAAATATTCAGCAATGACGCTTCAGTCATGTGATATCACCCAGACATTACAAAATACGGATGTGCTATACACTCAGGAGACAAACTGCTGGACACCGCTGTAAAGGTTTATTTTAAACAAAAAAAATACATAGCTTTTGTCCCCAACAGGTGCTCATTTGTGAACATTGTGAATGGAGTTGGCACGCTCCAGTCACTGTGATTGATGCAGGGCATAGTGCATGCACACTGAAGTACTGAAACTCAGAAACAGAGACTCTAAGAGACTCCATGCCTGGCTGACCCCCCCCCCCCCCCCCCCGGGGGGAGCATCCCAAAATGAGATATAGAAACATAGAAGGTTAATGGCAGAAGGAGTCCATCTAGTCTGCCCTTATGTATATACCGTATGTTCCTTTATCTTAGGATAGATGGATGCTTATCCCAGACATGTTTATATTCACTGACTGACGATTTTTCAACTACCTCTGCTGGAAGTTTGTCCCCAGCATCTACTACTCTTTCTGTAAAATAATATTTTCTAACATTGCTCCTGATCTTCCCCCGACTAGCTTCAGGTTGTGCCCCCTTGTTCTGTCATTCAGTTTCTTCTTAGAATCACTTCCCTCCTGAACCTTATTCAATCCTTTCACATATATAAAAGGTCTCAATCATGTCCCCTCTCTCCCTTCTTTCCTCCAGACTGTACAGATTAAGTTCTTTAAAGTTATCCTCCACTCTTAGAGGTACCCTTGATGATCCCATCCCATGCGATTTGGCAATTAGCAGAGTCGTGTAGCAGCACCTGCACTTAGTCTGCACTGTTGGACGCCCCCCCCCCCCTTGTGTGATAGAAGGTGACTACCCGTGCCCCCTCCAACCGGTTCAATGGAGCCAATGCTCAGCCCACCCCCTTTATTGAAACGAACAGAGTGGGCGTAGCCAGTCATTGTGAGTGCTGCAGAGAGGCAGCCAGGCAATGACCAGTCGTGGTTGTTAACAGGGATAGCGCGGTATGTCTCCCAGGTGGGGGTAAGTTTTAAGCTCCCAGTATATGGCAGCTGGGTGGCACTATTGGTGGGACTATTGGCGAATATTTATGCTTTTTTTTTTGCCCCGAACAGTCCCTTACTTACTTGTTACACGTTTGTGTAAAACAAAAGTCAGCAGTCCTGGGATCCAAAACAGTAAGTATTTAGCCTCTCAGTAACTGCCACAATCCAATCAGGTCCGGATTATGAGGGGGGTGCAAGGTGCGCGTGCACCAGGGTCTCCACCACTTGCCCTGCAAAGGGGGCCTCCACCAACCTTTGGGTTATGGTCTGGTCCAGGAGACTTTTCAGCCTTTGGTCGGATTGGCCAGCAACAAAGCGGCAGTGGGCATCGGCGGCCGCTCACTGCACATAAGCCACCAAGCACAGCCGCTGGCAGCTCAATGCAGGGAACTGTTTTCTGCTGGACCAGCCGGGCGACTACACCACCCCCCCCACCCAGAATGGCAAAGCAGGAGATCCCGAGCAGCACGCACCCGCACAAGGATGGCACCATGGACTACATCTGACGTTCCAGTAAGTAGGCGGGTGCCAGACAACCACCAATCAGTTACTTGGCTGGACTATTATTTTAAGGAGAAAAAATACTGTATCTGGGGCCTCCACCAGATTTTGTGCTCAGGAGCCCTGGCTGCAATGCATTATAGCAGATGAGTGTCTGACGGGGGCCCGTCCTACAGTTACATGAAACAACGGCTTATTTTTTAGGGGCACAAACATAATGCCAAACTGTATGGTGTGTGAGTGACCAAACGGTGCTCCTGCCATAGAACAATTAGACCCAGCATTACCTCCAGCTTCTATCATAGAAAAATGGCCAATCACACATAGAATAATTCCAATCACGTAGTTCCCCATCTGTGCAGGACCAACTAGCAATGGAGAAGTACAGAGGGGCGAAACTAAAAACCAGCTGACCATTTTGTTTTTATGGGCTCAACAGACACAGTGCTAGGGATACTAGCGCCATGCAAAATTGGGGATCTAGGGGCAGGGGGGTCTTTTTGGGGATGGGAAGCCGTAAAGGGCCCATAATGTTTCCCTGGTAACTTGGCGAGTCAGTCTGAGCCTGTTCCTTCCAGTCTGCTTGATGAATGCACTGGGTCAGTGTTACAGATACATCCTCAGCCCCTCATGACAGCATCCTGGAATCCTCATCTGCATTCTGCGAGGAGCGCAGGGTGACTCCAGACCCGCCAGACAAGAGCTGGAAGACGCAGCCACCACGACATCCAAATAACCCCGGGCGCTGGCAAGTCTTTATTAAATAGAAACTTCCCAGAACCACCGCGCTGCTCACTCGATTATATCTGTATTAGCAGACGGCTCCTGGCAAGTAGCATAAAATAGAATCACACGGGGCACCCCTGCCAGCACAACTGCAAACACAAACCGCTTTTATCTGTGTATTTTATGGTCAGCCTGAAAAAAGAGGACTCTACAGTTAAATTCTCAACACGAGCCATGTCCCTCGCTGTTCTTCTCTGCCCTTCTTTGAGGTTTTATATGCAAATCTGCATCAATAAATGATTCATTTGCCTATTCAAAGTGTTCATATTGCTGTAACTGTTACACCGTATCCCCTAGCAATCTCTCATGAGGGGGCGTGGCCTAATATAACAATTGTCCCTCTTTCCCACCCTGAAATGTTGAAACGTATGATTTTAATTTCATCTTAAGGTGAAATGATGGGTGGAGGGAATCTGGAAACATGAAAAATTGGCTTATACAGAACAAAAGGAAGATGGAGGGATCACATAATGAAAGAGAAAGAAGGAGATAAATGAGAAATAAAAAGGACAAAGGGAAACTCAGGCCTCGGAACGCCCCCTCCCTATATTGCAATGAATAGAGTAGGAGTGTTAGGGGACGTAAAGTCATTATTGATGGAGGCCACCAAGTCTGCCCAGCGATGGAGGATGAAATCGCTTGTTCTCCCTCATTGGTAAGTATGAAAATGCTGGGGCTGCAGGGAGGAGCTGTGGGGGGCAAAAGGCGAGTATAGACTTTATATCATTGCCTGGACAGGAACTTTAAAGTGACATTCCAGGAAAAGGGTAACATTAGCCTGTGCACAGGCAAGCAGAAAGCAGCTAATTTAACTCTTTTCAGCCAATCACGGCACTGGATTCCTGACAGGGGACCAGGAATAAGGTAAAGATTACGCGTGTCTTGGGGGGGGGGGGGGGGGGGCTACAGCATTCTGGGTGCCCCCAGCCTGTCATATAGCGACAGCCACCAACACGCTCGCCATGGAGGGTGTTGGTCCAATGAAACCATTTTCTCATGCAGCTCGTGTATTTCTAACCCAGATCAAGTGACGCGTAACCTAAACAGGTTGAAATCTGCTCAGGAAGATAAAGTGCAGCAAGCAGCTGTTATGAGTCTCTTTGGGCTCAATGTCAAAATATTTTAAGACTACAGGGCTAAAAATCAGTCCAGGAAAAAGAAAGATGGAAAGTATAGGAAGGATCGGACTGCAACCTGACTTCATTACTGAATTATTCCCTTTAAAAAAAAAATTGCCGGGATAGCGACTGAACAGATTTCAGTAAATGCACCCGCCTAAAAATTTAATTTTTTATTATGGTTTCAGTTACAGAGGACGGGGCCGCGCACAGCCGAGAAGGGAGACGAGTGATGCTGGCACTGGTTGTGCATGTGCTGTGGGCTTATGGAAAAGATAAAAGATTTCCAGGCGACTTGGGGGGTTCACAGAGCAGGGCATCCCAGTTTGGGATGCCCCCAGGGGAGGGTGTAAGCCTGCCCTGGAGTCTGATGAGGGAAGGGGTTATTTAAAATGCAGATTAACATTCACATTTTCTGCCCCTTTAGGAAAAGAGGAGAAAAGAAAGGAATAGGGAAGTAGGAGAAATAGAAGAAAGCGAAAGGGAGGTTGTGATGGGCATCGCTTACAGTTAAAGGGGAACTTCAGCATCATTTAATGAAAAGCCCAAACCCTTAAAATATTTCCCAGCATCTAAAATGAATATATTTTTTAGCCACTTATTTATTATTCTTTTCCCTGCTGGGCTGAAACTCTGTTCAGGAATCCAGGATATGGCTGCCACCATTTTGTCTTAGAAGCCACTCCTTGTTCTTTCCCAGGATCACGGGTTGAGGAGAGGGGGCGGGGTTAGAGCAGAGCAGAGGTCAGAAAAAGAACAGCAATCCCAGAATGCAAAGCAGCATAGTCAGAAGACACTTCCTGTCTGCAGGCAGTCTCAGACTACAGGGGCCACCATCTTGGATGTTTAAAGGCTCAGAAAATGCACTATATGCAGGTAAGATGACTTTTAATGTGGGCAATCTGTATGTACAGGGTGGGGGAAACATATAAGATAGGCTCTTATTCAGGGTGAAGGTCTGGATTAATGTGGGCAATCTGTATGTACAGGGTGGGGGAAACATATAAGATAGGCTCTTATTCAGGGTGAAGGACCGGTTGAAGATGCCAAAGAGGAAAATAAGAGGAAATGTAGAAAATAGAGAGGATGAAAAGGGAATGCAATGTGAAGGTGAAACAAGAGGTTGGGGGTAAGGTGAAAAGAGTGTAAGGGGATAGAGAAGAGAAAGGAGGACAAAAGATAAAATAGGATGGCCTAGAAATAACGAGAGTGAATGAAGGAATGTGCCAAGAAAAAGATGGAGAGAATGTGGAAATGAGAGAAAGATGGGGGAGATGGAAAGAGGTGAATACGGCAAGAGAGGGGAAAGGCAAGAATGCACAGATTGAACGAAAGGTGGAAAAAAAGATGGAGGAAAGGTTAAACAAGAGGTAGATAAGGTAAAAATATTGGGAATGGAAAATTGAGAGAAGGAAGGAGAGTGACAAGTGAGAAATGGAGGTAGTGTGGAAATGAGAGCAAGATGGAGGGAATGAAGAACACAAAAGAGTGGAGAAGTAAAAGAGAGAAAGCGAGAGATGAATAGGGATAGATAAATAGTGGGAAAAGGAAATGATGAAAAGAAAGGCTGAAGTAAGTTGGAAAAGAGGGGTGAAGAGAAGGTAAAAAAGTAGGAAGATGTAAAGAAGGTGAAATGATAGAGGGCATCTGGAAACATGAAAAATTGGGTTATACAGAAAAAAAGGAGGATGAGGGATCACATAATAAAAAGAGAAAGAATGAGATCAAAGAGAAATAAAAAGGACAAAGGGAAATTCAGGAAGAAAGAAAAATAAGCATAATACAGAAATGCGCATTGGTGAGATGGGAGTATTGAAAGCTCCTGGCGCCCCCTTACAGAGAGGCTGGGATGGTGCCCCGTGTGACTGCACAGCTCGCGCACACCAAAGACAGGCCATAGGCAGGGGTACCCAACCACTTCTTGTAAAGGGCAGGGGGTTGTCGCCCGGGGGGGGGGGGGGGGGGATAGTTAGAAATCAGCGCACTGGGGGGGGGGGATATATATTCCACAGGCAAAACTAAAAAAGGCAAGAAGGGGGCAGAGCTGAGGGGACAGGGATGGATGGGGCAGAGCTGAGGGGACAGGGATGGATGGGGCAGAGCTGAGGGGACAGGGATGGATGGGGCAGAGATGAGAAGACAGGGATGGATGGGGCAGAGATGAGAAGACAGGGATGGATGGGGCAGAGCTGAGGGGACAGGGATGGATGGGGCAGAGCTGAGAAGACAGGGATGGATGGGGCAGAGCTGAGGGGACAGGGATGGATGGGGCAGAGCTGAGGGGACAGGGATGGATGGGGCAGAGCTGAGAAGACAGGGATGGATGGGGCAGAGCTGAGGGGACAGGGATGGATGGGGCAGAGCTGAGGGGACAGGGATGGATGGGGCAGAGCTGAGGGGACAGGGATGGATGGGGCAGAGCTGAGGGGACAGGGCTGGATGGGGCAGAGCTGAGGGGACAGGGATGGATAGAACAGAGCTGAGGGGACAGGGATGGATAGAACAGAGCTGAGGGGACAGGGATGGATGGGGCAGAGCTGAGGGGACAGGGATGGATGGGGCAGAGCTGAGGGGACAGGAATGGATGGGGCAGAGCTGAGGGGACAGGGATGGATGGGGCAGAGCTGAGGGGACAGGGATGGATGGGGCAGAGCTGAGGGGACAGGGCTGGATGGGGCAGAGCTGAGGGGACAGGGATGGATAGGGCAGAGCTGAGGGGACAGGGATGGATGGGGCAGAGCTGAGGGGACAGGGATGGATGGAGCAGAGCTGAGGGGACAGGGCTGGATGGGGCAGAGCTGAGGGGACAGGGATGGATGGGG
This sequence comes from Gastrophryne carolinensis, assembly GCA_027917425.1. Lineage (NCBI taxonomy): Eukaryota > Metazoa > Chordata > Amphibia > Anura > Microhylidae > Gastrophryne > Gastrophryne carolinensis. The sequence continues at coordinate 611,213,780 of CM051234.1, forward strand.
CTGAACTGGGGAAGTGGGACAGGAATGGATGGGACAAAGAGACAGAGAAGCAAAGTTTGTGTGTACCCTGCAATGGCACTTCATATTGCAATGCTAGGTGCCAGGCTGATCAAGTAAAGGGGGCAGCTCTGAGCACAGCAACACAGAAGAAACTGAGTGCAGGGCTGTCAGGGCAGGGGTCCACATTCGGACCCCGGTCCACCAGTTGAGTATCGCTGGTGTAGGGGTTGCTTTTGATTTTTATCCCCAGCAATACTGCCCCAATGACGGCACTCCCCCAATGACGGCACTCTCTCAATGCCTTTTCTAATTGGCTCTTTAAAATTAGAATAGGAGTCTATTCAGAGGGGCTACAAAAGCAAAAACTAAAAAAAGGAAAAGTCAAGGTGGATTTTAATCCTCATCCTATTCTGGCCTCATATTTGCTCTGGTATATGGATACTGACTCATTCCAAGGTCTGGAGAGCAATATCGTGCCGCGTTTGGCAGGTGCCTGTACGAGTGTGAGCTGCAGCGGGAGGGTGTCAGACAAACCTCTCATATCACCAGCCCAGGGATCGGCCCAGCGGCGCGTTCCCAACCTCTTCCTTCCCATGTGATAGATTACAGGTGACTAATGGCGGCGATCCAACGGCCACCGACTCCCAGCTTCCACAATCACCACCTGGCCCGGCCGGCTGACAAGCCTCTTCCTGTTATTATCCTCTATGGAGCCAACGCTCGCTCTCATATATCTATATTGGTTTATGGCAGGAAATATTTCTAAGACTGCATCGCAGTCAATGTGCCGACAGAATATTACTGGGTCAACAAAATGATTTCCAGGGATATGCCGCTACTCCTGTTGTCCTGCTAAATATTATTTTAGCTGGCGGGATTGCTATGGGGCCCAGTAGTGTAGTGAGTGCTACCCAGTAAAATCTGCGCCTGTTCAGATGGCGATAAGGTTCTCAATGTGGAAGTCCAGCCTTAAGGTAGAACAAAGCCCTGGCATCTTGACTTGGCGATCTCTGATGCAAAGTCACCTTTAAACTGTCCTATGGCACATGTATGAGCGCTCATCCAATCGGAGCCTCTTGTCATGTATATTATTGCTCAGCAAACTGTTCTGTACATGGCAAGAGCAAGAGCGGCTGCAAGCCCAGACACACTCCCGTCCCAAGCTTGTCTGAATGGCTGTGGAAGGGAGCACACAGCGGGACATCCCTATTTGGGATGCCCCAGGGGGAAGGCCAGCGACAGGCCCTGGAAACTTTTAGTTTTCTGATTTGGCCCGGTTTGGTTTTGTTCTGCTTTAAAGCGGAACAAAACCCAGCAGCAGTTGGCCTGGAATCCAGGGCCGGGTGCTGGCTTTCCTCGAGGGCATCTGAATTTGCATGCCCCGCTGTGTGAAACCCCCCAAGGCGCCAGTAATAACTCACCTTTCCCTGGTCCAATGGCACACGCTCGGGCTCTCGTCCAATCAAAGCAGTTTAATTGTTTACAACGGGGAGCACACCGTGCTGCATCCCCAGCAGCATGCACTCAACCCGTCCCAGCCATTCAGATAGGCCGGGGGCGGGAGCGTGCACGCTGACAGGGATGCAATCAGAGACCTTTGCCAAAGGATGTAAATGCAGCAAAATGCTCTGATTGGATGAGAGCTTGCGCATGCGCCATTGGACCGAGGCGAGGTGAATTTTACTGGGCAGGAGGGTGGTTTACACAGCGGAGCGCTCCAATTAGAAATTCACATTTCCAAGTTTTGTTCCGCTTTAAATGTACTTTAGCCTTGATGAAAGTTCCCTCAACTGACTGAATGTGCTCATCCAGCGGCAATCACTTCTACTGAAATTGTGAGGCTCCAGCATTCACTAACAGAGCCAACCTGCTGGGCGGTTTCTCCCCCTTTACCCATTTCAAGCCCTGAAAAATGTAAGAAAAAGAAGCAGCTCGAAAGGAAGGAGGAGAAATCACTCAGCACAGCAGGAGATTTGGCTGTGGTCTATGTCTATGGCTGTGGCTGCCTCTTGAGAACTTTAAGAACATTAATTGCAATGAGAAATAAGATTTTATATTATTGAAAATGATAGCCACCCGGGAGGGAGCATGCGAGTTTTGCAGAGCCCTGGAGGAGGGGGTCACACAGCAGGGCATATCGGCTGGCCCTGAAGGATTTTGCAATTCAGGGTCGGCCATGCTGGTTTTGTTCCACTTGAATGTCCAGTGGGAGACCGCTGTGGTCATTGTTGCTGCAAAGCAATGAGCTAAGCACTCAGCCACTGCCGTCTCACTCTATAAATCCTCCATCCCTTTAGTTTCTAAAAATAGAAGCTATAAAAAGGTGTTGTCGCCATTACTCCCAGCTTTACCTACAAATTGCAGGTTACTGCCAGAGTAATGAACCTTTATCAGCCACCTTGTGCATGAATCATAAATCGGCTTTCTGAGGCTCGCCCACTTCCAGGAGGGAAACTATACAGTTATGTGTTTTATACAAGCAGGTTAGTCTTTATTCTGTTGATTATGGGTCACAAGAGGATGCTGGGTTACGAGTACAGGAAGCCCACATTTTCTTACCAGCACACTGGAACCCTTTTACAGCCTATGAAGGCTTCAAAGCCTTGTTTTACAAAAGGGTTACAGCTACTTTAATGTACTTTGTGATATCAATGTCCCCTATTTTGGAGATTTAGGCCCTTATTTAACAAGGGATAGCGCCAGGTAGCGACTGGTGAGCGATCGGTAATGACGGTCACCGCCACGAGAACGCCGACTCCCCACCACAATCACACATTTATCAAGCCGATCCTGCTTAGCGACTGAGATAGCGCAATATAGCGACTCATTTATCATTATTCCAGCCTCACCCCACAGCGCCAGCGTCCGACCTTGAACAGCGACAGGTATGACCTCTCGCTACCTGGCGCTCTCCAATGCATTTCAATGGAACAATCTTTAAATATTAATAATTAATTGTTATTAATGTTTTTTTTTTTTTTTTTTTTTTAAATGTGAAAAATTCTGTGACCACTTCTGCAATGTTAGATATTTTTTTTAAGGTAAAAAATTAAAAAAAAAAAAATGTGCAGAATTTATATTAAAGGTCTGATATTAATGTATTCATATTACAAAATGTTTTAGAAACTTGTTTTTTTTGGTTTCCAAAAATATGGTTGTTTGGGGGTTAAAAAAACTACTTTAAACCCATCGCCGCCAGCGCTCTGGGGTTTAAACAAGCATTTCACAGCGCGAGAATTTTTGGAGCGTGATTTGTTAATGAATATGGTGGGAGCCGTTCGCTATGGCCATTTGCTATCATGCGCTCCCATACAGCGCGGAACCTGTCAAATAGCGACTCCTCACCCAATATTCAACATTACTGCACACCGACTGAGTCGCTGTCAACAACCGAACAACGGCCAAGCACAGCGACTACTAGCGGGCGCTGTGAAAATACTGCTACAGTCGCTCATCTGTCGCTATTACTGAATCGGCCTCCCCGCCTCACTTCCATCATGCAGCAACCCAGAAAAAGTTATAGTCTACCTAATGTCAAAAAAAGACTTTAGATTTAATCAGCCCTGTCCCCCCCCCCCATGCATTTTGCATACTGTTCTTAAGTGGACCTAAAGTCAGGCCACTGGTACCCTGGAAGATGTTCGCAGGTAGTGATCGACTACCTCATTCACCAACATTCCCAGGTGTCCCATGTCAGGTTTGTTTGACCGGTATCCCCGGCATCTCTGTGGCTGAAGCACACTCGAGCTCCATATGCCGCAGTTACAAACAGAAAACAGAACTGTATGCATTGCATTAATGGCATACATGTGCCATAGAAAATACAGGACAGTGAAAAACCAAGGCTTAAGGCCACTTTAAGCATTTAAATTGGTGAACGCCGGACACAGCACGCAATTCCACATTTATGAAGCCGATTATGGTGAGCGACTGGAACAACGCCATATAGCGTCCGATTCATCATTACCCAAGACTCAGCGTAGAGCGCCAGCATTCAGGCTTGCAGCTACCTGCCACTCTCCCATATATTTCTATGGACAATACTTTTCTTCACTTTAAACAGGGTTTTTTTTTTTATTATGAAATAATTGTGTGACCTCTCCTGGCCTATTTGAAGTCATTTTTGAAAATTTAGATTTATAATATTTTTATGCAGAATTGTCCGTACATGTTTGGTGTCATGCCCAGGGCATGATTATAGAATAAATATATGTATTATGAGTATCTGTGTATCTATATACCGCTATATACTGCTCTGTTTGTGATTCAGTGGAATGTGTTGTCTTGGCAGTCGTAACACTCCCCCCCCCCCTTTCATGCACACACAGTTTATGGCTGGCATCAGATAAGATGGGAGGGGGGTTTACCTTCACCAGGGGAGGGCAGACTACGTTCCCTCCAAAATTCGAAGGTAACAAAAAGCTAGGAGAGCTGACATGTTATTGGGCATATTACAAGCTAAGGACCTGGGATCATAACATCGTCCCAAGCGACCTCTGAAAAGGACTGAGTAAGAACTTGTCATTTGCTATATACTCTTCTGTATTTTTTGTATGTCATTTTATTGTTGTAAATTACATCCAGCACTGTGATACCTTTTATCAGATTAAATGTTTAATTAATCAGCTCTAGTCTTTGACCTCTAAATAGATGAGCTCACCTTCCTGAGGGAAGCTCTGGTGAAACACGTTTATTAGGGTTAATTGATGACTTGCTGGGACTAGTAGTGCATGCCCAGGGGTCTGGTGGCTCTTAACCCTTGTACCATCACACTCTGTCTGGCGTATTGGCTGGGCTGATAGAGTGTGATTGTGACATTTGGTATTAAAGTGTTCATGTTATAAGGTAATAACAATGTAATTCCATATGTTTTCGCTTTGTTACTAGTGGATACATGTTCAAAAACAGACTTTAATCACACAGCGCCTGGCGCTCTGAGCTACAACTACCCGATTTTGACAGCCGGCGCTGTGTTAGGCTGTTTTTTTGATGAATATGATGTGAGTCGGTCGCACTGAGCTGGCACTACCGTTCGCTCCCATACAGCGCTGTACTGGTGTTATAGCGACTCACACAATATATTCATCAATGCCGGCCAGCGACTAAGACGCTCTGACATAGCCAACCATGGGCGAGCACAGTGGCTACTAGTGGTCGCTCTCAAAGCCTCGCTACAGGCGCTCATCTGTCGGTACCTGGCGCTATTAATTAATCAGCCTGCCCCACATCACGATGCTTTTAGCTGTGTGTGTATTCCCAGTGCTCCCGACTACTTCTCTCTGTTGAGCTGCAATCCAGCCATGAAAGAGTTGCTCTATATAGAGGTCCCGTGTTTATTATACGCATAGGAAGGGAAACACGGGCATCTCAGAATAGATCAAGGCAATCCTGAGATGACCTGAATAACGGCCATAAATATTGATGAGATACTACAAAAAAAAAAAAAAAAAAAGAGAAAAACAAAGTTAGCGCTTCTGAATCCTCTGGAACGTTCTCAGATGTGCTGATATTCCGAAGATTCCCCAAGTCTCCTAAGTGTTTCCTCACACGATTTGTACTTCAGCACTATAAAAAAGGTGCATATCACAGCTACCTTAAAGTGGACCAAAACCCACTGAACTTGCGAAATACATTTGGCCCCTGCCTATATTCCTTTCTTAGGGTGTAGAACTAGAAATGGGGATTTTTACTTTTTGAATCACCCTGGAACACTATTTTTTGCTCTCCCTCTCTGTGAGATGACAGGCGATCAGTCATTGCAATGACATCATTATCTCACACATACACCAATTGTAATGAATGGAGGAGGCGGAGCTTTACAGCTAAAACAGGTGCCATTATCTAGGATTAGGGTGAAGCAGGAGCAGTGAGAATTGCTCTTCATGAGGGGAAGCAATTCAGGGGATGCTAGTTAAAAAGGTGGGGTTTTTTTTCGCTTTAAAGTGGACCAACACCCAGGGGTGATCGGCCCGGAAATCTATAAGATTCCCGGGCCGATCACCTCCCACCCCGTTGGACATCCGAGATCGGCATGTCCCGCGGGGTGAAACCCCCCAGAAACCCCAAAAAGACCATACCTGATCCGCCGCCTCTTCCGCCGCCTCCCGCGCGCCCCTCCAGGCGGGCGCCGAGAGTGACGCGCGGGAGGCGGCGGAAGAGGCTTGTACGTTCCTGTCCCCCGCCTAGACGTTGGCGGGGATTGGCTGCGGCGTTCACGTGGGAGCGGGGAGAGATGAGTTTTTTGGGGTTTCTGGGGGGTTTCACACAGCGGGGCCCCGATCGGGGTGCCCCACCGAAGTGGACCAAAACCCAGGATAGTCAAAATCCTGGGTGTTGGTCCACTTTAAAGTATAGACACAAATACAAACCTCTATATACAATGTGGCCCCAGCCACCACAATAAAGGAAACCCCAGGCACCGATGCCCCAACAGATCACAAAGTCATTTCACATTAAAATCATGTATTAATTGCTTTAAAAGTACACTAACAACATATAACTAAAATCTCATGATCCACAAAGGGGATTTACCAGTCAAGAAAGTGCAGACAGAATTCATCATGAGCCATCAAAAAAGTACTAAATAAAGTGCAAGTGCTAACTAGCTAGCTAATAATACAAAGTGTCCGTGCCCTTTTGTGCTAAACACAAAATATCCCATCCACTATACAGAAAAGGAAAACAAACATTTAAAAATGCTCAATAAGCAACAGCATGAAAAAATAGCACCATTAGAAAGGCTGAAAACAATCCCCACTTCAGCCTGGTGTCCTCTCTTTCCCACGCATTCCGTGGGAACCCCCCCTCCACTTTTTCAAGGTTTCAGCAGTAAAGTAAAGACACAGCATTTCTTACCTGAATCTCGCTCCCCTGGCAAAATGTGGTCCGACCACTGGTCGCCCACATGACCACTGCCAGCCAATCACGGGGCTGCATTTCGCCCATGGAAATGAGGTTCAGGTAAGAAATGTGGGTGCTGCAAGGGTCTATGAGACATGGCGGCCCCAAACCCATTAGACAAGACATGTGTTTGGGACCGCTGAAAATCCTTTAGGGACGGTGGTATGTCTTTATGAAGCATCCCAAATAGGGATGCTGCACTGTGTGGACCCCCCACGGAATGCCAGTTACACTCACCCCACTGGCGATCCCACACCGCATTCCCGCTATACATTTAACCAGCCATGTACCCGCAGCAGGCACGCCCCAGAGCTACAGGTGAGCACACTCCCTATGAGCTCAAAGCGACAAAATACATCTCAATGGATCACAGCAGCTGATTGGCTGAGTGACTTGGTAATGAATAAAAAGGTACATTTTCACAGGATTGAGGGGGATACATACAGCAGGACATCCCAAATTGGGACACCCTGCCAGAGAGGAACAAACCCAGGTGACAATAGTGGGTTTGGTCCCTCTGTAAAGCGGACCAAAACCCCGTTTGGTCACCCCTGGAGTCTAAAAGACTCCAGGGCTGGCCAACAGCCTCTCTCTGGGGCTTCCCTATTTGGGATACCTCGCTGTGTGAAGCCCCCATGATCGTCACACACATTACCTGCATGCGGCCACTGGGCATTCTCAATTCACCCACCAGAGAGAGTCACCTATCAGCGAGATGTAGTGCTATTTTCTGATCTGCTACTGGGGGGGGGGGAATCACATTTTATTGTAAAATAGTTTTTTCTTTTTGGCATGAAAAAAACGACTTGAAAAAAAGAGTAATCAGAAAGTGACAGGGCTGGACAGCCTGATGACAGGTGGAGAGGGCAGCTTTCAAAGCTTCCAAGTACAGTGCTGAGCACACAAATTACAAGCCCCGACACATTGTACATTTTTAAAGTGGACCAAAGCCTAGGATTTTAACTATCCTGGGTTTTGGTCCTTTCCCGCTGTGTGAAACCCCCCAGATCGCACAATCTCACTCACCTCTTCCCCGTCGTACGGTGTGGCTCAGACGGCCGCATCCTCCGATTGCCTCTAACAGGGAGCATGTCCGCGTCGGCCATTCACAAATGAGCTGGCACGGGCATGCTCCATGTTAGAGGGAAGCGGAGGATGCGGCCGTCGGAGCCGCTGCTTTTAGACACACTGTGGGACTGGGAAGAGGTGAGCTGGGCTCGGTTGGGGGTTTCACACAGCGGTGCACCCCTGATCAGGGTGTCCCCGGGAAAGGACCAAAACCCAGGATAGTCAAAAGTGCCCATGTGGTGCCTGTCATAACCTAAACACCCATCACAACATTATCTGTGTGTCAGGGAATGACATCACACTCGCATATGTTTTAGTAGCTCTGGCTCACGTCTCGTGATCGGTGAGATTTCAATCCGAGGCATAACATGGATTGAAATAGGGCTCTATGATGGCTGTAGGCCGTGGAAAGTATATTGGATTAGATTAGATAGCACCTTGAGAAAGTAGCATAGCGCTACGGAACGCGTGGGTGAACTGATCGGCCCAGCAGGAGGTTTTGCTGCACATATAGAGGTGAATGATTATTAATTTGAATAATAGATTATATTTTGCACTGGTCACTTTAAGTATTGGCACTTTATATTAGGTAATAATTTTCTTAATATAGGGATCTATTTGGGTATATGGGACAACATGGGGCTCGCTCCTGCTGGTGCTATATTGTAGAGATGTTGTGTACACATATGTGTTTTTAAATGTATGGTATGATGTTGTATGAATTTGTTGTATGTTTTTTATATACTTTTTGTAGATGAATTGATTAATTAAATATGATTATTTAGATCAGTTGGTACTATTGATTAATTTGTTGTGGGTTGGAGTGGTGCCTCTCAAGTAATCGTGTCTATAGTAGGCTGGTGCTATAGAAATTGTATATGTGTGTTGTGGTAGCAGCTTGGGTTACTGATTTGGCACACTAACCATCCCCTCATTGATTGATAATCAGGTGGTGCTACATAGGAAAAATTCTGTTATTCTTATATTGGATTAGATTAATATCTGGATTTTGCAGTCTCCCAGTTCAAACCGCTATATCTAACCTATAAAATATAGCCGCACTACAATATATATATCAAAATATCACTAAACTTTATTCAAATAATCTCGTAGACACATACATTTAAAACACACAGTTGAGCACTTTTGTTCAGCACCTTATTGCGCATTGCACTCTAGCACAGCAGCACTTTCTCAAATAGGGATTTTCTCCAATTGATAACCTCTTTAATTCATTTATAAATAAGTCTTTTTTGCACTTTATGTACTTGTAAAATTCACAAGTATTTTCTGCTTTTTGCACATTAGATATAGTCCTTTATAGATTACAGCGCATTCCGTTACACTTTGCAAATACCCAGTGGCTTTTTATAGAGACTTGATATATCTAAATAATCCAATTTGGGTCCGCTTGCACCACCCGCATTTCTTTGGTCATTTAGTACCATTTTTAATTGTGTGTTTTAAATGTATTAGATGGACTAGGATTGCTTTCATGCTTTTAAAACGCTGCTTTTCAATTGTTGATCATTTTATTGGATGGAAATAAAAGTGATATTTTAGGAGTGCGGACCCCCCTATTCTTTGCTTCATCGTCTATTGGATTATTGGGACTTGAGAACCCAGGATACCGCACCCAAGTTATTGTTGCCGTTTAAGTGTGCACCTTTTTTTCTTGTTTCTATTTTAAATGTATGTGTCTAAGAGATTATTTGAATAAAGTTTAGTGATATTTTGATATATATATATTGTAGTGCGGCTGTATTTTAAGGTAAGACATTGCGGTCTGCACTGGGAGACCGCAAAATCAAGATATTAACCTATGTTGGCCCCCTTTGGGGACCTTTCTCACCGAGCCGGCACCAATAGCTTTATTCTTGAGCTGTGTGGGTCTTCCAATAGTTAGTATACTGGATTAGAGGTAAAGTTTTGAAGACTTTTTCTATGCAAAATGGTGAGGTGGCCGGGGCCATGATTGAATGCCCCATGTCACCAGGTGACAGAATAAAAGTACAGAAGATTTTATTTTAACTAAAATATATATCAGTGAAATATTTATTTTCCTGTAGCCAATCCTAACATAAAATTTCACTTTTCCAGGTGCTTAATGATAGGTGTCCCTTAAAGCAGAACAAAACCCACCAGTGGCCTGGAATCTAAAAGAAGCGGGATTTCCGGCTGAGACCCCAATCGAGATGCCCCTGGGGAACAGAACAAAACCCAAGAAAGTTAAATTCTGTAGGTTTGTTCTGCTTCAAAGCAGGCTGAAAGTTTTTTTACTATAAAAATCACTACCACACCGCCAGCTCCTGTACATCTAGCTCCCATGCCGCCATCTTGCTATACCCAGCAGCAAGTATACCAGAGTCATCCCGGGTGCAGCCTTTGACCTTGCTCTTGCACACTAACCCCTCACAGAGTGGCTGGCTTCTCTTACTCCAGTGAGCGGCAGCATAGTAAGCGGAAGGTGGTGGAGGGGGTGGGCGGCATCGCAGCAGGGGGGCCCGGGGAAGAATGCTGCAGACTTTGGCAGGTGACCGGCGTTGCCATGCAGTAGGCTGCAGTTTCCTATTGGTTTAGGGCTAGGAGAAGCAGCCACAGAGGCGTCGGCAGAGCATCTGGACCTGCTTTGGGAAGGTAAGTCCTCTGGCCTTTTTTTTTTTTTTACTTTTGGTCCACTTTAAGGTAGCTGTGATCAGAAGGGAAAGATTTTTCTTAAAGTAGACCAAAACCCAGGATTTTGACTATCCTGGGTTTTGGTCCTTTGCCCCGGGGCACCCCGATCGGAGGTGCCCTGCTGTGTGAAACCCCCCAGATCTCCGAAGAGAACTTGCCTCTTCCCGCTCCTACAGCGCATGCACGGCCACGCGTCCAATCAGCAAGACTGGAGTGGTTGATGTCACACCATCTAAGCCGGCATCTAAGTCAGCGTCTCCAAGCATGCTGGCGGCCGCATTCCCCGCTTCCCTCTAACAGGCAGTGTGCCCGCGCCGGCCATTCACAAATGCCTGGTACGGGCACGCGCCCTGCTAGGGGGATAGCAGGGATGTGGCCGCAGCTCACGCATGCACCGTTGGACCAGGAAGCAAGGTAAGTGAACGGGGCGACCTGGGGGGTTTGACCCAGCGGAGCATCCCGATTTGGAAAGCCCCGGGGGAGGGAATCTAATCTATAAGATTCCTGGGCCGATCACACTGGGTTTTGGTCCACTTTAAAGAGGTGCATCATTCGCATTTCCAATCCCCTGAATATTGTTGGTCTGCAGCAGGATAAATATGGGGGGATGTCTGGCTGGATGTATCCTCAAGTGTCACCGATAAAAACTCCCCTTCCAGTGATCCCACGGTGCATGTGCAAACTGGCAGTCAGTCAGTCAGTGACTTGCCCTCTATTAATTCCTTATTAAACCTCTGACATCAGATTGGCTAAGTAAGGTGAAGGGAGCGCTCCCCCCACATACCCACACCAGCTATTCTGGGTACGCACTTCGGCTAGCGAAATATCGGAAGGTGGCTCTTGCACACACTATGGGTCTCCCTTGGTGATCCCATGGTTTTCCCAAATCAGGATGCTCAGACAATTCAGAAAGTGGCCTCCCTGAGTCCTTAGGCTGCTGTTCCTCTTTAAATAAAGTATATTAGTGAAATGTTCCGTATATCTACAGCCGTCGTCATATGATCGCATATAATTTTCCCTTTAATAACTTGATTGCAGCTGAAACTAAAGCACATGGCGAGTTACAGAGGTGATCTGGAAAGCACATGGCAGGCCCCCCTTTATTCCGTGTGTCAATGTCATTCTCACATGTTGCATTGGCCGGTTAGTTCACGTTTCTATTGCCTGCTGTCTGGCCAAAACACATTTGTCCCCTGGAAGAATAGTTTCTAGCTTGGCAGCAGTGCAGGCTTGTGGCAGGTGAAGCCCTCCTGTGTACACATTTATTGGAGCAGAAAATAGGAGAAAGTATATAAAGCAGAGTAAAACTCTCTTGTGTCTGCCCTGTAGTCTAAAAGACTCCAGATGCCTACCCCTATGGCATCCCGATTCAGGATGTCCCACTGCATGAAACCCTCAAAACTCACCTTTCCCAGGGTTCACATGACATTTCCACGACTCACTGTCATCCTCAGTGTCTCTTATTTTGTGGGGCATGAAATCTAAGATACTTCTGTCTCCCCAAAAGCTTTCCAGCTCACTGTTACACATGTAATGTCATTGGAGTTGGTGAGCCCTTGTGCTTCTATTGCATGGTCTCTTGTCTGGTCTCAGGATCATGGTAAGTTTCATTAAAGGCACACTATCACGAAAATGTTAAAAATCTATATAAACATGTTGACTAATGAGAAGGGAGGTCACTTATATACCCAAACTGAATAAAACTCCCGCCAAGCTTGTGGTTTATTCTCACATGGTAGGAACAAAATCCTGAACCTGACACCCCAGATTTTCTCTTCCATCCAATAAAATAAAAGAAACAAGCTTAGCTGGATACTTCTTGATGGGTGGATAAGTGACCCCTCCTCCTGCCATGCAGCATATTTATATGGACTTTTATCACTGGACCATGTTTTCACAATAGTGCTCCTTTAACCGTAAGAATTTCAGAATAGAAGTCTCCTGGATTTTCTCTAAGCAGGTCTATATTATCTTGGCTAAATTGCTGGCACCGTGTTTTTTGCTCAACATTTGCTGCAGCTGCAGCTCGCGCTAGCGCCGTTGGACCGGGAAAGAAGGTAAGTGAATGGGGCGACCTGGGGCATTTCACACAGCGGGGCATCTCGATTTTGGATGCCCCAGGGGATGGAATCGAACGGCCCAGGAATCTTATAGATTCCTGGGCCAATCTCCGTGGGTTTTGGTCCACTTTAACATGCACAGACAAGCCCAGCTTTCTAACACTGACAGAACATACTGAAGTAGATAACTGATTGAACAACCCTTGTATGCATCTCATCACATACTTGACCAAACAATTGCAGACTATTATTAACAAAGGCTGACTTTTTCTTTACATGATTTTTTATACTTTTATCTAACAAAAGCGATTGGTCCTCTGAGTTTGATGCAGCAAATGAGCCGACCCGAACTGTTCCTCCGAGGAGACAGAAGATCATTTATTTAGGCTCTTATGATGTGTATCTGTAACGTGGGCCGCACAGGCCATGCTCATGTTGTGTTGGTGCCAGTTTAGTAGGCTAAACGCTGCATTAAAATCCACCCAGCTCATCGGATTGTTTTGGTTAATACAGAGGGTCCCTCTCATCCCCTCTTCTCATACGGAGTGGTGAGTGCCCCCGCTGACAATGCTACATTGACTTCCTCTGGGCCTCCGTTTGAACATACATCTGCCCACATTCCCAGAGATCCCGCTAAACGTTTCACAATTTAAACCATTTATTTCAGCCTGAAGACCGCAGGCCCTGGAATGCATTGTAAGCCACAGAAAGGGCGAGGCCTGCGGCTTCATCTGTAATATCGGCTCCCTCCAGGCCACAAACCTACACAAGCTAAATTGCACACTTGGCTTCTACTTAATTCTCATCCTACGTGTTACAATGAGCTTTAATGGCGCAATAGTAAAACTGTGTGAGAGGAAAGAAATACATCTGAAGGATCGGTATCAGAGCGTTGTTAATGGTGTACAATCTGAACAAAGGCGAGTTACAAGTGGTGTGCCGCAAGGCTCTGTCCTGGGCCCCATTCTTTTTAATATGTTTGTAAGTCACATAGGAGAAGGCTTGGTAGGAAATGTTTGCCTGTTTGCTGATGATACAACGGTTAGTAATAGGGTGGATATTCCTGGAGGTGTCTGCAACATGGAAAATGATTTAGCTTTACTGGATAGATGGTCAAAACTGTGGAAACTAGAGTTTCATGTCTCTAAATGTAAAACCCTGCACTTGGGTAGAAGGAATCCCTGCTCTGAGTACCGTATGGGCAGCACTGTGTTATCCAGGACCTCGGAGGAGAGAGATTTAGGGATACTGATTACTGATAGCTGCAAGATGAGTGGACAATGTAGCCAGGCAGTGGGAAAAGCAAGCAGGATGCTCGGCTGCATAGCTCGAGGCATCACCAGTAGGAAGAGGGAGGTTGTGATGTCGCTGTATAGAGCCCTGGTGAGGCCACAGCTAGAATACTGTGTGCAGTTCTGGAGACCTTAAAGTGGACCAACACCCAGGGGTGATCGGCCCGGAAATCTATAAGATTCCCGGGTCGATCACCTCCCACCCCGCGGGACATCCGAGATCGGGATGTCCCGCGAGGTGAAACCCCCCAGAAACCCCAAAAAGATCTTACCTGATGCGCCGCCGCCGCCGCCCCTCTGTGAATGGCCGGCGGGGGCGCGCGCGCGCCGAGAGTGACACGCGGGAGGCGGCGGCGGCGGAAGCGGCTTGGACGTTCCTGTCCTCCGCCTGGACGTTGGCGGGGATTGGCTGCGGCGTTCACGTGGGAGCGGGGAGAGGTGAGTTTTTTGCGGTTTCTGGGGGGTTTCACACAGCGGGGCACCCCCGATCGGGGTGCCCCGCCGAAGTGGACCAAAACCCAGGATAGTCAAAATCCTGGGTGTTGGTCCACTTTAACTGCAAAAAGACATTATTCAAATAGAACGGGTCCAAAGGCAGGCAACAAAAATGGCGAAAGGGCTTAAACTTAAAACTTATCAGGAGAGACTTAAAGAACTTAATCTGTACAGTCTGGAGGAAAGAAGGGAGAGGGGGGACATGATTGAGACCTTTATATATGTGAAAGGATTGAATAAGGTTCAGGAGGGAAGTGTTTTTAAGAAGAAACAATGATAGAACAAGAGGACACAACCTGAAGCTAGTCGGGGGGAAGATTAGGAGCAATGTTATATAAATGTTAATGTTATAATGTTATATATTATGTTACAGAAAGAGTAGTAGATGCTTGGAACAAACTTCCAGCAGAGGTAGTTGAAAATTTGACAGTGAATGTAAACATGCCTGGGATTAGCACACATCTATCCTAAGATAAAGATGGACCGTATGGTCTCCTGCCGTCACCTTTCTATGTTTCTATGATTCATGGAGGTCTATGTCCGGAGGTCCCAACCAGTAGTACTAGTACCACTAGTAGTACTCGAGATCCTATTGGGTGGTGCTTGACATGGTTGCAGTCTGACCTGTACACCAACCCCATCTGACTTAAAGGGTAATTCTACTTTCAGTGACCTTAAAGCGGACCTTCACCCTGAATAAGAGCATATCTTAAATGTTTCCCCCACCCTGTACATACAAATTGCTCACATTAAGACAGATTTGCAGACTGATTTGTACCCCACCCTGACCTGCTTCCGTCTATACTTCACCCAAACTGCTAAGAAGGTTATAGAAAATATAAGGAGCACTATCGCGAAAAATTCTCCCGATAATAAAAATCCATATAAATATGCTGGATGGCGAGAGGAGAGGTCACTTACACACACCGGATCAAGAAATATCAAGACATGCTTGTTTTTTTTATTTTTCTTAATGGAAGGAAGAGGAAATCAGGTGACCGGCTCTGTCACCCCTGATACATTAAACCTGTCACCCCTGGATATTATTCCTACCAGGAGAAGAAAACCACAAGCTTGGCAGGAGTTTTATTCAGTTTAGGTGTATAAGTGACCCCTCCTCTCATTAGCCAACGCATTTATATAGATTTTTTAAAATTACGGTACACAATTTCATCATAGTGCTTCTTTAAGCGCATATAATGCAATAAATATTTTGTGCATATTTCTAGAGTGGACCAAAACCCACCAGTGATGTGTGAGCTAGTCTCCCCGATCATAGTGCTCTTTCTGGGAGTCTATGCTTCGCCTGACATATTATAAACAGTTTTTGCTGGGCTCCTACATCCCGATTTGGGATGCCACAATCTGTAAAACCCCTTCTCACCACGCCGGCCATCACATGGTGCATGTGTGGGGCTGGTGGAGGCATCCCTCGCCTCCGGCTGGCAGCTGAACGCACCCACGCCGGCATTTCTGAGTGGCTTGCATGGGTAGGCCGAGTTCAGAGAACCATTTTGTATGCTTAGCCATTCATTAATATGCACAGCTAAGAAAGGTGATTGGAGAAGAGTGAACACATGTGCCGTGGGAATCACCAGGGACTAAGAATACAGGTAAACTGCAGGGTTTCACAAAGCAGAGCATCTGGGGTGCCCCACTCTGTGAAACCCTGCAGTTCACCTGTATTCTGCCCTCGCCAGTGATCCCATGGCCCAAAACTCAGGATAGTTCAAATCCCAGGATTTTCACTATCCGGGGATTTGGTTCTTACCCCCCCCCGGAGACATCCCGATTTGGGCCCCACCGAGTAAAACCCCCACCTGTGGCTCATTATACATACCTTGCTGGCGATCCAACAGCGCAGACGCAGCTCTCTGCCACATAGCTTTCTAAGCCACTCATATGTCATAGTAGTGGAGTACAGCTGAATGGGAGCTTAGCCGCTGCTTGCAATCAATGGTGCACCCCCTGCATCTCTCTATGGGTGCGTGCCCCCATGACAGCAGCGGCCATGGACAGACTAGGCAGATGCCGGAGTGACTGGCCAAGAGGTATGTATAATGGGCCATAGCTGTTTCACACAGCGAGGCATCAGGGTACCAAACCAGGATGCTCCAGAGACAAGTATTTAAACCGGACCTTCAGCATGATTTAATGAAAAGCCCAAACCCTTAAAAATCTATTCCCCATGTAGCGATAACCCTTATCGCCGGAGGGCTTCACCGCCCGAGACGTCCTTTTCCCAATGGTGAGAGGTGCTGCTGGAATTCCAGAGTCGTCCGTGAGGAAACAGGAACAGCCCTTACAAGGGCTAGTGAATTGTAATATAGCGTTTCCCCCAATAAGAGACAGAACTTCAGTATTGAGGGTGAAGGTGAAGTGTCTTTATTAGTGCCACTCTAGGCCTTATATACACAAGTCTCCATGCAATGGGACCTCCCCCGTGGACCTCATGACAAATACACAGACCAATGGGAGCAGGGCACACAATCCCTCAACTCTGCCAGTGACGCAATCAGCAAAACAATAGGCGTCTGTAATACACTCAATCAGAACAATGCCATTGTCTGTGACGTAATCAATTAACACAATGGCAGTTTATAATACAATCCAAACTACAATGACATTGCCTGTAACAGTATCAAAATACAATGACCTAATTAAGAAAAGGCCAGTGAATGACCCGGTGGGCAACTGAATAGTGATGACATCCAAAAGACAGAGCGTCTGTCACACCCCATCATCTAAAATTAATATCTTATACGTTTTTATTTTATTCTTTCCTCCATCGCACTGCAACTCTGTTCAGGACTAGGGCGCCCCATCTTGACTCACATACCCAGGAAAGCGGGATAAAGTACAGGGGGTGGGGTTATAGCTGTGCTTTGCACAGACAGAGCAGAGCTGGGGTCAGGGAAAGGACAGCAATCCCAGAATGCAGAGCGGCATAGTCAGAAGACACTTCCTGTTTGCAGGCTGCCTGATGCTCCATGAACAGCCATCTTGGATGTTTAAACTCTCATAACATGCAGTAGATGCAGGTAGTAGTATTTTTAATGTGGGCAATCTGTATGTACAGGGTGTGGGAAACATAAGATAAGCTAGTATTCAGGGTGAAGGTCCGCCTTAAGATTAAACCAGACTTCTAGGAGCTAGGTCCGGTTTCGGTCCACACAAACGAAAAATAACAACACTTTTTTTCCTGCCTGGACAATCATTTTAGATATGGTGCGGGTGGACTATTTGTTAGTGTTATCAGAAGCCAAGCACTTGCCTATCACTATGGTTTGGGCTCAATGCCGAGGAAAGTGTTGATGTACTCTGGCACCAGTAAAACACAGTTCCTACATGGAAAGCACCCGAAATGTTCTTTGCAGGGAAGTTAAACACCTAAAGCCAAGCTACAGCCAAGACTTCATCATCAGCTTTAAAGTGATATTGCAGGGAAAGGTAAATATTACATCATTGCGTCGAGCTACATTTAGCACCTTCCTAAATAGTTTTCAATTTTCAAATTGAAGCCAAAATGACAGCGATATCGGGAATTACAGGGTCAATAACAGTCGCAAGCCAGTATGTAGAGAGACCCATGTTAGGCTTAATATAAGGGGGCTAAAGAGACCAAAAAATCCTCTACTTAGGTAAAGGAAAAGAGAAGCTTTCCTAGAATGGTAAGTATTTGCACAGTACCCAATCCAGGGCCAGATAGCAACACGTGTCCACTAGTTGGATGTGTTTGGCTGTGTAAATTTAAAGCTAATCCTTGGCATTGCACCCTTAGCGTTTCTAAGAGCCTTGTGGATGACACAGAGATATAAAGAGATGATTTGCATAGCTCCGCCTGCTACAAGGGTAGATGGGTAATGCTATCTTTCCTTGTATTGGGTACTGTGCAAAAACTTTCCGTTCTAGGAAAGCTTCTCTCTTCCTTTACCCAAGTAGAGTTTTTTTTGGTGTCTTTAGCCCCCCTATATTAAGAATAACATGGGTCTCCACATACTGGCTTGCGATGGTCCTCACCAATTCTCACGCCCCATACAGCCAGAAACATCCGCCCTAGTGCTGATGAGAGCCTAAAGCTTGAAACACGTGTCCACTTGTTGGATGTGTTTGGCTGTGTAAATTTAAGGCTAATCCTTGGCATTGCACCCTTAGTGATTCTAAGGGCCTTGTATGGCACAGAGACATAAAGAGATGATTTACATAGCTCAGCCTGCTGCAAGGATTGATGGGTAATGCCATCTGTACTTGTATTGGGTACTGTGCAAATACTTTCTGTTCTAGGAAAGCTCCTCTTTCATAGGTTTAGCCAATGACATTCTCTTTTTCATCCCGTCCCCCAATCAGCTCAGCATAGTGGGACAGGGTTGCTGGTCCTTCCCTCCACCACCCTCCAGATTTATCGCACTGCGGATTATGCAGCATCGCAGATTTAAGGGCCACAGCCAATTTTTTCAAAAAGAGAAATCATGAGGTTAAACCGTAAACCTCACTATCTCGTCCGTTTCTTCTTCAAATTTAAAATGGAAAACATTTTAGGTCAGCGCCAAATGTAGCCAGACACCATGGTTTGCAGTAGCACTGTAGTAGGATTTGCTTCTAAATTGAGCTGCATTGTGTGCATGAAGCTGTAAAAGAATCCAGAGCTGGGTGAAATCCCTCCCCTGGGAATCCTGATTTGCCCCACTGCATCCCCCACACACCTCTATCCGATGCTCAACCTCGACGCAATCTGAATGGCTGGTGCTAGGTGCACACAGCGGGAAGTGGCCAGCGTGAGGTGCCCGGCAATTCTTTTATTCTGAACAGATTTCCTGGAAATTAAAGAGGAACATTACAGGCCTTCGGGATTTAATAAAAACTCCCCAAACCTGCATTGCCAAGCCCCCCTGCCCCTTCAGTTTAGCACTTAAAGTGGACCAACACCCTGCTGGATCGGCCCGGGAATCTAAGATTCCCAGGCCGATCTGATCCCTCCACGCGGGGCATCAAAAATCAGGATGCCCTGATGTGTGAAACCCCCCAGGACACCCGCTAACCTTACCTTTCTCCTTGTCCACCAGAGCAGGACAGGTTAGAGTAATTGGACGAGCGGCAGCGAATGCGCAGTAGGAGCGGGGTGAGGTGAGTTTTATCCGGAAATCTGTGGGGTTTCACATAGCAGGGCACCTGGGTGTTGGTCCACTTTAACTATTAAAAACTTACCTCTCCAGCCACAGTGGCAACCCATCGCTCCCTCGCAATCCTCCATAGGGCAGCACCATCTTGGAAGCCGAAGGCTTCCCGACAGACACTGCGCCGCCCTTCAGATCTCACACATGTGCCATGTCATTACAATGGCACTGGGTGCAGACGCACACGAGATTTGAGGCGCAGCGCGCGGGATTCGAACAGCGGCCGGCGAAAAGGTGAGTATGCTCCATCATTCAATGATGGCTAAGGATGGGGAGGGGGTAGAATTCAGCAGGATGTCAGAATTTAAGATAACGCAGTGAGGGAGTGTGGAGGTATTATGTGAGAGGAGCATCAGAAAAGGTCTGATGTTCCGATTTAATATGCACCACAATCTATTATGATTGGATGGGAGCTTATACATGTGCCCTGGTAGCATGGAGCACGGTAAGAGAACTGGCAGTCCCAGGAGTTTCACACACATTCCAAATATAAAATGGACCAAAACTCAGGAGGGTGGAAAGCCCAGGAGCAGAGGAGTAGCTAGGCTTTCTGTCACCCAGGACAAAGATTTGAAATGTTCGACCCCCCCCCCCCCACCCGTGTCCAGGCCCCCCTTTGGCATACCCCTGACCTGCCCAGGAGGGTCGGCTGTAACAGCGGGTGGGGGTGGCAGTGTTTTTGACTAGAGGTCCCGTTTAAGCCGACTTTAATCGGAAACATTGTTCAACACCTATTCGGGGCTCCGCTCTGAAGCTCAGATATGAGGGCTCAGACAATGGAAAGCTGTCCCGCTGTGAACACCCACACGGCAGGTCTGTACAAGAAGGGAAAGTTATGGCTGCCGGTGTTTATATTGCACTTTGTCTGAAGTCTGAGTCTGGAGAAATCAAGATAATAAATTGCGAGGAGCCATCCGCAGGAAAAAAAACACGCAGAGGTCACATCAACTCGAAGACAACAACAACTCGCGTACTGACTGTGTACAGTGCAGGACAAGCCTGAAGCACCACCAACCCTGCTGCTGAGAGGTGCGGGCAGATGAGCCGGTGGTTGGAATAACTGGGTGACCCTAAATTCAAATTTGGGATTCCCCCTGCTGAGAGGGTCCAGCAGCACTTCTTGAGGTGGCTGCAGCGAATAAGTTACTGCTCTTGTTTATAAGTATTTGCATTATTGTGCCATTTTTTGCCAATATTAACCTCATCCTCTTTGCGCTCTACTTAAGAGGCCCATGTAACTTTAAAGTAGCCCAAAACCCAGTGCGATCAGCCCTGGAATCTATAAGTTTTCCGAGCCGATCGATTCCCTCCCCCTGGGGCATTCCAATTTTGTGAAACTCTCCAGGTCATCCCATTCACTTACCTTGCTTCCTGGTCCAACGGCGCATGCGCAAGCCGCCGCCAAATGCCCGCTATCCCGCTAGCAGGACGCATGCCCGCACCAGGCATTTGTGATAGCCCAGCGCAGGCACACTCCCTGTTAGAGGGTAGCGGGGGATGCAGTCGCCAGCGTGCTCGGAGCCGCTAGCCTCAGATAAAGGCTTAGACGACGTGATGTCATCTCCCCCACTCTGATTGGACGAGTGGCCGTGCATGCGCCGTAGGACCGGGAGGAGGTAAGTTGCGCTCAGCGATCTGGGGGAAAGGACCCCCCCGGGATGCCCCAGGGGAAAGAACCAAAACCAAGGATAATCCTGGGTTTTTGGTCCAATTTAAGTCAGGGGTTGGGGAACACAGTGCTCCTAAATGGTCCTATACACCTTGTGTACGTATAGTGGAAGTTCTGTTATCACTTGGATGCCCTCAGAATGACTAAAGTGCTTGTTGCCAGACACCAGTTAAAGTGGACCAAAACTCAAACAATTTGGCTTTATATAAAGCTAACAAAAACCCAGGGTTTTCATTCACCTAGGTTTTGGTCTGCTTTACTGGGACATCCCGATTTGTGTGTGAAACCCCTTGGAAAGCCAAGTATTCTTACCTCTCCAGCGTACCTATGATGCATACACATGATCTCCTCCAATCCAATAGATTGCTGTGTGATGCCAGCTGATGAACCATTACTTCTAGTCTTTTGTTATTTATTTTTCTTCTGTCATTCCTTCTATACTTTGTCATCCTTTATATTATTTTTTATCTCTCTATACTTAGCACTATTCGCCATACATGTAGTTTTATATCCATGTATGGAGTATCATACCATACAGCAAGGGGCCCATGCAACTCCATTGCCCAAGGGCCATATAAATCAGGAGCAGGCCCCGTGTGTGTTTATATATATTTGGATTGTACACTCACAAGGGCAGGGCCCTCTCTCCTAATGTATTCCTGCATCTATGTGTTTATATACTTGTCTGCTACATTTGATTCATAATATCGTGTTATATATACATTGTTGCCACTGTTGCTTTTTAAGTATCTACTCGTCTTACCCCTATACAATGGCGCTTTATCAATATTATCTGCCAACTGTACCCGATTTGGGAGGGACTGTCTCTCTTTTGAGGCCACGTCCCCCAGTCCCTTGTTGTTGTTGTCTGCATCAATAAATAATTTGCCTATTCAAAGTGTTTATATTCATCAATGAGGGGGCGTGGCTTAATTTAACAATTGTCCTCCTTTCCCACCCTGAAAAGTTAGAATGTATGTATATAAATATACTCTTTGAAACGTCTGGATATAATTACTCGCCTGTTGGTGCCCCAATCCCACAGCAGAACTTGGGCACCTGGAGCTTGGCTTAGGTGTGGCATCTGTCAGCGGAGATCATGTATGACCGACTAATAGCTCACTATTTTTGCTCAGCACATGGTAACAGGTGCCCAACCCAGAGCAGATGAGAAATTGTTCTTATATTTTGCCCAAATAGGGCTTAGCAAAGGGGACAGGGGATTGCAAGGAGGGTCTACTTTACTTCCACGTGTGTCTGTTTTGGCATTAAAGTGGACCAAAACCCAGATTGATCGACCCCCCCCCCCCAGGGCATCCAAAATTGGGATGCCCCGCTGTGTGAAACCCCCCAGGTCACCCCATTCACTTTGTTTCCCGGTCCCATGGCACATCTAAGAGCAGCGGCCGCATCCCCGCTAACCCTCTAGCAGGTCACATGCCCACGCCAGGCATTTGTGAATGGTCGACGCGGGCACGCTCACTGTTAGAGGGAAGCGGGGGATGCGACCGTCAGAGTCGCTGCTCTTAGACACGCTGTGGATGGGGAAGAGGTGAGCTGTTCTCGTCGTCCTGGGGGGTTTCACACAGAGGGGTGCCCCCGGCGAAAGGACCAAAACCCGGAAGTCAAAATCATGGGTTTTGGTCCAGTTTAAGCTGAGAAATTTGCACAAACATGTGGAAAACATCACAACTTCAGCATCTGTTGAGGGCAAGGCAGCTGTCAATTTTATATTATAATAAGATTTCCCCCCCCACTAAAATGGAATTGCACAACCTGCATTCATATTATGTAAATGTATTTGACTGCTTTATACAGGGCCAGCACATCCCTGCGTCCAGAGGCATTACGATTAGCACCTGTCGCCTAAGAGCTTACATTCTAATCTGCCTAACTGCACACTGTAATGATAGTTAGTCAGAAACCAAACAAGTTTTCAGTATGAAAGCAAAAAGAGAAAACTCACATACCACCATAGACTGCTGTATGTTTGTATCTAAACCAAGGACCATAGTGCAGCAAGACAAACGTGCTTACCTGACCTCTGACAAACTGGTTAAAAGACAATTAACTGTTCAGAACTTTGACCCTGCAAACAAACCCAGTAAGTCCCCTCTTAAAACTGGCAAAAGTGGCAACTACTGGGTTCCAAGGAGGAAACAGAGAATCCGCTTATTAACTGACAAGGAAACTCCGACACTCTCCTGTGGATGTGTAAATCCTGGCGGATTTCCTCTGCGCACCGAGCCAGGCAAACCTACCGTGTTAGAATCCCCTGGAGTTCTGCCTCTGGCCGGCAGCGTCGGGATGCTAGGAATCCAGACAGGATCTGTCATGATGTGCCGGAGACCAGCTGAGGGGATCACAGCGGAGCCGAGAGGAGCTGCTCCATGTATCCTGCCTCTATTCCAGCTGTGCTGAGACTGAGCAGCAGCCTAAACATCCCTCAGCTACTGTACACCGCCACACCTACTGCACCCGCCTCTTTGCTTAACCCTGCCCAGGCTGCACAGGAGGGATTCTGACTAAATTGTGATTTGAAATTCAGGCCGACTGTCCTTTTGCCACTGTCAGCTTTTATTTTTACCCTAAAATAAATAAATGTCATGAATTATTTTTTCATAGTTTTGTTTTCCTCTACACATTAAAGCAGGACATTTAAGGTTCAGAGTGAAAGCAATCCTGCACCATGGCAGCACCTTATGACTTTCCTGGGTTTTGGTCCTTTCCCACGGGGAACCTTGATCAGGAGGGCCCCGCTGTGAAACCCCCCAGATCACCAAGCCCAACTCACCTCTTCCTGGTCCTACGGCACATGTGCGGCCGCTCGTCCAATCAGCGCACAGAGCTGCTGACGTCACATTGTCTAAACCTTCGTCTAAGGCAAGCGTCTCTGAGCGTGCAGGCGGCCGCATCCCCCGCGGGGATGCCGCCATTACTTACACATGCGCCATTGGACCGGGAAACACGGTAAGTGTATGGGGCGACCTGGGGAGTTTTACCCAGCAGGGCATCCCGATTTTGGATGCCCTGGGGGGGGGGGGGGAGATTTGATCAGCCCGGGAATCCGAGCCGATAGCAGTTGGTTTTGGTACAAGCAGAACGGAAAGGAATTTGACTTTTTAGGGTCTTGTCTTGCTCCATAAGGACATCACGAATTTACATGAACCCAGTAAAATCCTCCAGAACGCCACTTTTCACTCACCTCGTCCTAGTTCCAAAGGTGTATGTGAGGTCGGGCACAGCAACTCTAATTAGATTTAAGGTGGTGCGGGATTAAAGTGGACCGTCACCCAGGGGTGATCGGCCCGGGAATCTATAAGATTCCCGGCCGATCACCTCCCTCCCCGCGGGACATCCGAGATCGGGATGTCCCACGGTGAGGGACCCCCCCCCCAAAACCCCCCAAAAACTTACCGCCTCCCGCGCGCCCCTCTAGATGTGCGCACGCCCGCGCCGGCCGTTTGTGAATGCCCAGCACGGGCGCGCGCCCTGTCAAGAGTGACGTGCGGGAGGCGGCGGCGGACGCTCTGTCTTGTCCGTCGCTGTCACCCGCTTGTCCGTCGGCGGGGATTGGACAGCGCGGCCACGTGGGAGCGTGGTGAGGTGAGTTTTGGGGGCTTTCTGGGGGGTTTCACACAGCGGGGCACCCCTAATCAGGGTGCCCCCCTGAAGTGGACCAAAACCCAGGGTAGTCAAAATCCTGGGTGTTGGTCCACTTTAAATATTCTTTGTAGAGTGCATGTGAGGTCTCTCGTCCAGTAAGAGCCGTCTGCTGTGACCATCATTCGGTAAACCATTCTCATCAACTAAGCATCCCTCGCAGGAGAGGCATCCCTCGCAGAGCCATCCCTCTGATGGCAAATTCAGTTTGACAAGCAGTGCTGTAAAAAATGCCTAACTAAATACATATAATGTCAAGATAACTCACGAATAAAAACAAAAAAAAAAAAAATCTTTATCCAGTTATTTTGTTATGCGACTTCTCAGGCGCAGAGATGCATAGAAACCTACTAAGGGTGTGAGTTGGCAAGAATCTGGCAATACGATACGTATCGCGATACACGTATAACGATACGATATATCCCGAAGACGCTATATTGCGATCTTTTTTTAATTTAATTTTAATTTAAATTTTAAAAAAATGACATAGGGTTCCTTAAAAAGTGCCAAAAAAAGGCGTAAGGTCCCCCTTTACCAGCATAACCAGCCCGTACCAACTATGGGGGCTTGTATTACAGGGCACAGGGCTCAGCTTTGGTGGCCCCTGGCCCTGCAGGCTACAAGCCGGCATAGCCTATGGCCCCAGCCCCCCCCCCCCCGGCTTTGGAGAGGCAGGTAATGGGGGGGATCGGGGTTAATGGCAAGTCACCTGGCAGTTGACTTGCCAGGCCCAGAGCCTTGTGAAAAAAACCCACATATAGAGAAGATGTCTTTATTAAAAAATGTGTTTATTTACTCACCGCCAATTTTCTGCTCCTGTGTCCCTCACCAATCCGATGACAGATGCGGTCATCGTCGGCCAGAGGAGCGGGGAGGACCCATCCTCCTCTGCAAAGCGATCACCGGGCATCTGGGAGCTGAGCTGCTGCATGCCAGGATGACACCCGCGGGGGCAACACCATCTGCCCTGCCCACAAAGGGGCGAGGCCTCTTGTGACGATGGCAGTGCCCGTCAGGAAGGCATGGGGAGAGAGCCTGTTGGGCGCTCTCCTGAAGAGCCCCGGGGAGAGGAGAGGCAGCTGGATAGAATGAGGGGTCAGGTGATTTTTTTTTAGTTTTCTTTTACTGTAGGTGGGGGGGGGGGGGGTTGTCAGAATCGATACTAGAAAGAAAAAATTGATTCCAGTAATCGCTTGTTTAGCTGCAAGTAACAGGTAAACCAGTGATTTGCTCAGTTTACTTGTGAGTTCAGGGGCGAATGTGAAGGTGCTGGTTATGGGTCTTTCTTCACAAACATCTTTCCGAGAGTGAAACAGTAAAATCTTATAGGCTGTCCCCGTTGTTAAAGAAGAACAACACATAGGAATTTCCTCTGTGCGGCGGCATCCCGAATTGGGATGCCCCGCTGTGCATACCCCCCCGTTTACTCATCTTCCTCCTGCTCCCACGGCATAGACTTGGGTGAGAGCGCTGATTGGCTGAAGGGCATGCACAGCCAATCAGTACGCTCACTCACACTCGGCTCCCTTTGGTGTCACCAGCCTCATCCTTCGCTCAACATCCAGAAAGGCCAGGCACGGGCACAGCTAGAGGTGACTGGGAATGCGGCTCAAGTGCACAGATGCACCAAAGGCTCCAGGAGAAGGTGAGTGATACTGGCAATCGAGGGGGGGGGGCATCCCGACAAGACTCCAGGGCCTCCGATGTTCCTCTTCAATAAGTTTATAGAGCTCTTTGAGTCATACTTCTAGGGTAAATACAACATGAAGATTACCCTCTACAGAACAGATCCTTAAAGTGGACCAAAACCCCACCCCCTACAGAACGGATCTATAAAGTGGACCAAAACCCACCGCAATCGGCCCGGGAATCTATTTCCAGGCTGAGCAATTCCCTCCCCCCCGGGGGAATCCAAAACCGGGATACCCTGCTGTTTGAAACCCGGTCCAATGGCGCATGTGCAAGCCGCAACCATATCCCCATTGTCCCTCTAGCAGGGCGTGTGCCTGTGCCAGGCATTTGTGAATGGCCGGCATGGGCACGCTCCCTGTTAGAGGGTAGCGGGGATGCAGCAGCTTGGAGCTACTGGCCTTAGACGACGTGACTTTAGCGGCTCTGAGTGCACTGATTGGATGAGTGCATGCGCCGAAGAACCAGGAAGAGGTGACCAAAACCCATGACCAAAACGGAGGATAGTCAAACACCTGGGTTTTGGTCCACTTTAATGCATAATTCTTCAAAGAACTTCCACCTACAGTAGGCAGAGTTCAATTTGATTAGGGGCAGAATCCAATGCCTCAACTGGGAGGTATCTTAAATATTCCCTCTAAGGGATATCATATTTCTTTTTTCAAGTCAGTAAATGATGGAAAAGCTCTATCTAATAGGAGGAGTAGAATCTTATTGATATCCCGGTCAGTCTACCACCACAAAATGTGGGTCATTCCATAAATTTGCCAGTGGTGTATGAGAGGTCATCAAAGAGGAACAATACTTTACCGAGTCCCAAACGGACAGGGAACACTTCATTAAACCGGACCTTCAGCGTGATTTAATGAAAAGCCCAAACCCTTAAAAAAAAATATTCCCCAGCATCTAAAATTAATATATTTTAACTTTTTAATCACCTAATTGTTCTTTCCCCCACTGGGCTGCAACTCTGTTCAGGACTCTAGGATACGGGCGCCGCCATCTTGACTCAGAAGCATCACATACTGAGGAGAGGAGAGCGGTGTAAAGTGCAGGGGGGGTTATAGCTGTGCTTTGCACAGACAGAGCAGAGCTGGGATCAGGAAAAGGACAGCAATCCCAGAATGCAGAGTGACACAGTCAGAAGACACTTCCTGTTTGCAGGCTGCCTGATGCTCCATGAGCCGCCATCTTGGATGTTTAAAGGCTCATAACATGCAGTAAGGATGATTTTTAATGTGAGCAATCTGTATGTACAGCTTTAAGGAACCGTCTTAGGTCAAAGGGACGGGATCAGTCCAAAGCAAATTGTTGATCAGAGTTTGAGAGCAGTTGGGTAATTCCAGAAATATCCACATAGGGGGTTTTAGGCTGGAATGCATAAGGGCTAGTTGTGCAATTTGAGAATTTTATATAATGTTTGGCACCCCTAGGCCACCCTGCATTATGTGCAAGAACCTGGCAAGATTGATCCTTGGCCACCACTGTCCCCTCCTGGTGGCTGGACTTGTGTGAGGGCTGGCCTGTACAGTTAGGGCGCTCCCTGCTGACCCCTTCTAATGCAGGTCTCTGACCCGGGGCAGTCTCTGGGCTTGCGGGGCGAGCTGTGCCGTTACAGTGAGGACTGTGGAGCCTCTGTCAGGGGGAGAGGATGAACATGGAGACGGGGATGGCGTCTCTACCCCTGTCTGGATGCCCTTCGATGGCAGTACTCACCACCAGTGACTGGCAGAGGAAGACAGAACAGGCGTTATCGGGATGAGTCGGGAGCAGCTGCAAGGAATCATTGTAACACGTTGAGTCAGGAGCTTCTCTCCTCTCATGGCACAACTTAGTCTAGCTGTTGCGGGAGTGCTGGGGAGATGACTTCTGTTGGCGCAATCTCCCCCCCACTCTGGCCCATAATAGCAGCCGGTTCCTGGGCTGGTCGGGGGTTCAAGGCAATAGTCGAAAGCCAAACTGAGCGGGTCTATAGTCTCTGTGCTCTCAGGGTGTGGGGGTGCACTAGAGAGCGTCCATCTTCTCCAGCAACTAGACACACCCACAATGCCCAACAACTTTTACTGCATTGGTATGCAAAGCAACCACCAGCAAAATAACTACATAGGATTCCAGTCAATAAAAAAAATAAAAATTTGCTTTCTTGTTCTACTATTGCCAGAAAACACCAGCATAACCTGGTGATAGAGTGCTCAGCTGCTTCTTTTATGGTGTATTATTTTTAGAATAATTATACGCTACAATATATAAATATATTATATAAGGATACAGACAGGACCAATAAAGTTGCAAAGGAAGCAAATGCAAATCAAAACTTAATATTGCAGCACAACCTTATTTTCAAAAGGGTTGAGGACCACAGCAGTAGCCTCTTGTGACCGCTAAAAGTGCGCACAGCCCCTAGAAAACGCAGCACTAACAACCACCTCTGCTCCAATGAGAGGTGCCAGCCGCAGAAATGTTTCCGCTCTGCGGAACATAATAACTACTCGGTGTGGTGGGTATAATAGGCGGCGGGGCTTTTTGCTGTCAAAGGCTACCCCTCCAGTTACAAAGGGGATGTGGGTCCACTTTAAAGATAGTCCGCCTGTAGAAGCCATATCCTCCTGATGATGCCATGTTCTGCCCAGCAGCCACATCAATAGTTCCCAATTGATGCTGCCTGTAGGGAAATGTGATTAGACTTGCCATCCTCTCGTTTGTCCACCGATCGACCAATCAAAATAGATAACTGAATTATAAAGCACGTCTTCTTTGTTCCAAGTCTGGACAGGCAGACATACTATCCTTCTTGAAGTGGAGCACCAGGATATTGGCAAATATGTGAAGTGATCCGCACTCCCCCTGACAATCTGCACAGCCAGCTAAGGGACATCATTACTTTCTGCTTTTTTACAGAAAGTGTTTTATCTGTGCAGGATCCACTGATCACAGGGACATACCTAAAATCTTATGTTCATAGGCGTTCAATAGAATGCAGCTAAAAGAGTAAGGGGTGGGGGGTCACCAGCAGCCTGTGCACGTGCCATAGGATCTGGCTAAAACAGTCTGTATTAGCCTGTCTTGACAATTTACGGGTGTTTTAGGAGCCGTTTGCTGCTGAGCAATCGCTAGCGTGAACCGAGCCTTATTCTTGCTCGGAGCTGTACAAAAGCATAAAAAACAACTAAACAAAACCTATGAAAATGTTATGTTCTTCTCTTATAGGCCTTAAAGCAGACCTTCACTCTAAATAAGAGTCTATCTTATATGTTTCCCACACCCTGTACATACAGATTGCTCACATTAAAAATCATCCTACCTGCATCTACTGCATTTTATAAGCCTTTAAACATCCAAGATGGCGGCTTATGGAAGCTGCCATTTTTGCAGGCAGCCTGCAAACAGGAAGTGCCTGCAAACAGGAAGTGACTGTGCTGCTCTGCATTCTGGGACTGCTGACCTTTCCCTGACCCCAGCTCTGCTCTGTCTGAGCAAAGCACAGCTATAACCCGCCCCCCTGTACCTTATCCCACTCTCCTCTCCTCAGTAAGTGTGATGCTTCTGAGTCAAGATGGCGGCGCCCGTATCCTAAATTCCCGAACAGAGTTGCAGCCCAGTGGGGGAAATAATAATAAGTTAGTGACTAAAAATGTAAAATATATTAATTTTAGATGCTGGGGAATTGTTTTTTTAAGAGTTTGGGCTTTTCATTAAATCATGGTGAAGGTCCGGTTTAAGAAAAAGTGTCAGGCCTGTCATGCCTGACAGAAGCAGCATGGGCATTAAGTGTTTGCTCACTAAGATTTCAAGCACATTGCTGACTCACACACTGCAAAATCCTGACCTGTGCCAGGTCTGTGCATACCATTATGTAAAAATTAAGACACAGAGCAGTCCCAATAATCATATTCTCTATAAAAAGATAGATCAAAACGTCCAGAGTCCCCCGCCGCATGCACCCTCTAAGTATTTACTGAGAATCAGACATAGGCTTCTAGTTCACCTCAGTCGGGCCACAGTTTGTGAGCAGTAGAGAATCTGTGCGATGTGAAACCACCACCACAACAATCCACTCTTACCAACAATGGTTGAAAATATTGCTTAAAACCATGCACCCGCAGTGCAGCTCCACTCCAGATACATAACTTCCAATAGTCAAGAGTAATGCCTCAGCAGTAAATTGCATATAAAATAAACATAAAAAGATATCTAGTGCAACTCCATAAATCTCAGAAAGAGTATTTATTAACTCCAAGTAATGCACTTACAAAGGGCATTTCAAATGACAGCTTTAAGAAATGTGTGTGGTTACCCTGGACCATCCACTGCGGCCGCTAGTGCTGTGCCCTCGGGTTTTTCCACTGGGATCCGAAAGTCTTCCACTCCCCTTACCAGCTGCCTAATGCATTTCGTTAATAGTACAGAAGGAAAGATTTTTTTTAATAAATGTATATAGGTGAAATATTTATTTTTCTAAGGCCTATAATATAAGAACATAACATTTGCAGAGGGTTCTAACAGTAGTTGTCCTTTAACCCTTTAAGTGCCAGCCTACCTGGAGTTTTTGTCACACTCTGTTGCCAGACCATTTTGCACTATTTTGCACTCCCCATGTTCAAATGTGATTTTTAAGGGATTTCCAGGGATTTCCCAGGAAAATGATATATTGTTTTTTTCAGCAGAGTCTGGGCTTTAACATGAAATGTCTTGTTTGTCATTTTTTAGGTGTATTCTCAATATTTTTTGGCGAAATATGTGCAAATAAATTTAAAAAAAATCAATTTTTTACAATTTGTAGTGTTTTTTTGTAATAAAAAATGTAAGTTTGTCAATAAAATCTTATTGCGTGTGAAACCCCAATTTCTCACAGTTACAGCGGTACCACATATGTATAGGTAGACACCTTTTCCTGCCCAGGAGACTCCCCCAAACTGAAACAGCGCTTTAGGGGATTTTCTGAAAAAATACAACTGTGATATGCGCTATGCGCACCTTGCAGTTTTTCCAGAAAAACAACCCTTTACATTTGAAATACCCCCCACAAACTATATATTCTCTGGAAGTACACACCTCAAGCTTTCTAGGCGTACCAGGCTTGTTGATGTGGCCACAGTTTTCTAGAAGTAATCCCTCAATGTATTCTTTGGTTGCAAAGAGTTTCCCTAAAAAAAGGATAAAAAAGCAGAATCAAAGCCACATTTTCCTAAAAAAACTATATACAAACAAGAAAAAACAAGTATGATCTGAAAAAGCAACATCCCCCGAACAGAACAACACCCAACATGCATAGGTTCTGTCAAGGAAAGAGTTGCCAAACACCCCAAAGTAAAGCATGTGCGTAACGGTAATTTTTCTTGAAAATTTCAGCTCTGCAGACAAAGTGCGCACCTTGCGATTTTTCAACCAAAACAACCCTTTACATTTGGAATATCCCTCATAAACCATATATTCCCTGAAAGTACACATGTTAAGCTTTCTAAGCGTACCCAGCTTGTTGTAGTGGGCTCATCTTTCTGGAATTAATCTCTCAAAGAACTCTTTGGTTGCGCAGAGTTTACCTAAAAAATGTATAAAAAAGCTGAATAAAAAACACCTTTTACTAAAATATAAATATGCAAACAAGAAAAAACAAGCTAAGTCTGAAAGCGCAAGGTCCCCCGAACAGAACAATACCCAACATGCAGAGGTACTATTAACCCTTTTAATTGCCAGCTTACTTGAGATTTTGTCACCCTCTGTTGACAGGTCATTTTTCCCCATTTTGCGCCATGTTTTGCGCCATGTTTTGCGTCATTTTTGCTGGAATTTTCAGGAAAATTATATATATATTTTTTGCAGCAGAGTTTAGGCTTTAACATGAAATGTCTTGTTTGTAAATTTTATTTATTATTAATTTTATTTATTATTAAGTAAAAAAAAATAAATAAAATTTTTTTTTAGAAAATTGCCTCCTTTATTTTACATAAAAAATTTATTTTATTAAAGAAAACCATATTGCATGTGAAAGCCCCATTTCTACCGATTAGAACGGTACCACATATTTATCGGTAGCCCCCTGTTCCTGCCCAGGAGACCCCCCTAACTGAAACAAGTAATTTTTAACATTTACAAATAAAATACAACTACCATCCACACTACAAAGGGTTAAATCGAGAAAAAAAAATGACATAGGGTCCCCCCTCCCGGGAGGGGGGGCCCATTTTTGGGGGGGATTTTTAAGGGTTAAAAATCCTTAAAAATAAAAAAAAATGACATGGGCCCCCCCTTACCCAAAGTAACCAGCCCGGGACCAGCTATGTAGGGCTTGTAGGAACGGGGCGCAGGGGCCAGCTTTTGTGGCCCCTGGCCCTGCAGGCTACAAGCCCGCATAGCCAGTGGGCCCGGGCTCTTCTGCCCCCCCCTGGGCTTTGGGGAGGCAGGTAATGGGGGTGCCGGGGGTTAATGGCAAGTCACCGGCTAGCGCAGGTGACTTGCCACCTCCCCCAGCCTTGTGAACTGGTATAGGGGTCAAATGTAAAAATAAAACACAGACACACAAAGAGAAAAAATATTTTATTTTTTTTTTTTAATACTTACCTCCCATCCATAGTGGAGCACTCTTTCAGCCTTTTATAGCTGCTGGATGACAGAAAACAAAAGGGTTAATTAAAAAAAAAATGACATAGGGTTCCCCCTCCTAGGGGGGGAGACCCCATTTTTTTTGGGAATTTTAAGGGTTAAAAACCCTTAAAAATCCCAAAAAAAAAATGACGTAGGGTCCCCCCTACCCAGCATTACCGACCCGGGCCAGCTATGGGGGCTTGTAGAACAGGGCGCAGGGGCCAGCGTTGGTGGCCCCTGGCCCTGCAGGCTACTAGCCCACATAGCCACTAAGTGGCCCGGGCCCTTCTGCCCCCCCCTGGCCGTTGGGGAGGCAGGTAATGGGGGGCTGGGGGTTAATGGCAAGCCACCCACTAGCTGCAGGTGACTTGCCATACCCAGAGCCTTGTGAACTGGTATAAGGGGTCTCATGGACCCCTTACCAGTTCACAAAGGGTTAAATGAAAAAAAAGCCACACAAAAGTATTTTATCTCCTGCCACCTCCTTCCCCGTTGCCGATCACCGGCATCTGACAGCTGAGAACGCTGAAGCCGGTGATCGGCGATCGGGGCTGGGATGACGTCATAGCCCCGCCCCCAAAAGGGGCGGGGCTTGACGCTGCGACGGACCGGGATGACGTCATAGGGGCGGGGCTTAGCGGCAAGATGGCGGCCGCCATCGAAGAGGAGAGAGGAGAGAGCCTTCCGGGCTCTCTCCTGAAGATCGGTAAGTCCTGGGGGGTGATCGGAGGCCCCCCAGGTGAAGAGGAGGGACAGCGGGAGCCAGCGCACACACAGGTAAGTGAATGTCATTTTTATTTTTTTATTTTTTTACAGTTAGCAGCTGCTGCTGCAGAAGCGGGGGGGGGGGCGGCCTATTCCGGGGGCTCTCCTGGAGCCATCCGACCCCCCACGGGGGATCGGATGGCACCAAATTAAAGAGGAGACCCGGCCGGATCCAACGAGTCAGGTGAGTAATTTTTATTTTTTTTTGCCCACTAGCAGGGGTAAATGCCAGGCACGTAAATTTTACGTGGCTGGCACTTAAGTGACGGAGAGGCAACCACGTAAATTTTACGTGGCTGGCATTTAAAGGGTTAAGAGGCGAGGAGGCTGTAGGTGTTATTTATCCCTTTTGCATGGACAGTCCCTTAACTTACGTACTTTTCTTTTAAAAATACCACAGCAGCCTGGGATGCTTACCCCAACGCTCCCCAGCACTGTATCTATGGATGGGGTCAGAGGGGTGAGTGGTGTTCCCAGCACCCTCTGGGCTGCTGATTGGCCCGGCTATTGAAGACTGAGCAGTAGTGTAAAGCTGCCATTTGTATGAACGTTGGTGGCTGCAAGCAAAAACCAGAGCCAGCATTTTCTGCTGACATTGATGGCTAACACAGTACAACAACTTACATAAACATACATAATAAGTCAAAGGTGCAAACTAAATATCTGCATACCAGGATCTCCTCAATCCATTAGAATCATGGATATCAACTCTGACCACAGACGACATAGAAGGCGATACATCAGCGTAAGGAGGAAAAGTTCCTCCATGTTGAATGGAGACTGAGGCCCTTATTTAACAAGGGATAGCGCCAGGTAGCGAATGGTGAGCGAACGGTAATGACGCTCACCGCCACGAGAACGCCGGCTCCCCTCCGCAATCACACATTTATCAAGCCGATCCTGCTTAGCGACTGACAGAGCGCCAGATAGTGAATCATTCATCATTATTCCAGCCTCACCCCACAGCACCAGCGAGCGACCTTGAACAGCGACAGGTATGACCTCTCGCTACCTGGCGCTCTCCAATGCATTTCAAAGGAGCAATCTTTAAATATTCTTAATTAATTGCTATTAATGTTTTTTTTTTTTTTTTTTTTTTTTTTTTTTTTTTAAATGTCAAAAATTCTGTGACCACTTCTGCAATGTTAGATATTTTTTTTAAGGTAAAAAAAATAAATAAAATTGTGCAGAATTGATATTAACAGGTCTGATATTAAAGTGGACCAACACCCAGGATTTTGACTATCCTGGGTTTTGGTCCACTTTGGTGGGGCACCCCGATCGGGGGTGCCCCGCTGTCTGAAACCCCCCAGAAAGCCCAAAAAAACTCACCTCTCCCCGCTCCCACGTGACTGCGCCAGCCAATCACAGCGCTCACCAGCCTGGACGCGCATACCAGCTCAGCTGGCTCTGAGCGCTGGAGGCCACGTCTCGAGCTTCCCTCTAACAGGGAGCACGCCTGCACCGGCCATTCACAAACGGCCGGCGCGGGTGCGCGCCCTGCTGGAGGGAAGCGCGAGACGCGGCCGCGGCTCGCGCATGCGCCGATGGAATGGGGCTGAGGTAAGGTTTGTGGGCCTCCTGGGGGGTTCCTCCCCGCGGGACATCCCGATTTCGGATGCCCCGCAGGGAGGGATCTGATCGGTCCGGGAATCTTATAGGGCCGATCCCCCCTGGGTGTTGGTCCACTTTAATGTATTCATATTACAAAATGTTTGTAAAAACATGTTTTTTGGTTTTTTTTCCAAAAATATGGTTGTTTGGGGGTTAAAAAACTACTTTTAACCCATCGCCGCCAGCGCTCTGGGGTTTAAACAAGCATTTCACAGCACGAGAATTTTTTTGAGCGTGATTTGTTAATGAATATGCTGGGAGCCGTTCGCTATGGCCATTCGCTGTCATGCGCTCCCATACAGCACGGAACCTGTCAAACAGCGACTCCTAACCCCGTATTCAACATTACCGCACACCGACTGAGTCACTGTCAACAGCCGAACAACGGCCAAGCACAGCAAATACTAGCGTGCGCTGTGAAAATAACGCTACCGTCGCTCATCTGTCGCTACCTGGCGCTATTAATGAATCGGCCTCCCCGGTGTTTCTAGGGCATCCACTCTTAGGATCTCTAACTATTCCCACAAAGTTCACTACTTTTCTGTTGAATCTGGAAGGAACAGATTCTAATCTGAATTGTCCCAATGATCAAATGTGGAGTTGACTATCCCTTGGTTCAGATCCTACTTCTCCTGATGTAACGCTAGACAACTTAGAAAGTCTGCTGATGAATACTCCATTCCTGGAATATGTACAGTGGATATTGCTGTACACGGGCTTCCACCCAATGTAGAATCAGCTTCGCCACCACCATGGCTGCAGAACTTCTCATTCCCACCTGATGATTTATATAAGCTACTGTTGTTACATTGTTACATAATCATTTTCAAAACCAGGAGGTTGATGGATTTCTTGGTTTCCTGGACAGACCACTTGAATTGATATGTACTGCAATAGATCCCCCCCCCCCCCCATCCCGACAAAATGGCATCTGCAGTGAGAATAAACCTCTGGATGGAGAGTAAGAATTTTCCTAGTTCACAGAGGAGTCTGAATGCACCATGTCAACTCGATTTTCAGATTGCTCATCAGAGAACATCGATAACCTAGGGAACATTGAAATTTGTTCAAGTTGTATAGAATGAACAACTGCAGAGGTTCTAGACCTGAGCTGGGACATGTGTAACTGCTACCATCACATACACCATGAAGCCAGAGCATGCATGCATTTTCATATGATTCTTTTCTCTACTGGGACAAAAACTTTCACCGGGAGAAGATCCAATTCCCATTCCAGGAATGTAATCTGATTTGGCGATAATAGAACAGGCTTTTTTGAAATGTTATAGCCAAGCAAATTGTAGATAACACTACCTAGTAGATACAACTACTTGAATTAGTTGGCCGTCAAGATAAGGAGTAATTTGGACTACTTTGCGTCTCAATATTGCCATCATTGGTGCTGTGGTCATACCAAAAGGTAGAGCTACAAATTGAAAATGTTTCTCTTAAAAAGAGAAACGGAGAATCTTTGGTAACAGATGGGGATATGTAAATAAGCCTCCCTGATGACTTATTAGCTAAAAAAAAAAAACTTGAGTTATTGATGCCAGTACCAATCAGAGGAATTCCATGATAAACTGCTTGTAAAAAAAAAAAAAAAAAAACTTAGTGGTGCAAACATTCAAGATCTTAAATAGAACTGAAACAAATGTAATTGTTACAAAAAAGAAAAGTTCTTAGTAGAAGTCCATAGCATGTTCCAAATGAGGAACTAGTATAATCACATCGCAGTAGGGCAGATCTTATTCCACCTGACTGAGAGGATAAGGCGAGTATGATCTTGTGACAGATTAGACACAAAAATCTGTTAGAAGGAAGGGCCAGAATTCTATTTTATAAACTTTATAGCTTTCCTGACTAACACAACTGACATCTGGTCAAACCAGATTTTGACAATCTGCAAAACCGTCCCCTTCACTCAAGAAGGCGAGAACATCCCTTCATGCAGAATTGTGTTTTGAGTCAGATTTTTGTTTGGATTGCAAGATTGACTTCCTCTAAAAGGTGCTTTGCAGTTACCTTTGGAGGAGGAATATTGTTGACGTAGACCCTTGTTGTTTCTAAAAAAAAAACAAAAACAAAGGACAGTTTGATGGGTTCCCTTTCAAGGTATCAAAAGCCGACCAATGAGGAAAAAGAGTACATTTACCTCCTGTAACTTCCATAATTAAGGCTCCCATCACCAAAATTGATTTTTTTTTGGTAAGAGGCTATAGTTTTCTTAGCATTAAGGAAGTATTAAGGAAGCTTAAAGACATTTTTAAATAATCTTTGGAAATTTTAAAATAAACCTCCATTTCTAATATTTAAATTTGAATCTGCGAATGATGGTTTTGACGGGAACACCATTATGTATATCTTTATTCAGGATCTATTAATCTTCCCTCTGCTGCCTTTGCAATAGTGCTGAGGCACAAATAGGGCTAGTAGCTACTCCAGCAACAATTGTTTGACGTCTCAAGGAGCACCTGTCTGAAAGAGCTGCAGGTTCACTAACTTTCAGGAAGCCTTTTGACAGGACAGCCACTGGGTGATTCACTTACGGAATCGCACACCATTTCTTGTACAAAAACGTGCATATTTCTCTTTTTTTGTAAACCCTTTTTCTAATCAGCACTATTTTTTAAACATTTGCACAGCTAAATATGATGCCGAATTGCACCGAGGGAAAAACTCATGAGAAAAAAGTGTATACGTGAGTAAAAAAAAAAAAACTCATGGTGTTGAATCAGTGTGTGTGTGTGTGTGTGTGTGTGTGTGTGTGTGTGTATTATATATATTATACTTCACTTTAGGCTAACTGCCCTCACCCCTTCTTTGGAAGGTTTTCATTTTTCGTAACAACCCCAGATGAAATGTCTGCCTGTACCTCCCAACTTCACAAGTCTTCCACTAGGTTTGAGGAGTCTGCTTCCTTTCCTCTGTTTATCCACCAATATCTGAATAAATGAAGACAATTAGACCTGGTTTTATTTTCTTGAAGAGGTTTTACTCAGAGTGAACTGAGAGAGCCGGTTGGATAACTAGCTTTCGAGCAAAATTTCTTTGATAACATAAAACATCAAGTCCAGTTCCTGTCATTTATTTTTACAGATACACTATAACCTGGATGAATGAGAACCTTCACAGACATTTTTCTACCACTCTAACAAAAAACTAATTAAAAAGCCTTCCAATGGCCCATTTCCATGAACAAGTAAATTGATAGTTTGTTGAGCGAGCAAAGAATCATACGACCACTCTTTTGCGATCAGACGACTTGCATTGGGACATGCCAAAATTGTCAGTTGAATATCCATTAGCGCAATTGTAATTAATTCCTATCCTGAGGAAGTGACACTTGTGACGTCACGTAGCGCGTAGACAAGGGGCAGTGGGCTGGTGGTCGTATGGTTATGTAAGTGTATTTCTGTTTGCTCTCACGTTTTTGCATTTGTGTTTATTTGTCACCCCCGGCTTGTTCTGGTATTATATGGGGAAATATTAGTATGATTAGGTTAGCATCATGTTTTTTAGGGAGCACATGTACTTTTATTGAGGAATAATGAGGGAATATGATTGTTATCTAAGCTAATTTGCACTGAAGCACTTTAATTATCAACTGTAGGGATCATTTATGTTTATTTATTATAATTATATTATATACATGTAAAAGAATTTTGTTATATGTAATTAACCTTCCACCCGCCCCCTGCCCCTTCATTGTGGGGGTTTGTTTGTCCCCTTCCTTATTGACATTGTTGTGTCTTCGTGTTTTTTAATTAGTATGTCATGTTTGTAGTTTATGTAGTGTAGTGTGACGTTGAAGTTGATTAATAAAAATGATTTATCAAGTTTTACTGAATAATAATTGGTAGTGGTGCCACATTTTTGGGGCTTTGTGGGGGGAGTGGGACCTCCTGCGTTTTTTGGCTTATGCAATTGTAATTAAGATTGCATTCAACATATTTGTCGGGTCATATTTGCAGTGGATTTGTTTCCACTGAAACGATAAATGTTGTGTCAGCTGAAACAATCTGATGCTCAACCAACACAAGATTTCTCATCGATCGCTTGATTGCCGAGGGTATTTCCACAGATCAGTTGTTTTCTGGGACATATTTAAAAGATGATCAGGCCTCTTACAGAGGTGT
Organism: Gastrophryne carolinensis; assembly: GCA_027917425.1. Classification (NCBI taxonomy): domain Eukaryota; kingdom Metazoa; phylum Chordata; class Amphibia; order Anura; family Microhylidae; genus Gastrophryne; species Gastrophryne carolinensis. The sequence goes on from CM051234.1 coordinate 611,253,563, forward strand.
AAAATTGGAGATATGCCAAATCAATCTGCAATTTCATTTTATACAAGAGAAACATAGAAATATTAAATAATAACTTCTGCCAGATGAGAGTCCCATACTGGAAAAACCACTAGAGGGTTGGAAAATTATCTCCAGACTGAATTGCTAGGTTTAATGGAATTACAAGGTGAAGGTGTGTATGGGAAATGGCTTTTTCACCTGCAGCTGATCTCAGGAGGCTAAGAACTCTGTATTTGGGGTGGCTGGAACAAGAGAAACTGGCTAGAACAGATTATAAGGGTCCCAAGGAACCAGAACCTAGGGACAGTCACAGACCTCTCCTCTCATGACTCATTGATGGGGGAAATATCTCCCCCTCACAGGAAATACTGGTATGTGTAGGAACAGGCCAAGGAGTGGCAGTCCTCATTCTACCAGACACAGGTTTGTTCTGAGGGCCATCAAACTTGCTAAGCTACAGGAATCAAGTTCTGCTACGCCCAAACAGACTTTTAAACATATTCCATTGCCATTTTCTCTTAAATTTCTCGCAACTGGTTCTATTTATAGATTACCTATAACTAGTCACTTTTTATATTCAATTGCACCATTTATTTCCCTTGTTTTGCAGTGTATCCTTTATCTTTTCTAATTAAACCTAACTCTAAACCAGGTGTCCTCAACCTTTCTTACCATGAGAGATGGTCGGGAGGCCACGTTTGTGACATCATTGCCACACACAACAATAGCAATGAATGGAGGAGGCGAAGCTTTACAGCTAAAACAAGGGCGATTATCTGGATTAGAGTGAAGCAGGAGCACTAAAAACTGGCAAAATGTACTCTTCATGGGGAGAGCAATTCAGGGGATGCTAGTTAAAAATGTGGGGTTTTGGTCTGCTTTAAGCTAAAGGGAAATTCTGTGCTCTGAATCTTGCCTTTTGATCCTTTATACTCACTACACGCTCTGTATAATTCTGCCAGTTTTGACAGCTGTGACCCAGAACCATCTTTGATCACTTTCACATTTTGATCAATTATCAGAGGCTCGTACCCCTTAGTAATTGGTGGCAGCGTCAGAGTGAAATGGTTCTGTCTCAATGAACGTAATCCGTGGCATTGCCCAATTACACAAATGATCAATGTTCCTGATCGCCTTTGATCGGACAGGGCAATGGTCACAGCAGCATCTGCCAATTTTTAGGAAGATGAAACTTCAATTTTAACAGGGTTAAACCGGACCTTCAGCATAATTTATTGAAAAGCCCAAACCCTTAAAAAATTATTCCCAGCATCTAAAATTAATAGTTTTAATTTTTAGTCACTTATTATTCTTTCCCCCACCAACTCTATTTAGGACTCTAGGATACGGGTGCCGCCATTTTGACTTAGAAGCATCACATACTGAGGAGAGGAGAGGGGGATAAACTACAGGGGGCAGGTTATAGCTGTGCTTTGCACAGACAGAACAGAGCTGGGGTCAGGAAAAAGACAGCAGTCCCAGAATGCAGAGCAGCACAGTCAGAAGACACTTCCTGTTTGCAGGCAGCCTGATGCACCATGAGCTGCCATCTTGGATGTTTAAAGGCTCATAAAATGCAGTAGATGCAGGTAGGAGGATTTTTAATGTGAGCAATCTGTATGTACAGGGTAAGGGAAACATATAAGATCTTATAGATCATTGCATAGGTGTGGCAATGACATCATCACACACAACAATGGCAATGAATGGAGGAGGCAGAGCTTTACATCTAAAACAAGCGCCATTATCTGAGATTAGAGTGAAGCAGGAGTAGTAAAATTGGCATAAGTTACTCTTCATGGTGGGAGCAAATCAGGGGATGCTAGTTAAAAATGTGGGTTTTGGTCCACTTTAAGTCTTCTAATGGTTCTCGTACTCCACTATGGCCCCTGGATCATAGACAAAGAGACTAACGGGACTCGACAGAACCAGTTAATTGGTGGAGGAAATCTAGTTAAAGTGGAACAAAGCCCAGGATTATGACTATCCCGAAATTTTGATCTATGCCCTGGGGGCACCCTAAATTGAGATGACCCGCTGCATGATACCCCCGAGATCGCCAAGTACAACTCATCTCTTCCCAGACCAATAGCGCATGTGAGGGCTCTCTTCCAGTTAGGGCTGCTTGCTTTGACTGTCATTCGGCAAAAGGCTTGAATAGTGATCGCATTACCAGTACCAGCCTATCCAGATGGCTCCCCAATTTAAACAGTCAGAGCTATTCACCGAATTACATAACCACAGCAAAAGGCTGTGAGTGGGCCAGGGCCCGCACATGCGCCGTCAGACTGAGGAAAGGTGCGTGAATACCAGCGACCTGGGGATTTCACACAGTGGGGCATCCCAATTCAGGATTCCCAGGGGGATGGCAAGTGAACGACCCTGAAATGTGACTTTGTCAAGACCCATACGGTAAACTTTTTTTTCTTTACTCATTTGGATGCAACTAGACAACTAAATACTGAAACAGCAAGGAAAAATGTGAAGTGGACCAAAACCTAGGATTTTGACTCTCCTGGGTTTTAGTTCTTTTCTCCCAGTGTGTGAAACCCCCCAGATCGTCTGAAGAAACTCACCTCTTCCTGGTCCTATGGCACATGTGCGGCGCTCATCTAATCAGCACGCTCGGAGCTTGGACAGCGGCTCTGAGGCCGCTGGTGGCCGCGTCCCCTGCTTCCCTCTAACAGGGAGCGTGTCCTCGCGGGCTATACATAAACGGCGGGGGCAGACACGCACCCTGCTAGAGGGATAGCGGGGAAGCGTCCGTGGATCGCGCATGTGCCGTTGGACCGGGATGCAAGGTAAGTGAACAGGACGACCTGGGGGGAGGGAATCGATCGGCCAGGGAATCTTGGATTCTCAGGCTGATCGAGCTGGGTTTTGGTCAACTTTAAGGTGGAGGAGGAACAGTGATGGGCCCCGGTGTGGTCCCACCCCTTATAGTTCCACCTCTGTTTGTAGGAGTTTAGGAGATGATGGTGCCGGAACTCTGAAAAGAACTTTACGAAACAAAATACTGCAAGTACTGTGAATCCCCTGGGCCCAGATTCGCTCTACGCCAATAGCTATTGGGAGCCATAACAAAGGTGCTGGCTGACATTGTATGTTGCCCCCTTTAGCTTCTAGAATAGAGATTAGTGTCAGACACGCAGACCATGCTTTTATCTTTAGGGTTTTGCTTTTGCATTCAGCAGAATAGTGCAGCTGAGATGAAGTAATCTGCACATTGAATGGCAAAACATTTAGCCCCGGGGTGCACTGTGCTGACAAAGAACTTTTTAACATACTCGTTTATACAGTTTCGTTTTTCAACAATTTTTTATTTGTTGTCAATAAATCCTCTCCATCAAAGCCCCATTCTCTTCTCTTCTCATGGCCTGTTTTGTGATTTTCAGCACTCACTCTGCCCTCTTTGCTGCAGAAGAGAGAATAGCATGAGTCCTTGTCAATTTCAATAAACCTATACTTCCACAGCCTTTTTTTTTGTTTTTTGTTTATCTTACTTAAAGCGGACCTTTACCCTGAATAAGAGTCTATCTTATATGTTTCCCACACCCTGTTCATACAGATTGTTCACATTAAAAATCACCCTACCTGCATCTACTGCAAGTTATGAGCCTTTAAACATCCAAGATGGTGGCTCATGGAGCATCAGGCAGCCTGCAAACAGGAAGTGTCTTCTGACTGTGTCGCTCTGCATTCTGGGATTGCTACCCTTTACCTGACCCCAGCTCTGCTCCGTCTGTGCAAAGCAAAGCTATAACCCCCCCTGTACTTTATCCCCATCTCCTCTCCTCAGTATGTGTGATGCTTCTGAGTCAAGATGGGGGCGCCCGTATCCTAGAGCCCTGAACAGAGTTTCAGCTTGGTGGGGGAATAAGTGACTAAAAACCTAAAATATATTAATTTTAGATGCTGTTGAATAGTTTTTAAGGGTTTGAGCTTTTCATTACATCATGCTGAAGGTCCTGTTTAACCCTTTAAGTGCCAGCCTAGCTGGAGCTTTTGTCACCCTTTGTTGCCAGACCATTTTGCACTATTTTGCGCTCCCCATGTTCAAATGTGATTTTTGAAGGGATTTCCCAGGAAAATTATATATTGTTTTTTTCAGCAGAGTCTGCGCTTTAACATGAAATGTCTTGTTTGTCATTTTTTAGGTGCATTCTCAATATTTTTGGGTGACATATTTGCAAAAAAATAAAAAAAAAATCTATTTTTTACAATTTGTAGTGTTTTATTGTAATAAAAAAGTTTGCCAATAAAATCTTATTGCGTGTGAAATCCCAATTTCTCACAGTTACAGCAGAACTAATATATATATATATATATATATATATATATATATATATATATATATATATATATTGTGGTAAGGTGCAAGGGGCCGTTATTGACGGCAGGTATGTAGCACCAATGTACCTGGCATTGGTGCAGTAAAGCCGTATAGCTTGTTTTCCAGCATCAGCTGCTGGTGGCAGTTTGCTGCTGATGATTTAGAATAGCCGAAAGGCTAACCTGGGACGGCTTTACTGGGATGGAGTAGAGCAGGGTGGGACTCCATCCCACTACCCAGGTCCGGGTTTTGCGGGCTGTTTAAATAGCCTGGGGAATCAGCTGTGCCCTGTCCTTTGTCTAGAGCTCACATGGGAGTGAGACTCTGTGAGCCTGGCTGAAATCTCCTGTGGAGGCTGTTCATGCGGACCTGAGGCCTATTTGACTGTAAACCTGTAAACAGGACCTTTGCTCAAGGACTAAAAGCTGTTTGCCTGACTGTATCATTTATGCTGCGGTTTCCTGAGAAGGTGATGTAACCTGTATGGACATATGCTTTTGTGGATTTTTGTGTGAAATAAACACAGACTTTACTTTGAACTGTTTGCCTCCGCCTCTATACTGCTGACACCCGGTCGCCTACCAGAGCTAATCTCCACATTTGGTGTCGGATGCGGGCACAGCAGTGAGGCCGTTGCTAGGAGCAACCGACGAAAAAGTTTTTTGTTTTGTGCATGTCCTATATTAAACCTGCCAGGCTGCTACCTGGGACTGCAGACAAAATGGAGGCGGTCGTGAAAGCGCTCTTGGAGGCGAATCGGCAGCAGCAGGAGACCAACCAGCTGTTTTTGCAACATATGATGGCGCAGCAAGCTGCAGGTGCGCCCAAAAGTATTCCTGATGCCCGGAAAGCTGTCCGCTCGGCGCTCACAAAAATGACCCCTTCAGATGACGTTGAGACTTACCTGGCGGTGTTTGAAAAGGTGGCTGCAAGGGAGAAGTTGCCGCATGACCAGTGGGCTGATGTCATCGCTCCATTTCTGGCGTCTGGACCCCAGCAGGTGTTTGATCTCCCAGAGGACCAAGCCGCTGACTACCCGACTCTGAAGGGTGAGATACTGGCGAGACTGGGGGTGAATGTGTGGGTACGGGCTCAGCGGGTGCATCAGTGGAGCTACCAGTCGGCAGAGCCCGCCCGACCCCAGTATTATAAACTGCTGCACCTGCTGCAAAAATGGCTGCAGCCGGAGTTGTTAAGCCCCACTGCCATGTTGGACCGCTTGCTGGCGGACATTTTCTGGAGGGCTTTACCGCACCCTCTTCAGCACTGGGTTGGCCAGGTATCCCCTGACAACGCACTAGGGATGGTGGACCTAGTGGAGCGATATGAGGCCACCAGGAACGTGCAAGGCGGCTCCATAAGGAGGGATTCGGGGAAACCCCGGAGGTCCCCGCCCCAGCTCAGGCGAGTAGCGTCCCCTAAACCCCCTCAGGACCTACCCCCCAAAGTCCCTGCCCAAGTGTTGTGTTGGGGATGTAAGGAGCCGGGACATATCAGAGCCAATTGTCCCCACCAGGGGGAGCCCATGGACGTGAACTTTGGTTACCGCCCTTCCATGTATGCCAGGAGGCTGTGTGCTGCCGGTGTCCCTGAGCTTGTGGGGCAAAGTCACCTCTGTCAGGTGAAAGTGGGAGACACCCTGGCTGTGGCCCTTTTGGACTCGGGGAGTATGGTTACCCTGGCAAGACCCGCCTTAGTACTGCCCGATGAGTACACTGGGCGGAAAACCAGGGTTTTGTGCATTCATGGGGACTTGAGAGACTATGCCACAGCACAAGTGTCTCTCACCACCGTCTCCGGCAGCTGGAAACATGAAGTCGCTGTCGCCGCTAAACTCCCGTATGAACTGATTATTGGGAGAGATTTTCCAGGGTTCAGGTCCCTGTGGGCCAAGTTGGCAGTTCCGGAAACCCGCGAGGCGGGTGTGTCCCCAATAGACTGGCCCTACTCAGGGGAGACCCCGGTACCCTGGGAACCGGAATCAGGAGGCACCGTGGAAGAGGTGCCCGCCCCTAAAATGGAAGAGGGGCAGTCAACCCCACTAAATGTTATGGTTGGAGATGTGGAAGAGTTAGTTTCCTCGCTTTGTGGTTCACCAGGAAATGTTGTACCGAGTAAACAAGGTACGTGAAGAGGTGGTGGAACAATTGGTGGTACCCAATCCATATCGCAAGTTGGTGTTGGATTTGGCCCACCAACATGTTCTGGGTGGACACCTAGGCCAGCAGAAAACTCTGGACCGCGTTTTACAACGATTCTACTGGCCCAGTGTGTACAAGGAGGTGGAGAGATATTGTGAGTCCTGCCCAACATGTCAGATGACCAGCCCTCAGCCTCATTACCGTGGTCCCTTAGTTCCTCTCCCAGTTATTGAGGTACCCTTTGAGCGGATTGCCATGGATCTAGTGGGTCCAGTGCCAAAATCCGCTAGAGGGCACCAACATATTCTGGTGATCTTGGACTATGCCACGCGGTACCCTGAGGCAGTGCCCCTGCGTCACACTTCTGCCAAGCTCATTGCTAAGGAGCTTATGGAAATGTTTTCCAGAGTAGGTCTGCCTAAAGAGGTCCTGACCGATCAAGGTACCCCGTTTATGTCGAAAGTAATGAAAGAGCTCTGTAAACTGCTGCAGGTGAAACAGTTGCGGACATCCGTTTACCACCCGCAAACAGACGGCCTAGTAGAACGGTTTAATCAAACTTTAAAGACCATGTTAAAAAGGGTGGTCGCCAAGGATGGGAAGAATTGGGACTTGCTGCTGCCCTATCTGATGTTCGCAGTTCGAGAGGTGCCCCAGGCCTCTACGGGGTTCTCGCCCTTCGAACTCTTATACGGTCGACATCCACGGGGCCTGTTGGATATAGCCAAGGAGGCCTGGGAACAGCAACCCACACCCCACAAAAGTGTGGTAGAGTACGTTACTCACCTACAGGAACGGATAGAGACCGTCTTGCCGCTTGTCAGAGAACACATGGAGGCAGCGCAGCGGGCCCAAAGCAGGATTTACAATCGGCAAGCCAGGGTACGGAACTTTAACCCAGGTGACAGAGTTGTGGTTCTGGTACCCACGGTGAACAGTAAATTTCTAGCTAGGTGGCAGGGTCCCTATGAGGTCATTGAAAAAGTTGGGGAAGTGACTTACAAGGTACATCAGCCTGGGCGGAGGAAGCCAGAGCAGGTGTACCATGTAAACCTGTTGAAACTGTGGAAAGACAGGGAGACCCCTGGGGGTGACAGTCCCCGACCAGGTATGGTGGGGGTGGAGCTTCCCATTCCTCGGTCTGTTATTAGAGAAGCAGTAGTCGAGGTGAAAACTGGCGACAACCTCTCCTCTAAACAGACTCAGGAAGCCAGGGAGTTTATTAGCAGAAACACGGACGTGTTTTCAGAACTCCCTGGGCGCACTTCGGTCATCCAACATGATGTTGTCACGGAACCTCAGGTCAAGGTCCGGTTGAGGCCTTACCGGGTACCTGAGTCCCGGCGACAAGCTATCGCGGAGGAAGTGCAGCAAATGCTCCGGTTAGACGTGATTGAAGAATCAAAGAGTGAGTGGGCCAGCCCCAGTCTTGATTCCCAAGCCCGATGGTACGTTGCGGTTCTGTAACGATTTCCGCAAACTTAATGAAGTTTCCAAGTTTGATGCCTACCCTATGCCCCGGGTAGATGAACTCATCGAGAAGCTAGGCCAAGCCAGGTACTTTTCGGTTTTGGACCTCACAAAAGGGTACTGGCAGGTGCCCTTGACTGAGGCTGCCAAGGAGAAAACAGCCTTTATTACACCAGAGGGACTGTTCCAATACAAGGTATTACCCTTTGGGTTACACGGCGCTCCCGCTACGTTCCAAAGGTTAATGGATATTGTCCTCAGGCCACATCGTCGGTATGCTTCGGCATATCTGGACGATATAATTATCCATAGCACGGATTGGGAAAGTCACCTACCCAAAGTCCAGGCCGTAGTGGATTCCCTCAGGAAGGCTGGGTTGACGGCAAACCCGAAAAAATGTGCTTTAGGCCTAGAAGAAACAAAATACCTGGGCTATGTGATTGGACGAGGAGTGGTCAAGCCCCAGGTGAACAAACTAGAAGCCATCCGTAACTGGCCCCGGCCTAACACCACCCGCCAGGTAAAGTCATTTCTGGGGTTGGTGGGATATTATATGCGGTTCATTCCCAATTTTGCCACCCTAGCGGCACCATTGACAGACCTGTTAAAGGGACGCAAGTCTGTCATGGTGAAGTGGAATGAACAGGCCGAAAAAGCGTTCTCCGCTTTGAAGTCTGCCCTGTGTGGGTCTCCGGTGTTGGTGACACCCGACTTTAAGAGGGAGTTCATAGTGCAGACCGATGCCTCCGAGGTAGGTCTCGGTGCTGTACTGTCTCAGGAAGTCAACGGGGAGGAGCACCCCGTTGTCTACATGAGTCGCAAATTAACACCCGCGGAGACCCGGTATAGTATAGTGGAGAGGGACTGTTTGGCCATTAAATGGGCCCTGGAGTCTCTTCGCTACTACTTGCTGGGGAGAAGGTTCCGGCTGATTACGGACCACTCTCCCCTCAAGTGGATGGGCCAGGCTAAGGACAGAAATGCCAGGGTCACCCGATGGTTCTTGTCATTACAAAACTTCAAGTTTACAGTAGAGCACAGAGCGGGACGATTATTGGGTAATGCGGATGCCCTGTCCCGAGCACATTGTTTGGCATGTGTCCACCCCCTCAGGGTTGAACAAAGGGGGGGGTATGTGGTAAGGTGCAAGGGGCCGTTATTGACGGCAGGTATGTAGCACCAATGTACCTGGCATTGGTGCAGTAAAGCCGTATAGCTTGTTTTCCAGCATCAGCTGCTGGTGGCAGTTTGCTGCTGATGATTTAGAATAGCCGAAAGGCTAACCTGGGACGGCTTTACTGGGATGGAGTAGAGCAGGGTGGGACTCCATCCCACTACCCAGGTCCGGGTTTTGCGGGCTGTTTAAATAGCCTGGGGAATCAGCTGTGCCCTGTCCTTTGTCTAGAGCTCACATGGGAGTGAGACTCTGTGAGCCTGGCTGAAATCTCCTGTGGAGATCTCTATACTGCTGACACCCGGTCGCCTACCAGAGCTAATCTCCACTATATATATATATATATATATATATATATATATATATACCCTTTCCTGCCCAGGAGACTTCCCCAAACTGAAACAGCGCTTTAGGGGATTTTCAGAAAAAATACAACTGTGATATGCGCTATGCACACCTTGCAGTTTTTCCAGAAAAACAACCCTTTACATTTGAAATACCCACAACAAACTATATATTCTCTGGAAGCACACACCTCAAGCTTTCTAGGTGTACCAGGCTTGTTGATGTGGCCACAGTTTTCTGGAAGTAATCCCTCAATGAATTCTTTGGTTGCAAAGAGTTTCCCTAAAAAAAGGATAAAAAAGCAGAATCAAAGCCACATTTTCCTAAAAAAACTATATACAAACAAGAAAAAACAAGTTTAATCTGAAAAAGCAACATCCCCCGAACAGAACGATACCCAACATGCATAGCTACTGTCAAACACCCCAAAGTAAAGCATGTGCGTAACGGTATTTTTACTTGAAAATTTCAGCCCTGCAGACAAAGTGCGCACCTTGCGATGTTTCAACCAAAACAAACCTTTACATTTGGAATATTCCCCATAAACCATATATTCCCTGAAAGTACACATGTTAAGCTTTCTAAGAGTACGCAGCTTGTTGTAGTGGGCTCATCTTTCTGGAATTAATCCCTCAAAGAATTCTTTGTTTGCGTAGGGTTTCCCTAAAAAATGTCTAAAAAAGCAGAATAAAAAACACCTTTTCCTAAAATAGAAATATGCAAACAAGAAAAAACAAGCTAAGTCTGAAAGCGCAAGGTCCCCCGAGCAGAACAATACCCAACATGCATAGCTACTTTTAACCTTTTTAATTGACAGCCTACTTGAGATTTTGTCACCCTCTGTTGACAGGTCATTTTTCCCCATTTTGCGCCATGTTTTGCAACATTTTTGCTGGAAAATTTATATATATTTTTTTTGCAGCAGAGTTTAGGCTTTAACTTGAAATGTCTTGTTTGTAAATGTTATTCTGTTTTTTACAATATTATTATTAAGTAAAAAAAATAAATAAATACAAATTTTTTTGAAAATTGTCTCCTTTATTTTAAATAAAAAATGTATTTTATTAAAAGAAAATCATATTGCATGTGAAAGCCCCATTTCTACCGATTAGAACGGTACCACTTATTTATCGGTAGCCCCCCGTTCCTGCCCAGGAGACCCCCCAAACTGAAACAAGTACTTTATAACATTTACAAATAAAATACAACTATCATCCACACTACAAAGGGTTAAATTGAGAACCCTCCCCATGGGGCCCCATTTTTTGGGGGGGATTTTTAAGGGTTAAAAACCCTTAAAAATCCAAAAAAAATTACATGGGGTCCCCCTTACCCAAAGTAACCAGCCCAGGACCAGCTATGCAGGGCTTGTAGAAACAGGGCGCAGGGGCCAGCTTTTGTGGCCCCTGGCCCTGCAGAGCCCGTGGCCACGGGCTCTTCTGCCCCCCCCTGGGCTTTGGGGAGGCAGGTAATGGGGGTGCCGGGGGTTAATGGCAAGTCACCCGCTAGTCGCAGGTGACTTGCCATCCCCCTAGCCTTGTGAACTGGTATAGGGATCTCTTGGACCCCTTACCAGTTCACAAGGGGTTAAGTATAAAAAAAAAAAAACACCACACAGAGAAAAAATATATATATTTTTTTAATACTTACCTCCCATCCATTCTGGAGCACTGTGTCCCTCGGCAATCACTGGCTTCTGCTCACCTGCTGGAAGCCTTTTATAGCTGCTGGGCGAAAGAACATAAGGGGTTAATTTAAAAAAAAAACGACATAGGGTCAGCCCTCCCAGGAAAGGGGGGGGGGGGCACCCCATTTTTTTTGGAATTTTAAGGGTTTAAAAAAAAAAAATTGGGATCAGGATTTAAGGATCGTCCATAGAAATGTATGGGAGAGCGGCAGGTAGCGACAGGTAATACCTGGCGCTCAGCAAGGCTGAACGCCGGCGCTGTACGCTGAGCCTGGGATAATGATGAATCGTACGGTACATGACGTTGTTCCAGTCGCTCAACAGATTCGGCTTCATAAATGTGGAATTGCGTGCAGTGTCCGGCGTTCACCTGCCACTACCTGATGCTTACAAGGCACTACCTGACGCTTACAAGGCACTACCTGTCGCTATCCCTTCATGAATAATGCCCTTGGTTAATCGTCCGGTGTAAAGATTCAGCTAACCAAAATAAACTTGTGTATCGCTTGACGGTTAAAATGTATAAACAGAAGTAGCCCTAAAAAAGGTGGGTTTCTGTGCGAAGGGGCAATCGATTGACCAACAAATCTGAAGTGCCTGAAACTCACTCACAGATTTGTATGGTCTGTTGTGCACTGAACAAACAGCCAATTGATCTGCTTGTGTAAACCCAGCATTAGGGTTTAGAAATTAATATTTTTGCCAATTGATTTGTCCTGAAAAATAGATTTTTGCTGTTCTGCTCCACTGGCCCTGGATCATCATTGCACCCCCCCCCCATGGCCCCAAGATGTAGCATGGGAGTTTGCACAATTCTGGTCCCTGCCAAGATCCTATGCATGTGCTGTGGTTTTGCCTTGAGGGGACTGGGCACAGTCCTTTAGAGGGGAAACTGCAGTGAGATTGCCTGTCATTGCACATTGGTGCAGCAGCAGCAATCAGTCATTGCATAGGTAAAGCAAGGACATCCCCCCACCCCCCTCCTGTGCCAGGCTTTTCTCAATGGCGTGGCTATGCACAGACAGAGGTGAGCAGAGATGCAGCGGCACATGTGAGGCTTTGGAATGGCCCACAAAGCGTGTCTTATAAAATTTAGGCCAGTTGTTGCTCCTCTTTAATATAATTAGGAACTTATTTCTTCTTAGTAATACAAGGGAAAGCTCAAGAACTAGCTATTTTTATGAATCAAGGAGGGGGCGCTCCCTCCCTACGCCTGGAAAAAAAAAGAAATTTAGTCTCTGGAGGCGACCATCATTTTTTACCATAAGAACTATAAATCTATGGAATAGCCTCCCACAGAAGCTTGTTACATCATCAACAGCTGACAGCTTCAAACACGGATTAGATGCTTATTTAGAAGAAAATAACATTAACAGTTACTATTAGCGGTTATCAGTAAAAAAAAACAAAAATTAAGTCAAATAACTTCCACCTATAAAAAAAAATAAAAAATAACTTCCCCTACCCCAACGCCCTTGGTTGAACTTGATGGACATATGTATTTTTTCAACCGTATTAACTATGTAACATGACTTGTTTAAAAAGGTTGTTTAAAGTGGACCAAAACCCAGGATAGTCAAAAGTTTTGACTATCCTGGGTTTTGGTCCGTTCCCCGGGGGCACCCCGATCGGTTGTGCCCCGCTGGGTGAAACCTCCCAGGACGCCGCAGCCAACTCACCTCTTCCCGGTCCCACAGCGCGTCTAAGAGCAGCAGCTCTATCGGCCACATCCTCCGCCTCCCTCTAACAGAGAGCGTGCCCGCGCCGTCCATTCACAAATGCCTAGCTCGGGCACCTGCACTGCTAGCGGGAAACGGTAGATGCGCCCGTCAGAGAAGAAAACAGCAATGTAAAGATAAGATATGGAGAGCCAGAAATATTTCTGTGCAGATGATTCACACGTGAAAAAGCTAAACTGGCTGATTCCTACAGATACCGTTAAAGTATATAACATATACCTTGGCCTGAATAGACCATCAGCCCAGACTGTTGTAGGGCCAGCCTGATTGCCCATGTAGAGAAACTATTAATGGTCATCTTAAAGCAAAATAAAACCGTGGAATTTGATTATCCCGGGTTTTGTTCCGTTTCCATATTCATTCACCTCTTCCTTGTTCCTATGTGCATGCACAGGTTCTCCCCTGCCATGATTATGTCATTCGGCAAATGGCTCTCATTGACTTGAAGGGGGAAATGCGCACTGCTGCATCCCCTGCGGCATGAGCACTCCCGTACCAGGCTATCTGAATGGCATACGCCGCCGCGGATGCAGGCAGATGTGAGTTTTACAGAAGCAGTTTTCACTACCTGCAATCTGTTGCTATTGGCAACTGTACACCAAGCCCTACAAGAAGAGAGAAGTGAGACCTTTACACACAGAACAGCCAATTTCACCCAAAACAGTAAAGCTAATAGAAGAAGAACTAGGGTGAAAAATGTACCGGCAGCTGCAGGCATGAAAGCTACACAGTACACACTACTCCTAAAGATAATCGCAAGCTGCCCGGCCTCCAGCGCTCCTTAGACGAGCTGTTAGATGAAAGGGCGGGAGCGGATCCCAAGGAGCCGATTGGACGAGAGGCTGCTCATGTGCTGTAGGACCAGGGAAAGGCGAGTTAGATAGCCCGACCTGGGGGGGTTTTATACAGAGGGGCATCCCTGATTGGGGTACAACAGGCAACCCCTTATGGATGCCTGTTGTATCTGTTGAGGCCCCCGAGCTGCTTGCTACAGATGGGTGGAGAAGTGTGGAAAAAGCCATTACCAAGCTTTCTGTAATAGTCAGCCCATACTGCCTATACAAACACTGGCATAAAGTACTTGAAGATAGTTGTAGCCCACCAACAGATACAAAGAAACAAAACAAGGTACACAAGCATCTCCAAGAGGAAGTATCCAGTTTGACAAATTTCGAGGGTTGGGGGTGGGGCTGGGGTTGAGTCTGGAGTTGGGATTTTGGGATTCACATGCATGAATTGCAGGTCATTCTTTTTATCATTTCAGATTGGGAGCAGAAAGATTGGACAGGAGGAGGAGAGCAGGTATCTCCCATAATTCTATAATCCCAGAACTGCCTGCTGAAAACATGTTGCATTTAAAGCACTTGACTTCTTTTGATAAAGAGGCCAGAAAAGTGTCTGGGGTCTGGTAGTGGAGGAGGTGGGTGGGTTCTTATTCTAGGTTTTCCACAGATAGCGAAAAGGTAATTGGCCACATGTGTCTCTTGTGTTTATCGGAGTCTAAAGAAAAGCAATCTGAATTCGAGAACAACATGACTAAAGCAAAATGTTACTGGGAGTAAAATTTGATGTGATGTATACTGGCAATAGAGACTTTAACTAAAATCTTTGGATATTTTAAGGCACTTTCTGTCATAACTTTACAAGAGATAATGAATGAGCAGATTTATCACCATCCAGAACTTGTTATGGGGGGGATGACCTATAATCAGAGCTTATGTCTACTTTTGACTTCAGCTTCTGCTCCAAAAGTTCAATGGGAATTCCACACAGATGGAGTTGGACCACTACTTCCCACTGGGGAAGTAGTACACATATCAAAAGAGCAATGCCATAACCCTGAACCCAAGATAAGAATGTCATAACAGGCTAGGAGTAAAATACGCCTCTCACAGCACAGAAAATGAAGTAGGCGAGGAAGATCCTAATTTCTAACACCAGAAAGGCAGCTACCAGTACCTCAAATAATACAATTCTGTGAAACTCACCTGTAGAATTGTTTTTGTTTTTGAGTATATCCAGTCCAGGTCGTCCCAGTGATGACATGTATGATATTCCACCCCCAGGGGGCGCTCGACTGCAAGATCAAAAGCTGTCGCTCCTCCCGGCACCCTGTAAAGTACAACCGTGGCCGACAGCCCCTTTTCCGTCAGGATTGAGGTTTCAATAGCCAGCGTCTGTAAATTGGGGTGCCGCAGCGACTCCTGTGTGAGAAGCCCTGGGTCGACGGGCATGACGTAACAATCTACTGACATCTGACTATGTCCGCAAACCAACTCCTTCTCGGCCAGCAAGGAGCCACCAGGATAGTCGCCGCTCCTTCCTGGGCTATCTTGCGCAGCACTCTGCCCAGGAGTGGAAACGGAGGGAAGGCATAAAGGAACTTGAACTCCGTCCAGGGAATTGCCAGAGCGTCTGTGGCAATAGCCAGAGGATGTCTTAAGAGGGAGACGAACCTTGGGAGCTTGTAATTGTGTCTGGACGCAAACAGATCCACATCGGCTGACCCCAGCGAAGACACAGAGCATGAAAGGTCTTGTTGCTGAGAGACCATTCCCCCAGGGCTCGAGGTGCTCCTGCTCAAGAAATCTGCCTCCAGGTTTTCTACCCCGGGAATGTAGACCGCCGAGATGCAGGGAAAATTCTCCTCTGCCCAAGTCAGAATCTGGATCAACTCCTTGAGGGCTCTCGAGTCCCGCCCTGGTGATTGATGTAGACGACAGACGTCTGATTGACCGAGTGAACCTGGATCGTGCGACCCCTTAAATGGGGAGTCAAGCGAAGAAGCAGCAACCAAATCACTCTCAGCTCCAAGAGGTTTATGGGTAAGCGGTTCTCCTGTGGACCCCACTGACCCTGGATCTTCTGTGTCTGCCAAACGCCTCCCCAGCCTGTCAGACTGGCATCCGTGATAACTATCTCCCAATGGGGAGCCAGAAAGGACTTTCCCACCAGCAGGTTCCGGGAGTCCAACCACCTCAAGACGGGGGACAGTGAAAATTCCTGTTCCAGCGACTCTTGCATTGGGTCCCAGCCGGTCAACAGGTTCAATTGAAGAGGTCTCATGTGAAATTAGGTGAAGGGCACTGCCTCGAAGCATGACACCATTAGGCCCACCAGCCTCATCCCCAGACGGATCGATGGCCGTTGACAAGACAGCAAGGCCTGCACCTGCGTCTGGAGACCCCAAAAACCTTCTTCTGTGGCAGAAAGACCTTGACCTGAGAGGTGTCTATTGTCATGCTCAGGAAGGACCTCACTGTTGAGGGAGAGACTTTGGGTAATTGACTACCCAGCCGAAGGCCTCGAGAGTGGACAACACCGTCCGGGTATCGCTCTGGGCCTGCTGAAGAGACTGAGCTGCAATCAGTAAGTCGTCCAGATAGGGCAGCACACAAATGCCCTGGTTCCTCAGGATGGCCATGATGCCCGCCAGCACCTTGGTGAAGACACGGGGCGCTGAGGAAATCCCGAATGGCAAAGCCACAAACTGGTAATGCTGGTCCTCCAGAGCAAACCTCAGGAACTTCTGATGCCCCAGGAAGATCGGGATGTGCAGGTAAGCATCCCTGATATCCACCATGGCCATGAAGTCGCCGGGCCGAAGCGAGCTCACCGCCGACCGTAAGGTTTCCATGCGGAAATGTCTGACTCTGACAAACTTGTTGAGGTCCAGGATAGGTCTAAACGTTCCGTCCTTCTTGGGAACCGTGAACAGGTTGGAATAAAAACCTTGACCCTGTTCCTGACGAGGTACAGGACAAATCACACCTAGCCGCAGGAGGTGTTGCACGGCCATTCTTAAACCCTGTGCCTTCAATGGGTTTTGGGATATCCGAGAACAAAGAAATTTTGTGGGCGGCCTGACTGCCAGCTCTATTTTGTAACCGGAGGACACCACCTCCTGAATCCACTGATCCGAGACGTGCCGTCTCCAGATATGAGCAAATAGCAGAAGCCGCCCCCCACCCACCCGGATGGGTGAGGGCGCCTCCTCATGCCCGAGGCTTGGCAGGGGGCTTGGACTTGGCTCCCCAAGCGGGACCTACCTCTACCCCAGGTATCTCTGAGGCCACCTGAAAATGAAGAGCCCCTTCCTTCTCGAAAGGAGCGATAGGCAGAGGAGTTTCGAAAGGGGCGAGCAAGCTTCCGTCTCTGAGGGAGTCTACCATCCTTGACCAGGAGGTCCAGACGCTCTCCGAACAACCTGTGCCCCACGAAGGGGACACTAGTAAGCGACTTCTTGGCCGCGGCATCAGCCGACCGTTGCCGCAACCAGAGCGAGCAGCGAAGTGCAACAAGCAGGGCCGAAACCCTGGCACCGAGCCGGACACCATCGTCCATGGCAGAGACTACAAAGGCAATGAAATCCACGCAAGCCTTGAGGTCTTTATACTCCTCCGCCCGCTTGGGAGCCTTAGCACTATCAACAAGGCGTCTCACCTTCTTTCTGATGGCCAGGGAGACAATAGCCGCGGCACACACAGGACGAAACAAGGCACCAGCAAAGGTGAAAGCATGACAGACCAGCTGATCCATGCGCTTGTCAGCTGGGTCACGTAAGGAAGCGGTATCAGGTGATGGCATGATAGTAGTGTTGGACAACCCCGACACAGGGGAATCCACTTCGGGAGGACGAGACCATAGCCGGACCAGCTCCTCAGGGAAGGGATACCGCCTATCCAGGCCCTTAGGCACCAACGGTAGCTTGTTAGGCCTTTCCTATTCCTTGAAAATCATATTAGAAAAATGGGCCTGCTCCGGAAAGACTCGTCTCTGTCTTTCAGGCCTAAACAAATCACCTTGCTTCCTCTTAGCCACTCTGGGAGGGACAATGTGTAAAGTCTCAAAAACTGAGGCAAGCAACTTCTCTGTATCATCAGGGAGCCACGCATCCTCATCCGAGGAAGAACCAGATAACTGTCATCGCCAGCAGAATAATCAGCAGTGGAACGGGAATCATCTGGCAACTCACCCTCCTCCACAGAGCCCAGATCATCAAAAAGATAGTCATTATCCAAGTAAACGGGCTAGATGTGCCGTCTCTTACTCATGGCCTTTTTAGGAACCATTTGCGAGATCTGTCCCTCGAGACTGGCCACCCTATATGCCAAATCAACATGGGACCCCCTGCTGGCTTCCCCCTCACTGGGGGCTGAGTGTAGCAGCGGAGGTTCTGGAGAGGCCGCAGGCAGTGAAGGGCTAGGGGCAGGTACGCCCGCCGGTCATGGTCCAAAATTATGCTCTTGGCGCAAGTGGTACAAACAGTGCTGAATCCGCCCAGAGGACTTGCACTGCACAAGGGGCAGAGCATCACCCGCCCCGATAGGGCCTCCAGCTCACTATCCCCAGATGCCTCCATTATGGTAATTAGAAAAAAATTGGCAATTGAAGGTTACAAGGCACTAACGGCCCAAAACTATATGATCCCTCTTAATAAAAGGAAGGGGGACCGGGAGGAACCACAACCCTCACCACTAAGCCCACGACCTATGCAAGACAAAAGAGAAAAAGGACCATCAGACCCCTAAACCGTGATATGCATGAGAAGCAATATAAACATTCAAAAGAGGGACTCACAACACCGACATGTCTCAATGGAGCGAATCAGGCAGCAGCAAAGCGGAAACAGGGACACCGCAGCACAGCTTCTACCTCGTTCCTCGAGGGGCGGGCCGCGTCCTCATGCGGCTGCACCCCCCCCCCCCGTGGCGGAAAAACAGCGCCCGCCCATCATCACATCGCGGCCAGTATCCCCCCACCGAGTGGGCCCCCCACGAGTGGACCAACACCCAGGGGTGATCGGCCCAGGAATCTATAAGATCACCTCCCTCCCTCCCGATCACCTCCCTCACCGCGGGACATCCGAGATCGGGATATCCCGCTGGGGGAAACCCCCCCAAAACACCTCACCGTATTGGCGGCTCCCGCGCACCCCTCTAGACGTGCGCTCGCGCCGGCCGTTTGTGCATGGCCGGCGCGGCCGCGCGCCCTGTAAGAGTGACGTGCGGGAGGCGGCGGCGGACGCGCTGTCTTGTCCGTCGCTGTCACCCGCTTGACCGTCGGCGGGGATTGGACGGCGCGTCACATGGGAGCGTGGTCAGGTGAGTTTTGGGGCTTTCTGGGGGGTTTCACACAGCGGGGCACCCCCAATCGGGGTGCCCCCCCGAAGTTGGACCAAAACCCAGGATAGTCAAAATCCTGGGTGTTGGTCCACTTTAAAGCTTGTGGGCAGGGAGGGTAATACAGGCACAAATAAGCCCTAGCAAGTGGTCAGGGTCTGCAGCCCAGAGCATAGTTCTACCGAACGCCTGACCCCAGCGTTCTCCCTACCGTCACGATCCCGAAGCAGCCAGCGGCTGGGAGGCAGAAATGGGTCTGGCGGGATCAGTGGGAATAGGGCCCGCAGTGGCCCACGGGCTAGGAGGCCCCGCTCTGCTGCCGAAATCCGAGAGAGAGTATCCAACAATCTTCAGCAGCCAGACTGCAAGATGAACACTGAGGAATGATAGAGGGACACCTGCCTTTATAGGGGGCCGGGAGGAGCGACAGCTTTTGATCTTGCAGTCGAGCACCCCCAGGGGGTGGAATATCCACATGTCATCACTGGGACGACCTGGACTGGATATAGGGAAAAAATCTGTGACCACCCCTTTATGCCGAACCAGCTTTAACTTGTTTTACAGTTGGGTCCAAAGGTGTACTAGTGTTCCTGTTGAGCCGCACTGCTTTTGGGGATGGCTGGACTGGGTGCAGCCCCCATCATGAAGCCTACTTCACCCACAGTCTGTTCTTCAATTCATTCATTTTTCTATCACTCCCTCCACTCCCTGTCCCTTCAGTCTCTCCCCCGGGCCTCTTTGTACCTCCCTAGCCAAGGCACTCCAGCAAAGTTCTGAGGCTACAGTGTCAGCATTATCGATCTGGGGGGCCAGGAGTATCTGCTTCCACAATACTAAAGCTTCAGTACTATCACTTGTGCCTATAGCTACCTTGCCTATGATCTGTCCCTGCAATGTATAGCCTCTACTGAGGAACACACACATTTACAAATTGTGAAGCACATTGGGACGTGGGGCTCATCAGATGTTTAGCTGGCCATAGCGAAAAAAAAAAAAAAACCTGGCCTGATTCTTAGCTCCAGGTCAGGTCCAGCCACTGATGGTACTCAAGACCCTATCAGGTGGTACTTCCAAGGTTGCAGAATTATCTGTACACCAACCTGATCTTCCGCACCCTATTTACTTTACTCTAGACCTGATTTGCTAGTAGGAGGAAACGGATCCAAAACTGAAATCTATTTATGTGCATTTTACAGTTATTTTGTGTCTTTGGAACACAGTCGCAGGTGACTGAACCTGCTCTGGTGCTTGGCCACATTTCACTGCTGCCTTAGACACCAAGGAGGCAAATGCAAGTATAATCGCTGTACTGGAGACCACATGTGAATGTTTCAGGGGTGATTACCAATCACCTGTCTGAAACATCCCCAAGATTGTTCGTCTTTAATACAAAATTGCAATTTTACCCTGTTTTTTTAAAAACCTTCTGAGAAAAATCACTGTCTGCTGTGGGCTGGATCTAATGAAGTGGATGGACTGCACATAACACATGAGGTTTTTGGTAGGTGTTCGGAGCCGGTCACCATTACCAAGATGACTAAGGCCCTTATTTATCAAGGGATAGCGCCAGGTAGTGTCTCACTAGCGCCAGGTAGCGCCAGCTATCGGCGGCTACCAACTCCAGAACGCCAGGCTGCGAACACAATCACGCTAAATGAGGCTAGCGCCGGCGAGAGCGTCGGCTAGCGCGGGATTCATTATGTTGCAGACTTCAGCGAACAGCGCCGCTGCTAATCCCATCACAGCGCCAGGTATGATCTCTCGCTACCTGGCGCTCTCCAATGCATTTCAATGGAGCAATCTTTAAATATTCATAATAAATTGATATCAATGTTTTTTTTAGTTTTTTTTTTTAAATGTCAAAAATTCGGTGACCACTTCTGCAATGTTTTTTTTTTTTTACCTTAAAAAAAAAAGATATATTTGTGCAGAATTGATATTACAGGTCTGATATTAATGTATTCATATTACAAAATGTTTTAAAAAACTTGTTTAATAATTTTTCACAAAAATAAGGTTGTTTGGGGGTTAAAAAACTACTTTTAACACATCGCCGCCAGCGCTCTGGGGTTTAAACATGCATTTTACAGCACGAGAATTTTTTGAGCGTGATTTGTTAATGAATATGCTGGGAGCCGTTCGCTATGGCCATTCGTTGTCATGCGCTCCCATACAGCGCGGAACCTGTCAAATAGCGACTCCTAACCCCGTATTCAACATTACCGCACACCGACTGAGTCGCTGTCAACAACCGAACAACGGCCAAGCACAGCGAATACTAGCCGGCGCTGTGAAAATCACGCTACTGTCGCTCATCTGTCGCTACCTGGCGCTATTAATAAATCGGCCTCTAAGGTCATCTGTTTTGTGCATTTTGCCTGCTAATTGCAGAACCAACTTCCAGAGTCATGGCGGGATGATGACTGGTATGGATTTGTGGAGGAGATTTGAGGCAACTCATGTGTCATCACTTTGATTATATATATACAAATTTGAGAATATATATATTTTGCTGTCCCTCTCTGCAAGATGGCAGGTGTTCAGTCATTGCATAAGTGTGGCAATGGCATCATCACACACAGCAGTGACAATGAATGGAGGAGGCGGAGCTTTACAGCTAGGGAATGGAGTGAAGCAGGAGCAATGAAAATTAGCTAAAGGTAATCCTCATAGGGGGAGCAATTCAGGGCATGCAATTTAAAAAATGTGGGTTTTGGTCTGCTTCAAGTATGATTCAGCACTGGAAGTGTTTTTTTTTACTCACTTTTCTTTTTCCTTCATGCAATTCAGCACCATATTTAGCTGTGCATTTTTTTAAATATTTGCTCAGCTAAATATGGTGCTGAATTGCACCGAGGGAAAAACTCATGAGAAAGAAAACATTTACTCTCAAAAAGATGTGCGTTAAAGGAAAAAAAAAAGTTGTTGCTGAATCAACCCTACGGATACTGGATATATACAGTATATCTTCGTGGACATATCCCAAAGACCTTAGACCAGAAATGCCAACATGCAGGACACAACCCATTCACCTGCCACCCACTCCAGAGCTGAGCTAATTGACTGCAATTGGCAACACTCCTCTTTAAAGTGGCCCAAAACCAAGGATAGTCAATAGTCTAGGTAGTGAGCCGCATCCTCCGCATCCCTCTAACAGGGAGTGTGCCCACGCCGGCCATTAACAAATGCCTGGCGCAGGCACGCTCCCTGTTAGAGGGAGGCGGAGGATGTGGCCGCTGCTCTTAGACTTCAGCTCTTAGACTAGGTTTTCATACAGTGGGGCATCCTGATCGGGGTGTTTGTGGTAGGAATTCAGTTTTGCGGTACCGCATTAAAAAAAAACAAAAACACACATTGCCATTGCGTTTGTGGTCCCATAGACTTTAGTAGGGTGCCTTTGCTGTCCGGACACAGCAGGCAGAACTCTCTGTGACCATGTATTATTCAGTACTGCTGCACCAGAGAGTTGTTAAAGAGGACCAAAACCCAAGATTTTGACTATCCTGGGTTTTGGTCCTTTCCCCGGGGGCACCCCAGATCGCCACAGCCAACTCAACTCTTCCCAGTGCCACGGCGCGTCAAAGAGCAGCGGCTCTGACAGCGGCATCCTCCGCTTCCCTCTAGCAGTGCAGGTGGCTGCATCAAGCATTTGAGAATAGCGGGTGCAGGCACGCTCCCTGTTCGAGAGAGATGGAGGATGCGGCCACCAGAGCCGCTGCTCTTAGATGCGCCATGGGACTGGGAAGAGGCGAGTTGACTGCGGTGATCTGGGGGGGGTTCACACAGCGGGGCACAGCCGATTAGGGTGCCCGTGGGAAAAGGACCTAAACCCAGGACAGTCAAAACTTGACTATCCTAGGTTTTGGTCCACTTTAAAACGGGCTATAGGAGGTGTCAGTGTTGGATCTCCTTTGCGGTGCTGCAGCATCTGCCGCAATCGCAGAAACGCATGGGGTACCAGACAAGTGTGAATGAGGGCTTACAGTTTGTTCTGCCATAATCCTGCCCATGAGGATAAACCCATCTAGACAGTCGGTTGATACATAACATAAACGTCTTTATATCCTGCACTAAAGATATCCCCACGGCTGGAGTTTCACTTTATTTGGCTACTCACTTGACACTGGTTTATTCTACTTTATCATGATAGTGGCTTCCCATCTCCAGCACCTCACCCTCTCCTCATAACTCAGGTCTGTAGGAAATCCAGCTGATGACAACAGCAGACTTTCTCTGGCAACAAATAAGAGGGAATAAAAAGAAGGAAGAGCAGAGCCCCTCTCCCCGTGTACCATAGGGATCAGCCGCAGGAACACGAGCAACACTTTCTAGGCCGGCATCAATAATTTCTCTGCAGCTGGGGACAGGCATAAAATTTTAAATGGCACAAAAAATACTTAACCGTGCGTTAACAAGACTTTTGCATTTTAATCCTTTTCCCCTAACTGCAGGTCATTTCTTCAGCAGGAGAGCTGTTCTGTACATTGCTGTGCCATAAGCAGAATACGTTTGCCATCAGTTCTATAAATTACAGTTACCGAGCCACCGCCAAGCCAATAGCAGCGTCCGGCAGCCCAAATATGTTTCCATCCGCTTTAAAGTGAAACTCCAGGTTAAAATGGACCAAAGCCAAGGATTTTGACTATCCTGGGTTTTAGTCCTTGCCCTCAGGGCACCCAGATAGTGGGTGTCTCTGTGTGTGAAAATACAATTCTGTGATTACTCACCTGTAGAATTGGTATTATACGTATACAGCACGTCCTGCTCCAAAGATAATTCCTTACGTTTGGGTTATACATCCTCAAGATGGCGCTGGACTGCAGAGACAGCAAAAAAGTGGCTCCTCCCAGCCCCTTATATACCAGGGACCTCCCACAAATTTCCCAGTATTGAAAAGCAGTTAGCAAGAAGCCGGGAGAATTAAACCCATAATCAACAATTTAAACCATGAAACATGATAACAATCACCATACAGAGGTACAAAGAATAATGATAGCAAGGGTGGGGTGTAGCAGGACGTGCTGTATACGTGTAATACCAATTCTACAGGTGAGTAATCACAGAATTGTATTATTCTAAGTATACAGCACGTCCTGCTCCAAAGATAATTCCTTACGTTTGGGACATCCAATAGTAGTGTCCGTAAGGTAGGGTGGGATCCGCAAAAAAGCAACAACATGCAGTTTAAACCACTGCCGCCTGCAGAACCTTGCGGCCAAAGGCAGCATCAGCTGAAGCCCGAACATCAACCTTCTAAAACTTAGAAAAGGTATGAACAGAAGACCAAGTAGCAGCCTTGCAAACTTGTTCAACAGAAGCCTGGTGCTGAAAAGCCCAAGAGGCACCAATAGCACGAGTGGAATGAGCAGTAAGGCGGAAGGGAGGATTCTTCCCCTTAGCAGAATAGGCCTGAATCACAGCCTGACAGATCCACTTGCTGACAGTAGACTTAGCTGGAGCCAGACCCTTCTTAGGACCAGAAGGGACCAAAAAAAAAGGGTGCCGTAGCCACCAAATAGAACTTCAGATTTCTGACCACATCCAAAGAATGTAAAACCCTCTCTTTAGGGTTACTAGGATTGGGACACAGAGAAGGCAGAACAATGTCCTGATTGAGATGAAATGCAGAAACATCCTTAGGCAGAAAATCTGGTTTAAAATAAAAAAACCACCTTGTCCTGGTGTCTCTCAAAGTAAGGGGGCTGGATGGGAAGTGTCGCCAACTCAGAAACACGCCTAACAGTAGTAATAGCCACCAAAAACACTACCTTAAGACAAAGCCGTGTCTTGCACAGGCTCAAAAGGAGACCCCTGCAAGGCCGATAGAACTAAGTTCAAGTCCCAGACTGGCAACATAGGCTTATGAGGGGGACGAACATGAGTCACCCCCTGGAAGGAGGTCTTGACCAGATGATGCTGAGCAAAAGATCTCTGGAAGAAAACAGCCAATGCAGAAACATGACCTTTCAGAGTGCTGAGTTGAAGCCCCAGATCCAAACCATGTTGAAGAAATTCCAGAATCCTAGGAATAGAGAACACCCGACAGGGAAGAGATTTAGACTCACACCAGTCAATGTAGGTACGCCAAACCCTATAGTAGATAGAAGAAGAGGACTTCTTTCTAGCCCTGATCATGGTGTTAACAACAGAGGCAGGCAGCCCCTTTTCCATTAAGATGGAGGTTTCAGCAGCCAGGCCGTCAAAGCCAGCGTTTGTAAATTGAGTGAGCAGATCTGGATCCTTGGGCAGGGCGTACTGATCTACTGCCAGCTGCACAATGTCTGCGAACCACACTTGTCTTGGCCAACAGGGGGCCACCAGAATTGCTGGCACCCCTTCCTGAGCTATTTTGGGCAGAACCCTGCCCAACAGGGGAAACGGGGGAAAGACATACAGAAGCTGAAACCCCTTCCAGGGCAGTGTTAGAGCATCCATGGCTAAGGCCAGAGGATCCTGGGATAGAGACACAAAGACTGGAAGCTTGTGATTGTGACGGGACGCAAACAGGTCCACATCTGGCTGACCCCAACGGTGACACAGAGAGCGAAACACCCTTTTGCTGAGGGACCATTCCCCCAGCCGAGAAGACCCCCTGCTCAGAAGGTCTGCCTCCAGATTCTCCACCCCCGGAATGTACACAGCCGAGATGCAGGGAATATTGTCCTCTGCCCAGGACAGGATCAGAGACACTTCCTTGAGGGCGCCCCTTGCTCCGGGTCCCTCCCTGATGATTGATGTAGGCAACCGCCGTCCGGTTGTCCAAGCGTACCTGAACAGCCCGACCACGAAGGTGTGGGGTCAAGCGGGCTAGAACCAACCTGATCGCCCTCAGTTCCAGAATGTTGATGGGGGTGTGGGCCTCCTGAGGGCCCCACAGCCCCTGGAATTTTAGAGAGTTCCAGAAGCCCCCCCAACCTGTCAGACTGGCATCCGTGGTGACTGTCTCCCAGCAAGGGGCCAGAAAAGATCTGCCAACAGATTCCTTGAGTCCAGTGGGAGGGACCGCCTGACCAAGGGGGACAGAGCAAACTCCTGATCCAGGGACACAGGATCCTTGTCCCATACTGACAGGAGGTGGCGTTGAAGAGGTCTCATGTGAAACTGGGCATAAGGCATTGCCTTGAAGCAAGACACCATCAGGCCCACTAGCTGCATGCCCTGCCTGATGGAAGGATGAGGGCAAGACAGAAGGAATTGAGCTTGCGCTTGCAGACTGTCCACCTTCTGCTAAGGAAGAAGCTGTATCCAGATTCATGCCCAGAAATTACATCACCAAGGAGGGAGACAGGAAACATTTGGCGTGGTTGATCACCCAGCCGAATGACTCCAGTGTGGCCACTACCCGCTGAGTATCCAGCTCTGCCTGTTGGAAGGACTGAGAAGTGATGAGAATGTCGTCCAAATAGGGAAGGATGCGAATGCCCTGAGATCTCAGCAGAGCCATCACTCCCGCCAGCACCTTGGTGAATACCTGGGAGCCGAAGTGAGGCCGAAAGGCAATGCCACAAATTGATAGTGCCGATCCTCCAGAGCGAACCTGAGGAATCTCTGATGACCTGGAAAGATTGGAATATGAAGGTAAGCATCCTTGATGTCCACAGAGGTCATGAAGTCCCCTGGGCGTAATGACGTCACAGCTGAGCGCAGAGTCTCCATGCGAAAGTGCCGGAACTTGACAAATTTGTTGAGAAGCTTTAAATCCAGGATGGGTCTGACGGACCCATCTCTTTTGGGCACAGTGAAAAGGTTGGAATAATAGCCTTCGCCCCTTTCCCTGAAGGGCACCTGGCAGATGACACCCAGCTCCAGAATGTTTTGCGCAGCGAGAATTAGACCCTGAGCTGACAGGGGGCTTTGAGCCCTCCGGGATCTGATGAATCTTGGGGGCGGCCAGGCTGCCAACTCTATCTTGTACCCGGAGGAAACTACCTCCTGAATCCACCGGTCTGAGACATGATGCCTCCAGACGTGAGCAAAGAGCCGAAGCCGTCCCCCCACCCGGATGGGTGAGGGCGCCCCTTCATGCCTGAGAGGGCTTGAGGGAAGACTTGGTCTTGGAAGGGCCGGAGCGGCCACGTCCTCTACCCCTGCCCCAGAAATCTCCACAGGCCCCTGCAAATGAGGCTCCCCCTTCCCATTCTGGACCCACATTAGTAGGGAAGAAAGGAACCTGACACCCGAAAGGGCTGAGACTGTCTTTTGCGCTGGGGTAACTTGCCTCCCTTAGCAAACAGGTCCAGGCGGACCCCAAATAGGTGCAGTCCTTTAAAGGGAAACCCAGTGAGAGCCTTCTTAGCAGCGTTGTCAGCTGCCCACTGGCGCAGCCAAACCGAGCGGCATATAGCCACCACCAAGGCAGAAGCCCTGCCACACATTCTAATGGTATCATCCAAGGCATATGTAACAAATTCCTCACAACGTATAAGAGCTCTATATTCATCACTAGCAGCATCATCAGGAGCCCCATCTAAAATGTTTCTGAGCAGGGTCTTAATAGCCAAAGCCGTAATGGCAGAGGCACAAACCAGGCGCAGCGCAGTTCCCACACAGGCAAAGGCATGAGAAGCTAGCTGGTCAATGCGCCGGTCCTCACCATCCCTCAGTGTAGTAGAGTCAGGGGAATGCATGACAGAAGTGTTAGACAACCCCAAAATTGGTGCATCCACTTCGGGAGGGGATGACCATCGTTTAACCACTTCAGCAGGAAAAGGATACCTCTTATCCCAACTCCCCCAGGGAGCATTCTAGGACGCTCCCATCCTTTAAGCACAAGGTTATTAAAGTGAGTTTGCTCAGGAAACTTCAAACAAGGCTTAGCAGTGTGAAACAACTCCCCCTGCTGCCGAGGGACCGCGGCAGGAGGGGAGATAGCAAGTTCTTCAAATATATGAGCCAAAAGCCTGTCAGTATCATCTGGAGCCCAGGGGTCAAAGCCAGAATCAGCATAACCCTTAGGCTGCTCATCAGATGATTCTGAGTCAGAAAACAATTCCCCCTCTTCCAGGGGGGTATAACCAGCCAGGTCAAAAAATTCCTCAGCCTCCATAGGAAACATGGTAACACCAGGCGCCAGATGCCGCCTCTTAGCAGAGGCCTTACGCGCCGTAGAGCCAGCAATCAGCTTCTCAATGCTAGCCACTCTAGTAGACAAATCTGGTATTCACATCACTGGGAGTCAGATATAAACATGGGGGGTAGGTGAGCCCATGGGCGCAGGCCCAGTCACAGGCAAGCCCGACAGCGCAAGCGCCTGCCAGGCGCAGGGTGCACAAACCCTGACATCGTCACTCAGAGGGGCCACCCCACACGAAGTACACATCCGGCCTTGTCCCGAAGGAACCCCAAGCACATTATCCTGTGAAGCCTCCATATGGTGATTATTGTGGCCCAACAGGCCACTCGGGATTGACGCTTAATAAGCTACCCCGGATGCCCCAATGACCCGCTAAGGAAGTGGGAGGAAATAGCACAATAGGCCTCAAAGTTTTAACTAAATAGAGGGGATAGGACCAGGAGAAACCACAATTAAGTTTGACCCGCCTGCAAGACATAAATAGAAAGACCCCGTAAGCGGCATGCATACAAAAAATCCAAAGATAAAACAGCCTGCAGGGGCAACTCACGGACCGTGGTATGTAGACAGAAAACTGAGCAACATAGCATACCATACAACGAGTGAATGTATAATTACACCCCCCCTCCCCCGAGAACTACAAGGGAGAGCAGCGGCCACCTAACAGGGGCCCACCGATGGAAGGGGAGAGTGGCGAAGTGGGGGAGGGGCATCCCTTACCATGTGGGCTCACCATGTGCCTATACCGCCTACCCTTTGGTGGGGGATTGCGGTGGAGCAGCGCTCCTAAGCACCTGCAGCAGTGCTGCCTACCATCACCCGAACCAGCGCAGCCAAGGCTGGGAGGCAAATTAAAAATGGAACGGGTGGGAATAGTCCGACAGGGCCACAGGCTAATAAGCTCCGCTCACCTGCGAGTAGAGAGAGCCATCTTCTTGTCATCGCAACCCAGACTGCAGAGAAGATCTGGGGAATTTGTGGGAGGTCCCTGGTATATAAGGGGCTGGGAGGAGCCACTTTTTTGCTGTCTCTGCAGTCCAGCGCCATCTTGAGGATGTATAACCCAAACTTAAGGAATTATCTTTGGAGCAGGACGTGCTCTATACTTAGAATACCCCCCGGCCACCCAAACAAACTCACCTCTTTCCATTCCTACGACACATGCGTGGCCACTCGTCCAATCATGGTGCTCGGATCCACTCGAGCCACTTCGTTCCAGAGCTTGTCTAATACGAGCGAATACAAGTGCGCTGGAGGCCACATCCCCCAATAACCTCTAAGAGAGAGTGTACCCGCGCTGGCCATTCACAAATGCCTGGTGCGGGCACACGCCCTGCTTCAGGGTTAGCGGCAATGCTACAGCTGCTCACACATGTGCTGTTGGACTGGGAACAAAGGTGAGTTTTCGGGTGACCTGGGGGGTTTCACAATGATCGGGGTGCCCTGGGGAGAGCAAGTATGCACTAACATATCAGCAGCTTACCCTTCATTGAGTGGCTGTAGCTTTCAGCTTTTAATCCCCACCCCGCTGACCTGGTCCTTCAATCAACCTTCAGTGGACCAAGTAAAAAACACCCCCACTCCCTCCCCAGACCTCCTGATTGGCTGCCTCTCTCTGCAGCTATAAAACCCCGCCCTCCTCCCACCTCTCTGGTCACACTATGTGCTGGCAGACAGGATCACACTATGTTCTTACTTAATAACTAGAGGCACAACAATGCACCCATTTTATCACTAGGATATATGTAAAGCACACAGTGTGCTTACATCACATCGGTGTAACCACATCCACTGTTTCTCCAATGCTCTTTTACAAATTACTTAGGAACTACAGGGTATTTTTGTAAACGGATTGAAGTTTGGGACAGTGCAACATGTAGCCCGAGACAACGAGACAACAATTGTGCGCTCGCCTTTAGTATAATTTAAGTTCTCAGCTTTGTTTTGCCAAACTCAATGCAGTCAACAATTTGTAGCCTCACGGTTATTTAAGTAAATATCGAGTAAAGGACTTCTGCTTGTTGAGTGAGACACACAAACTTTCCAAGGGGACAGCTTGGCTACCCAGTCAGTGTTTTAGTAGGATACACCTTCTGTATTTGAGTTATATCTTTTCTCATTATGTGTGTACAGTGCATATGAAAAGTCTACACACCCCAGTTAAAATGCGGAGATCTTGTCATGTAAAAGATCCAACCAAGAACAATCATTTCAGAACTTTTTCCACCTTTCATGCAATCCATAATCTGCACAATTCCATTGAAAATAAATCTTAAATAATTTATATGGAAAAAAAAAAACACTAAAAAAAACTGTGTGGTTGCATAAGCGTGAACATATTCTTATAATTATGCATTTGGTTGTGTTCAAAATTAGTCAAATCACATTTAAACTTGTGTTAAATAGTCAGTACACCGCTGCCATTATGTAAAGTGGTTCAGATTAACCCCATATAAAGTTCAGCTGATCTAGTAGGATATTCCTGACATTTTAGCGTTTGTATTTTTACAGTAGGGGTACCCATCCTTTTTCCCCTCTTTTCTTTTCCTATCAACTACCATTTTAAATAAAGCATTTTAAGAACCACATTTGGGGGGGGGGGGGGGATGTTTGCAGTCGCCTAAAACAAAAAAAGTCTTAAAATGGAACAAAACTCACTTAACTTGTGAAATACATTTGGCCAAAGCCCCTGACGACATTCCCTTCTTAGGGTATAGTAATAGAAAGGAGTATTTGCGCTTTTCAAATTGTCCTGGAACACAGATTTCTTTGGTGTCTCTGTGTGAGATTGCAGGTGATCAGTCATTGCATAAGTGTGGCAATTACATCATTTCCACATACAACAGTGGCAATGAAGGTGGAGCTTTACAGCTAAAATAGGTGCCATTATCTGGGATTAGAGTTAAGCGGGAGCAGTAAAAATAGACAAAAGCTACTATTTGTGGGGGAAGAAATTAAGGGGATGCTAGTTAAAAATCTGGGTTTTGGTCCGCTTTAAGCTTGCGTTAAATAGTTAGTACATGCTGCCATAATTTAAAGTGGTTCAGATTAACCCCATTTAAAGTTCAGCTGATCTAGTAGGATTTCCCTGACATTTTATTGTTTGCATTTTTAAAGTAGGGGTACCCATCCCTTTCCCCCCATTCTTTTCTTATCAAGTACCATTTTAAATTAAAGTGGACAAAAACCCACTCAACTTGTAAAATACATTTGACCAAAGCCCCTGCCCAGACTCTCTTCTTAGGGTGTACAAATAGAAATGGATATTTTCGCTTATCCAATAACCCTGGAACACTGTTTTTTTGCTGTCCCTCATTACAGTCATTACATTGGTGTGGCAAAGACATCATTGCCACACACAACAGTGGCAATAAATGGAGGGGGCGGAGCTTTACAGCTAAAACAGGCGCCATTATCTGGGATTAGCGTGAAGCAAGAGCAGTAAAAATAGGCAAAAGTTACTATTCGTGGCGGAAGCAATTCAGGGGATGCTAGTTAAAAATATGGGTTTTGGTCCACTTTGAGCATTTCAAGCACCACCTGAAGGGGGAGGAATGGGATGTCTACAGTCACCTAAAAAGGTCTTAAAATAGAACAAAAGAACCATTTAAAGTAACAAGATTTTCACTTGTTGAGCAAATCAGGCTTGGATAGAGTATAGATGGCAGTAGAGCAGGTT
Organism: Gastrophryne carolinensis; assembly: GCA_027917425.1. Classification (NCBI taxonomy): domain Eukaryota; kingdom Metazoa; phylum Chordata; class Amphibia; order Anura; family Microhylidae; genus Gastrophryne; species Gastrophryne carolinensis. The sequence continues at coordinate 611,285,326 of CM051234.1, forward strand.
GGGGTCAGTCTGCAGCCTTGCTGAGAACCATTTGATAGAATCTCGTGTACCACAAGTTTACACATGGTTTAAAACCTGTTTAACAATAAAAGACATGGTCCGTAAGTGACTTACAACACATTATCGTGATTTCATTTTTTAACGTTTTCAGTCAGGAAAGGGCATTAGATATACCATGGAACACAGTGAGGAACAAAATCAAAAAGTGGCTCCCAATAAGGCACATTACCAAGAACTGGACGTCCCTCAAAAACTTTTTGAAAGTTTGAATTTCAGGCTCATTATCTCACCATTCACCACAGCTTCCAACATGAAACTACCATCATTTTATAGACAATCAATCCTGGCCATCTCATACATTAGTTGGACTTGTGACTATTTAGCATATGGTTAGTTCCTTCAATGAATTTGATGGTTCGTTCAATATCTCTATCCTTTTTTTTTTCCCTCCTTTCTTCCAGACCCAGATTTTTCGTTTCATCGCTCAAAAATACCATCTCAAATCAAATCAAACTTGAGGCTTTATTCAGGCCACCATGTAATGTGCATTGCACTTATGGACATCTGTGATCTCACCATTTTGACGCATAAGAGCCATTGCCATGTATGGTGGACCAGAACTGATAGACCTTGTGATAAGGTGACTTGCTGACTCAGGTACTTTTCACCTGGACATCCCCCGCTTGGCTTTGGGATAGATGGATGGGCGGACGTACTTCATTTCGTATTCTTCCAACTGTCATGGTGTTTACATGATGTAATTTGGCAATTTCCTTGGCCAAGACACCACTATGAAGTAGTTTCTCTTTTCTTGGGAGATCTTCATGGCTGCTCCTCATTTCAAACCAGTTACCTTCTGCTTGGGAATCAACCAAAAAATACACTAAGCTATTAGAAAATTTGAGAACGAGTCTAATTAGTATCAAACTAGAAGAAAAGGATGGTTCCACCACCAGGGTCAAAACAGTAACAATGCAGTTACATGACAAGAATCTGCATAACTACTCATAGTTACATACTTAATACAGTTGAAATAAGATATTAAGATATTTGTCCATCAAGTTATGTTTTTTTTTTTTTACCTATAACAGCTTATAGTAACTGTTTAGGTTATTTTCTTCTAAATAAGCATCTAATCCTTTTTTGAAGCCGTCAGCGGTTGAAGCTGTACCAAGCTTCTGTGGGAGGCTATTCCACAGATTATAGTTCTAAAAGTAAAGAATGATTGTCGCCTCTGGAGACTGAATTTCTTTTTTTCCAAATCGAAGGGAGTGTACCCTTGTCTTTAGAGAGGATTTTACCTGAAATAGTGTTTCCCCATATTTTTTTTGTATTGGCCATTTATATATTTATACAAGTAAATCATGTCTACCCTCAGTTGTCTCCTCTCAAGACTAAACAGATTTAATTTTTGTAATCTTTCCTCATAACTAAGATCTTTCGTTCCTCTTATTAGTTTGGTGACTCTCCTCTGCACCCTTTCCATAGTCAGAGCGTCCTTTCTATGAATGGGCACCCAGAACAGGACGGCATATTCCAGATGAGGGCGCACCAGTGCCTTGTAAAGAGGCAAAATGACATCCCTAGCCCGTGATTCCAGGCCTCTATTAATACATGATAATATCTTGGTAGCCTTGGAAGCAGTTGCTTGGCATTGCATGCTGTTATTTAGCCTGTGAACTACCAGTACCCCCAGATTCTTCTCAACAAGTGTTTCTCCCAGTTTAACTCCCCCGAGGATATATGTGGCCTTCAGGTTGTTAGACCCCAAGTGCATGGCTTTAAATTTTTCCACACTGAACTTCATTTGCCAAGTGGATGCCCAGACACTCAATGTGTCCAAGTCAGCCTGAAGCTTGTGAACATCTTCAGTAGACTGCACTGAGCTACATATCTTTGTGTCATCTGCAAAAATACAGACAGTGCTTCTAATTCCATCTTCTATGCCGTTTATAAACAAGTTGAATAAAAATGGGCCCAGGACTGAACCCTGGGTTAAAAACTGGTAACCACATTCAGGTAGGTATCATTAACCACAACTCTCTGCAAACGATCCGTCAGTCAGTTTTCAATCCAGTTACAAACTGAATTTTCTAATCCCGAAGATCTTAATTTCCCCAATAAGCGTCATATGCTTAATAGCTGCAAGCCCAATTTCTGTATGAGATAGCCAAGATGATCGTCCATAAACGATGGAAGTCTCACATTCAGAGCTGAGGTGGATGCGGAGAGCCTTTTTGCGCGCCAGTGTATAGGGTTGCTTTAAACACACACACAATAAAAATCATTATATTGTGCCTTGTCCTTCATCTGCATCCAAAGATGATGATGTAGAGTTCAGAAAAAAATCAAGCCGAAGCTTGTTATTAATTCCTTTATGAAATCTTGTTGCCGGCGGTGTAAAAATACATGAAAGACATAAATCGCAAAGCCTAATTAACAAGCGAAATCCATGTATGAATGAAAATCACTGTAGCTTAGATAGGAGTTATGCAAGTTAAATCCTAATAAAGTTCTCTATATTAAAGAAGGGCCTAGCGGGGAGAACAAACATTTAAATAAGGTTTATTCATATAATTCTACAAAAAGAAAGGAACATTATAGTAAAGGTTATGCAAAAAAAGGTCAAGGGCAGACTGCAGTGTCTTACAGAAGAAGAACTGACACCCTACATGCAAAATGTACCTGCTTAATTTTAGGGTACAAGCATGCAAATTGTACAGCAAGTGGTCCTTATGAGGATGAATGTCCAAAAAGAGAGCCCAGCAGGGGGTTCCAATGTGGGTCAATGCAAATCTAATGACCCATTTCCATGAACAGAAAAACTGGCCATTCGTTGAGAAGACAGACGAACGTCTCATATGTCAGTGGACGACCTACGCTTGCCTTTGGAAGATTGTTTGGCAAATTGATTATTTGATATCCTGTATGTGGAAATCATTGCCCATGCATACATCTCTTTAGGTTAGAAGTGCAAAGTAGGCGCTGGGAGCCAGGTCTATAGGGTGGATAGTTAAACTCCATGAAGCCACATTCACAGATAGAAGCATGCGATTTGCTAGATTTGTGAGCTAGCTGGTTTGGGGTGCTCCACTGGTGAGGGTTCACCCCAGATTGCCCAGTACAAACTTACCTTTTCCTGGTCCTATGGCGCATGCACAGGCTCTCATCCAATAAGAGCTGTTTGCTGTGCATTTTAATACTCTGCAAATGGATCTGCAATCAGAAGTGAGACAGATGCATCCCCAGCCTATCTGAATAGCGTTCTTCAGATGGTGGGAATGCGGCTGCTGTTTACATCGGTGAGGGAGCCACCAAAAAAGGCGACGTTTGCAGCATCCAATAAGGCTTCTTGATTTGGGATGCCCCTGGGGGAAGGCTGACAGTATTGAGTGTCGTTCTGCTTTAAAAAGGGACAGTTCAGTCTAAACTTGTGGTCCATGGGTGCAGCCATGATGGGATTACTGTGCCTGCTTCCTCATTGGCTTTTGTTGAGATGTATGAGACAAAGCCCTCCCCCATTCATCCTCCTCTCAGTAGAAGCTAATGGAGCGACAGCTGCAGTAATCCCATCATGGCTGCACCCATGAACCACAAGTTTTTTCTGGTCAATCACGAAAGCACCTCTCCCCGGTCCTACGGTGTATGTGCGGCCTCTAGTCCAATAGGCACGCTTGGATCTGCTCCCGCCCCTTTGTCTAAGGCGAGCGGATTTCAGTGCATTGTCAGACGCATCCCCCGCTACCCTCTAACAAGGAGCAGGCCCACGCCAGCTATTCACAAATGCCTGGCGTGGGCACACACCCTGCTAAAGGGATAGCGAGGATGCAGCCACTGCTCGGGCATGCGCCTTTGGACCAGCAAAGAAGGCGAGTTTCTGAAGAACCTGGGGGGTCACACAAATTAGGGCAAATCCTGGATGGCCTGGGGGAGGGAATTAAATGGTCCTGGAATCTGTTAAGACTCCAGGGCCGTCAGACCGACACACTCCATCCAGTGGAGTACAAATGGTTTTGCGATGTTTAGGAAGTTCCCAAACAGCGTAGCTAATAGGTTTTTGTAATGAAGCTCTTATGCCCCAAACATCTGTAACGTTTCAAATTTATTCAATTTCAAATATATTCAATTTCAATGTATTCAAATATGCCCATCTCCATGGAACAAATTCTGCTTTGACTCCACACTTCTCATTGCCTATAAAGACAAGGGTCTCTTAGTCTGTGTGAAGGGTTAAAACACTCATCATTCATTAAAACCACTATAGAAAAGTTTGTGAAGAGCATTAAAGTTGAACAAAAGCCACCACTGATGCAAAACCCGAATGAGTCATTTATGTCCCCTGCTATTTTCGCTTACCCTGACATTGTAAATGTATTCTTTTAGTGTTCTAATCCTTTCTATGCTGCACAAACACACCACTACCCATTCAGATATGCTGACGGAGGTGTGTGCATTAAAGTGGACTAAAACCCGGCACGATTCCCTCCCCCTAGGACATCCAAAATTGTGATGCCCCGCTGTGTGAAAACCCCCAGGTGGCACATACACTTACCTTGCTTCCCATTCCAACGGCGCATGAGTGAGCCACGGCTGCATTCCCACTATCCCTCTGACAGGGCACGTGCCTGCGCCAGGCATTTGTGAATGGCTGCCACAGGCACGCTCCCTGTTAGAGGGAAGCGGGGGATGCGGCCACCAACACGCTCAGAGTCGCAGGCATTAGAAGAAGGCTTAGACGGTGTGATGTCAGTGGCTCCGAGCGCGCTGATTGGACAAGCGGCTGCGCATGTGCCTTAGGACCGTCAGAGGCGAGTTGCACTCGGCGATCTGGGGGGTTTCACACAGCGGGGCACCCCCGATCGGGGTAAATTTTAAATGGAGTAGTGCTGTGTACCATTGGTCTCCTCCCTATATCCATTAGATTGTAAGCCCACAAGGGCAGGGCCCTCACCATATTTTATTATCACTATGTATTTGTGCATTTCTGTCACATTTGGCTGATAATGCTCATGTACAGCAGCATGGAAGATGGCACTTTATAAATATCGCTGTGAAACGCCCCTTTCCGTGGCTTCCCACACACACCCGCGCTAGACATTTATAAGTGGCTGCTGCAGGTGCCCACAACTATTTAAGCTGCATGTAGATCTAGCAGCTGGAGAGGAACAATCACCAGGATCGGGAAATCCATGGTGGTTGTTCTTGGAGCAGTATCCTTAAAACAAAACCCAGGATTTTGGACTTTCCTGGGTTTTGTTCCTTGCCCCTGGGGCATCGCGTGAAACACCCACCTCCCCCCAGATCTCCCATAAAAACTCACCATTCCCCAGGTCTACATGCAAAGTCTTTCGTCCAATCAGACCCGTTTGCCGTGCATAAAAAATTTTCACCAAGCTGTTCTGTCTGCGGCAATGGGGATTGTGAGCGGTTGCATGAATGGTTTACATTGGCAGAGGAGTCAGAAGCAGGTGAGTTTTGCAGTATCCTGGGGGGGGGGGGGTTACACAGCTTTAAAGATAGGCTCTGTTAACACCAACCAAGAGCGAAAGCAGCCGGATACCCAATAGCGGATGTGCTCCCATCCCCAGGCCTATATGAATGGCTGGGGACTGGGGCACACGCACACCCCAAAGATGCTGGAGATGCAGCAGCTCTCGCTCCTAATTATTCATTGCCTGAGGGTCCCCCCTTGAATAGAGTATTATAGCACTTGGGGAAGGGGGGGGCTGGTTGCACAGAGTGGGGGATTGGGATTGGGGAAAGCGTAGCAGCTGGTTTCCAGGGCCAGCCATGTTGGGTTTTGTTCCGCTTTAACATCAGGATGTCCTAGGGATAATTTTTGTACTTTGAAAGGGAGTATAAGGTTCTAGTTTAGCCTGGCCATTTATTCATGCTCCTGATGGGGGAGGCATCGGGAACAGTTTATTAGGAAAAAGCCTTGCATTGTCATTTTTTCTATCGGAGAAATCTGATACCTGACACCCCCCCCCCCGCCAACACACAAAGGGAAGTTATGCAATACAGAATATTTTTCCAATAAAAATGAGAGTCTGGAAGCAGTAATTGCACAATGTTTGTCATTGTTTACATAGAAGATTCTACATGGGCACCTCTTTTCATAAAAAATATTTTGTTGAATGTTGTGCTATTCTATGAATATCTGGTTGGCTAGAAAAAGCAAATCATGTAAAGGCAATGGCCAGCAGGATGGATATACACAACATATTCCTGACTGACCGAGAACCTGTGCAGGCCCGTGACAATGTGGAGAGAGAGGTAAGGTGCTGGAGATTTGGTGGGGTTTCACAAAAAGGGACACTGTATGACCCTTTTAAAACGAACATGGTTCTCCATGGTGCATCCCGCTCTGTGAAACCCCCATTGAATGAGACCCTGCACATGCACCGTTGGACCGGGGACAGGTAAGCCATTACAGGCAAACTGGGGGGGTTCACACAGTGGTGCACCCCCGCGGCACGGAATTAAACCGGATATAGTCAAAATCCTGGCAACATGGCAAACACATTATTATGCTAATGACGCTGCACACATTTCTCGCTCCACACACAGCGATTAGGTGCAGCAACAGCTGTGTTGACGACGTCATCGATAATTAAACTGGACCTGGCACAGTTAGAAAAGAAAGGTAGCGGCCATTTTGGAGCTTCCTCTCCCAGCATCTCAGCCATGCTGCTGCCTGGATTCAACTGACACAACTGACAATGCACAGTAACAGCAAGCCCAGCATTACCTCCTGTTTGCAGGTGGCCTGCAAATGCGCGAGCCACCATTTTGTTTCTAAAATTTACCCCAGCATGAGTTAGAAAAAGGAAAATGAATGTTTATGTGCAGCAATCTAAATTGCCTTGGGGAAAGATGCATATGAGAATTGATTGTTGGTGTTATATTAGTCTGGTTTAAGTCCGCCTTAAATTGCCTGTATGATATGAATCTACATAAATCGGCTTTTCAATTTTAAAGCTGAAGGGAGCAGAGTGCGTTGTCAGGCACATCCCCTGCTCGGCTTCAAGCTGTGGCGTGCCCACGCCGCTCAATCAGAAAGGCCCTGCACAGGTGCACATACTGCTAGAGGTGACCGAGGATGTGGTTGCGGTAGCTCTGGAAAGAGGTGAGTGAAACGGGGGATCCAGAGGGGTTTCATATAGCAGGGCATCACAATTCGGGATGCCCAAAGTATGGAACTCTGAACACTTTTAGGCTCCAGGGCCTTTGAAGACTCTTTAAAATCACAGTATCCGTGTCTTAACCTCCCTTACAGTAGAATTTTGCCAGTCTGCTCCCTCAGAAGAGAATTGTTGAGATAATTCCTTATCCTATATCTTACAGTCATGCTGCAGCTTTTTGTGAAACATAGACTGGCATTGTTCCAAGTGAAGAAAAGGGGGGGAACTCTTCTGAAGGTCTGTGCAGTTAAAACTACAGAGCAGCAATATACACTTCCAGTATAGGAGGTTTCATGTATTTGCAGTTAAATTTGCAGTATACAAAGAAACATGTAAAAAACAGACCAGAAGAAGGAGCAGCCATTAACTCAGCACGCACTAGAATAGGCATGTCCCACACAACGTAATGCAAAAGAGGTGAAGATGGGTCCAAACCTCAGTGCAAAAAAAAAATGTCAGATGCCCGGGGAATGATATCTGCCTCTCGAAGTCTTCTAAACTCTGGGATGGAGAGGGGGGGGGGGGGGGGGTTAATAACAACCTTGTGTCACCTAAATGTGATAGTGACTGTAAACCAGCATTACAGTCCCCAATCTCAGTATTCTAAATGTGGCTCGTAATGAGCTCTTGCTGCTGGATGCAGTTCCTACATGATGACAAAGGTTGGGGACCCCTGCTCTAGATCTTCCCTGCCACTGCCATATTAGCATGTGCAGCTCTTCACAGCACCCCGCCATTCCTTCTCACTGCACCCTCTTTACTACACAGTCTGCTCCATTACTCCAATAAGGTTTAGTGGAGAATGGTGGGAGGAAAAAAAAAACTTGGAGAAAAGGAAAAGCGGGAGCTCTGTGCTGCGTTGAAGCCTCTAGTCTGGTGGAAAGATGTAGAACTAAATCCTTGCTTGTAATTGAAATATTGCACAGCTCTACATAAGATTGGGGGGGGGGGGGGGCGGGTGTAAACTAATGATGACAATATAGCTGCAGCTATGCAGTAAACATCACATCCATACTGATGGGGGTCACACAGCGCCTCCATACCAGCTCTCCAACTCAGCTGGATTCCATCGGATAATCCCGTTTTAGCTCCATATACTGGCGGCTTCCCTATGGCGTTCTCAGAGATAGAATGTAAACAGGATGTTTAAAGAGCACCAGTGACCTGGAAAAACATTCTTCCAGGGAACAGTTTTCCCAAAGTAATTAGCCCAAGCACATTAGGTACTGGTGATCTTAAAGACACAGCAGTGACCTTCTAACTTGGCTGTGTGGTTAGGGGCAGCTTCTTCACTCCCTGCTTCCACTGGCCTGTCATTGTATACAATGTAAAGGTTATGCAGGGCTGTCAGCAGGGCCAGCGTCAGCACCCTGCAAGGCTGGTCAGCTGCCAGGGCCCACTGACAGCTGGCACAATGTGGTTAAAGAACTAAAACTTTTTTTGCCACTAACATTGCATTAGGCCCTCGTATTGAGGCTGAGATGCACTCTCCTTCATTAGTGGTGCAGTTGCTCCGCCCCTTAACCTCTGCTCAGCCCTGACAGCCCTGCACCTGTGGGTTGATCTATGATCAGCCACGGCCCATAGAGCTGAGTCTCCCTGCAAGCCCCGCCCCCAGAGACGTGTCATCACCCTGCTCCCTTGCCCCAGCATTGAAACAGGAAGTACTGCACACACTGGAAGAAGGTAATGCACGGAACACAATGCACACACTTCCTTTCTCTGTCTCTCTGCTCCATCCAACCCTGTCTCTCTGCTCCATCTATCCCGCTCCCTTCATCTCTACCCGATTCATTCCTCCCCCTCCTGTTATGTCCCTCCCTCTTCCTCAATACCCATTCATGTGGGACCAAACTAAAAAACAGCCCCATTAGGGGGGTGAGAAACTCCTGGCTGCTTTCCGACCATTTTTAACAGTGCCAGGCTGTTGGTCCGGTTTAAAGTGATTCAGCAGACACATAAAAAAACAAAAAGGGTCCTTATATTTTGTCCCTTTGCAGTCAATCCGGCAACCAGCAACTAACCTGATTGCTGGAACCAAGCGTTGCGCCCCTGGGGCCTGACCACATGAGTTTGATGTTGAGTCATGATCCGAAACCCATCATCAATCACAGGCGTGCCGCCACGGTCTCATTCATTGCAATGGAGGTGGTGGGCCAAGGCCCGACAGCCCCCCTCTATTGTAGTGAAAGGAGGGGGGCTTGGTCACACCCCTGTGGGTGATTCCGGGGAACGCAATTTAGCATGGAAGCACTGAATAGCATTTAAAGCCTGTACAGTGCATGATGCGGCGCCTGCAGCACAGGCTTGGATCCAACAATCAGGTGCGATACTGATCGCCGGAATAGCAGCTATCAGCTGCACGGGACAAAAGTTGAGTAAACTTTTGTTTTTTTATGTGCCTGAATGACTAATAAATTGCTCCCCTAGCCTCGCCCCCTCTTATCCGATGATCGGTGACTTATGCCATTTTACACACAGCTGCTCTAGCAAAGGAAATCTGTGTGTGAGGTAGAAGCGGTCAACTATGTTAACTTAATTGTGCCCTACCCTCAGAGCATTCAGTGGAAACATTGTATCTAGGAGATCTCAGCTGTGAGCAGAGCAATGACGAGTCATTACAGCTGGTAGACTTCTACTTCTGGCTAGATATAAGGGATGATTGCACAGTGATTTGAGGGCTCTCAGGTGTAAATCAGGATGGCAGCTCCCATGCAGTTCAGGAGCGCTCATCTGCTATTCCACAATACATGCATGGGGTTAAACTGGACCAACAGCCTGACACAAAAGAAAGGTAGCGGCCATTTTGGAGCTTCCTCTCCCAGCATCTCAGCCATGCTGCTGCCTGGATTCAACTGACATAACTGACAATCCACAGTAACAGAAAGCCCAGCAGTACTTCGTGTTTGCAGGCGGCCTGCAAATGTATAAGCCGCCATTTTGTTTCCAAAATATAATACAGCAAGAGTTAAAAAAAGGTAAATGCATGTTTATTGCCCTGGGGAGGGATACACATGAACACTGTTTATTGTGTTGGTATGGTTTAAGTCATTTTTGACTGTTGGAATGCTTTAACTGCTTTAATCGCTCTCTGCCAATTGCCAGAGGGTGGTTTTAGGGGAGCAATTTGCTTTCATTTTTTTACTGGAGACACACTTTATACTGTAGCAAAGCCCAAGTTAGTAAAACACATTTAAAGTTAGCAAAATGAGGTTGGGGGTACAGATCAGTCCTCCACATCATTGCATACAAGCAGAGGATCTGGAGAACCACCATTGATATAATACACAATAGGCTCTATCCAGCACCAAAAAATTGTAGGCAGCAGGTGTGGTTATTTAAATTCACATGGCAATTAAAGTGCACCTCCAGTCAAAAAAAAAATGTTATTGCTCTCCTAAACCCCGTCTCTTGCAATCAGTGATGTCATATCTGAGAGGACACAAATACGTTCAGATGTTGTGGGAAAACAGGGATATCCTATGCTATTGAAGTGCATGGAGGCAGCCATCTTGCCACAGTTCTGACAGGCCTATTTGTGAAAAACACAGTCCCACAGTCAAAATGACCCTACATCTCCTTGAAATAACCATCTCTAGCCAGAAGAAAAAGCCATCAGCTGTAATGACTCATCACTGCTCAGAAAGCTCTTAAACCGGACCTTCAGCGTGATTTAATGAAAAGCCCAAACTCTTAAAAAACGGTTCCTCAGCATCTAAAATTAATATATTTTACGTTTTTAGTCACTAACTTATTATTCTTTCCCCCACTGGGCTGCAACTCTGTTCAGGAATTTAGGATACGGGCGCCGCCATCTTGACTCAGAAGCATCACACTTACTGAGGAGAGGAGAGTGGGATAAAGTACAGGGGGGCGGGTTATAGCTGTGCTTTGCTCAGACAGAGCAGAGCTGGGGTCAGGTAAAGGTCAGCAGTCCCAGAATGCAGAGCAGCACAGTCAGGAGGCACTTCCTGTTTGCAGGCTGCCTGATAAGATGGCGGCTTCCATAAGCCGCCATCTTGGATGTTTAAAGGCTCATAACATGCAGTAGATGCAGGTAGGATGATTTTTAATGTGAGCAATCTGTATGTACAGGGTGTGGGAAACATATAAGATAGACTCTTATTCAGAGTGAAGGTCCGCTTTAAAACATTGTAACAACATTGTAAACAACTCTGAGGCAGCTGAGCCCATTGACTTACGTTGATTGATACATAGTTACATTCATCCCCTCCAGCAGCTGTTGATACAGTGTGTGTGTGACTATGAAAGATGCAGAGCTCTTTTCTGAGTTAAATCTCTGTTTGCTGTGGGCTGCTTATAGCTAAATCCCAAACTCCGGCCCGCTCTGTGTGGAGAGACAGAACCACGCAAACATATAGGAGCCATGCTGATCTTCAATGCTGCCAGCATTATCTCCTTCTAACTTTCTTTGTGGAAACAGATAAAAGCTCTCTCTGGTTGGTTGTGTTGATCATAAGAAAGTTCCAAGCTCAAATGCAGTGTCTGTGTGCTAGCAAAGGCTCCCCATACCCCCCCCCTCCAATCATTCTTATGTGTTAGCAGGGCATCCAAGAGTAATCCATGATGGCGGCTCCCATGTAATTCTAGGAACGCGGCTATTCCACAACATCTCCATGGAGTAAAACCCTCTCAAGCCCCATAAGCCACTGATTGTCAAAAGGGGGCGTTTAGGAAGCAAATTACTAAACTTTATTTTCTTTACTGGAGGCCTGCTTTAATTCCATACAGAATGGTGAGGCACGGTACAAACAAAAATGCATATGTGTGGTTCTGAACTTGTACGAATATTTTTTTTGCCAAAACTGCATAACACAAATGATAATACTATAATGGAATTCTATGGGTTTTTCACACTAACAATTCTAAAGTATTTGCCAGTTTCCCCCTTGTTTAAAAGTGGGTCAAAACACAATGCCCCCGCCCACTTGCCCCAGTACCTCGGGCAATACTGCTGACTCGGCGGTGACCCCGGTTTTCAAAAGAAAATCCATTCCTTAAAAGTGCCATAGTGACAAGGTGCATCCACGGCTCCACACCCGGCCATTCAAATAGGCCGGGCGCAGATATTTGTGCAGCTACAGAGAAGCTGTGGACAGGGATCACAGCGTCACAGGAGCCACCGGTAAAGATGGTGAGTTCACTGGCGACCCTGGGGGTTGCACACATAGGTTATAGGTTGCCCTGGGGAAGGCTAGCAAATCTTTTTGACCCAGGGCCGGACATGGGGGGTTTTGATTAGGTAAAAGGACGGCAGCACCAGCATTTTTTTAAATCTAGGAAAATAGAATACTGCTTACAACCGTTCCACGTACTACACACAAAATAAAAAACTAAAGCTGTGTCTGAAGTTTGGGTGTAAAATTAGCCGCAGCATGTGCGAACCAAATGTCAGGTAACAGCAGCTGGTCTAATTCAGCCTGACAGTTGTGAAGTCTGGCGCAAGCCATGCACAAAAATGAAGACTTGAGATAAACTCCACTGACCTCCTCATATGTCACTAACGCGCATCTCCCGGGTCTCACCAGACACAAGCTTTTCAATGACATGGCGTCCTGGCTACTCCTGTATGAGGCTGGGAAGCTGCGCTCATTCACCCTGTGTTACTAACAGTTGGAAGAAAAAGCTTCATTGTGGCTGCAATAAGGGCTCGGGAAGTTACCAATTACGCACAATAAAAGGTTTGCTTCTCTAATCGTTCTGCTCTCTGAATAATTTTCATATCATAATGAACCAGCAATAATGAGTTACTGGCGACTTTCCCTGCATTTGAATGATCATTAAAAGGGTCAGCCTAGGCAATGGCAACAATAAGCTCACCTGAAGCTACTCCCAGCATAATACAGTCTGGAGAGAGCAACCACCTTGGATTATGCAGGGGGCAGGGGTAGCCAGGGCTGTATTTCCCATTAGATAACCCTATGCACGTGCCTAGGGTGGCAACCTGGAAGCGGGAAAGGGCGCTGCTCTAACTACTGTAGTAAAGAAAAGAAATGAAGACTCCCATAGCCAGAACAATAATGCCTCCTTAACACGCAACCCCCCAGCCACAGAAGGAAGCGTGAATTTGTGTGAAGGTGCAGGGGGGGGGGGGGGTTGCAGTAGGTTGAACACGGGCCAGAGCATTCACTGGTGTGGTCATCTGACTCCCGTATGTCAGAATGTGGTAAAAGATGGAACATGCCTGCTTCTCTGCATTTCCCGCTTTGTGCCATCTCTCTCCTCCACACACATACTTTGCATCTAGCCCATTGCAAACTTTCCTCCAAAAAGGAATAATAATCACCATATAAAAGGATCCCTAGAACAAAAAAGGGCGGGGGAAGTGGGGTGTGTGACATACTCGTAATAACCATTTTACAGGTGAGTATTCACAAAATGGTATTATTCCTAGTATGTCACACACCCCACTTGCAAAGATCCATGACACTTGGGACATCCAATAGCAGTGTCTATAATGGGTGGGGATCCCCAAGGAATAATGCATTAACTTAAATTACTGCAGCTTGCAGCATCCGCTGAGGCCCGCACATCAACCTTGTAAAAGTATGCATAGAAGACCAAGTCGCAGCCTTGCAAACTTGTTCAACAGAAGCCTGGTGCTGAAAAGCCCAAGAAGCTCCAATAGCACGAGTAGAATGAGCGGTGACACGAAAAGGGGGAACCTTCCCCTAAGCCATATAGGCCCCAATGATGGCCTGACGTATCCACTTACTAAGGGAAGATTTGGCAGGAGCACAACCCTTCTTGGGCCCAGGAGGCACAACAAAAAAGGCATCCGTCTTGCGGAAGGCCGAGGTAGTAACTAAATAATACTTAACACAACAAACTACATCCAAAGAATGTAAGACCCTTTCCTTGTCGTTACTAGGTTTGGGACACAAGGAAGGAAGAACTATTTCCTGGTTTCAGGTGGAAAGCAGACACCACCTTAGGAAGGAAATCCGGTTTAAAAACGGAAAACAACCTTATCTTGATGCCTCTCAAAATAAGGGGCTTGAATAGTCAAAGCCACCAGTTCAGAAACTCGGCGGACAGAAGTAATAGCAACCAAAAAGGCAACCTTCTGAGTAAGAATAGAATATCCTGCAAAGGCTCAAAGGGAGCGGCCTGCATAGCTGAAAGCACCAAATTAGGATTCCAAACAGGAAGTATAGGCTTTCTGGGAGGCCGCACATGCGCAACTGCTTGGAAAAAGGTCTTAACCAAAGGATGAAGAGCAAACGACCTTTGAAAGAAAATAGCCAAGGCAGAGACTTGCCCTTTCAAAGTACTAATCTGGAATCCCATATTCAGACCTCGTTGCAAATATTCCAGAATTCTAGGAATAGAAAATATTTTACAGGGTAAAGCCCTGGATTCACACCAATCAATATAGGACCTCCAAGTCCTGTAATAAATGACAGAGGAAGACTTCTTCCTAGCGCTAATAAGAGTCTGAACCGCATCAGAAAGACATTCTTCTTTCAAGATGGAGACTTCAGCAGCCATGCCGTCAAAGCCAGCGTTTGCAAATTGGGGTAACAAAGTTGACCCTGAGTGATGAGATCTGGAAGAAGAGGCAGATGGAACTGATCCACTGCCAGCCTTACGACGTCTGCGTACCACAGATGTCTTGGCCACCTTGGCGCCACCAGAATTGCTGGTGCCTCCTCCAGTGCTAACTTGCGCACCACCTTGCTGATCATGGAGAATGGGGGAAACAGATATAGGAACCCCAGATCCTTCCAGGCCAGAGACATGGCATCCGCTGCCACTGCCAGAGGATCCTGGGATAGAGACACAAAAGCAGGCAGCTTGTGATTGTGACGAGAAGCAAACAGGTCCAACCGTGGAGTCCCCCACTTGTGACAGAGGAACTGAAAGACCCTTGGATTGAAAGACCATTCTCCCTGGCGAGAACATCCCCTGCTCAGGGAGTCTGCCTCCACATTTTCTATCCCCGGAATGTAAACTGCTGATATGCAGGGAACATTGATCTCTGCCCACTGAAGGATCAGAGACACTTCCCGGAGGGCACCCCAATTGCGAGTCCCTCCCTGGTGATTGATGTATGCAACAGCTGTTCGGTTGTCTGACCGAATCTGAACTGGCAGACCCTGTAAGAAATGGGTCAGTTGAAGTAGAACAAGACGTATGGCCCGAAGCTCTAATACATTGATTGGAGAATGAGCCTCCTGAGGCCCCCACAATCCTTGGAACTGATGCTTCTTCCAGAAGCCCCCCCAGCCCACCAGGCTGGCATCCGTGGTAACCAGTTCCCAACGCGGAGTCAGAAATGACTTGCCCTTCTGGAGGTTGTGCGATATTAACCACCACTGAAGGGACTGCAAAACGTGGGGAGACAATAGACAAGTCTGATTTAATGATAGTGGGCACCTGTCCCACTTTGCCAAGAGGAAGAGCTGAAGCATCCTTATGTGAAACTGGGCAAACGGGACTGCCTCGAATGCAGCTACCATCAATCCCACTAGTTTCATCCCTAGACGCATAGACTGACGAGGGTTGGACAAGAATAGACGAATTAAGTCCTGAATCAGAACCATTTTGGACTGAGGAAGAAAAACCTTGGCCTGAAATGTATTCAGAATCAGGCCCAGGAAGGGAATTTCCCTGGACGGACAGAGAGGATTTGGGGTAGCTTATTACCCATCCGAACCTCTATAGCGTAGAGACCACCGCCCTGGTGTCCAACTCTGATTGTTCGAGGGAGGAGGCCACGATAAGAAGATCATCCAGAAAAGGCACAATGCGGATGCCCTGGACCCTGAATATAGCCATCACTCCTGCCAGCATCTTGGTAAAGACTCTTGGGGCCGAGGTAAGGCCAAATGGCAGGGCCACAAATTGATAATGCTGGTCTTCTATCGAGAACCTGAGAAATCTCTGGTGACCCGGAAAAATAGGAATGTGCAAATAAGCATCCTTGATGTCTATGGATGTCATGAAGCCCCCCTGACGAAGAGCATCGATCGTTGATCGCAGAGACTCCATGCGGAATCTTCTGAAATGGATAAATTGATTGAGTCTCCTTAGGTCTAGAATAGGCCGAACAGAGCCGTCCTTTTTGGGTACTGTGAATAGGTTGGAGTAAAACCCCAAACCCCTTTCCGCTGGAGGCACTAGGCAGATGACAGCCATGTTTAACAGATTCGCTACTGCTGCCCGCAATCCCTGCGCAATTGCCGGATCTAACGGCATCCGGGACATGAAAAATCTGGGAGGAGGCCAGGACTCGAATTCCAGTTTGCAACCGGAAGAGACTACTTCCAGAACCCAATTGTCTGATACCTCCTGAACCCAGACCTGGAAGAAGAACCGCAGCCCCCCCCCCCCCCCCCCCGTAAGGGTGAGGGCGTCCCTCATTGTTGAGCAGGCTTAGGGGCAGATTTGGTTTTGGACCCCCAATTCTGACTTGGACGGCCACATCCTCTTCCTCTATTCCATGCATTCCCTCTAGAGGCTGAAAAGGCCGATCCTCTACTGGATCTGGACCCCCTGAAAGGAAGGGCTAAAGGAAGCCACTCCACGAAAGGAACGATGTGGTCTCTTACGCTGAGGTAATTTACCTCCTTTAGTGACAGAATCCAATTTTTCTCCAAAAAGGCGCAATCCCACCAACGGAAGCGCTGTAAGCGATTTCTTGGCTACAACATCCGCCGCTGACTGCCGCAACCATACTGAAGGCCGAATGGCGATTAACAAGTCAGAGGTTCTGCTGCACATGAGCAGAGTATCATCTAAAGCAGAAAGTACAAAAGATGCAAACATCTCACATCACATCATTCTCCGTCCCCGAAACCTACTCGAGATCTGTGAGGTGTAGAGGGACGCCAGCGGGAGCGGTGAGAGCTGTTCGCCGTGATTTTATATGCGCTGTTTTTAAAGTTTTAATGTGAGTTTTCTGGCATTTATTAAAACACTGTTTATATGAACCAGCAGTGTTGCACTAGATTTCCTTTCTCTTTACATGCATGTTCATTCATAAACTTATTTGGAGTGGATCGATTGGAGAGAATTTGAGACCCATCTGTTTGGAGGCAATGTGGTTTTTACTACAGAAGGTTGAATATTGAAATCCAAGAGGGATTCCATGTTATTGAAGGCCACTTTATTTCATTGTTCTGGTAAGAGTCTGGTGTCACTGGTGAAGGCTACTAGATGTGCACGAGTTTTTGACTACTGGATTACAGCTTGAAAAGATTTAGCTCTGTGTCTTTATATTATTATTATTCAATTTTGGACTTTTTTTGGACTGAAGTCTGACACGTTGAGCATTCTGGACTCTAATTAGCGCGGTATTGGTTATGAAACGTTGTTTCTTTCCCTGTATAAACATCTCACATCGCTTAAGAGCGGCGTACTCATCAGAGGCCGGATCAAGCCCTGAGTTATTCATTAGGTTTCTCACAACAGACCTAATAGCCACCGACAAAAGCGCCGAAGCGCCAACAGGCCGCTAGGCCGAGCCTACACTGGAAAAAGCGTGGCACGCCATTTGATCAATACGTTTGTCCTCTCCATCTTTAAGCGGAGTGGAGTCAGGGGAATGCAACACAGAAGAATTGGATAAATGAGTACAGGGGCATCCACCTCAGGAGGTGATGACCAACGTTTAACTGTATCAGCTGGAAAGGGATATTTTTTGTCCCAGCCCAAGGGAATGCCAGGAAGCCGTGCAGGCTTCTCCCATTCTTTAAGAGTAATATCATCAAAATTCTTTTGATTAGGAAATTCTAAACGAGGTTTAGAGGCTCCAAAGAATTCCCCTCTTTTAAGAGGGACTACTTCAGGAGGAGTAATAACCAAAACCTCAAATAACTGGGCAAGAGCTTTTGGGGTATCCACAACACTCTCTTCACCCTGCTCAATTTCAGTACCAACAAATTGCTGTTCGTCAGAAACATCTGAATCCTCATATAATTCCCCTTCTCCTAACTGAGAAGGGTCAGACCAATCAAGCAATTCGCAATTGTCCAACTCATTTGCCGAGACGGCATGAGTCAAATGCTTTCTTTTAGCTGAGGCCTTCTTAGCCACAGAGGTAGACATACATTTTTCAAGATGAGCCAATCTGGCACATAAATCAGAATGCGACTCACCACCCATGACAATATCACTGGGGGTACAGACAAGACACGGCGGAGTAGGAGAAGAGGCAGTAGCCGCAGACCCTGAAGCCTGGTTAATTGTGCACAAGGGACGCAAAGAATTGTGTTATCCCCAACAAGGGATGCCCCACATCCAAAACATTGCCGAGTCTGTGCCAAGGAAATTGAATGCCCATTATCTTGAGATGCCTCCATATGGTGTTAAATATTATACTATAATTGATTATAGTCGCCAAGTATATATGGGTTTTATGCATATGCTACCTGGGATGCCCCTATAAATAGTCCCAGGTGGGAGGATTAAAACACAAATGGACCCCCAATAAGGCTTAATGGCTAAGGACCAGGAGAAACCCCCTTTTTAATAAGGAGTTTCCTAAAGAAAAAACAAACAGTCACCAATGCACAAATATACACTAATAAATGAACAAAACATTAAAAATGCAGACACTCCCTTCAGGCAAGCTAAAGGGTACTCACAGGACCAGGCGACCAGCTCACCACACAAGAGAAGACCGCAGGGAAAACAGCCGGAAACGCGGCAAGTGAAGGACGCGCCGACAAGCCCCGCCCACCTGACGTCAGCAAGAAGCCAGGCCGGACATACAGAGCACATCACCGTGCTCTATGACCAAAATGGCGCTGCGCGACGTAGCCCCGCCCGCCTGACGTCAGCAGGAAGCCAGGACGGACATACAGAGCACATCAGCGTGCTCTATGACCAAAATGATGCTGCGCGCCGAAGCCCCGCCCACTTCCGGGATACGCGATGCCCAGAAAATGGAGGGAAATCCCCCCCCCCCAAAAAAAAAAAAAATCATTGCCCTGACAACAATCGGTTTTTACAAGGTAAGCCAAATGAATGCTGTTTAGTCAGAGATAGGGAAATTTAGATACAAACATTTCCTATTAAATTGTCTTCTTTAAAATACATAATAATATATATGTAATACTATATTTATATATATATAATTTTATATTATGTGCATGGTGACCAACAAGCCCAAATAACGCCCCCTCCCTCCTTTTTACCCAGCAGGGTTAAAGGAGAACTAAAGGGGAGAGGATAGAAATGCACCCATCAGGCACAAGGGGATTTTAAAGGGACAGAGGGCATCCCATGCCGGAAAACACCAACCCGGAAGCCGCCTACCCAAAATTTGGGTCTCACGGAGGAGTAAAAACTCCTGTATACACCAGAAGGTGTATCTACCTTTGCCTGAAACATAAAGCCAGGGCTGGGAGGCATACAATATAACCCAACAGGTTAAAAAGATTCAGACAGAAATAGAAAAAAAGGGCCGGAAGCAACCCGGCTACCTGCAGCTTGAAGGAGAGTCATCTTCTGAATGCTTCGCCGACTGCAGAGACGAAAAGACTGGGGAATAGTGGGAGGAACCTGGTACTTATGGACCAGGAGGGGCTCCATTTTCCATGTCATCTCTGCAAGATCGCCCTCTACAGGCCGGTTTCCCAAGTGTCATGGATCTTTGGAAGTGGGGTGTGTGACATACTATGAATAATAGCATTTAATTTTCATGTGTTAAGTAATAATGTCCTTTAAAGTGGACCAAAACTTCTCTTTTGTCCCATGTGCACAATTCCCCCTCCCAACATAGATAACCTTTTTCATTGTTTTACTTATGCAAAATTTGGACCCTCCTCGATTTCTAAGCCCCATCCACCAGAGCCAAATTTTATGCTGAGCAGAAGCACATTGTAAGAAGGGACCTAAAATATTGGCGATTGCTAGGAAAATGGCAGATTTATACTATACGCAACTGGCCATCATTGCATAAGCTCATATGAAGCAAGGCCGGCACTTCATGAGAGTCACAGACGGGGGGAAATGAGCGGGATAACTAGGGATACATTGCTGGACTGTAAGTGCCATACCAGGTTTGGGAAACTCCTAAAAGGGCAATACAGTGACAGAGTGTTTTTAAAATCTAATTGCACTGATACATTGCCTTTTGGTAGCCATCCCACTACAGAGCCATACAGTCCCTCAGTCTCACGTCCCCCATTAACCATCCATCATAAATCAGATGGTGATGAAAGAAATAGAGCCCTCTGATAAGTGGCAGTGAACACGCCGGCCCTTTCTCACAGTGTGCAAAACAAGAATCTGGCTGGTGAGCTACCTTCCATCTGTTATCGGTGTGCGCTCATGCCAGAAGCTTCTCTTGCCAGATATTTTTTTCCTTTGAACATTTTAGAATAGCAACATAAAAGCCTCAGCAAAAACTTCCTCAGCTGCTCCGCGTTGTCTGCATTGTTCCATCAGCCTAGTAGGTGGCGTGCTAAAGGCCTATCTGTCTCAATTTAAAATCAATAAGAGGTCTGAAATTAATGAAAAAAAAAAAACACCACTCCCAGGCCAGCTGCTCCAGAGGTGAGTTGGCAGCAGAAGATCCCCCCCCTCCTTTTTGTTGTCAGCAGTTTTGAACATGCTTGCTTGTCTACATATTTCTAAACATAGACCCTAGAGTCTGTGAGACCTATCCAGGGGGCATCCCAAATAGGCCTAAAACTCCTGGGATTGCTGTATTTTAATTACCCTGTTGGTGAGCTAACAGTGTCATATCCCTTCAGTTGTTGTGCACACATGTGCTGGGCATATCTGAATGTTTGCAGAGTCTATTTGAATGTGGAACAAAAGAAGGGGTGGCAGCCACTCAGACCATTTTATAACTAACCTGGGAGGAGCACGTGAGCAGGGCAATCAGGATACACAAGTCTTAGAGGAGCCACAGCATTCAACCCTGTTAGCTTGCAGCCAAACCTATAATCTGGTTAAACACACATCTGCAGAAGTATGCTTAAGCTGCTCCACCAGCGCCAAGGTGCCTCTGTGAGGTGTAGCCCCAACTCTGAGAGCCCCATTTGGGACATACAATGCAATAGATAAGTTGGGAGCAGGCTTACCTGAGGTTGCCCTATAACCTTGAGTGCAGCCCATGGGGTGGAAGGGTCGAAGACCTCGCAGTACAGCCTAGAACCCACACCCTATGTGCTTGCACAAAATCAAAAGAAACTGCACATGTGTGTGGATCGAGACCTCTGTTTTTAACCAGATTTAGAGAAAGATTATAGGTTTGTCTGCAAGCTAACAGGGTTGAGTATTGTGGCTCCTTTAAGACTTGCCTATTTGAATGTGGCTAGATGGCACAGCTAGAGGGAAGTAGCCAGCCTGCACCCTGGGATCCCGGGGGTTTGGCTGAGTGGGGAAATACAGATCTGGGTGCCCCAGGGCCACGTATCAAAACTTACCATAGGCAATATACTGGGTTTTACTCCAATTTAAACCCCTGAATGTTTTGGACAGGGTTTGCCCCTTTGATAAAAGGAGCTTTAAGGTTTGGTTGGGCAGATTGCTGAACCTTAAAGGGATACAGCTGGCAAAGACTATTGTCACACCATTGTGTCAGGCTACATTTAACAACTGTTTTCTGTTTTTAAACTGAAGAAGAAATAACCGCGATATTGGGGTTTAAAGGGTTTCACCTTATTACCTTGACTCTGTGATGCCGCATAATAATCAGCATAATGGGCGGGGTCTATAAGACCGGCATTCTCATCACCCTGGCTGTTCTCCCTCTCTCCCAGTGTCCACAGTCTGATGTGGAGCTTTAGGCCACCAGCTTAGCCCTATGATTGGTGGTCTATGGCAAAGGAATTCAGGAGGTGTGCTGCTACTCTTTGCTTTGTTTCGACTTTCAGGAGCAGCTGCATAGGACAGGAAGGGAGAATGCAGCCAGGAAGAGGTGAGCTGCTGAACGACAGTTTATGCACTTTGCCTACAGAGTCCCTTTAAATGATAACTAGTGGCGTTTGAAACCACTGAAAGAACTTCCGTTCTTATATTATAAACCTTAGAAAAAGAAACATTTCACCAATAGACTTAAAAAAAAAAAAAAAAAAAGTCACAAAACTAGTCAGCAGTAATCACTATAAGTGGTGTACAAAAATGACAGGTGAGGGATTGTGATGTACGTGTGCCTGAAGATACAGCACTGTGTTTGAAATCTCTGTGAGCAGACACTTACTGAAACACTGCTTATGTCAGGCCCACACTTTTTGGCATCCTGTCCACTGCCGCAGGAGGGGCCTTTTATACCAGCAAGTGAGATAATGTCATGCAGCGAGAGTGAGTCAGAAGCCGGGAGTGATCGGTGGAAGCTAGTAGCTGGGGGATAGGGCAAAGGGTCCCCTTCAGGCCTTATCAGCACAAGGCTGAAAGTTGATGGCTTTGTGTGTGTGTGGGGGGGGGGGGGGATGAGACTCATTTGTAATTGTGGCTTATCTGGCTCTCTACCAGTGATTAATGTTTTTTATTGGGTTTGTTGTCCCTGTTATTTGTGTATCTAATGGATTGTTATTTTATGTAAGAATAAATTCAGCTAAATATTTCTCTTTTCGCAGACAGTGCGCCATTGATTTGTGGAATATCCAACTGGCCTTTGTTTATACAGTTTCCCTTTAAGGCGGACCTAAACTCACAGCCCCGGTAGTTTGGTGGGACAGACTTGCCTTCTGGAGGTCCACTTTAAGCTGCTGAGCTGGGGTTGCCTATTAGGTAATAGCAGCCAGATTCTCAAATACATGACAGAGCTGCTTTGCTGGCAGCGTCCCCCTCCTCAGCTGAAACACATTACACAAAATACCCTGCGAGCTGCCAAGGCAGTTATAAGATGCTTGATGACTGCTGCAAATCTGCACATAAACCAGCATAATAATATAAAACACTTGTAATGCTCTGCCCCTCCATATTTACCTATACAGGGGACCGTCGGCTCACCCTCGCAACTCAAAGGCACCCCGATTGGATCTGCTGAGACTAAGCAGAACTACTTACCAATTCCACACACTACTGGCTGCCAGTCCAGAGATTACCAGGGTAGGCTTCACTAAGGTTGTGCATCTTGACTGCAAACCCCACTGGCCAGAGATCACAGAGGGGTGGGGTGATGGGGTATAAGTGGTAAGTACTGGTCTCAGGTTTGCTGTGACAGCATATAGGGCATCCTAAACAGAGATGTCCCAAGCTGCATGGGTGAACAGACCTCCGGTTATTTTTCACTTTAAGTCCGCATTAAAGCTCAATTTCTTGCTCAACTACCTTGTAGCAGGGTACGATTTCTTTTAATGGACCCCATCATGGATATTTTGCTTCATCTCCTTGGACTAGCAGGGAAATCATCTAATACATATTGTACCCAACGTTCTGAAATAGGATTTCACAGACCATAAATAATGGCTTTAACTCTTTAAATGTCAAGCAGTAGATTCTATGGTGTTGCTCCTCCTACCATTAAACTGGCAAAAAAATATATGATTTAACATTTTTCCCCCCAAAATATTCAGAAAATACAGAAATACTTACAAACAAGACATTTCATATTAATGCCCAGACTCTGCATAAAATGTATATTTTTCCAGGAAATTCCCTTTAAAAAAAAATCAGTTTTATATATAAAAAATATATATATATATATATATATATATATATATATATATATATATATTACATCTCTAGGTAGTGCCCGTTAAAGGGTTAACATAAAAAAAAGTGAAAGTTGTATACTCACCGGAATATTTCCTCTCTCGTCTTGTTCCATTCTGGGGCACCACCAGTAGCAACATGTGGGTTAATCTCAGCCGTAAGCAGGGACTGCAAGATAGAAAAAAAGGTCCTCCCGGCCGATATAGTGCAGGCTGTGGCAGGATATCCTCAGTTAATTAAAAAGCAATGCAGCCACAGCCCCGGGAGGGGAGAACGCTAACCTGCGCATAATGCACGCAACTAGAAACAGTAAAACAAAGCTAAAACCATGTAGAAGGCATCAACTGTAATACAACAGTAGGACGGTGTGGTGCCCTGGAATGGAAGAGGACGAGAAAGGAAATTTACCGGTGAGTACACAACTTTCCCTTTTCTCATTTCTTTCATTTCGGGGCACCACCAGTAGCAACTCGTGGGACGTCCCAAAGCAGTACCCTCAATAAAGGTGGGACCGTGCAAGAACAGCCAACTGCCTCAACCCAACCAAGAACAGTGGCACTGGCACCTCAAGCTTAGATGCTCGGAGAGCGACTCATCACTTTCTGCAACACCTTACACTCGAGAGCATCATCGGCAAATCATCAAGTCCATAAAACTTGGTGAAGGTGTGGAGAGACGCCTCCTTGCAGACCTGTTCTGCCGATGCCTTGGTGTTGGAAAACCCAAGACGCAGCAATTGTCCTGGTGGAGTGAGCGGTGACCCAGAAGGGCGCCTCCCTCCCTTTGCAGATGTAGGCTTGTAAGAACTCCTGCCTGATCCATCTGCTAGGAGTGGCCAGTCACCAGGCCCCTCCTTGGCCCTTCTGGATCACAAACAAGACATCCGTCTTACGTACCTCTCGAGTAGTGGCTAAATAATACTTTAATGGCCTGACCACATCCTGGGAATGCAGGAATTGCTCCTTTGGCAGGGGGCGTGGGCACAAGGAGGGTAGCACTATCTCCTGATTAAGATGGAATGGAGAGACCACCTTGGCCAAAAAAATCCTGCTTCACATGAAACACTGTTTTGTCTTCATGCAGCACCAAAAAGGGTGATCTGATGGAAAGCACTGCCAGCTCCGAAAACCGCAGGATGGAGGCGATAGCCACAAGAAAAGCCACCTTCAATGTGAGTGTCATGGGGGGTCCCTGAAGTGCTGATAAGACCAGATTGAGATCCCAGGGTAGGACTATCCACCGCAAGAGGCGGAACATGCGCCTAAAGCAGAGGCTCTCCAAGTCCTGTAGTAAATTCTAGAGGACGACTGCGCCCGTGCTCGAATCAAGGTCCAAATTACTGTGGTGGACAAACCCCTATCCTCCAACATGCTGGGCTCCACCGCCAAGCCATTAAAGCCAGCGCTGGAGAATTGGGGTGCCGCAGAGGACCCTGTTTGCAGAAGATCTGGGAGGTTGGGGAGTTGCCACGAGGGCTCCAACGCCAGGCTGACCAGATTCGCAAACCACACCTTTCTGGGCCTGTGTAGGGCAATCAGGATGATAGACATCTGCTTTGCAGTTGACCTTCTTTAACACGCGACCCAGAAGTGGCAGTGGTGGGTATGCGTAGAGCAGGTTGTACCCTGACCAGAGAACGGCCAGTGCGTTGACCGCCATGGGCAAGGGTTCTCACACCCTGGACACGAACTTCTGAACCTTTGGATCACGCCAAGATGCAAAGAGGACCGGACTTGCAGGAAACACTGACAGCGACTGCTGGTCCAACCACCAATTCAGGGATCGCTGGGCATTGCCCGTCAATATGAAGTGATGGTCCAACGCCATTTCGATAGGAGCAGAATTTGTAGAGGCATGGAGTGGAACTGGACATACGGAACTGCCTCAATGATGGACCCCCATCAGGACAAGAGACGCATGACCTGCCTGATTGACGAATGTTCGTCTGCCAGCAGCGACTTCACAGCTTCATGAAGAGTCGTGCACCTCTGCACCGGAAGATGGACCCGTGTCTGTCGAGTATCCAATGTCATACCTTAATAGGTTGTCACCATGAAGGGAACCACATGGGACTTGGGGTAGTTGATCACGCTGGAACTTTTCGGGTGGTTGGATAGGACCCTCTAACCATCCGACCACCTGAAGTGCCTCTACCAGAGTTGGGGCTTGAATGAGCAAGTCGTCCAGGTATGGGGCGATGTGCACACCCTGCCTTTGCAGGAGTGCCATCACCACCGCCAAGACTTTTGTGAACACATGGGGCAGTGGACAGTCCGAATGGCAGTGCCATAAATTGAAAACGCAGGTATTGTTATTGACCAGGGAACAGTGGGACATACAGATAAGCATCCCTTATGGCCACCGTGCCCAGAAAATCCACCTATTGCAACGATGTCACGACCGACCTGAGAGATTCCTTTCAGAACATCCACACCCGAAAGTAACAGTTAAGACTCGGGAGATCCAGGATCAGCTAAACAGACCCTTTCTTCTTGGGGATGGCGAATAGTATTGAGTAAAAGCCACAACCCTGCTCTGAGGGGGGCCACAGGTACTACAACTCCCCGATCCAGCAAGAGCTCTATCGCACAAACGTGAGCTGCCGCCATTTCTGCGGCGTGGGAAGGCTGGGACGCCACTAACCTGTGCGGAGACCTGGTCCAGAACTTGATCTTGTATCTGGAAAAAACAAGCTCCCGGAACCAGGCATTTGATATCCATTCCCTACACACTGGCGCATTGTTCAAAAGCCATCCCCCCACCCGATCGGAGGAGGGCGCCTGTCAACCCTGAGAGGGCTTGGCTGGGGACTTGGGCCAGCTGTCCCCTTGGTGTCTAGGTTTCCCCCGTGGCTTTCGCTTACCGAAAGAAAAATCTTTGCGCCTGAAGGTCTGTAGAACCTTCGAACTACCAGAAGGGACAAAAATTCAGCAACCTGCAAAACAAGGCCCTCAGTCTCGGTTTCTGTGGAAGCCTAGTCGATGTCCCACCTGTGGCCTTCTGGACCAGGGCATCCAAAGGCTCATCGAAAAGACGACCCCCCGAAAAGGGGAGGGCAGTAAATGTCCTTTAGAATCAGTGTCAGACAACCACTGTTTCAGCCAGACCATGCGTCGCAAGGTGACCAGCAAGGCCAGACCCCTAGCAACCAGACGCGCCAAGTTGTTCATAGCCGGCACAATGTATTAGAAGACCTCCATAGTGAAGCAGTTCAAGCGAAGTGTAGAGGAACGCAAACCTTCATGTCACAAAAGCCTCCTCTGCTGCTTCATCCAGACCTTGTTTGCTGTAGCCTCCCTAGACGTGGCTCATGCAGGTCACATGGGTGGCCGCACCATGGAGAACAAATGCCTAGCCAGCTGGTCCAACCTCCGATCCGCTGGACTTTTCAAAGCCACACTATCCGAAGTAGGGATAATGATGTGCTGAGCCAGACCAGACACCGGTTCATCTATATCAGGTGGTGAAGCCCACACCCTGACCGCCTCATCCGGAAAAGGGTACTCGCCGGCCAGGACCTTAGGAAGAGACGGAAGCTTATCCAGTTTTTCCTACTCCTTTGCCTCCAGCCTATCGAAATGGGCAAGCTTGGAAAGTTACACCCTTCTTCTGCCTTGGCCGAGGAGTAGAGAAGTGCAGAACCTCCAATATTGCCTGAATATGCCTATGCTAGGCCATAGCCTTGGGTGGGCAGAGACAGATTCCAGATGCTCCTGCTGACGAAGGCCACTGACCATGCACTCCAACAGAGCCACCCTGTCCACCACGTCCGAAGGAGGAACCCCATCTGTAGGTAGACACTGGGACACAAATGGACTCGACAGCACCCCCTTCCAGGGGTATCTCACTCAGATGAGTCCGAGTCTGAAACCGCAGGGGAATCTGAACGATCCGATTGAGGCATGGAACATGCCAGCTGCGTAAGGTGGCGCAGGACAGTAGTACACCCATCGCACAGGCGTCCCGAGGTCAGGCACGTTTGACACATGGGACATGCGGCGCTACTCTCCATTAAAATACGAAACCTCAGGGCCTCTGAAGCCTTCGACATGGTAAAGTTGCTGCTCTAACTGCTAATTAATACAGCTGGAGCGCTGGTCCCCACAGTCTCCTGTCTGGTCGTACCTGCCTGCAACGGAAAAGCATTCATGTAGCAAAAAACAACCCACCAGACAAGGATGCAGCAGCTTCTGGACACCAACCCTGCAACAACATGAACAAATGTCAGATTTCAAAGGGAATCAGTACAAGTCAAAAGGCTTTGCCCCAAAATAAAGCCCTACCTGACCAGGGAAAACCGTGCGGCAGTAGCAGCTCTGGATCCTGGAAGAGAACAGGGAGGCTAAGCAATCATCCGGGGATGCAACAGGGACCTTCGGCACCACACGCGATGGCACTGCCTCGTGCTGTTAGTGAGGAGATCTCGCAAATGCTGCCACCCCATCCCCTCCTTCATTGTAAGGTCTGAGTGGCCAAAGAACCCCCCCCCCCCCCCGCGTGCCAACCCACCCCCTTCCCAAATTTGCCAATAGGCAGGCTTGGGAGCCCAGCCACCTAGCTTAGGGCAGAGTGAGTGTATGACCCAGGGGGTAGAGGGAAACAGGGGCTCAGTGGGAGGCACACAGCCGGGTCACCATGCAAGGCCCAGAGATCAGGTAGCCTGCAGGCAGTGAATTCGGGACTCAGACCTAGTCGGGCGAGCCCCGGAACACTTACCTGGACCCATGCGCCCTACCCTCACTATGCCCGATCCCACGCTATTGGCTTTCATGAGAGCGTGCCCTACTGAAGGTATGGCAGGGAGCAGGGGCTGCTCGCACATGTGCCGTTGGATGGGGGAGAAGGCAACTTTACTGGGTGACCTGGGGTTTTTTTACAAGGCAGGGCATCCGGAATCAGGATGTCTCGGGGAGTATGCCTGCTCTAGAGTCCCAGACTCCACGGTGGGTTTTGGTCCATCAGTAAGGCAAGGGAGGAAGGAACCTACTCCGGAGACGGTAGAGGGGAGTGCACCTGGAAGGTAAAAGAATAATGGCAAGTGATGAGCTAGTATTGGATCAAGTCACCTTAGCCCTCTTGTCTGAAGACCTGATCCAGCATGGTCCTGGCACAAAGCACTAATCTTCTGCCTTCTAATGCTACAGGGGAGATCTCCTAGCAGCATGAAGAAGGTTTTACTGGTGCACTCCCTGTCATCTAAGCCCAACATTCCCACCACTGATATTTCATTAGAATTTTCAGCCTCCCCTGGCACCTTATTTGAAGAATTTCAGACATTTCCCTGGAAGTTTTTCCCATTGCCTCATCCCCATTATTCCGGCAGCACAGCCGCAACACCTCTGACACTTGTAAGCCGTATTAGTGCTGGATTTTATCCTTTGGTCCAGTACAAAATAATCAACCCTGGGAAAGTGCCTTTAGCAAGGCAACAAGTATAGGAGAGATTGGAAAAACACCCTCGGAGAGTAATCACATTTTTTGTGATCTACACACAGGTCCAGCCATCAAGGCGTCATCTTCTCCCATCCCAGGCGTCCGCTTCTCTGGGGGCTGCAGAAATGGTAATGGAGCCCCACTGCAATCTTGGGCTATGTGTCTCTAATAGGAAAGTCCACTTTTGGTATGAGGGCAAATATGTGTCATTTTATTGCTGATGCCTGGCTTCCCCCTTTAAGATTCTCTGTGTCTGTTCTTATCAAATGTCACCGTTTATCCCCACCCTGTAGCATTAAGGCTTTCTAGCCATAAACGTGCACAGGACCCAAATCTCCCCAGGAAAGAGAATTAGCATCTGTGAGTTGAGCCAAGCGCAGATCACAGACTCCCTGCTGATTCTCTCACACCTCTGGACCGGGAAGGCCCTGATGGATCTGAAGCAAAGGTGATCCCTGGCTGTGAGCTTCCTCACATCAAACACGAGAACCTCAGATAACCGGCACCAACACAAATCGGACCGTAGCTGGGCCACTGTGTGTCTCGGCACCAAGCCAGATACAGAACGGGCCCACAAAACTGCAAGTAGAGGTACGAATCTCAGGGCCATGCGACCAGGAGAACCTAAAGAAATAGAGATCTTGGGTTCTGACCCATTAAGGGACTCCATATATGGGCTCATCGGGTGCCCGGCATCCAGCCCAGTCATTGCCAGAGCCATATGACCCCCCTCCCCACCCAAAGTTATAACCCCTAAAGGGTTTTAGGTTGTAAAGCAGGTTCCACAACAGAGGGATGGAACACTCCACCCCACAGAAGGGAGGGGCTGAAAGGGTCCCGAGGCATGACCTTGGGCCAGGCTTTTGTCACTTCTTGAGAGGTCACGCTGGAGCGTGCGGGAGGTGCCCGGACCATCTATCAGCTCTCTACTCACCATGTGGGAGCCCATCATCACTACTCTACATCTGCATTTTAAGGTAACTCTGACTGTTGTATCTCTGTGTGTAACTCACTGTAACCAGTAACCCACTTCTCAGAACATTTGTATTTATTCATATTCCATCATAGCCAATGTTTGTTTTCACTGCCTAGTGTGCTCATTAGATTAAAACCTTTATTTAACTTGAGCGATCTCTTTGCCTTAGCCAAGAATTTGTGTGCCCCCGGCCTTGCTGGGCCGTATAGTCCCAATAGATGGATAAACGGACAGTGCTTTGGGAAAGCGGGCTGCATGATTGGAGGTCCCAAGTGTTAGTTGTGACCCGCGGTTCTCTGACAGTGACATTTTCTGGGCCAAAAAGATGTCCCTAAGCAGCTGAGCTGATCTAATGTATTGTTTTATGTTGGCAAAAGTGTATTTTATGAAAGAAGTTTTCACTACCCCCAATCTGTTGCTAATGGTGATGTGTATGAAGTCTGTACTCCAAAATCTACAAGAGAGAAGTGAGAACACTGCTGCCATGGCCTCTGATGAGGTGAGGGAGCTCATTCAAACCTTACACATGCCCAGAAGCAGTATTCTGTGTGTCATTTCTCTTTTCTTGTAGATCTTGATGTACAGTTGCCAATAGCAACAGCAAGGCCGATAGTGAAAACTGCTTCCATAAAACAAAAATACAATTCTGTGAAACTCACCTGTAGAATTGTTTTTGTATACATTCAGTCCAGGCCGTCCCATATCTTCACGATTGGGTGTTCGGCTCTAGAGGGCGCTTGACTGCAAGATCAAAGATGCAGCTCCTCCTGGCCCCCTATGAACACAAGGGCGTGTTGGGACGGTCTGGACTGGATGTATACAAAAACAATTCTACAGGTGAGTTTCACAGAATTGTATTTTTCTCTCCATCCAGCCCAGGCCGTCTATCCAAAAGCAATGTCCACATGGGCAGGATCCCCAGTGCGGAACAGCATGTAGTTCATTTCACTACCTCCTGAAGCACCTTTCGAGCAAAAACAGTGTCAGCTGAGGCCCTGAAATCCACCTTGTAAACGTATGAACAGAAGACCAAGTTGCGGCCTTACAAACTTGTTCAACCGATGCCTGGTGCTGAAAAGCCCAAGAGGCACCAATAGCTCTGATAGAATGAGCCGTGATACGAAAAGGGGGTTCCTTCCCCCTGGCAGAATATGCTTGTACCACCGCCTGTCTGATCCACTTACTGAGAGTGAATTTGGCTGGTGGTAATCCTTTCCTAGAACCCTCTGTTAGGACAAAGAGCAAATCCGATTTTCTGAAGAATTCAGTCGCAGCCAAGTAATACTTTATGGCTCTGACCACATCCAAGGCATGGAGGGTCCGTTCTTTCCGGGAGGAACAACAACCCTTAACCTTAGCCCACGATCTATAAAACAAGAGCAGCAGTAGCAGCAGCGCGCCTGGCCACAACCGCGTCTTCTGGAAAGATCCTCGCGGCGCATCAGCAGAAGGAAACGCCGCCCTCCTGAATCCGCCTGTCATGGCGGCGGCCCCTAGTCAGGCCATAGCGTGCACTTCCCCCCCACGGCGGTGCGGAGGAAGCCCGCAGGGCACAACTGCTGCGAGAGGCGCGCGCCCCGGGCACACCGACGCTGTGGGCAGGGAGGGACATATACATAGCAAAAGCATATCAGTGGTGGGCTGGGAGGCAGGAGTGGGTCAGAAGAGATCCATGGGAATAGAGCTTGCAGCGGCCGACGGGTTAGGTGGCCCCGCTCTGCTGCCAAAACTTGAGAGAGTGCGCCAACGATCTTTTGCAGCCAAACTGCAAGATGAACAACTGGGGAATGATAGAGGGGCAGCTGCCTTTATAGGGGGCAGGGAGGAGCTACATCTTTGATCTTGCAGTCAAGCTCCCTCTAGAGGCGAACACCCAATCGTGAAGATATGGGACGGCCTGGACTGGATGGAGAGAAAAATAGACCTCCACATCTGTAGTGCCTTCCAGTCATTTCAGGCCTTGCGTAGAGACCATTTTTTAATGTTATTATTTATTATATATATTTATTATATATATTATATCAAATGCAAATAGATTGAAGGGAGGCTTTCCACATTGCTGAAGCCGTTCTCCCCTCACGCACAGACCACTACAATCCCTGCTTTCACCTACCTTTAACATGATCCCCTGGCAAAATCTGGCCTTAGAGACTGCCCACCAGCGGTCACATGGTCTGGCTCTTACTTTTCTGCCCTCCAGCAGCTCAGCAGGCAACCGTGGATACAAATCTTAGCAAGGAAATCGTGGTGGAGGTACCCAAGTGGGGCTTAGGGTGGGTGTTGGGAAAATTTGGTCATTTCTCTTTGTTTATGTAATTGGTTGTTAGATTCGGGACACCCTCTGACCAATCATCACACAGCGTCCGTCCTGCTGACCTTTCCTGAAGTCTTTAATATACTAAAGCAAAGATAGATTTTGGACACATACATCTGTCTTAATCAATCACAGAGTACAAGCCTTATAGTACAATAGGTACAACATCCCTATACATCAGCATATGTACATATGACAAATGCATGACAGCTGTTCTGCTAGTGTGTAAAACAAGACAGATTGTTATATATATTTAGCTTCAAGGATAATCTTCGATAGAAACTGTGTTTATAATACTAAAAATTAATATAAATTAGACTGGATTGCATTAGATTGGAATTGGATTGCATTGGTCACGTTTTAAACCTTTATTTCCTTATCAGTGGTCTTTGTGCTGAGTGGAGGCTCCAGCAATCTGGGTCTCCCCTCAACTATCTCAATGCAGTCCGTCACTTCTTTAGGAGAGCTGGCTTTGGACTGCTTTGAAGTTGATGTCAAGTCATAAAAAAAAAGAAAAAGTAGATGCAGGAGGAAATGTTAGTGCTGAAAATGATTTAGTGTCACGCATGCAGATGGGTCAAGTAAGTCTTGGGTAGTTTTATTTTTCCAAATGTGCCAGGCTGTGGGTTCAGTTCAAAAAAGTTATTTACAGTTAGATAGGCCCAATGCGAAAATGGAAAATAAAAGGTCTGGTAAGGAAAGGGTAATGAAGCGGTAAATTTTTCATCTAGAGTGCCCCCCTTGAATGGATCCCTGATTAAATCAGTACTCTAAATAATGTGCCTGAACATACTTGAAAGATTAAAGTGTTTGGCAAGTCAAAGGTTAAAAAATAAATATCAGTAGCTTACTATACATTCCCCTCGATTCAAAATGCAAAAGTTAATTGATATCGGATCTGGAATCGGAAGTTTGGGTGGGTGTTAGTCATTTTTTCCTGTTTTTTTTGGCCATTTCCGACTCGCATGAGCCTTCGTCCGATTTCGTATATGCTCTTACGATCATCGGAAGTTCGTTCCTAAATTGTAGGATCAAAACCTAAATTGTAGGATCAAAACCTAAAACTTAGGATAATCGGATGTGTTTCCGTGTGATTCAGAGAGCAGTTTTCCAACCTCTAAATACGTTTTAAAAGAAAGCCACTTCCGACA
Organism: Gastrophryne carolinensis; assembly: GCA_027917425.1. Classification (NCBI taxonomy): domain Eukaryota; kingdom Metazoa; phylum Chordata; class Amphibia; order Anura; family Microhylidae; genus Gastrophryne; species Gastrophryne carolinensis. Next base: position 611,319,022 of record CM051234.1, read on the forward strand.
CCTTTTAGCAGTCGGATTGCTGTTCTTGATCAGGTTTTTTGGCTATGTGGAGGAGTCTGCGCGTCTTGAGCTCCAATGAACTGCATGTATCAGCATGGCCGAGGCAATAAATTGTATGGCAATGCATACCTGATTCAATACATTTCATGTATGCCTTATAAAAGCATTTTAATGTGGACCTTAATTAGTCCTTTGCATGTAAACCTTTATTTTGCAACACATCCATATATTTGCGTTATTTAAATAAACTTATGTCCTTTGTTATTTATTTTGGAATTGATGTACTAGAATCATATTTTTAATTTGAATTTATTGGTGTAGTTGTTTACCTTTGCTTTGTTTAATTATTTTAGCTCATCTTTGGTCAGATGCATCACACTTACTGAGGAGAGGAGAGCGGGATAAAGTGCAGGATGTGGGTTACTGCTGTATTTTGCACAGACACAGCAGAGCTGGGGGCATGGAAAGGTCAGAAATCAAAGAATGCAGAGCAACACAGTCACATGGCCCTTTCTGTTTGCAGGCTGCCCGATATTACCTGACCCGCCATCTTGGCTGTTTCTAGGCTCATAACATGCAGAAGTTGCTGGGTGTTTTTTAATTTTTGAGAGCAATCTGTATGTAGAGGGTGTGGGTAACCACACAAAAAATTAAAAGTTGTACCATTTGAAGCCAAACTTTTAAAATTAAATCTACAAGTAAAAAATGCAAGTTAACTAAAAATTAAACAAAGTAAGATTTACTTATGCAAATGCATTCATTAATGGTTGGTTACTACAAAATGAATGAAATAAAGAAAAAAAAAAACCAAATATTTAGAATGCACTTTAATGAGGTAAGATTGTAGTGCGCAGCCGCAAGATCAGAAGGATTTACGTCCAGACAAAAAAGGAAAAAGGGCAAAACCAAAACCAATGTTGCAACCTGAGAAATGAAACGGAAAATTCAGGATGGAAACTGACATAGGTCTGATTCGCTAACTGCCATACGAACGGACGGACATTTTAGGATAGAAACGGATTAGCTTATAGAATCACTCGCAAGTTCATACGAGCGCACGAGCGTTTGGGAAAAATAGGATGATCGGCACTAAAATCAAAGCTGTAACATGTTTCTTTGAATCGACCCCATTGAGTCATTTCAGTGTTGTTCCTCTCCTGTCTGTTTCTGTAGTTATGAAATCACTTCCTCATTCAGCTTTCAATCACCAGCCCACTGACCTGGTCCTTCAATCAACCTTCAGTGGACAGAGAACAAACACCCCTACTCCCTCCCAAGACACCCTGATTGGCTGCCCCATCCTCCTCTTTCTGTTCTCAGCGTTCAGACGTCTGGCTCCAGTCTTTAATCAGGCTGCCAGCAATCGACAGCCTGCCTACCTTGTTCCATTCCAGTGTTTTCCTCTGTATGCGAGCTTTGCCACACGTCAGACCCTCAGCAACCCCCCCCTCCACTTTCATCCATGCACACTAGTTGCTAACGGTGCAGACAATCTCTCTGCATGCCGCATATCTCTCCATGATCCACCTTTATGTACAAGCTGTGACTCTCAGCACAGACAATGGCGCAACAACCAGGCTTGCCCCAAGTATAACACACTGCTAGGTAAAAAGATGCAAAAATGTAACCACTAAGCAATGAGAAAACATTACCTGCTCAGGCGAATCCATATTGCTTTTGCAACATGCTGATCAAAACAGAAGGATCTGACAACCCTCTTTGAACAGAGAAACAAAACTCAATGACAAATCAGCAAATGGCAAGCTGAAATTCATGTTAGATCCTACCCTGCCTCCCCCATTTGCTACAATGTTTTCCACAGCTATGCTACATTGTACCGCCTTACGCAGTGTTCCCCAACCCTCCTTTTCAAGGCCCGACAACAGCTTGTGTTTTGTGGATCTCCACACAGCTGGTTCTATAGCTCTGAGCACTAGTTACTGCACCTGTGCCTATTTGTCGAGACCTGTAAAACATGACCTGTTGGCCTTGAGGAGGAGGGTTGAGGACCCTTGTTCTTAGATTTCTGAAGGCCAAAGGAGGTCCAACGTGCTAGCCGGTTTACAACTTCAACCAGACCTTCACCCTGAATAAGAGACTACCTTATATGTTCCGCTACCCTGTACATACAGATTTCTCACATTACAAATCATCCTACTTGCACCTAGTGCATTTTATAAACCTTTAAACATCCCAGATGGTGGCCCATGGAGTCTCAGTCTGCGTCCCTGCTTTCCAGCCTCACGCACTTGATGCCTTCGTGCTGGAGGACTTACTTATCACGGGCTGACGGCCGGCCCGCCTGCGTCCCTGCTTTCCAGCCTCACGCGCTTGATGCCTTCGTGCTGGAGGACTTACTTATCACTGGCCAGTTGATGCTCTTTATGTGCCGCAGTGCAGCTTGCAGGATATGCGCGGCAAGCGTTGGGTCCCTACATGCGGCGGCGGCGGCCTTTGAGGACACGTTGAAGAGAAGCTGTGGAAAGAAAAAGCTAAGTACTAGTGATCTCCACGGGCGGGGAGTGTATAGCTGCCTGGGCTAAACCAGGTTATTGATCACAGCGGGTCAACACTCTGCGGGTATACATGTATACTGGACATGGGGCGCACACCCCTAGACCTGTGAGTGAAAGCTCTATACTTGGATCCACTTCTATTTCTGTCGATCATATCTGGCCAGATTCCTGAACAGCGCTGGGAGAGACACTAATAACATTCCCCGATAGGGGTGGACTTAACCTGGATCTCCGATATAGGGCATGCTTGTGTGGTGAGGCTGGGAGCAGGTGTGGCGCGTGTGTGTGGCTGTTGAGGCTGCATGGGGGGGCCCCCGTTTTTTAGTGTCACTTCTATATGTATTTTATCTTGTTCAATTGTCTTTTGACGGTATGTGATTTGTGCCATTTTTGATATTCATTAAAGCCATTGTTAAACTTAAATTAATTTTCTTAAGAGCCGTATGTGCCAGTCCCACTCTCAACCTTGTCTTTCAGTGTGTATTGAGTGTAAAGCACAGCTATAACCCACCCCATGCACTCCCCCCCCCCAACCTCAGGATGTGATGCTTTTGAGGCAAGATAGAGGTGCCCGTATCCTTAAGTCCTGAACAGAGTTGCAGCCCAGCTGGGAAATAATAAGTGACTAAAAACACAAAATATATTAATTGTAGATGATGGGGAATAGTTTAAGGTTTTGACCTTTTTATTAAATGATACTGAAGGTCCAGTTTTGTGTGGCAAGACAAGACGGCACAGGGCTCAGTCAATGTGCTGTCCAATCATTTCTATGTCTCTGTGGCATATGTTTCCCAGTCATAGTTCGTGATATGGCATTAGACATGAGTTGAAACATCGACCTCTCTAGAATGAAACAAAGTCAACTCATTAACCTGATCACTTCGGCAACATAGATATTGTCCACAGCAATATTGCTGAGCAGCATTGCTCTACCTCCATAAACACAACTGCTTCCTTCAACTGACTTAGCACTAGGGTGTCAGAAAAAAATCAATTCTGTCAAGTATTGCGATATTTCATTAGCGGATACTAGAATCAATTCTTTCTTTCTAGTATCGATTCTTTCTAGTATCCAGGGCTCTTCAGTCAAGACATTTTTTCTATGTGTGGTATTTTTTTTTTGTTTTTTTACTGTTAACCCTTTGTGAACTGGTAAGTGATCTATGTGACCCCCTATACCAGTTCACAAGGCTCTGGGTCTGGCAAGTCACCTGCGGCTAGCGGGTGACTTGCCATTAACCCCGAGCCCCCCCATTACCTGCCTCCCCAAAGGCCAGAAGGGGGCAGAAGAGCCCATGGCCATTAGGCTTTTCCAGCTTGTAGCCTGTTCTACAAGCCCCCATAGCTGGTCCCGGGCTGGTTATGCTGGGTAAGAGGGAACCCATGCCATTTTGGGGGGGATTTTTAAGGGTTCTTAACCCTTAAAATTCCCCAAAAATGTGGTCCCCATGTAAATTTTTTAAATTAAAAATAATATTTAATAAAAAAAATCTATCATGCAATATATCATCTTTGACACAGAATCAGGATATATCATATCGTCATACGCATCGTATCACCAGATTCTTGCCAATTCACATCCCTACTTAGCGCAGCTCCAAACTATAACGATCTGCCAAGTTCTACACAGGATCTGTATTGTGAAACCCTATGTGGCACCATCCAGGCTTGTTGGGGCGGCCATCTACAATCAGGACATTGGCATGCCAATGATAAAGCAGATGGAGTTGGAAGCCGTTAGCATATTGTGCAATATTCATGGTACAGATGGTTTCTCGGTGAACTGACACGACAATAATTTGCTCCTGCGTTCAGCAAATATTGAGTCTAATTGAATTGCTTGTGTGCTGGCACATAGAGTGAGGGAGAAGGCAAACATAACAGGCCTCACAGTGCTGACAGAAAATGAAAACTCTTAGTGTGGATAATGGTATCTACAGGTCTATTACAGGGCAACGCAGACATTTGTTTTTCCTAAATAAATAACAGCAGGGTCCTATGGGGAGTCATTACTTAGTAGCACCTGCTGTAACCAATCCTTCTGGAAGTGGCATGGCAGCCAAGAAGCGCGCAGGAGCAGGGTGCTCTTGAGGTTTTGCTGTATGTGGTTACTTTGCTAATAACTTCTTGAGAACCACAAAGGTTCCCTTAGAAGCAAAAAGAGAATTCTGTGAGTACTCACCTGTAAAATAATTTCTCTTCCATTATTACTTCAGGACATCAGACTTAATTCAGAAACGATTGGGTTAACCTCTCCCGAAGGGTGTGGTCTGCAAGAACAAAGGTGTGTCTCCACCTCCCGGGCCTATATTCACCTGGCTGACTTTATGCACTTCAGTTTAATTAAAAAGCAGTAGAACCAGCCGCTTGGGAGGCATACCTATCCTGTTGGAAACAACACTCCTCTCTACGTTTAATTTCTTTTTTTTTTTCCATTATGCTGATCATTATTTACAGCAACTATGTACATATTTACCACTGCACTAAAACTAGGCATCCAACCAATGGACATAGTAACCTAGCAGACAGGGAGGGTCTGATGTCCTGAAGTAATAATGGAAGAGAAATTAATTCTACAGGTGAGTGCTCACAGAATTCTCTTTTCTCTTCCATGTTACTTCAGTCCATCAGACTTAATTCAGAGACGATTGGGACCTTTAAAAGCAGTACCCGAATTCGGGTGGGATCCCCAAACCTTATTCATTTCAGGAACAAGACATCTCAAAAACCCTTATTCCATTCAGGAATAAGACATTCCAAAAACCCTTATTCCTTTCAGGAATAAGACATTCCAAAAACCCTTATTCCTTTCAAGAATAAGACATTCCAAAACCATCTAATTACCACTGTATGTAATTACTTCCTACCAAAGGCTGTACCTTATAGAATTTGGTAAATGTATGAGCTGAAAACCAAGTAGCAGCTTTGCATACTTGTTCTATTGAAGCTTGATGCTAAAAAGCCCAAGAAGCTCCAATAGCTCTTGTCAAATGAGCAGTAGTCCTAAAAGAAGAATCCTTCCCCTACGCTGATGGTAGACTTAGATGGTGGAAGAACTTTCCGTGGACCCTCAGGTATGACAAAATAAGTCCGACCTACGGAAAGATTGTGTAGCAGTGAGATGGTATCTTAGTGCTTTTCCCTACATCCAGCAATGTAGAATACTTTCTCTATCGGACAATGGAGTAGGACATAAAGGAAGGCAATTCATCTCTTCATTAAGATGGGAACCACCTTAGGAAAAACATCCTGTTTGAAACAGACGACCTTGTCCTTATGTAACACTAAATAAGGAGACTTAACTGATAAGCTGCTAATTCTGAAACCTTCCTTACTGAGGTTATTGCCACTAAAAAAGATAACCTTAAGAGTCAGTAAATTAATGACGCATCTGCCAGTGGTTCAAACAGAGGACCCTGATAAAGAGCTGATAAAACTAAGTTCAGGTCCCAAACCGACAGAAGTGGCTTAAGGAGGCCGCACATGAGCGACTCCCTATACAAAAAGCTTTGATACATTTATTCACAGCAATGGGTTTCTGAATAAAAAGATAGATAAAGCAGATATCTGTCCATTTAAAAGTAATCAATTGAAAACCTTCAAGACCTTTCTGCCAAAAAATCAAATATTCTGGGAACAGAAAAAAAAAATTCTACCAGCGAACCTTCTGGATTCGCACCAAGCGATAATGCTTGCCAGACTCTATAGTAGATCATTGATGAAGGCCTGAATCATAGTCTGCATGACTATGTCAGAAGAACCCCCTATCTGCCAAGATAAAGGATTCAATAGCCAGGCCATTCAAGCCAGAACATGAGAGAGGCCCTTAGAGGCCCCTGTGTGAGAAGATCTGGATCGTCGGGTAACCTCCACGAGTTGCCCTCTGACATCCTTACTATGTCTGAGAACCAGCTTCTTCTTGGCCACCGAGAAGCCACCAGAATGGTTGGGACTCCCTTGTGAGCTAACCTTTCTTCGTACTTGACCAAGGAGTGGAATCGGAGGGAATGCATAAAGAAGCTTGAATGCTGATCCCTGAAGAGTCAGGACATCTGTTGCTATAGTTAGAGGATCCCTGGACCCAGACACCAACTTTGTAACCTTCCGATTGTGTCGTAATGCACAAGAGATCTATGTCCGGAATCCCCCAGCGCATGCATGGATTGAAAAAACCCTCTGACTAAGAGACCATTCCCTCTGATGCAGGACCGTTCTGCTGAGATGATCGGCCTGAAAGTTGTCCACTCCGGGTAGGTGTACAGCCGAAATGCATGAAACCCGTTTCTCTGCCCAAAGTAAAAACCAGCTCACTTCCATGAGGGCTTCACTGCTTCAGGTGCCCCCATGGTGGTTGATATATACCACCGCCGTCCGATTGTCTGTTTGAATCCGGAAGTGATGCCCTTTCAGATGGTATGTCCAATGTCTGAGATACAATAGAATCGCTCCCAGTTCCAGGATATTTCTGGAGAGTTTGCTCTCCTTCAGACTCCACTGTCCCTGGAGCGTTGATGACTTCATGACACTCCCCCAACCCGATAGACTGGCATCCATGGTGATGATCCTACACTGTACTGGAAGGGAGGATTTGCCAGTCTGAAGAGGCTGAGGACCAGGCTAGAGACTGCCTTGTTGACGGGTGATCCAGAGTGTGTGGGTCTTGATCACAGATTGTGAGCAATTCCATCTGCAGGGGTCTTATGTGACCAGTGCAAAAGGTACTGACTCAAGCAAGATACCATCAGGCCCAACAGACCTATTCCTTGATGAATCGTCGGGTGAGGGCAAGACAAGAGACCCTGTACCCTGGCATGGAGTAAGAGTCACTTCTGTGTTGGAAAAACACTCTTGCCTGAGACGTGTCTAATGACAGTCCCAGAAAGAATAACGCTTAAAGCTAGGATATGATATTTGACTTGAGAATTCGACTGGATAGTCAATTATCCAATGTCGATCAGACAGTCTGTGTATTCTTCTGGGCCCCCTGACAAGATGGGGCCCATATCAACGGATAGTCTAAGTAAGGGATTATATGTATATTCTGACTTCTTAGAGAAAACATGAGACCTGCCAACACCTTGGTAAACACCCTTGGTGCTGAAGATAGACCGAAGGGTAACGCCACAACTGAAGATGTAGGCCACCTACAGCAATGTAGGTATGTATCCTTATATATACACTACCCGGCTGGAGTAACTTCACTGTGGATCAACAACTCCAATCTCTAAAAAGGCGAGATACGGCAGATCTCAATGCTTCTGCTTTCTGCGGAATTCGGGATACCCCTGACCAAGAGAACCTTCGATGGGGTCTGGCTCCAAATTTGATCTTGTAACCTGAGGATACAACTTCCTGTATCCAAATATCTGTTACATGAAGCCTCCAAATATGAGCAAAATGCAGAAGCGGTCCCCCCACACCTGTAAGTGCGGGGGCGTCCCTTCATGCCTAAACAAGCTTTGAAGGGGGGTCTGGCTTTATTCTGCCAGACACCTGTTGCCTTAATTTGGAACTTTGTCTTATTCCAAAAATCTCTTCGGTATCCTGAAGAGTCTGATCCTCAACCAGAACCCCGGAGTATTAGAGGCCCTGCGGAAGCAGTATTAGACTTCAGCTTCTGTGGCAGATTAGATGATTTACCACTAGCAGCATGCTTTACCATTGCAACCAAGCACTCCCCAAACAGACACCTCACCTTAAAGGGGAGTCCTGTCATTCGTTTTTTGGAGGCTATGTCAGCTGACCATTGCTTAAGCCATAAAGCACGCACTGGAAAGGGGGCCTTGCGATTGGCCACCAGCACGCAAGTGGCCAGGTCATGGGCTGGGCGTTCTGGTGGCCAGCGTAGAGGACATGACCATGGCCAACTTCACAACCCAGCGGCCAATTACGGGACCTCTTTACTGAGTAAATCAATTTTACTGGTCAACTTAAAGGAGGGGCCAACTTTGGAGATGGGCTAAAGCATCTACTGCATGCTGCAGAAAATGGAGGAGAGACACATGGGACAGGCTTCAGATAAGCTTCTTGATGCCTTATTGCTATTGCTTGGACTGTCCCTTTAAAGCAAGATTTCAGCTTTACCTTGGAAGTAGAAATTCTTATGATTGTTTGTGTAGATTTTCTATGTTTTGTTGAAAAACAACAGTTCACTCCAAACATGGGAAATGAATTAAAACAGGGGAAGAACAAACAACCAGGCTTTTTCTATTGTGTCCAGGATGCCCTGTGTTTGTTGAGAGAAGGCCCATGTGTGAATGGAGCGAGGAAACATTACGCCTCCAGATGAGCGAGGGTTGGGGGGGCCTGGAAGAAGATCTGTCAGTAAAGGAACGCAATGTGAAATGGCAAACAAGCTTCTCACAGCGACTCCTAAAAGCTCCTCTTATTTTCTGAGAATATCTGTTGCACTGCATATGCCCTCCGCTCCAATGATTCCTTAGTAACGAATGCCGCAGGGGCTTTTATATACCATCTCTACAATAAGGACCTAAAGCTGTGTGTACACTTTAAAGTGGACCAAAATCGGGGATTTTAACTGGATTTGGTCCTAACCCCTGGGACATCCCGATTTGAGGTGCCCCTTTACGCAGGAGATGCCACCACTGGGATAGCTGTAGAGGTATATATAGCGGACGACTGGAGGAGTATCAAGCCCAAATCAAGATGCCCGATGGGTGGGCATTGAACTGACCTTCAGCATCATTTAATGAAAAGCCCAAATCCTTAAACTATTCCCCAGCATTTAAAATTACAATATTTTAGGTTTTAAGTTGCTTACTTATTATTCTTTCCCCACTGGGCTGCAGCTTTGTTTAGGGCTCTAGGATACGGGCATCGCCATCTTGCCTCAGAAGTATCGCATACTGAGGAAAGGAGGAGGGGGAGCAAGTGCAGGGGCGCAGGGTTATAGCTGTGCTTTGCACAGACAGAGCGAAGCTGGGGTCAGGAAAAGGACAGCAAGCCGAGAATGCAGAGCGCCATAGTCAGAAGACACTTCCTGTCTGCAGGCAGCCTGAAACTCCACGGGCCGCAATCTTGGATGTTTAAAAGCTCAGAAAAGGCAAGAGGTGCAGGTAGGATTATTTTTAATGTGAGCAATCTGTATGTACAGGGTGGGGGAAACATATACGGTAGACTCTTATTCAGGGTGAAGGTCTGGTTTTGATCTATTTTAAATAGAAGTCTTATCAAAACAAAGAATTCCTTTGGGATTGTTTAAAACAGACCAACATTCAAAAATTATTATTGATCTGGCCAGCAGGAGGCACCCAGCAATCTATTCATTTACAACAGATTGCTGGGCATTAGTATGCACGGAAGTGCTACTGGGGGGAGAGCCTGAGCATGCAATGGTGCAGGGTGGATCGAGGGAAGATTTTCCTTTTATCGAGGTAAAATCAAAGGGAAGCATGGATCGAGGTGCCTGTGTTTCACACACTGGGGCTCCCCAAACTGGATATGCCCCTTGTAAAATGGACTGAAAGCCAGGAAGGTAAAAAACCTGGGTTTTGGCATGTCGGGGTGTGAGCCACCTGTAACAGCAAGCTGCAGTAGCCAGAGGCCACGTTCGAGTTCACTGACTAGAACCAGTATCAGTCACTCCCTTTAATACGAGTAGTTAGACAAAAAAGAAAAACTATATATGTGTTATGCCAAGTTCTCACTAGTGTACAAGTGAGGGTTCAGCGAGCTATTTGTCACTCTAACAAATGGCAACAAAACCAACTAATTTCAAGCCAATAATTCGACTGGACCCTCTACAGGTTGAACACTCAGAATAATCATAATGCAGAAGAGTGCAAGGTTACCTTCTACTTGAGGTTTCTTTCACCAAGTAAGCTAACAATCCAATCTAAACACAGCAGGATGAAAATACAATTCTGTGAAATACTCACCTGTAGAATTGGCATTATAAGTATAGAGTACGTCCTGCTCCAGATATAGTACTTACACTTGGGTTATCCTCCACCAGATGGCGCTGCACTGCAGAGACATGTAAAACAGGCTCCTCCCAGCCCCTCAAATACCCGGGGACCTCCCACAAATCCCCAGCATTGAAAAGCAGTGAACAAGAAGCTGGGAGAATTTAACCACCACAAAACTGGTAATGATAACAATGATAACAATCACCATACAGGGGATTCAGAATAATGCAAAAAAAACAGGGTGGGGTGGAGCAGGACGTACTGTATACTTATAATACCAATTCTACAGGTGAGTATTTCACAGAATTGTATTATTCTTAGTATACAGTACGTCCTGCTCCAGATATAGTACTTACACTTGGGACATCCAATAGCAGTGTCCATAAAGTAGGGTGGGATCCCCAACAAAAAAGGTAACAGCAGACAGTTTAAACCACTGCCGCCTGCAGAACCTTGCGGCCAAAGACAGCATCAGCTGAGGCCCTAACATCAACCTTGTAAAACTTCGAAAAGGTATGAACAGAAGACCAAGTAGGGGCCTTGCAACTTGTACAACAGAAGCCTGGTGCTGGAAGGCCGAAGAGGCACCAATCGCACGAGTAGAATGAGCAGTAGGGCGAAAGTGACGACACTACCCCTTAGCAGAAAAGGCCTGAATCACGGCCTGATGGATCCATTTGCTAACAGTAGACTTGGCAGGAGCCAAACCCTTCCTGGGCCCAGAAGGGACCACAAAAAAAAGCATCAGTTTTCCTGAAGGACGCAGTGACCACCAGGTAGCAACTCAAATCCAAGGAATGCAAAACCCTCTCCTTAGCGTTGCTAGGACTAGAGCACAAAGAAGAAAAAGAATACCTGGAATCAAATGAAAGGCAGACACTACCTTAGGCAGTAAATCTTGCTTAAAGCGGAACACCACCTTGTCCTGGTGTCTTCCCACGTATGGGGGTTGAATAGAAGAGCCACCAACTCAGACACACGTCTGACCGAAGTAATGGCTACCAGAAAGACAACCTTGAGGGTAAGAACAGCCGGAGCAGCATCCTGCATAGGTTCAAAGGGAGCACCCTGCAAGACAGACAAAACCAAGTTCAAATCCCAAACAGGGACCACAGGTTTACGTGGGGAACGCACCTGAGCGACCCCCTGGAAAAAAAAAGGTCTTAATCAAAGAATGCTGAGCAAAAGACTTCTGAAGAAAACAGACAGGGCAGAAAACCTGACCCCTCAGAGTACTGAGTTAGAGTCCCGACTCCAACCCATGCTGTAAGAACTCCAGAACCCTGGGGACTAAAAACACCCGACAGGTAAGAGACCTAGACTCACACTAGTCAAAGAAGGTATGCCATACCCTGTACTAGATGGAAGAAGAAGTTTTCTTCCTAGCCTTCACCATGGTATCAACCACCGAGGCGGACAAGCCTTTTTCCATCAAGATGGAGGTTTCAGCAGCCAGGCCGTCAAGGCCAGAGTTTGTAAACTGGGATGGCGTAAGGGGCCCTGAGTGAGCAGATCTGGCACCCTTGGCAGAACGTACTGGTCTACTGCCATCTGCACCACATCTGCGAACCACACTCTTCTTGGCCACCTGGGGGCCACCATAATTGCTGCCACCCCTTCCAGAGCAATCTTGCGCAGAACCCTGCACAGCAGGGGGAATGGAGGAAATACATACAGGAGTTGAAGTCCTGCCATGACATTGCCAGGGCATCCGTGGCAAAGGCCAGAGGATCCTGGGACAGGGAGACAAATGCCGGGAGCTTGTGATTGTGACGGGACGCAAACAGATCCATATCTGGTTGGCCCCAACGGTGGTACAGAGATTGGAACCCCCTGTTGCAGAGGACCTGCCAGCAGATTTTTCACCCCCGGCATGTACACCGCTGATATGCAGGGAACATTGGCCTCCACCCAGGTCAGGGTCGGAGACACTTCCTGGAGGGCCCTCTTGCTCCGGGTCCCTCCCTGATGATTGATGTAGGCAACTGCCGTCTGGTTGTCCGAGCGCCAACTGAACAGGCAGGCCCTAAAGATGAGTAGTCAAGCGAGCCAGAACTAACCTGATCGCTCGCAGCTCCAAGATATTGATAGGTGTGTGGGCCTCCTGAGGGCCCCACCTCCCCTGGAACCGCAGGGACGTCCAGAACCCCCCCCCCCCCAACCTGATAGACTGGCATCCATGGTGACCGTCTCACAGGAAGGGGCAAGAAAGGATCTGCCCCCCAAAAGTTCCTTGAGTCCATCCACCACAAGAGGGACCTCCTGACCAGGGGGGAGAGCACACAGACCCTGTCCAGGGACGATGGGTCCTTGTCCCATACAGACAATAGATGAAGCTGCAGAGGCCTCAATCGGAACTGAGCATAAGGGACCGTTTCGAAGGACGCCGCCATCAGGCCCACCAGCTGCATCCTCTGCCTGATGGAGGGATGGGAACAAGCAAGGAGGGACTGAGCCTGAGCAATCAGATTGTCCACCTCCTGCTGAGGAAGGAAGATCCTTGCCTGAACTGTATCCAGATTCATTCCTAGGAATGGAGTTACCAAGGAAGGGGACAGTGAGGACTTTGGGTGGTCGATCATCCATCTAAATGACTCCAGAATGGGCAGCACCAGCTGAGTATCCAACTCTGCCTGATGCAGAGACTGTGGAAGTGAAGAGGATGTCGTCCAGATAGGGAAGCACGCTGACACCCTAACATCTGAGCAGCAAAAAGGAAGGTAGGATGTGCTCATCCAGTCAATATATAGCAGTCAAGAGGTGCTAGAGGGGTGTGACCACAAGGGGTGTAACAAGTGTTAGCTAGGTTTTTCAGTTTTTAGTATGAGTGTGCAGAGGGTTAACTTTCTTTTTTGCTTAGTGTGTGTGGTCACACCCCTCTAGCACCTCTTGACTGCTATATATTGACTGGATGAGCACATCCTACCTTCCTTTTTGCTGTTGCATTTGCAGGTCAGTGGCCAGATCTGCTGGATTGTAGCTCTCCCAATGTAACAGGGAGTCCAATTGGCCTCTACCTAAACTCTCTTTTTGAACTGTAGCACTGTGCAGGCAAGTAAAGTATTTTTTCATTGTGTGTGTGTGAGCAAGCAAGTTAAGTTATTGCACTGTCTTTAGACAGGCTGATTCATGTTTTGCATTGCCAGTGCACACACAAGTAAAGAAGTAGCAATGTTAGCACAAACTTTTAAACTTAGTAATGTTAGGGACGGGGTAACAATTGGACGGCCTTGACGTGGCTACCTCGCTTTTACATTCATTGCAATCTATGTTAACTAACAGTCCATGTTCTTAACAAGTGTTAGCTAGGTTTTTCAGTTTTTAGTATGAGTGTGCAGAGGGTTAACTTTCTTTTTTGCTTAGTGTGTGTGGTCACACCCCTCTAGCACCTCTTGACTGCTATATATTGACTGGATGAGCACATCCTACCTTCCTTTTTGCTGTTGCATTTGCAGGTCAGTGGCCAGATCTGCTGGATTGTAGCTCTCCCAATGTAACAGGGAGTCCAATTGGCCTCTACCTAAACTCTCTTTTTGAACTGTAGCACTGTGCAGGCAAGTAAAGTATTTTTTCATTGTGTGTGTGTGAGCAAGCAAGTTAAGTTATTGCACTGTCTTTAGACAGGCTGATTCATGTTTTGCATTGCCAGTGCACACACAAGTAAAGAAGTAGCAATGTTAGCACAAACTTTTAAACTTAGTAATGTTAGGGACGGGGTAACAATTGGACGGCCTTGACGTGGCTACCTCGCTTTTACATTCATTGCAATCTATGTTAACTAACAGTCCATGTTCTTAACAAGTGTTAGCTAGGTTTTTCAGTTTTTAGTATGAGTGTGCAGAGGGTTAACTTTCTTTTTTGCTTAGTGTGTGTGGTCACACCCCTCTAGCACCTCTTGACTGCTATATATTGACTGGATGAGCACATCCTACCTTCCTTTTTGCTGTTGCATTTGCAGGTCAGTGGCCAGATCTGCTGGATTGTAGCTCTCCCAATGTAACAGGGAGTCCAATTGGCCTCTACCTAAACTCTCTTTTTGAACTGTAGCACTGTGCAGGCAAGTAAAGTATTTTTTCATTGTGTGTGTGTGAGCAAGCAAGTTAAGTTATTGCACTGTCTTTAGACAGGCTGATTCATGTTTTGCATTGCCAGTGCACACACAAGTAAAGAAGTAGCAATGTTAGCACAAACTTTTAAACTTAGTAATGTTAGGGACGGGGTAACAATTGGACGGCCTTGACGTGGCTACCTCGCTTTTACATTCATTGCAATCTATGTTAACTAACAGTCCATGTTCTTAACAAGTGTTAGCTAGGTTTTTCAGTTTTTAGTATGAGTGTGCAGAGGGTTAACTTTCTTTTTTGCTTAGTGTGTGTGGTCACACCCCTCTAGCACCTCTTGACTGCTATATATTGACTGGATGAGCACATCCTACCTTCCTTTTTGCTGTTGCATTTGCAGGTCAGTGGCCAGATCTGCTGGATTGTAGCTCTCCCAATGTAACAGGGAGTCCAATTGGCCTCTACCTAAACTCTCTTTTTGAACTGTAGCACTGTGCAGGCAAGTAAAGTATTTTTTCATTGTGTGTGTGTGAGCAAGCAAGTTAAGTTATTGCACTGTCTTTAGACAGGCTGATTCATGTTTTGCATTGCCAGTGCACACACAAGTAAAGAAGTAGCAATGTTAGCACAAACTTTTAAACTTAGTAATGTTAGGGACGGGGTAACAATTGGACGGCCTTGACGTGGCTACCTCGCTTTTACATTCATTGCAATCTATGTTAACTAACAGTCCATGTTCTTAACAAGTGTTAGCTAGGTTTTTCAGTTTTTAGTATGAGTGTGCAGAGGGTTAACTTTCTTTTTTGCTAACATCTGAGCAGAGACATCACGCCAGCCAGCACCTTGGTGAACACACTGGGAGCTGAAGTGAGGCCGAAGGGCAAGGCCACAATTGGTAATGTTGATCCATAAGAGTGAACCTGAGGAACCTTTGATGACCTGGGAACACAGGAATATGAAGGTAAGCATCTTTGATGTCCACAGAAGCCATGAAATCCCCTTGGTGCAGGGAACAGATGGCAGAGCGCAGAGTCTTCATGCGAAAGCACCTGCCCTTGACAAAAACTTGTTAAGAATCTTTAAGTCCAGGATGAACCTGACAGAACCATCCTTTTTGGGTACTGTGAATAGATTGGAATAAAAGCCCTTGCCTTTTCTTCCTAAAGGCACCTGGCAGATGACCCCCAGCTCCAGGAGGCCTTGCACCGCTTGCACTAGCTCCTGAGCTGACACAGGGTCCTGAGGAATCCGGGATCTGATGAACCTTGAAGGGGGATCGGCAGCAAACTCCAACTTGTAACCGGAGGACACTACCTCCTGAATTCACCGGTCTGAGACATGAATCCTGCAGACCTGAACGAAGTGCTGCAGCCGCCCCCCCCCCCCCCCCCCCGCGGATGGGCGAGGGCGCCCCAACATGCCCGAGGGGGCTTGGGAGAGGATTTAGCTTTTGGGGTCCCAGGTGAAGACCGGACGTCCACGTCCTCTGCCTCTACCCCAGAAGTCTCCCCGGGCCCCAGGGAAGAATACCTCCCTTTCCTGTCTTGCATCACGGTAAGGGGAGGAGAAGGAACCCTGACCCCTAAAGGGCCGAGGTTGCCACCTGCGCTGGTGTAACCTGCCTCCCTTAGCAAGAAAGGTCCAGGCGGTCTCCAAACAGACACAGTCCTTTAAAGGGAAAAACCAGTGAGGGCCTTCTTGGCAGCGGCCCACTAGCGCAGCCACACCCGAGCGGCGCACAGCCACCACGAGGGCAGAAGTTCTGGCACACATTCTGATGGTGTCATCCAATGCTGACAGGACAAAATTTACCCAAAACATCAACTAGAGAGTGCAATAAACACCTCACAAGGCAAATCATCAGGGGCACTATCAAGCATATTTCTGATAAGGGTTCTAGTGGCCACAGCAGTAATATGCAGGGAAATGCATGACAGAGGTGTTAGACAGCCCTAGGATCGGGCATCCACCTCGAGGGGGGGGGATGACCAACCTTTACCCACCTCAGCAGGAAAGGGATACTTCCTATCCCAAATCTTTGGAGCCCCAGGAAGTTTACTGGGGCGCTCCCATTCCTTTGAGCACAAGGTTATAGAAATGTGGCTGCCCTGGAATCCCCAAACGTGATTCCGCTGTATGGAAAAGCCTCAACAGGGAGAGAAATAGACAGAACCTCAAGGTCTGGGTAAATAATCTGTCAGTGTCATTCGGGGCCCAGGGGTCAGAGCCAGAATCGTCATGACCCCTTGGTCTCTCATCAGATGAGTCTGAATCAGAAAGAATCTCCCCTTCATCAGACGGGGTATAGCCACACAGATTCATAAACTCCTCAGTTCCCATAGGGAAAACAGTAACATTAGGCGTCAAGTGCCACTTCTTACCAGGGCCCTTACGCTCTAAAGACCTCGTAATAATCTGTTCAACAGTAGCCAGTCTAGAAGACACATCAGGCTGAGAATACCCAGTAGTATGCAACTCAACGGGAGTGAGATTTAAGCTTGGGGGAGTAGTGAAACGAGGCGCAGTCACTGGCAGGCCAGATTGCAATGCAAGCACCTGCTCAGCACAGGGTACACAGACCCGTGCCTTGTCAGCGGCAGCACGATGCTGCCCACACGTTACACACAGCCCAAAAGGGACCCCGGTTCCTGGGATGCCTCCATATGGTGATTATTAGGCACGATATGCCAGTAGGGATTTACGCTATAAGCAACCCTGGATGCCCCAATGACCCGCTGTGGAAGTGGGAGTAATTATACAAGGCCCAATTATCAATTACAATGAGTATAACAACCGCCCGCGAGGGCACTTAAGGACCGCGGTAAGTATAACCGCCACATGCACGCGCGCTGACAAAATGGCGGCAAGAGTACCTCGAAGGGCGGGCCAGACCGGGCCGTGACGCAGGGCGCGCCAAGCCAGGCCCCCCCCCCCCCCCCCCGAAGAGCACGAAGCCCACAGACAAGCAGCCAATGATAAAGCAGAAGCGTCTGAGGTAAAGCCGCCGCCCGGTGTGGAACATCCAAATGAAGGAAAAGATGCGCACGGCGGCGGCATTTGCAATAGTAAAAAAGACAAGTCAGCGCGGCGGCAGACACCACATATACTAGTCAAAAGACATGACAAACGCCGTATGCACGAATCACGCTACAGGCTAACCCACACACCCCCCCTTCCTTTCCTCCCGAAGGCTACAGGGAGAATGAGGGAGGATGGCGGCCCTCTGTACAGGACCCACCGCTACACGGGGCATGGGGCAATAATGCGGGAGGGGCATCCATAAAGGCTCACCATCAGCCTATACCGCCTACCCTTTGGTGGGGGACTGCGGTGGAGCAACGCTCCATAAGCACGCATGGTGCTGCCTACCTTCACCCGACCAGCGCAGCCCAGGCTGGGAGGCACATCACACGAAGGACGGGTGGGAATAGTCCAACAGGGCCACAGGCTTAATAGCCCCGCTCACCTGCGAGAGAGTGATACTTCATGTCTTCGCAGTAAGCACTGCAGAGAAATCTGGGGATTTGTGGGAGGTCCCGGGTATTTGAGGGGCCGGGAGGAGCCTGTTTTACATGTCTCTGCAGTGCAGCGCCATCTGGCGGAGGATAACCCAAGTGTAAGTACTATATCTGGAGCAGGACGTACTGTGTACTAAGAATATGAAGCATCTTTAAAGGGACTGTGCCCCCACACAAATACTCTATTAATTGCAAAGTAGAGGGCATTGCCAAGGTGGGTTCGGCACACTCCCTCCATTGCAATTAATCAAGTAGGTGTGTTAGTGGGCATCAAGCCAGTGTGATGGACACCACGTCTGTCTGGTGCTGGAGGAATGGGATTGCTTGATCTCCCTCACCAGTAAGTATGAAGGCAACAGCGCTACAGACTTGGTTCATGGTTGCCAATAGCAACATATTGAAGGTAGTGATAACTGCTTCCATAAAACACACATTTGCAAACAATTATGAGAAAATGAAAAAAAAAAAATACTATATAAGCTCAACATTTTGGAGGCATCATTTCGGCATACAAATACACTTTCAAACATTCTATCGAAAGTGGACTTCCCCTTTAAGCACTCCCCTATGGGTAATAAAGTTGATTTCAGAATGTGATGAAGCTATGCAGTAATGGTCATCTAGCCCCAAATAACAGTAGCAGTGAACACATTATAGATGTAAGGCGACATACCTCTGAAGTGTTATCTCTCTGCCTTTCCCCTTCGCTGAAATTTCTATTGCAGCCGTGCAGTAGGTTAATCCAGAATAAGATGCTTCAGAAATCCTGTGAGTGGCCTCATTAGACTAATCACCCTCTGTGTGCAAGCCATGTTACACTGGATGGACATTGCCAGGAGGGGGGTTTACAACTAGCATCCATGCTGGCCATGAGATCATATTTTTTAAAAAACATACCATAAAAGGATAGCCATTGGGTTCTTCATGGAATACTGCTACACCTTGTCTTTTGTCCATATCGCTGAGGACCTGTCACGATGACTGAAGGTGGCCCAGCTAAGTCTGGAGACACATTTTTGGAGATTTTATAAGTTTTTTTTTCAGTTTCACTAGGACAGTTTGATTCAAATGCGTTCCACCAGCACACCAGAATACTTTAAATGAGTTTCTTCTCTTTTATTCAATTATTAGTCTTTGCACATGTTTTAAGGCCGCCAAGTGCATCCTCTTCAGGTGCAAAGTAACCTTTACAGCTTAGATGTAGGCAGAGTCAACCATTGCCCTCAGTAACTGGATTGAAAGGACCGCAGCCAGGAAGCACTGTTAAAGTGATCCTATACCCAGAAAGCAAGTTAAAGGGTAAATCTACTTTCAATTTAATTTTTGAAAGTGTATATTTGTGTGTGCCAAAATTATGTCCTCAAGGAGCGGAGCCGATTTAGTATTTTTTACATTTTTTCTGTTAGTAATATGTGTTTTATGGAAGCAGTTTACACTACCTGCAATCTATGCTAATGGAAACGTACACCAAGAGAACATACTCAAGTCCTGTACACACAGAACACTGCTGCTGGGCATGTGTAAGGTTAACCCAGCCCCCCTCACTTCAGCAGCGGCATTAGCAGCAGTGTTCTTTGTGCCAATAGCAACAGATTGCAGGTAGTGAAAACTGCTTCTATAAAAAACACGTTTGCTAACATAGAAAACATACTAAATCAGCTCAGAAACTTGAAGACATCATTTTGGCACCAAAAAAAAATACACTTACAAAAATTCCATCAAAAGTGGACCAAAATGTTGAATTTTGACTATCCTAGATTTTGGATGTGGCCTCTACTCGCGCATGTGCCATTGAATCAGAAAGAAGGTACATTTTCGGGCGACCTGGGGGGTTTGACACAGCATCCTGAATCTGGATGCCCCGAGGGGAGCAAATATGCCTGCCCTGCAGTCTCAGACTCCAGGTTGGGTTTTGGTCCACTTTAATGTCATCTATCCCCAGCCCAGTGCCCCAAAACAGCCAGTGTTTTTTTTTTTACAAAATCTTTGCCCAATATTTAAAAAAAAAAAAACAAAAAACGGATGCAGTCTGCTATATTGCTCCCTGGCCGAGCAGGAACCCCCGCCCCCTGTTGCTTTCCAGCGATGATACATTCAGTTGCAGTACACACAACTCAGCATTGGGGAACACTTCAACCTAACTTCCATTATGTTACTGTTTAGTTGTAACATAATTGTTACTGTCGATAGGATCCTTTAAGGAAGTGCTGTGTGTGGTGGGAAGCAACGTGTGAATCATGCTCCTCTGCCTTCCCTTCTGTGGGGAGAGGATCCTCATTATCCCGGAAATCGAACAGACCCTCCTCAGACTCAGAATCTGAAGAGGAGTCTGCAATGAGGTGCTTACGCTTAAAGTAGACCAAAACCCAGCTGGATCCATTGCCTCCCCTCGGGTCATCCAGAATCAGGATGCCCCGCTGTGTGAAACCCCTCAGGTCCCCCCTGCACTTACCTTAAAGTGGACCAACACCCACCGGTGATCGGCCCGGGAATCTATAAGATTCCCGGGCCGATCACCTCCCTCCCCGCGGGACATCCGAGATCGGGATGTCCCGCGGGGTGAAACCCCCCCAAACGCCCCAAACTCCTTACCTCAGTTCCGGCCGCCGCCGCCTCCCTCGCGCCCCTCTAGACGTGCGGCGGCGGAGGAGCCGCTTGTCCGCGGCTTGTCCGTCGGCTCGGGGAGAGGTGAGTTCGGGGGGTTTCACACAGCGGGGCACCCCGATCGGGGGTGCCCCACCGAAGTGGACCAAGACCCAGGATAGTCAAAATCCTGGGTGTTGGTCCACTTTAATCCCGGTCCAACGGCGCATGCGTGGGCTGCATCCAAGCTATCCCTCTAGCAGTGCCCGTTTCCATGCAGCTATTTGTGATTGGCTGGCGCGAGCGTGTTCCCTGTTAGAGGGAAGCGCGAGATGCGCCCGCCAGCACGCTCGGAGCCACTGAGCTAAGACGTCGCTCAGATGTGCATAGCCCATAATACCGGAAAAAATACTTACCTAAACCAACCAGTCCAGGAGCTAGTGGTCTGGCTCCTACCTCATGGAGGAACACGAAAACAACTGGGGAAGAGATGGAGGAGTCAAGACTTTATTTTGGCTGGTGGTCACGTGTTCCCCTCGGTAGGAGGAGCCCAGAGGTCTCAGGCATATGCTGCCCGAAGGATGTTTTGAGAAAAAAATTTATTATTGGAAAAATCAAGGGTTTCGTTAAAGTGGACCATCACCCTGAATAAGAGCATATCTTAGGTTTCCCACACCATGTACATACAGATTGCTCACATTCAAAATCATCCTACCTGCATCTACTGCATGTTATAAGCCTTTAAAGTGGGCCAACACCCAGGGGTGATCTTATAGATTCCCGGGCCGATCACCTCACACACCGCGGGACATCCGAGATCAGGATGTCCCACGGGGTGTAACCCCCCCAAAACCCCCGAAAAACCTTACCTCTCCAGACGCTGCTTCCGCCGCCGCCTCACTCGCGCTCCTCCAGACGTGCGCGCGCCCGCGCCGGCCGTCTCTGAATGGCCGGCGCGGGCGCGCACACGTCAAGAGTGACGCGCGGGAGGCGGCGGCGGGCGCGATCCCTTGTCCGCCGACGGACGTCACTTGTCCGTCGGCGGGCATTGGACAGCGCAGTCACATGGGATCGTGGAGAGGTGAGTTTTCGGGGTGTTTGGGGGGGTTTTAGGCAGCGGGGCACCCCCGATCGGGGTGCCCCAGGGATGTGGACCAATACCCAGGATAGTCAAAATCCTGGGTGTTGGTCCACTTTAAACATCCACGATTGCAACTCATGGAGCATCAGGCAGCCTGCAAACCGGAAGTGTCTTCTGACTGTGCTGCTCTGCATTCTGGGATTGCCGACCCTAGCTCTGCTCTGTCTGTGCAAAGCACAGCTATAACCCCGCCCATATACCCCCCCCCCCCCCTCTCCTCTTCTCAATATGTGAGGCTTCTGAGTCAAATTGGCGGCGCCCATATCCAAGAGTCCTTGTGACTAAAAACTTATAAAATATATTAATTTTAGATGCTGGGGGATAGTTTAAGAGTTTGGGCTTTTCATTAAATCATGCTGAAGGTCCAGTTTAAGCTTTAATAGTTAGACAAAATAAGAAATCTATCAACACACGGATGCTGGAAAATGGCCTTAGCTAGGAACTCAGAAGAGTTATTGCTAGTATTGCTAGACTCTCAGAGAAACATAGGATGCAGTTTGTTATCCATGTGAAAAGTGTGGATAGGGTGGGGGGTGTCTTGGAGACATGTTCCTTCGTCCAGAGGAAGTTTTGTATCTGAGTACTAAAATGAAAGTTTTTTACCATCTTTTACGCAACTGTGTTGCATTGTTCTAAAATCTCACTTGGCGTTTTAGTTGAAATAGTCCCTTCCTGTTCTTTTCCAGATATGTGCAGCTCAGCTCTTGTTAGCGGATTTCAATCAGCAATGTCTCATGGTGGAGAAGAACTGCCATACATGACAAGAATGCCGGAAACCCAGCTGAAAAGTCCTGAGGAAGCGCGATCAGGGTGTTTTAACTCCCAGCTCCACCATCATGCTGCGTCTTCCTGTCTAAAATTCTTAACAATGTAGTTTCCCATATATATAGCAAAAATGTAAAAATGAGGCTTACTGTGCAGCAGTGGGGGCCAAACATTTTTCTCAATAGATATGGACAATAGATTTCTCTTTTATCAGGACTGGATTAGCATTTAGCGTATGCAATGGTGTGCTCTGTAATGCTGGCAAGATATCTACCCTGTTGCCCCAAAAATAAGATAAGCCTTATATTAATTGTTGCTGCAAAAAAAGTGTCTCATTCCAGCTGCTCTCTTCCAAGGTCCACTACATTGCAAGTGTAGAGGTTTGCTCCCGGTAACCAGAAGCAACCACAATGCTATTAGGACTAATAGGACTCTAGGATACGGGCGCCACCATCTTGAATCATAAGCATCGCATACTGAGGAGAGAGAGCAGGATAAATTGCAGGAGGCGGGTTATAGCTGTGCTTTGCACAGACAGAGCAGAGCTGGGGTCATGGACAGCAATCCCAGAATGCAGAGCGACATAGCCATAAGACACTTCCAAGATGGCGGCTCATAGAGCACCAGGCAGCCTGTAAACTGGAAGTTTAAAGGCTCATAACATGCAGTAGGTGCAGGTAGGATGATTTTTAATGTGAGCAATCTGTATGTACAGGGTGGGGGAAACATATAAGATAGACTCTTATTCAGAGTGACGGTCTGCTTTAAACCCAAAAATATTTTATCAGCTGGCAACTCTAAGCTGCCGATCCAATCAGCCAGGTCATTAATCGCTGGGCTGGACCAAAGAAAACAAAATACCCAAACCCTTAAAAAACTATTCCCCAGCATTAATATAAATTTAAAATTAATATATTTTAAGTTTTTAGTCACTTACTATTCTTTCCCCTGTTGTGCTGCAACTCGACTAGGATACCAGCGGGGCCATCTTGACTCCTAAGCATCACATACTGAGGAGAGGGGATAAATTGAAGGAGGCGGGTTATAGCTGTGCTTTGCACAGACAGAGCAGAGCTAAAATCAAAAATATTTTATCAGCTGGCAACTCTAAGCTGCGGATCCAATCGGCCAGCTCATTAATCAATGGGCTGGACTTGGAGCAAAGAAAACAAAATACCAAAATGTGTCTTCTAGATTTTTCTGGCCCAGGAGCAGGGATCGGAATTACAGAATAGGCAGCAGTGAAGGTGATCTGAGGATTTACTGAACACATTTCAAACATTTTATTTCTGGAACACCACGAGACACATGCGCTCTCCATGTGTTGCTGGTGTTCGGATGCTGGGGAGATAAAACCCTGCAATATTAATGTGATGGGCCTACACTGGCCGCTCCAAGACGTCACTCTCATAAACACTATAAGATGCATCCTCTAAAAATATCCGCTCTTATTCTCGCCATGTCAATTAGGCCACTTTCCTGCTTTACGCTTCATTTTACAAGCTGGATTAACTTCCATTTGGGCTTCCTGCAGTTGCTTTTGAAATGTGCAGGACTGCTGGAGTAAAGCGCTGTTACATGTGACATTTGGGGTCAATGCACCAAGACATTTACAGGGGGCATGGACAAGCTAAAGGGTGAATGTGTGTGTAAAATTTTCTGTCTCCTGATATTCATTCTAAGACATGGCCAACTTGTGTGTTAAAGTGGACCTTCAGCATAATTTAATGAAAAGCCCAAACCCTTAAAAATACCATTTTGTGATTACTCAACTGTAAAATGGTTATTACAAGTATGTCACACACCCCGCTTCCGAATATTCATGACACTTGGGTAACTGTCCTGTAGAGGGCGATCTTGCAGAGATGACATGAAAAAAAGGAACCCCTCCTGGCCCATAAATACCTGGGACCTCCCACCATTCCCCAGTATAAAACAGCAGTAAAGGGACCAGGAAGAGCCAAATGTAAACAGCAAAGAAAAGGTCCACCATATAAAGGATCCCAGAAAACCAAAAAAGAGCGGGATGAAGTGGGGTGTGTGACATACTTGTAATAACCATTTTACAGGTGAGCAATCACAAAATGGTATTATTCCCAGTATGTCACACACCCCGCTTCCGAATATTCATGACACTTGGGACATCCAATAGCAGTGCCCATAATGGGTGGGGATCCCAAAAAGGCAATAATGCAAACTTAAACTACTGCAGCTTGCAGAACTTAGCGGCCAAAAAACAGCATCCGCTGAGGCCCGCACATCAACCTTATAATACTTGGAAAAAGTATGAACAGAAGACCAAGTAGCAGCCTTACAAACTTGTTCAACAGAAGCCTGATGCTGAAAAGCCCAAGATGCTCCAACAGCACGAGTAGAATGAGCAGTAACACGAAAAAGGGGGAACCCTCCCCTTGGCTGAATAGGCCCCAACAATGGCCTGTCGAATCCATTTACTAATGGAAGACTTAGCGGGCGCCAGACTTTTCCTGGGCCCAGAGGGCACCACGAAAAAGGCGTCCGTCTTACGAAAAGGAGAAGTAGCCACCAAATAATATTTCACACATTGAACCACATCCAAAGAATGTAAGGTCCTCTCCTTGTCATTACTAGGCTTAGGACACAAGGAAGGGAGAACTACATCCTGATTGAGGTGGAAGGCCGAAACCACCTTAGGAAGGAAATCCAGCTTAAAGCGGAAAACTACCTTGTCCAGGTGCCTCTCAAAGTAAGGAGCCTAAATAGACAAGGCCGCCAACTCAGAGACACGCCGAACAGAGGTAATAGCCACCAAAAAGGCAACTTTCTGAGTGAGCAGGGAAAGAGCAATATAATGCACCAGCTCAAACGGGGGCCCTGGAGAGCCGACAGAATCAAGTTTAAATCCCAAACCGGCAGCAAGGGCTTTCTAGGAGGCCGCACATAAGTAACCCCCTGGAAAAATGTCTTAACCAGGGGATGAAGGGCAAAAGACCTTTGAAAGAAAACCGCCAGGGCAGAAACCTGCCCTTTCAAAGTACTAAGCTGGAACCCCAAGTCCAGACCATGTTGAAGAAACTCCAGAATTCTGGGAATAGAAAACACCCTACAAGGCAAGGCCCTAGCCTTGCACCAGTTAATATAAGACCTCCAAGTCCTATAGTAGACGTTAGAGGAAGATCTCTTCCTAGCTCTAACAAGAGTCTGAACCACCGCATCAGAAAGACCTTCCTCCTTTAAGATGGAGCCAGCGTTGGTAAATTGGGGTAGCGTAGCTGACCCTGGGTGATAAGATCCGGAAGAAGAGGCAGATAAAACTGATCTACTGCCAGCCGCACGACGTCTGCAAACTACACTCGTCTTGGCCACTTTGGAGCCACCAGAATTGCTGGTGCCCCTTCTAGAGTTAGCTGTGCACCACCTTTCCCACCATGGAGAAGGGGGGGACAGGTACAGAAACCCCAGTTCTCTCCAAGCCAGGGACATGGCATCCACTGCCAAGGCCAGAGGATCCTGAGACAGAGACACAAAGGCAGGAAGCTTGTGATTGTGAAGAGAGGCACCTCTCCTCCACCTCCGGAGTCCCCCACTTGTGACAAAGGGACTGGAATACCTTGGAACTGAGACACCATTCTCCTCGGCGAGAGGATCTCCTGCTCAGGGAATCCGCCTTCGTGTTCTCCACTCCCGGGATGTAAATGGCTGAGATGCATGGGACATTGCTCTCTGCCCAAACAAGGATCAGAGATACCTCCCTGAGGGCACTCCTGCTGCGAGTCCCTCCTTGATGATTGATGTAAGCGACCGCCGTCCGATTGTCCTACCGGACTTGAACTGGCAATCCCTGCAATAGAAGAGTCAAGCGAGACAGAACCAACCAAATGGTCCGTAGCTCCAAAACATTGATAGGGGTATGAGCCTCCCGAGGCCCCCATAACCCCTGGAACTGATGTTCCCTCCAGAAGCCCCTCCAGCCCGACAGGCTGGCGTCCGTGTCCGTGGTGACCGTTTCCCAACAAGGGGTCAGAAAGGATCTGCCCTTCAACAGATTGCTTGACACTAGCCACCACTGAAGGAACTGCTGAGTCCGGGGAGACAGCAGACAAGACTGATCCAATGACAGCGGACACTTGTCCCAAGTCGCTAGAAGATGGAGCTGAAGCGTCCTCATGTGAAACTTGGCAAAAGGGACTGCCTCGAAGGAAGCCACCATCAGACCTACCAATCTCATCCCTAGCCGGATAGACGGGCGAGAATTGGAAAGCAGAAGCCGAACCAAATCTTGGATCAGAAGAATCTTGGGCTGAGGAAGAAACACCCTGGCCTGAAAGGCATCCAGAGTCATGCCCAGAAACGAAACCTCCCTGGACGGGGAGAGGGAGGACTTGGAATAGTTGATCACCCAACCGAACCTCTCCAGCGTGGATACCACCACTCTGGTGTCTAGCTCCGCTTGGCTGAGAGAGGAAGCCAAAATGAGAAGGTCGTCCAGGTATGGTACAATGCGAATGCCCTGGACTCTGAGGAGGGTCATCACCCCCGCCAATACCTTGGTGAACACCCTCGGAGCCAAGGTAATCCCGAATGGAAGGGCCACAAACTGAAAATGCTGATCTTCCACCGCGAACCTGAGGAATCTCTGGTGTGCCAGGAAGATAGGTACATGCAGATAAGCATCCCTGATGTCTATGGACGTCATGAAGTCCCCCTGACGAAGCGAATCAACGGCTGACCGCAAGGTTTCCATGCGAAACTTCCTGAAGCGGGTAAACCGATTGAGGAGCTTCAGATCCAAAATGGGTCGAACAGAGCCGTCCTTCTTGGACACCGTGAATAGATTGTAATAGAATCCCAAGCCCCTTTCCGCAAAAGGCACTGGGCAAATGACAGCCATGTCCAGCAGATAACTTACTGCCGCCCGGAGCACCTGTGCGGCCAGTGGATCCGAAGGCACTCGAGACCTGAAGAATCTGGGAGGAGGCCGGATCTCGAATTCCAGCTTGTAACCGGAAGACACCACTTCCAGAATCCATTTGTCTGAGACCTCCTGGTCCAGACCTGGAAGAAGTGCCGCAGCCGTCCCCCCACACGCAAGGGTGAGGGCGCCCCCTCATTGCTGAGCTGGCTTAGCAGCGGGCTTGGGTTTGGAACTCCAGTTGTGACCTGGATGGGCACAACCTCTGCCTCTACTCCAGGAATCACCTCTGAGGGTAGAGAAGGCCAAAACTCTGCCAGTTCTGGCACCACGAAAGGAAGGGTTAAAGGAGGCCGCCCCCCGAAAGGGACGACGTTGCCTCTTAAGCTGAGGTAACATCCCTCCTTTCGTGACAGAATCTAATCTTTCTCCAAAGAGCCGCAATCCCACAAAGAGAAGTGCTGTAAGCGACTTTTTGGCCACAAACTCAGCCGCCCACTGGCGCAACCATACCGACCACCGAATAGCTACAAGCAAGGCCGAGGTTCTACCACACATGACCATGGTGTCATCCAAGGCGGCAAGCACAAAGGACATGAACAATTCACACCGCTTAAGGGCGGCGAACTCATCACTAGCCGGGTCAAGCCTGGAGGTACTCAACAGGTCTCTAACCACAGACCTGGTAGCCACTGCCAAAAGCGCTGAAGCACAAACAGGCCGCAAGGCTGAACCGACACTAGCAAACACGTGGCAAGCCATCTGATCAATGCGTTTATCCTCACCATCTTTGAGAGTGGTGGAGTCAGGAGAATGCAAAATAGAAGTATTGGATAAACCGAGCACCGGGGCATCCACCTCGGGAGGGGACGACTATCGTTTTACCACGTCCACCGGAAAGGAATACTTTTTATCCCAACCTTGAGGAATACCTGGAAGCCGAGTAGGCTTCTCCCATTCCTTAAGAATAATGACATCAAAATGCTTTTGATTTGGGAACTCCAGGCGCGGCTTGGAAGTCCCAAAGAATTCCCCTTTTTGAGGAGCGGCCTCCTCAGGAGGAGAAATCGCCAGAACCTCAAAAAGGTGAGCCAAGACCTTCGGGGTATCCACAGCATCCCCCTGCCCTTGCTCAGTATCAGCACCAACAAACTGCTGATTGTCAGAACCCTCAGAATCCTCAAATAATTCCCCCTCTTCTAGCGGGGAATAATCAAAATCATCAAACTCAAAGGCCGGCGCGGCTGGAGACAAATGCTTTCACTTAGCCGAGGTCTTTCTGGCAACAGAGGCAGAAATACATTTCTCAATATTAGCCAGTCTGGCATATACATCAGATTGCGACTCCCCACCTGTGACAACATCACTAGAGGTACGGATAAGGCAGTGTGGGGAAGGAGATGAGGCCGGGACCCCAGACCCAGACACCTGTGCCCCCGACTGCTGCGTTATGGCCCGCTGAGCACAAGGTATGCAAACAAGTACATTATCCCCCGCAAGGGCTGCACCACAACCCACACACTGCCGGGGTTGCCCCGAGGGGATCGGGGGTGGGGGGGTGGACGGGCCACAACGAGCACCTGTTGAAAGTGAAACCGGCCCAGCAACAATGGCCGCAAAAACACATACAAACACACACAATCCACACACCTTTTCCCCCAAATAAAGTAAAACAACCCACAGGACAAAAGGCCTCCCCCCCCAAGGGGCACAGAGGGACACGGTAGGGGGGAGAACCCACACCAATAGGTGAAAGGGTAAGAGGGACGGGGCATCCCAAGTCGGGATCACCAACCCGGACACCGCCTACCCCTTTGTATGGGGTCTCACGGGAGAGCTAGCTCCCATATACACCACAAGGTGCAGCCTACCATTGCCTGGACCTTCAGCCTAGGCTGGGAGGCATACTGCTATAGTTTAAATTAAAAAAGGTTCAGGCAGCAATAGAAACAAAAGGCTGGGGGGGGGGGTTACCCCGGCTACCTGCAAGGAGGAGACAACCATCTTCTGACTTGCTCGCCGACTGCAGAGACGAAAGACTGGAGAATGGTGGGAGGTCCCAGGTATTTATGGGCCAGGAGGGGCTCCTTTTTTTCATGTCATCTCTGCAAGATCACCCTCTACAGGACAGTTACCCAAGTGCATGAATATTCAGAAGCGGGGTGTGACAGACTCTCTGCCCTTTGGACTTTACACAGGTTCATTACTTTCCTTTTCTTAAGCATGTACAGACTGCCATTGTGTTGATTGATTACGTTATTCATTGTTCTGATTGATTGTGTTAGACTGCCATTGTTCTGATTGATTGTGTTACAGACGTCTATTGTGTTTCTTATTGCGTCACCGGCAGAGTTGAGGGATTGTGTGCCCTGCTCCCATTGGTCCGTGTATTTGTCATGCAGTCCTCCATGAGGTCCACGGGGGAGGTCCCCTTGCATGGAGCCTTGCATATAAGGCACAGTGTGGCACTAATAAAGAACACTTTACCTTCACCCTCAATACTGAAGTTCTGTCTCTTATTGGGGGGAAACGCTATATTACAATTCACTAGCCCTTGTAAGGGCTGTTCCTGTTTCCTCACGGACGACTCTGGAATTCCAGCAGCACCTCTTACGATTGGGAAAAGGACGTCTCGGGCGGTGAAGCCCTCCGGCGATAAGGGTTATCGCTACACGGGGTGTGTGACATACTGGGAATAAAAACTATTCCCCAGCATCTAAGACATTCATTACCTCCCAGGGGGGGGGGACCCCATTTTTTTGTGGAATTTTAAGGGTTAAAAACCCTTAAAAATTAAAAAAAAAAATGACGTAGGGTCCCCCCTACCCAGCGTTACCAACCCGGGCCAGCTATGGGGGCTTGTAGAACAGGGCGCAGGGGCCAGCGTTGGTGGCCCCTGGCCCTGCAGGCTACTAGCCCACATAGCCATAGTGGCCCGGGCCCTTCTGCCCCCCCCTGGCCTTTGGGGAGGCAGGTAATGGGGGGCAGGTGACTTGCCAGACCCAGAGCCTTTATGAGCTGGTACAGGGGTCTCATAGACCCCTTACCAGCTCACAAAGGGTTAACTGTAAAAAAAAAAAAAAAAAAAAAAACACCAAAATGATTTTATTAAAAAAAAAAAATTTTTTTTACTGTACTCACCTCCGATTGTAAGCTCTTGTCCCTCGCCACTCTGATGACAGATGCCGGTGATGCAGCCGGAGGAGGTCAGACGGTCGATCGGAGCGCACCATCTTAAAGAGGAGACCCGGCCAAATCAAACGAGGGGTCAGGTAAGTGACTTTTTTTTACTTTTTTATGCTATTAGTGGGGAAAGTCAGGCAGGTAAAATTTACGTGGCTGGCGGTTAACTGCAGGGGAGGCAGCCACATAAATTTTACATGGCTGGCGTTTAAAGGGTTAAACATCAAAGATGGCGGCTCATGGTACATCAGGCAGCCTGCAAACAGGAAGTGCCTTCTGACTGTGTTGATCTGCATTCTGGGACTGCTGACCTTTTCCTGACCCCAGCTCTGCTCTGTCTGAGCAAAGTACAGCTATAACCTGATTCTTCTGAGTCAAGATGGCGGCACACGTATCCTAGAGTCCTGAACAGAGTTGCAGCCCAGTAGACAAAAGAATATTAAGTGACTAAAAACTTAAAATATATATTAATTTTAGATGCTGGTTTGGGCACCAAAGTTTGCCTAGGACCACACAAAAAAGTGGTCTAACAGCCATTCTGTCCCTGGATGCACTCAGCATGAGCAAGCATAGCAAGCCACAGTGGACCAGCGGCCTTCTCGGATCAAAGCAGAGCATGCTTATGCACCACGACAAGTTCTTCCCAGCTCAGCCACACCACAGGAAATAGAAGAGAAGAAAGCTTCTTCCATTACACAGCACATAAGCCATTTACATACGTTATAAGCAGGAGTTTAAGATGCTTTGAAATTGTGATAGAAAATTGTTCCCAATAGAGATAAGGTTGGAGAAAGTTACTGTGCTTCTGGACAGGTACTTTAAAGCAGAACAATCTGGCTGCTGGCCTATCCCAAATCGGGATGCTCCACTATGTAAACCCCCCCCCCCCCCCCGGAGTGCCCATAAACAATGCCCTTTCCCTGCTTCACAGCAGCGCTCACCATTGTAAACAATCAGAGCCATTGGGCGCACGTGCGCCACTGGAGCGGGGAAAGGTGAGGTTTACGGGCGCCCTGGGGGGGGTTTGCACAGCAGGACATCCCGAATTGGGATGCCCCAGGTAAAAGACAGTGACCAGCCCTGGAATCTTTTAGATTTCAAGCGGACCGCTGGTGGTTTTTGTTCTGCTTTAAAGTGGACCAAAACCCACCGCAATTGGCCCGGAAATCTTTAGGATTCCCGGGCGGATCAATTCCCTCCCCTCGGGGCATCCAGAATCGAGATGTCCCGCTGTGTGAAACCCCCCAGGTCACCCATACACTTACCTTGTTTCCCAGCCCAGCGGTGCATGCACAAGCCACAGCTACATCCCCGCTATCCCTTCAGCAGGGCACGTGCCCGCATCAGGCATTTGTGAATGGCCGGAGCAGGCACGCCCCCTGTTAGAGGGTAGGGGGAGATGCGGGCGAGAGAGACGCTCACCTTAGGCGAAAGCTTAGACTATGTGACGTCAGCAGCTCCGAGTGTACCGATTGGACGAGCGGGCGGGCATGTGCCGTAGGACTGGGAAGATAGTTGGTTTCGGCGACCTGGGAGCCCCTGGGGCAAGGACCAAAACCCAGGATAGTCAAAATAATGGGTTTTGGTCCACTTTAAGTTCTGCCTCCAGTGTGTAATGTTTTTATATATGTTACATTGCCGCTCATTTGTTTTGCTTGGCTTCCCTGCCGCTTTCATTCCGCCAGAGAAGGTTGGCGGCTAAGCACAGAGTAAACTGCCAGAAAATACAATTCTGTGATTACTCACCTGTAGAATTGTTATTATGAGTATACAGTACGTCCTGCTTCAAAGAAGATTCTTTACTCTTGGGTATTACTCCGCCAGATGGCGCTGGACTGCAGAGACCGCGAAATTGGCTCCTCCCGGCCCCTCAAATACCCGGGGACCTCCCACAATCCCCAGCATTGAAAACCATTTAACGAGAAGCCGGGAAAATGATAACAGAACCAACTAGTAACTATAAAACAATGATAACAATCACCATACAGGGGATCCAAGGATAATGCAAACCAAGGGTGGGGTGGAGCAGGACGTACTGTATACTCATAATATCAATTCTACAGTTGAGTAATCACAGAATTGTATTATTCTTAGTATACAGTACGTCCTGCTCCAGAGAAGATTCTTTACTCTTGGGACATCCAATAGCAGTGTCCATAAAGTAGGGTGGGATCCCCCAAAGGTAACAACAGACAGGTCAGACCACTGCCGCCTGCAGAACCTTGCAGCCAAAAGCAGCATCAGCTGAGGCCCTAACATCAACCTTGTAAAACTTAGAAAAAGTATGAACAGAAGACCAAGTAGCGGCCTTGCAAACTTGTTCAACAGAAGCCTGGTGCTGAAAAGCCCAAGAGGCACCAATAGCACGAGTACAATGAGCAGTAAGGCGGAAAGGAGGATTCTTCCCCTTAGCAGAGTAGGCCTGAATCACAGCCTGACGGATCCATTTGCTGATAGTAGATTTAGCAGGAGCCAAACCCTTCCTAGGACCAGAAGGGACCACAAAAAGAGCATCAGTTTTTCTGAAAGTTGCAGTAGCCACCAGATAGTACTTCAGACACCTAACCACATCCAAGGAATGCAAACCCCTCTCCTTAGCGTTACTAGGATTAGGGCACAAGGAAGGAAGAACAATGTCCTGATTCAGATAAAAGGCAGACACGACCTTAGGCTTGAAGCTTGGTGTCTCTCAAAGTAGGGGGGCTGGATGGAAAGCGCCTCCAACTCAGAAACACGCCTAACAGAGGTGATAGCCACCAAAAAGACAACCTTGAAGGTAAGAATGGCCAGGGCAGCACAGGTTCAAAGGGAGTCACCTGCAAGGCAGACAAGACCAAGTTCAAATCCCAAACAGGCAACATAGGCTTACGTGGGGGAGGCACATGAGTAACCCCCTGGAAAAAAGTCCTGATCAGAGAATGCTGGGCAAAGGACCTCTGGATGAAAACAGCCAGGGCAGAGACATGACCCTTCAGAGTACTGAGTTGAAGCCCCAGCTCCAACCCATGCTGCAGGAACTCCAGGATCCTGGGAATAGAGAACACGCGACAGGGAAGAGACCTAGACTCACACCAGTCAATGTAGGCATGCCAAACCCTATAGTAAATAGAAGAAGACTTCTTCCTAGCCTTAATCATGGTATTAACAACAGAGGCAGACAGCCCCTTCTCCATCAAGATGGAGGTTTCAGCAGCCAGGCCGTCAAAGCCAGAGTTTGTAAATTGGGATGGCGTAAATGACCCTGAGTGAGCAGGTCTGGAACCCTGGGCAGAGTGTACTGATCTACTGCCAGCTGCACTATCCCCTCGATTCAAAGAGCAAAAGTTAAGTGATTTCGTATCGAGAATCGTAAGTTTGGGTGGGTGTTTGTCATTTTTTCTGGTTTTTTTGGCCATTTCGTATTCGCACGATCGTTCGCGCATAGACGTATATGAACATACGCATTTCGTACGAGAATCGTATAATTTGCGTTAGTTCGTGTGTTTTTCCCGTCCAAATCGTATTATTTGCGTCCGATCCTATTTTTTACGTCCTTCACATGGGCTTGCGCCCAATTCAGAGAGGTGATTGCTAATTGTTTTGAAGCCCATTAAAGAGCTGCTTTACGAAATGTTTGCCGGCAGCTATTTGGCCTCGGGAGTAGGATGGAGCGGAGCGAGTTTGTGGCACATCAAGGGCTTATGCTTTTTGGCATTGAGTTGATCGAGATGTCTGAGAGCAGATTGCCCCTGCGTCGTCGCATGAACATCGATAGCATGAATGATGTTGAGCTGTTCGAGCTGACCAGGCTTAATCGCGCTTCCCTCCATAAATTATATAGTGAGCTGCGGCCATGGTTAGCCCGCACCACAAGGAAGGGGCATGCAATTTCAGGTATGACCAAGATGCTTGGCTGCCTGCAATTTTTGGCGAACGGCTCGTTCCAGAGGCTGGGTGCCCTCTCTGTGGGGATGTCACAGCCTACGCTGAGCCGCGCACTGTCTAAATTTTTGGAAGGCATGGCTGCCATAACTCAAAAATATATTTATTTTCCTGATGATATGGCAGGCAGAAACGCCATTAAGCTTGGGTTTTATAATGTGGCCGACATGCCCAACGTTATTGGTGCAATTGACTGCACACATGTGGCACTCGTACCTAGGGCAGCCGACGAGTATATATATAGGTATTGAGATTGGTTATTATGTTGCCCAACGTGTCATGTAACCTGTTTTCCTTTGCGCCAGCATATTTGTTTATCCCTCATTTGTGTAGCTGCTTTATCTCGGCTTTTCATTAGTCTTTCCCAATAGAGTGCAGACATGTTTTGAGGTTAATTTATTAGTTTGGGTCAAATATCAATTACCCTTTTTGTATGTTTTTTCCTTAAGGAATCGTAAAATGGGACACTCACTTAATGTCCAGGCCGTGGTTGGTCCGGATATGCGGTTTATGAGTGTCCTTGCCGGCTACCCCGGATCGTCCCACGACTCCTATATCCTCCGGCGATCTGGGTTGTTTCGGAGATTTGAGGCAGGTGAATTTTCGGGGGCATGGCTGCTTGGTAAGTGTGTCCTATTTGTGTGTTATTAAATGTGGCATTAATCTTGTATTTGTTGATATGTTTTTTAAGGATAAATTTACAGAAGCGTACAACTGCCTTTTTCTTGGCTCATATATTAGGAACTTACCCTAAAAATCCTTGTCTCGCTGTGGCCTTCAGAATGTTTTCCCTTTAGTTAGGATGTCTGTAAGTTCCTTGTGCCTAAATATATTGGTTTGGAGTTTATACCCAAGGATCTTTGACCTTTGGCTCCTTTGGGACTATTGGTCTTTAAATGTCAAAGTGGAGTTAAACTGCATACATTGTAGTTTCCAGTGAAATGTGGATAGGGATCTTTGACCTTTGGCTCCTTTGGGACTATTGGTCTTTAAATGTCAAAGTGGACTTAAACTGCATACATTGTAGTTTCCAGTGAAATGTGGATAGGGATCTTTGACCTTTGGCTCCTTTGGGACTATTGGTCTTTAAATGTCAAAGTGGACTTAAACTGCATACATTGTAGTTTCCAGTGAAATGTGGATAGGGATCTTTGACCTTTGGCTCCTTTGGGACTATTGGTCTTTAAATGTCAAAGTGGACTTAAACTGCATACATTGTAGGTTCCAGTGAAATGTGGATAGGGATCTTTGACCTTTGGCTCCTTTGGGACTATTGGTCGTTAAATGTCAAAGTGGACTTAAACTGCATACATTGTAGTTTCCAGAGAAATGTGGATAGGCCCTCCGCAGCATCCTAATTGTAACATGTCTGAAAACTACAAATATATGTAAAATACAAATACCCTTGGCCGTGCAGATGTTTGTTAATTAATTGGTATATAGAAGTGCCATTTTTATTTAGGTGATACCTTAGTGCAATTTTTGTGGGCCCTAATGTGCCCTGTATTTTTTTGGGAACACTTTACCTTACATCATTATGATATCTGTGAAATTTTGGGTGTTGGTTGTGTTGCCTTTTTAATTTTGATTACATTTAATTCTCTGTTTAAGGTGATTCCGGGTACCCACTTCTACCCTGGCTCATGACGCCTGTGCTGCGGCCCCAGGATGCCTCTCAGGAAGCGTATAACCGTGCGCATCGCAAGACCCGGGCTGTTGTGGAGAGGGCCTTTGGTCTGCTGAAGACACGTTTTCGTTGCCTTGACCATACTGGGGGGGCCCTGCAATATGATCCCAAGAAAGTGATCGACATTATAATGGCATGTGCTGTTTTGCACAATTTTGCCATCATGGAACGTGTCCCACGTTATGTGGACAGCCTGCCCTCTTCAGCCGTCGAGGATGAAGCCGAGAATTTTGAGGGGCCCCCCAGTGAGTCTGGCCAATCTGTTCGAGCCAACCTGATCAGCCAGCATTTTAGTTAACTTTTTTCCCTGTCTCACCATTCTGTATGTCTGTGTTATCCTTTTTGAAACATATGTTGTTTTGCCCTAATGTGGCATTACCTCTAAGTAAAACATTTCGACCTTAATTGTTGCCTAATGTATTTCATGTAGTTTCCTTAGCTTTCGCTTTGCATTGTTACACCTCTTCAAACCAAAATTATCTGGTTTAGCCCAAGCTGTTAAAAATGTCTTCCCACTAAAAACGCCACAAGTATTGGAAGTGAAATTTTTGTTTTACTTAGCAAATGAAAAATTATAGTGGTTAACAGAAATCAGTCCACATACATCTGTGGTAACAAATGGATAACATTAAAAAAAACATCGAGCACATCTACACCTGGAAGTGAGTGGCACAACCAAACAAGGACACCCAGTCCAAAGGCCAGCCTAGTCCAGTCATTAATATTGCCTGTGCCCAGGGATATTTGGGCATGGCCATAATGTCACACAAACATGTCTGCAAACAGGAGGAGCACCAACCAAATACATAGGTAAAGCCATAAGTGGCCAGATAAACTCCACATAGACCTATGGCATTGGCTAGTGGCCTTAAGCATTACTCTAAGGAGCTATATGGGAGCAAATACAAAACACAACCTGCCAGAGCAACACAAAATGGATTGTTTGAAACCTCAAAGGACAAGTAAATACAGTGGGGGTTAAGAGAAAAGATGTCCCACACACCCATGGCTTAATAGGGTGGCTGCCCATAATACCCAGGTGGAGGTCCAGGTGGAGGTCCATGGGAATGGGACCTAGCCTGGGCCATGGCAGCATTGTGAATTTGAAACTGCTCCACAATGTTTCTCTGCATATTGGTCATCTCAGCCATGGCTGACTGGATGCCATTACTTGCATTGGCCACGTTGCTGTTGAGGGTACGCAACTCCGCGAGGATGCCCTGTAGACTGGTATGGATGTTCACCATGTCGGCATGCCTTTCCTCACGCTCTGTAACGAGCTGTGCCTGATAAGACTCCCTTTCTTGGGTCCATAATTGAAGCAGGGCACTCTGCCTCCCCTGGGAAATTGTGGGGCGGCGTAATGGCGTCCGCCGCACAATTACCCTGGCTCTTGGGCGTGCCCTGCCGCGTGGTGTCGTACCCTCAACAGCAACCGGCCTGCTTTGCAAATCCTCAGCAGCAGAGTGAACACTGGGGACTGTAGTGTCAGTCTCCCCATGTGCAAGCACAATGGATGGAGATTCACTCTGCTGCTGAGGATTGGCCAGAGAAACATTATGGAGCAGTTCCAAATTGGGACCCAGGGGGAGTTCATCCGACGTGCCCTGTACGGAGACATCATCATCTTCCTCCATGTCCTGGATCTCTTCCATGAGTGTGCGGGTCTGTAGGGACATATAAAAAAAAAAAGGCTAAGTTTGCGTCCCAATTTTGGATTTCAACAGTTTAACACATTCTTAAGCACTTGTTAGTATTTATGCTACTAAATTAACTTACCGAAAATCTCTGATCTGGGCTCCGATGCTGTACGGACCTGGTAGGCATAACCAAACTGGGGGGTGAGTTTACCCTTGCTGAGGGATCATGCTGGGCTGAAGAAGAGAAAAAAAAACCACGTAAACACACACACATAACCTTTTTTTGGATATGTAATCAAATATAGCTCTATTTGTAATATTATTCAACTCTAGAGCAATGGTGACCTTTGTTCAAACCCACGCAAGTTTACATAGGTGCAATGGCTCGGACAAACTGCTAAGTGACCTCAGTTCTAAGTCATGAAGTGTACCCAGTCAGCATCCAACTTTCAGGGCACATTTTTGGATTTAGCCTACCATTCGCTAGGTCCGGCCTACTCAAACAATTGTTTGAAACGCCCATTTAAAGGTATGTGGTGAGAGGTGAATGTCTGGCCATGGTGCTGACGCAGGGGGTGTCTAGTTAAAAATAAAGACACTGGTGGAGGGGCTGGAGATTTCTAAGTGCCAACTAATAAAGGCTGCTTGCCCTTGCTGGGCTGGATGGGCCAGAGCTGAGGGGACAGGGATTGGATGGCTAAAGGGGGGAGTTAACGTATTGATGGTGATGGGATGGATGGAGCCAATCTGTTACAAATGTATGGGCCTTATGTGGGGGGGGGCATGGGGGGACTGTGGCACATGGGCCAGAGCAGGGGCAGCGGGACACGATTGTGGCCAGTGAAAATTTAAATAAGTTACTGTGTACCTTGCAATGCCACTTCCTGGGCAGTACTTCATATTGCAATGCTATGTTTCACGGAGCCATGACATTGGGCAGGAGACCAACCACTACATGGCCGATCAAGGGGGCAGCTCTGAGCACGTCAACACAGAAGTAACTGAGTGCAGGGCTGTCTGGGCAGGGGTCCTTGAATGTGGTGGCAAGGTCCGCATTGGGACCCCGGGCCGCCAGTTGAGTCTCGCTGCTCTTGGTCACATATGTTTGTGGGTGGCTAATTAAATTGTTAACTCAAACACAACTCACACAAGCAAAAGGCAACCCATACATAATGATGTGTGTTTTGTGATTGATTCCAAATATCTCAGTTATCTTGCGAAACTTCATGACTTTAACAATACAATTGGACATTTGAACTTTGCCATAATGGCTGTGGGCCTAAATGTGTGATTCCCAGGGCCAAAAAGAGGACACAAACAGCCACAGTAGTGCGAGGCCAAGCAAGGCAAACCATAGGGGCATCCCGTTAGCTTGTTACTAGTGAACTGTCGATTATTTAGCAAACAGGCAAACATGCAGATTTAAGAGTACTCACCGTGGGTACGGGTCGGTGAGTCTGTGTCCCTTAGACCAGCATGTCCACCGACCGCGACCGGATGGAGAAGTCCAAGCACAATCTCCTCAGCAGGGGTAAACTCCAATTTAGATGGAAAGCCACCGCCAGTTTTCAGGCTGAAAAGAGAAAATTGTTTGGTACTCAGAAAAGGTGCATACAGTACATCCAAAACATTAGATTTAGCGTAAACATTTAGTTACCTGTAATTATGCCTTTTAATTTCTTTTTGCCGTACAGCATACTTCAGATCAGAGATTTTCTTCTGAATTTGGGACACATCTTTCCTCTCTTCCCCCGCTGCATTTACTTGTCGGAGGATGGTTTCAAACAATTCCATCTTGCGCTGCTTGGTGGTGTGTTTTGATTTGCTCCCATAGAGCTCGTCATAGTATAATGTAAGGCCACTAGCCAAT
Organism: Gastrophryne carolinensis; assembly: GCA_027917425.1. NCBI lineage: Eukaryota > Metazoa > Chordata > Amphibia > Anura > Microhylidae > Gastrophryne > Gastrophryne carolinensis. The sequence continues at coordinate 611,358,726 of CM051234.1, forward strand.
GCCATATTTTGGTCATGGGAGAATCTCCCACTCAACTGGCCGCGGCGCAATGTGCGGCCAGATGGTTGGCTTGGCTGCTCCTCCATGTGTGCAGACACATGTGGTGACATTATGGCCTGGGGCTGGGTAGGGGAATGGCCGGATTGGTGGCTTCCCAATGACTGGACTGGACTGGCCAAGGGACTGGGTGTTCTTGCGTGGCTGGCCACCGAACTTCCAGGTGTAGATGTGGTCATGGGGGCAATTCGGGGCCCTCTTGGGGGGCTAGGTTCCCGGCTGGTGCCAGGTCGTGGGCTCTGTTCCCGGCTGGTGCCAGGTCGGGGGCTTCTGGCCCTGGATTGGGTTCGTCGGGCCCTGTAGGGGCTTCTGGCCCTGGATTGGGTTCGTCGGGCCCTGTAGGGGCTTCTGGCCCTGGATTCTGTTCTTCTGGGCCTGTCGGGGCTTCTGGCCCTGGATTGGGATCTGCGGGCCATGTAGGGGCTTCTGGCCCTGGTTTGGGATCTGCGGGCCCTGTCGGGGCTTCTGGCCCTGGTTTTGGATCTGCGGGCCCTGTCGGGGCTTCTGGCCCTGGATTCGGTTCTTCTGGGCCTGTCGGGGCTTCTGGCCCTGGATTGGGATCTGCGGGCCATGTAGGGGCTTGTGGCCCTGGTTTGGGATCTGCGGGCCCTGTAGGGGCTTCTGGCCCTGGTTTTGGATCTGCGGGCCCTGTCGGGGCTTCTGGCCCTGGATTCTGTTCTTCTGGGCCTGTCGGGGCTTCTGGCCCTGGATTGGGATCTGCGGGCCATGTAGGGGCTTCTGGCCCTGGTTTGGGATCTGCGGGCCCTGTCGGGGCTTCTGGCCCTGGTTTTGGATCTGCGGGCCCTGTCGGGGCTTCTGGCCCTGGATTCTGTTCTTCTGGGCCTGTCGGGGCTTCTGGCCCTGGATTGGGATCTGCGGGCCATGTAGGGGCTTCTGGCCCTGGATTGGGTTCGTCGGGCCCTGTAGGGGCTTCTGGCCCTGGTTTGGGATCTGCGGGCCCTGTAGGGGCTTCTGGCCCTGGTTTTGGATCTGCGGCCTCTGGATGGGCTTCGGGGCCTGGATGGGGTTCGGGCCCTGGATGGGGTTCGGGCCCTGCTGCGGGGCATGGGTTTCCGAACTGCCCTACTTGAAGGCATGGCCGGTGTGGGCTCACTGGTGCTGCCTGTTCTGGGGGCAGAGGTGGTGGGTGCTGCAGTTGCCAGCTTTTTGGCTGCAGGAGGGGCACGAGGCTTGGGGCCCCTTTTTTGGGTACCTGAGGGTCCAGGGTCCCTTGGTGGGGCCGAGGTGGGAGTCTTGGATCTCAGTTTTCGGCCAGCTTGCTGGGACCTTGTGGTGGGGCCCTCCGCGGTCTTGCTTGCCTGGGGTCGCTTGCTCATCGCCTTTTTTGGTGCCATCGTACAGAAATGCTCAAAGAGAATGAGCTTGGGGGGAAAGGACCTTTAAATAATGAGCCCAGCGTGTGACGCCTATGCGCACGACTACGCGCTCGTACGAACGTACGTTCGAGCGGAACCAGGAAACCGCTGGGGTTTCACTTATCTGCTGCCTGGAAGAAGACTAAAGATGGCGCCCACTATCTTCACCCGTCAACAGGAAGAGATCCTCATGCTGGTAAGTGGCTGCCTGTGCATTTTAATAGAATAGTCAATGATGGCCTAAATGTAAATGATGCGTTGGGAACTAGTTTGGGGTCTCTTAATGTTTAATCACTGGCTCCTCACACTTCATCCTCAAGGGCCGAGCCTGGCCACGTTTTCACCTGTCTATGCTGATGTCCTAATTCGGCCAATTGCTCCGGCTTAGCAACAGTTAATTAACCTGTGGAGTAGCGGGGCGAGCTGTCAAACCTGGCCTGTCTCGGACATTGATGCGGATGTTTGCGGAACACTGTTTTCCTAAGCCATAAAAACACAACGGGAAGCCACACACGTGGTCCAAAAGCCTAAGCATTAGGCTACATCTTGGATGTTTAAACCATCCTAACATGCCATAGATGCAGGTGGCCTGATTCTTGATGTTGGCTATTATCTGTATGTACATGGTGTGTGATACATATAACATAAGACCAGACTGTCAATCACAGTCAACGTCCTCTTTAAGGCACTCCCCAAAAATGGCGGCCATTCGAAATGTGTGTGTTAATGACATTAAATACTCAACTTGTGATGCAACACATATGGGTCTGTGTGTAAAAGTAAAAGCTCTGTGTCCATTATGTTTTTCAGATCATGCTTCAGCGCCGGTATGACTTCGCGCCCAATGTGTGCGAGAAAAGGGACATCGCCCGGGAGATCATCGCCGAGATCCACCGTGTGACCAGCACCACCTTCACTCACACCCAGATAATGCAGCATTGGTCGGACCTGAAGCGTCTGCACATGCCCCGGGTGCGGAGGTTTTTTGGGATCCATTTCCCAAGTAAGTACAAAGCAATTGCATGGTATATGTTCCAAATGTCTAAGTTATGCCTTTATTTATAATGACTTTTCTTTGGTAGTGTTGGAAATGGATTTCAGAATTCGCCGCACCCGGAGACGTACAGGCCGACCAGTGCTGCATGACTCTGCATCTGTGAGTGAAGGTGGTGGATCTCCCGGGCGACGGACCTACCCCTCCTCTGTGGCCTCCTCAGACCAGCCCCTGGACCTTACCACAGAGGAGGGGCCAAGGCGCGTGGGCGTGGAGTCATACCTGGCCACGCATGGGGAAGGCTCTGGTATGTCACTCTTCATGTATAGGCACAAAGATATACATGGCAGGCCAAAAACTAAGTTATCCTTTATTATGTATTTGTAGAAGCTTCAGGAGCGGGTGAGATAGTGGAGGAGGAGGCAGCAGAGATGCTTGAAGTCGATCCTGGCGAAGGTGAGTGATGTCAGCCAGACTGGGAGCCAGATATGTTGGGGATAGTGACTCTCTACAAATACTAACCAAATGTCACATGTTTCTCCAGGGACTTCTTCACAGCAGAGCCAGGACCAAGGGCAGCCTGTTGGCCCCAACCAGCCATCTGTCGGCCACCAACTCCGTAAGTCTCCATGCCATTATTCATATTAATGTTTGGTTAGCTAATAACACACACATAACTAAAGGCGTAGCCAATGTGTAGTTCACACTTTCATGTGGGCACTTCGTTAGCGTAAAGAGGACCCAAACTAGTATTAAGAACCAAAGACTTAGCCATCACACTGTACCTACAGATTAGAAACATGGAAAAACACCCTTCACCCATCTAATGCATGTTATTAGACAGACCAAAACCAATATTGGGGAAGATGGAATGCACAATATTTACAGGCAGCATGGGATACAGATTGAAATAAGGAAGGTGCTGCCATGCATTGTGGGAGTGATGACCTTTCCCTCCACCCAGCTATGCTCTGGATTCCCAACGCACCACTGTAACCTACTCCCCTGTACTTTATCCAACTCTCCACTCCTCATTAAGTGTTATGCTTCAGAGTCCAGATGGCGGCGCTGTAATCCCAAAAAAGCCCTAAATAACTTTGAGGTGGTGCAGAATCATTTGTGAATATTTTTTGGTTTTCAGTAAATAATGTGGAAGGTCCGGGTTAAGGAGTTTAAACACTTACCTGTGGGAAATGCATTAACTGTATCCCTTTGAAGAAGGACATATGTCATGCATTTACATGTATTTGATTAACCCTAAATCTATTTCCAGCATACAAACCGGTCTGGGAGTCCTATTTATGTTTCTTTCTCTATTGGTTACAGGGATGATCCCCCAAACCTTGGCCGGAAAAAAAAAAAGAATTAAGGAGTTGGTGGCCGAGCTGCTGGCCATACAGGCGACGTTGGGGCCAACAGATGATGAAGACGAGGAGGATTAGTGCCCTTGGTCCTGGCTCCTTTCTTCAAGTTGTTTGTAAATTTTACCACATTTTAAAACTTGGTTTATTGTTTTGGGTAAAAACCAAAAAAGTTGTTTTTAAAAAAAAAAAAAAAAAAAAAAAAAAAAACAAAGGTGTTTTCCTGTAAAAAAAATACAAAATTTTTTATAAGTGTTTTTACTTGGCCAAAAAAAAAAAAAGTTTTTACAATTATTGCAAAAAAAACTAAGCAAATATTTTAAATAAATTATATTTTAAGCCTTCCGAAATGTGTCTTTTCTAATATGCACACACCCAAAAAATTACACAAACCAGAAACAACACACTTAGAAACATATAGACATATGTAAATTATGTGATATTCTTACGTTTTAGGGACCGATAAATGAAGTGGGATGCAAGCGCTAAGGGGTTTAGGTAAGTTTGAGGGACCGAGACATGAAGTTGGATGCAAGCGCTAAGGGGTTTAGGTAAGTTTGAGGGACCGAGAAATGAAGTTGGATGCAAGCGCTAAGGGGTTTAGGTAAGTTTGAGGGACCGAGAAATGAAGTTGGATGCAAGCGCTAAGGGGTTTAGGTAAGTTTGAGGGACCGAGAAATGAAGTTGGATGCAAGCGCTAAGGGGTTTAGGTAAGTTTGAGGGACCGAGAAATGAAGTTGGATGCAAGCGCTAAGGGGTTTAGGTAAGTTTGAGGGACCGAGAAATAAAGTTGGATGCAAGCGCTAAGGGGTTTAGGTAAGTTTGAGGGACCGAGAAATAAAGTTGGATGCAAGCGCTAAGGGGTTTAGGTAAGTTTGAGGGACCGAGAAATAAAGTTGGATGCAAGCGCTAAGGGGTTTAGGTAAGTTTGAGGGACCGAGAAATAAAGTTGGATGCAAGCGCTAAGGGGTTTAGGTAAGTTTCTGGTTGAGGGTGCGCATGCGCAAGATCTTATAAACATACGAACGCACGAATCTAAGAGGCCAAAAACCAATGAAAACCAGAGGCAAACGCAAGTAATTGGAAGAGGTTGACGATGGAAGCAGCCGAAAAAACAGGCTGCCGCCGCAACAGGTGAGCACATGAACGTGATTTTTACGATTGGCAACTGACTGAGGCAAGTTCGGGAGATATCATACGAACGGACGTATCTTTTAGGATAGAAACGTATTTGCTTATTGAATCACTCGCAAGTTCATACGAACGCACGAGCGGACGTAAAAAATAGGATGATCGTGAGCCAAATCCAAGCTGTTACATGTTTCTTTGAATCAACCCATATGTCTGCGAACCACACTCTTCTTGGCCACCTGGGAGCCACCAGGAATGCTAGCACCCCTTCCTGAGCTATCTTGCGCAGAACCATGCCCAAAAGGGGGAATGGGGGAAAGACATACAGGAGCTGAAAGTCCTACCATGACATTGCTAGAGCATCTGTGGCCAAGGCCAGAGGGTGCTGGGACAGGAAGACAAAGGCCGGGAGCTTGCGATTGTGACGGGACGCAAACAGATCCACATCTGGTTGGCTCGAATGGTGACATAGAGAGTGAAACACCCTGTCGCAGAGGGACCATTCTCCCAGGCGAGAGGTCCCCCTGCTCAGAGAGTCTGCCTGCAGATTCTCCACCCCCGGAATGTACACAGCTGATATGCAGGGAACATTGTCCTCCGCCCAGGACAGGATCAGAGACACTTCCTTGAGGGCCCCCTTGCTCCGGGTCCCTCCCTGATGATTGATGTAGGCAACCGCCGTCTGGTTGTCCGAGCGTACCTGAACAGGCTGGTCCCGAAGGTGTTGGGTCAAGTGAGCCAGAACCAACCTGATCGCCCTCAGTTCCAGAATGTTGATGTCTGCCTCCTGAGGGCCCCACCGTCCTTGGAACTGTAGGGACTTCCAGAAGCCCCCCCCCCCCCCCCCCCAACCTGTCAGACTGGCATCTGTGGTGACCGTCTCCCAGCAGGGGGCCAAAAAGGATCTGCCCGCCAACAGGTTCCTGGAATCCAGCCACCACAAGAGGGACCGCCTGGCTAGGGGGGACAGAACAAGGACCTGGTCCAGGGACGCAGGATCCTTGTCCCATACTGACAAGAGGTGGAGTTGCAGAGGCCTCATGTGAAACTGGGCATAAGGAACCGCCTCGAAGCACGACACCATCAGGCCCACCAGCAGCATCCCCTGCCTGATGGAGGGATGAGGGCAAGAGAGCAGGGACTGAACCTGCACCAGCAGACTGTCCACCTTCTGCTGAGGAGGAAAAATCCTTGCCTGAACTGTATCCAGATTCATTCCCAGGAAGGGCGTCACCAAGGAGGGAGACAGGGAAGACTTGGGATAGTTGATCACCCAGCCAAATGACTCCAGAGTGGACACCACTCTCTGAGTATCCAGCTCTGCCTGATGGAGGGACTGAGAAGTGATGAGAATGTCGTCCAAATATGGCAGCACGCGAATGCCCTGAGCAGAGCCATCACCCCTGCCAGCACCTTGGTGAACACTCTGGGAGCTGAAGTGAGACCGAAGGGCAATGCCACAAATTGGTAGTGCTGATCCTCAAGAGCGAACCTGAGGAACCTTTGATGACCTGGAAAAACAGGAATATGAAGGTAAGCATCCTTGATGTCCACAGAGGTCATGAAATCCCCTGGACACAGGGAACTGATAGCAGAGCTATTTCCATGCGAAAGCGCCTGCACCTGACAAATTTGTTGAGAATCTTCAAGTCCAGGATTGGCCTGACTGACCCATCTCTTTTGGGCACGGTGAAAAGGTTGGAATAGAACCCCTTGACCCTTTCTCGTAAGGGGACCTGACAGATGACCCCCAGCTCCAGAAGGCTTTGCACCGCCAGAATTAGAGCCCGAGCTGACATGGGGTCCTGAGACATCCGGGATCTGATGAATCTTGGGGGGGGGGGGGGCAGGCAGCAAAGTATCTTGTAACCGGAGGACACTACCTCCTGAATCCACAGGTCTGAAACATGAAGCCTCTAGACGTGAGCAAAATGCTGAAGCCGTCCCCCCACCCGGATGGGCGCCCCTTCATGCCTGAGGGGGCTTGGGAAAAGACTTAGGCTTGGAGCCCCAGGATGTGCCAGGGCATCCACGTCCTCTGCCCCTTCCCCAGAAATCTCCTCGGGCTCCAGTAAAGGAGACCCCCCTCCCCTGTCTGGATCCACGGTAGGGGGAAGAAAAGGAGCCTTGGCCCCGAAAGGGCCTAGCCTGCCTCCTGCACTGGGGTGACCTGCCTCCCTTAGCAAACAGGTCCAGGCGGTCCCCAAACATGCGTAGTCCTTTGAAGGGAAACCCAGTGAGAGCCTTCTTGGCAGCGGGGTCAGCTGCCCACTGGCGCAGCCAAACCGAGCGGCGTATAGCCACCACAAGGGCAGAGGCTCTGCCACACATCCTAATGGTATCATCCAAGGCAGAGAGGACATAAGTCACAAAAACCTGACAACGAGAGAGTGCATTAAACTCTTCACTAGACCCATCATCAGGGGCACCATCTAGGACACTTCTAAGCAGGGTCCTAATAGCCACCACTGTAATGGCAGAGGCACAAACCGGGCACAGCGCCGTCCCCACACAGGCAAAGGCATGGGACGCCAGCTGATCAATACGCCGGTCCTCACTATCCCACAGCGTAGTAGAGTCAGGGGAATGCATGACAGAGGTGTTAGATAACCCTAGGACCGGGGCATCCACCTCTGGAGGGGATGACCAGCGCTTCACCACATCAGCAGGAAAGGGATACCTCTTATCCCAACTCTTAGGGACTCTGGGGAGCCTGCTAGGATGCTCCCATTCCTTGAGCACGAGATTATTAAAATGGGCTTGCTCAGGAAACTCTAAACGTGGCTTAGCAGTATGAAACAATTCCCCCTGCTGCCTAGGGGCCGCAACCGGGGGAGAGATTGACAGTACCTCAAAAATCTGAGCCAACAGCCTATCAGTGTCATCTGGGGCCCAGGGGTCAGAGCCAGAATCATCATGACCCCTGGGCCTCTCATCAGATGACCCCGAGTCAGAGAACAACTCCCCTTCTTCCAAGGGGGTAGCCAGACAATGCAAAGAACTCTTCAGCCTCCATAGGGAAAAGAGTGACATCAGGTGTCAAGTGCCGCTTCTTAGCAGAGGCCTTACACGCCATGGTATTAGCAAGCAACACTAGCCAGTCTAGCAGACACATCGAGCTGGTATGAGTTGGTATGCAACTCAATGGGAGTCAAATTCAAGCTTGGGGGAGTTGGTGAAGCCATACAAGGCGTAGGCCCAGCCGCAGGTAAACCAGGCTGCAGCGCAAGCACCTGCTGGGCACAAGTTATACAGACCTGCACATTGTCAGCACTAGTAGGGGACACCCCACAAGTTACACACAGCCGGGCTTGTCCCAAAGGAACCCCGAGCACATTATCCTGAGACGCCTCCATATGGTGATTATAGTGGCACAATAGGCCGACAGGGATTCACGCTATAAAGCAACCTGGGATGCCCCAATATCCCGCTAGGGAAGTGGGAGGAATTAGCACATTAGTCCTCACAAGTTTAATAACTGATAAGAGAGGTAGGGCCGGGAGAAACCAATGGAGTTCGACCCGCCTGAAAGACATAAGCGAAGAGAACCCCATAAGCGACATGGATAACAACATAGGGTAAATAAACCGCCCGCGAGGGCACTAACGGACCGCGGTAGGTAGATGCCAGCCACGCAGCAGACAGAATCCAAAGAAAAATGGTGCCAGGTATACCTCGAGGGGCGGGCCGCGGAGACAGTGACGCGAAACGCACCATCCGCAGCCCCCCCCCCCCAGAAGAGCGCGAAACAGCACACATGACAAGCAGCCAATGAAAGCGCATCAGCGCCTGAGGTAATGCCGCCGCCAACCACGAACACAGTGGAAGCCCACCTGCGGCAGCGGCATGTTCAAACCTCAACCAGTGCAACCAAGTCATTGTGTGGGACCGAACAAAAATCAACCAGCACACCATCCAAGTGAAGCACCAACGCATACACACAGACACCCCCCCCCCCAGGGCTACAAGGGAGAGCGACGGAGGACGGTGGCCACTTAACGTAGGGCCCACCGATAGACAGGGGCAATAGTGCGGGAGGGGCATCCCATAGAGGCTCACCATAAGCCTATACCGCCTACCCTTTGGTGGGGAAGCACCTGACAGCGGTGATGCCTACCATCACCCAGACCAGCGCAGCCAAGTCTGGGAGGCACATTAATAATGGAATGGGTGGGAATAGTCCTACAGGGCCGCAGGCTAATAGCCACGCTTACCTGCGAGGAGAGCCATCTTCTTGTCCTTCGCAGTCCAGACTGCAGAGAAATTCTGGGGAATGTGGGAGGTCCCCGGGTATTTGAGGGGTCGGGAGGAGCCAATTTCGCGGTCTCTGCAGTCCAGCGACCATCTGGCGGAATAATACCCAAGAGTAAAGAATCTTCTCTGGAGCAGGACGTACTGTATACTAAGAATATTAATTTTTTCAAGGCAGGTTAATGGCTTTCCCAGCTTTAATGCTTTCGATGTAATGGACGTTTAGCAAAAACTAAAGTCGCAGGGGCGTGGTGCTGAGGGAGCAGCTCCACATACAGTAAAAGGCACTTAGAGAAACAAGATACAAGTGACTTCACACTCCTAGAATAACGCCAAGTGATTGCAAGCAGGACGCTGAGGCCAATGGCTAGATTGCATATTGTATATAGAACCAGGTCTTCAAACGGAAGGAGAGAGCGCCGCAGCACAGACCACGGAATTACTGCAGAGAATATGAAAGCAAGGCTTCCTTGTAATCTAGGCTGGGGCTTGCTCCTCTACTACATAACCTTCCACTCCTTCACTTTGCGGTGTGTAACCTGTGTTCTGCAGATGCCTCAGCATTCCAGACAGGAAAAAAATAAACATTCCTATGACCAGCAATGTGCGAGATTATATGTCTGTGCTAAGGAACATCTGTAATTTGCAGTGGTGGGAATATAAATCATAAGTCTATTTTATATACAGTATGAACTCTCCTTAGAAGGTTCATTCACACTTGAGTTAAAGCCACGCTCCATGGAAATACGTAAACCCTGCTCACCCAGAACGTGAAAGAGGTTTTACCAAGCGGGTGTGCTGTTGTGTGCACCATGGCTCGAGAGGGGGCAGAAGGCTCGGAAGCAGAGCCGGATTGAGTGTGGTGGAGGCCCCTGTGCACAAAATCTGGTGGAGGCCCCAGATACAATATGAACTCTCCTTAGAAGGTTCATTCACACTCGAGTTAATGCCACGCTCCGTGGAAATACGTAAATAGTGCTCGCACCAGATTGTATGGGGCGAGCCGTTTGTATACTACAGAAAGAGTAGTAGATACTTGGAACAAACTTCCAGCAGAGGAAGTTGAAAATTTGACAGTCAGTGAATTTAAACATGCCTGGGATAAGCACACATCTATCCTAAGATAAAGAGAACATACAGTACATACATGAGGGAAGACTAGATGGAGCGTATGGTCTCCTTCTGCCGTCAACCTTCTATGTTTCTATGTTGTATAGGAGATTTTACCAAGAAGGTCCTGTTCCCGTGCCGTTGTGTGCACCATGGTTGGAAAGGGGGCAGAAGGGTCAGTTGCAGGGCCGGATTAAGTGTGGTGGAGGCCCCTGGGCACAAAATCTGGTGGAGGCCCCAGATACAGTATTTATTTTTCTTTTAAAATAATAGTCCAGCCAAGTAACTGATTGGTGGTTGTCCGCCTACTTCCTGGAACGTCAGATCGAGTCCCTTGTGCCACCCTGCCATTTTGGGCAGGGGGTTGTGTAGTCGCCCAGCTGGTCCAGCAGAAAACCGTTCCGTGCATTGAGCTGCCAGTGGCTGTGCTTGCTGGCTTATGTGCAGTGAGCAGCTGCTGATTGACAGCTCTGCACGCACCCATCACTGTAGCATTGCTGATGGTGGCTTTGCTGCTCTAGACACTCCATCCTGCCTTGTGGTGGCTTTGGCTGCAAGTTTGCATAAACAAAAAAAAGAAGGCTTGCCCAGGTGCGGGGGGCGGGATGGGGGAGGTTTGTCCAACTGCCTCCAGTGCTCTGTCGGCGTCCCCCCGGCCAATCAGACCAAAGACTGAAAACCTCCTGGACCAGACCATAACCCAAAGGTTGGGGGCGGCCACCTTTGCAGGGCAAGTGGTGGAAGCCCCTTGAGCCCCCCTCATAATCCAGCCCCGGTCAGATCGCACAGAAGGCAAACCCCTGCAGGACAAAACGCTCTTTCTCTGGCCAACAAGAAGCTCTTATTGTCCTCCACGTGGGGAGTCATTTCAAACATCAAGTTCTAGCTTCCTGTAACAGGAATGGCTGTGACAGAGACAGGTAGGTTAAAGTGATCCTATACCCAGATAGGACGTCTATGTCATCACCTTCTATACCCAGTCCAGTGTCCCAAAACAGCCTGTGTTCCTTTTTTTTTTTTGTTTACTAATGCCTTTGCCCAATATTCATAAAGACACTGACAGGAAGCTGTAGGAGGTTGAATGGCGGCCATATGCTCATTCATTCAGTTGCAAGATAAAAGGTCACATCATTCTGCTCCATGATGCTGAGATGCCAGAACAAGGTGCGTATCCTAAGACCCAGTAGGAGGGTGCAGGGCATTGGGATGCCCCTAGGAAAGCTTTTACTTGACCCTTAGTCTTAAAGGAGCACTATCGTGAAATTGTTGAATTGCTGTGGCACCTCCCGGCTCCCTATAAAAACGGGATTAACCATAGAGTTCCCAGCGTAGACGAGCAGTGAGACAAGAAGCCGGGAGAGAATAAAGGAAAGAATGTAACAAAGGTAAGAAAACTCCAATTTAACTTGGAACAATCACCATAAAGAGGCAACCAAGAACAACGATAACAAGGGTGGGGCGAAGCGGGCTGTGCCATGCAAGAACAAAAACAATTCTACAGGTGAGTACTCACAGAATTGCTTTTTTCTTTAATGCATGGCACGGCCCGCTTCGGTATTCTTAACAGTTGGGACATCCAAAAGCCGTGACCCAAAGAGCAACGGCCAGTAGTTCAAGTCACTACCGCCTGAAGCATCTTGGGGCCAAAAGCAGCATCCACTGAGGCCTTAACATCCACTTTGTAAAACTTGGAAAAAGTATGAACAGAAGACCAAGTAGCGGCTTTGCAAACTTGTTCAACAGAAGCTTAGTGCTGAAAAGCCCAAGAGGCACCAATAGCACGAGTGGAATGAGCAGTATTTTTAAAGGGAGGATTCTTTCCCTTAGCAGAATAGGCTTGAACCACCGCCTGACGGATCCACTTGCTGATAGTGGATTTAGCCGGAGGCAAACCCTTTCTTGTTCCAGAAGTGAGAACAAACAGAGCATCAGACTTCCTGAAAGACTCTGTAGCAACCAAATAAAACTTCAGAGCCCTAACCACATCCAGAGAATGCAGTGTCCGCTCCTTGGAATTAGCAGGATTAGGGCACAATGAAGGCAAGACGATGTCCTGATTGAGATGAAAGGCAGACACAACCTCAGGAAAGAAGTCAGGCTTAAGCCGAAACACCACCTTATCCTGATGCCTCTCAAAATAAGGAGGCTTGATGGAAAGCGCTGCCAGCTCAGAAACTCGCCTTACCGAAGTGATAGACACCAAAAAGGCTACCTTAAGAGTCAAGATAGGCAAGGCGGCCTCATGGATAGGTTCAAAGGGAGGCCCCTGCATAGCAGACAAAACTAGATTCAGATCCCAGACTGGAAGCAAAGGCTTACGGGGTGGACGCACATGAGAAACTCCTTGGAAAAAAGTTTTGACCAGCCGGTGATTGGCAAAAGATCTTTGGAAAAAAATTGCCAGAGCTGAAACATGGCCTTCAAAGGTACTAAGTTGAAGGCCCAAATCTAAACCATGTTGCAAGAATTTCAAAATCCTGGGAATAGAAAAAACCCTACAGGGAAGAGACTTGGACTCACACATGGCAATGTAAGCATGCCAGACCCTGCAATAGATGGAAGATGAGGACTTCTTCTTAGCCCTAATCATGGTATCAACAACAGATGCAGGTAATAACCCCTTTTCCTTCAAGATGGAGGTTTCAGCAGCCAAGCAGTTAAAGCCAGCGTTTGTAAATTGGGATGGCATAGCTGCCCCTGAGTGAGGAGATCTGGGCAAGACGTACCGGTCTACTGCCAACGTCTGCGAACCAAACCCTTCTTGGCCAACAAGGGGCCACCAGGATGGCTGGTACCCGCTCTTGGACTATCTTGCGCATGACCCTGCCCAGGAGAGGGAACGGAGGGAACACATAGAGAAGCCGAAACTCCATCTAAGGAATTGCCAAGCGGTGACACAGGGAGAGAAACAATTGGTTGTTAAGGGACCATTCCCCCAGACGAGACGACCCCCTGCTCAGGGAGTCCGCCACCTGGTTCTCCACCCCCGGAATGTAGATCGCTGAGATGCAGGGAACATGCTGTTCCGCCCAAGACAGTGTCAGGGACACTTCCTTGAAGGCTCACTTGCTCCGAGTTCCTCGCTGATGATTGATGTAGGCAACCGCCGTCTGATTGTCTGAGCGGATCTGAACAGCCCGACCCTGAAAGTGAGTGGTCAGGCGAGAGAGAACCAACCTGATCGCCCTCAGTTCCAGGACGTTGATGGAAGCATGGGCCTCTTATGGGCCCCACCGACCCTGGAACCTCAGGGACTTCCAGAAGCCTCCCCAACCGGTCAGACGGGCATCTGTGGTGACGGTTTCCCAGCACGGGGTCCTGCCCCAGAAGGTTCCTGGAGTCCAGCCACCACGAGAAGTACCGACTGGCCAGAGGGGACAGAGCAAATTCCTGATCCAAGGACACAGGGTCCCGATCCCAAACTGACAAGAGGTGCAACTGAAGGTGTCTCATGTGAAACTGAGCAAAGGGGACTGCCTTGAAGCAGGACACCATGAGGCACACCAACTGCATCCCCCTGATGGATGGAGGGATGAGGGCACGATAGCAGAGCCCGAGCCTGCATCTGAAGACCCCCCACCTTCTGCTGAGGGAGGTATATCCTGGCCTGAGATTTATCCAGAGTCATGCACAGAAAGGACCTCACCAAGGACGGGGACAGAGAGGACTTGGGATAGTTGATCACCCAGCCAAAGGACTCGAGAGTGGAGGTCCCCGTCTGAGTGTCCTGCTCGGCCTGAGGCAAGGACTTGGCCACAATCAGGATGTCGTCCAGGTAAGGAAGGATGCGGATGCCCTGGTTCCTTAGCAGAGCCATCACTCCCGCCAGTACCTTGGTGAATACCCGAGGTGCCGAGGTGATACCGAAGGGTAAGGCCACAAACTGGTAATGCTGATCCTCCAGCGCGAACCTTAGAAATCTCTGATGACCTGCGAAGATAGGCACATGAAGATAAGCATCCTTGATGTCCACAGTGTTCATGAAGTCTCCGAATGGGCCTCAGAGAGCCGTCATTTTTGGGGATCGTGAAGAGATTGGAATAGTACCCCTGACACCGTTCTTGATGGGGCACCGAACAAATGACTCCTGACTCTAGCAGGCTTTCAACCGCCAGATGCAACCCCTGGGCAGATAGGCGGTTTAAAGACATCCGCGACCTGAGGAATCTTGGGGGGGGGGGGGGGGCAGGCTGCAAACTCTATCTTGTAACCGGAAGACACCACCTCCTGTATCCAACGGTTTGAGACGTGAACTCTCCAGACGTGAGCAAAGAGCAGTAGCCATCCCCCCCACCTGGATGGGTGAGGGCGCCCCTTCATGCCTGAGGGGGCTTGGGAGAGGGTTTGGGCTTGAAGTTCCAGGAGAGACCGGGACGACCGCGGGGTCTGCCACGGCCCCAAGAATCTCTACGACCACTGGGGAGGAGTGAGCCCCTGCCTCCTCTGGGAGCACAAAAGGAGGAGAGGGGGCAGAGGACCCCCGAAAGGGCCGAGACTTCCTCCTACGCTGAGGCAACCTGCCATCCTTAGCTAAAACATCAAGACGTTCCCTAAAGAGCCGCAGCCCCCGCGAAAGGGAGACCAGTAAGAGCCTTCTTAGCAGCAGCGTCAGCTGCCCACTGGCGCAACCAGACAGAGCGGCGCATAGCCACCAAGAGCGCAGAGGCCCTGCCGCTCAACCGCACAGCATCATCTATAGCCTGGAGGATAAAGGCCACAAAATCAGAGCAAACCAAGAGAGTCCTAATCTCTTCACCCCCTCTACAAGCTGAAGCGCCATCAAGGAGGCGCTTGAGCAGTGACTTAAAGGGCAATAGCCGTAATAGCTGCGACGCAGACCGGGCGTAAGCCAGCCCCCACAGGTAAAGGCATGGCAGGCCAGCTGATCCATGCGCCTGTCTTCACCGCCCCGCAGAGTGGTAGTGTCCGGGGAAGGCATGACCGAAGTATTGGACAAGCCTAGCACGGGAGCGTCCACTTCCAGGGGAACTGACCAACAAGATCAGCAGGAAAGGGATACCTTTTATCCAAACCCTTGGGCATAGCAGGTAGCTTGTTAGGACATTTGATGCTTTAGCACCAAGGAAATGAAATGTTCCTGCTCTGGGAACTCCAGACGTTGTCTAACAGGACGAAAAAGCTCCCCGTTTCCTTTTAGCCTCCACAGGTGGGGCAATGTGCAAAATTTCAAAAATGTGAGACAGTAAATTACCAATGTCATCAGGATACCATGGATCCCCTGATTCAGGGTCACTGTCACAAACCTCCTGTTGGTCCCCAGAGGAGAGGAGTCAGAGTCCGGAGGCAGTTCCCCTTCCTCTAAGGAATAACGTCCAGCAGTGACATCAAATTCTTCATACTCCTCTGTAGAGCGTGAGGGAGTTGAAGTCAGGTGCCGCTTCTTGCCCAAGGCCTTCCTAGGAACAGACCTGGCAAGCTGCCTCTCGAAACTGGCCACCCGCATAGCCAAATCAGAGTGTGATGCCCTGCTAATATCCCCTTCACTAGGGCCCAATGGCAGGAGCGGGGGAGTAGGTGAAGCCGAGGGACGCGAAGCAGGCAAACCAACTTGGAATGCAAGGACACTTTCAGCGCACGGCACGCACACAGTGACACTGTTGCTCACCGGGGATACCCCACACATGGAACACAGCCGGGCTTGCCCCAAAGGGCCCCCAAGCACACTATCCCCAGAAGCCTCCATATGGTGATTAACCACAATAGGCCAGCGGTGGGTAAAGGCTATACAAGAGCCACCCGGGTTGCCCTCCTGCGTGGTGCACCTAGAAGACAGTGAAGGGGGGATCAGAGGGAGGAAGGAGTGGAGCCGGGAGAAGCCACAACCCAATGGTATCCCGCCTGAAAGACATAAGTAAAAAGGACACATGAGCATCCCGTAGCGCATACACCCCTAATGTAATAACCCCCCCCAAGGGGGACTCACGGACCAAAGACACCGGAGGAAGGAGTGCTGCAGCCAGGAAGAGAGAAAACCAGACGCGCAGCTCAATCAAAATGGCGCCGGCAGAGGTACCTCGAGGGGTGGGCCACAGGGAGACGGCGCTCACGTGACCAGGCCGGCACCTCAGGTGATAGCGCCCACAGCCGCGGAGCGCAGTACAAAGCGGCGTGGCCGCTAAAAACACCCAAAAAAAAACACCACAGAAATAACTACTCGCCGCCACCCTCCCCGAACAGAGTCAGAGAGGGGGGGGGGGTGGAAGAGAGAGAGACGACAAGACAGCGGCAAGCAGCCATGGCCAGGGAGGGGGGAGGGGAGGGACCCCAAAAGGAAAATAAGGGGACATAGTTCCCAGGCAACTCACCCGCTCAGAAGCCGTCCTAGGCCCAGAGACCGAACTCCGCATCCCTAATAGGCTCACCATAAACCCATGGCCGGCTACCCTTTGTGGTACAGGGATCTGCGGCTTGGAGCAGCGCTCCAGGAGCACTTGACCCTAGTGCTCTTCTACCTTCACCCGATCTGTCAGCCGAGGCTGGGAGGCAGTGAGGGTCCAGAAACGGATGGAAATAGACATGCAGGGCCGCAGGCTTGGTTGCCCCGCTCACCTGCGCAAGAGAGCTAGCCATCTTCTAACTTCGCAGTAGCACTACAGAGGAAACACTGGGAACTCTATGGTTAATCCCATTTTTATAGGGAACCAGGAGGTGCCACAGCATTCTGCAGTACCACTGCGCCACCTTGTGGCGGAATAACCCAACTGTTATGAATACCGAAGTGGGCTGTGCCATGCATTAAAGAAAAACCAGATCGCCCATATAAAAAGTCACCTTTCCTGCAGGCACGGGTTCTCGTTCAATCGGGAGTGACAGATCATCTATGGCCTGCTCTAAAGAAATTATGAAAATGTAGCTATGTAGGGGGCACATATAAAAATCTGAAAATTGTTTGGGGCATTGAATTCATTAGAATAATTTCTTCCACCCCAGACAGTCTCTGTGAAATGCATTTTGTTCTCTATGGTGAGGAAATATGAGACTTTTTTTTTTCTCCAAAACTTCCCAAAAACATGTAGAGCATGTGTGTGACCCCACCATGTGTCCTGGTCTCTGCTCCGCTCCCAGCATATTCAATCACCATCAAACTGGAGACATTGTGTTATTTCTTCTGCTCGCCTGTAATGAATCCCAGAGAACCCTGATTAATATTTAAGTCTGCGGCATCCAGGACCGCCCCAACAATACTGCTTACCCCAAGGGTTACTCAAGGCGTCACTCTGAGGGTATTTATTTTGCAACAGACTTTTAAGGAAAAAGTAGAACACATAGGTCAAACATAGGTTAGAGAGGAGACCAGACTCTATAAAGCTTATATCGTGCCTGGGCCACTCAAAACCTATGTGATCGCTGGGCCCGTATCCTGATTTTCCTTTACAGCCTAAATAGTAAGGTAAGCTTGGTTGTCTTAGCAACAGAGGTCCAGTTCAAACTAAGGCCCGAAAATACCCGCATATAAAAGTTATAGAGGGGCTCAGTCTCTATACTTGTTTGAGCCCCTATTTTTTGGTTCCTATATGGTCTGGATTTTGAGGTAAGCCTGAATGCCTTGTGGCCAGAGATTCAGTTTAAACTAGGGGGCAAGCCATCACACATTGGTTATGAAGGGGCCCACACAATGCTGCTGTATGGGGCCTGAAAATTCAAGATGGCGGCCATGTCCCAAACACAATGTATATCAGAGCGGGAATATTATAACAGCAGAGAAAAAAATGGAGAAACCGTGGGTATGGCAACAGCGAGGTTATGTAAGCACACTGAAGAGTGTGAGAGGAGGGCGGGTTTCATAGCTGCAGAGAGGCAGCCAATCAGAACGTCTCAGCAGGTAGAAGTTCTGGGGGTGTTTCCTTTCTTGGTCCACAAAGTGTGATTGAAGGACCAGGTCAGCTGGGTGGGGGCTGAAAGCTGCACGAGGAACTGATTTTCCTAAGTAGACCCACATAGCAGGAAGGAAAGAGCTGGAGCCACTCAATGAAAGGTAAGCTTTTGATATTTATTTTTTAACTTTTGACTTGCCAATCACTTTAAAGTGACTCATAACCCAGCTCGATCAGCCGACTGATCCCCCCCCCCCGGGCATCCAAAATCGGGATGCCCGCTTGTGTGTCATTTATATATAGGACTTAAACAGCCTACAAAATAAGGGATCTGTATCTCTGTGCTCACCGTTTGTAAAATCAAAAGAGGGGTGCTGTTGGAGAGTTCTAATAACATGATGTCTGAATATCGAGAGATAAACCTATAATGTATACTGACATGATTTTAGAGCTTTCTAGCGACACCTCACTTCTGCAGATACAAGGCGTTACAACACAGCAGCTTACAGCTTGCCCCATGCTGTTTGTCAGAATCGGAATGTCCCGCTGTGTGAAACCCCCCAGGACGCCAGTACACACTCACCTTTCCTCGGTCCAAGAGCGCATGCGCAAACTCTCGTCCAATCAGAGTCGTCTGCTAAACTGACATAATTCGGTAGGTGGCTCTGATTGTTGTCAATGGGGAGTGCACGCTGCTGCATCCCCGGCGTCGTGTGCGCGTCATTTACATAGGCTGGGGCAGGAGCGTGTGCACAGCCTGGAATGCAACAGCACGCACTGCCCATTATAGTCAATGAGATCCCCAATCGCTGTGCCCCCAGAGAATGGAACAAAACCTGAGAAAGTCAAAAACACAATTCTGTGAAACTCACCTGTAGAATTGTTTTTTCTGGAGATCCATTCCAGGCCGTCCTTATTCATTACGACTGGGTAACCTCTCTAGACCGAAGGGCGTGACTGCAAGACAAAAGGCGTGGCTCCGCCTCCCGGCCTATATCCCTCCGGCTGACTTCCAAGATTCCAGTTCATTAAAAAGCAGTATAACCAGCTGCCCGGGAGGTACACCTATTTTGGAGACAAAATACAAGACTCCTCTCTCAGATTATAAATATGTACTTTTTAAAAAAAAATATATCTCCAAAAGACTAGGCATCCAAACATGGATATATCAACCTAGCATTCTTTTCAATGTGAATATTATTATATAAAAAAAAAAAAAAGAACACCATAAAAAAGGTATTAAGGATATATCATAACTTCCTACATTCCCCCAAAAGGGGCGGGCCGGACGGCCTGGAATGGATCTCCAGAAAAAACAATTCTACAGGTGAGTTTCACAGAATTGTGTTTTTTCTTTCAATTCATTCCAGGCCGTCCTTATTCATTACGATCGGGACATCCAAAAGCAGTGCCTAATATGGACGGGATCACCGAAGCGGTACAGCAGGCAGTTCAATTCACTACCGCCTGAAGAACATCTACCTTGTAAAATTTGGTAAATGTATGAACCAAAGACCAGGTGGCAGCTTTACAAACCTGTTCCACCGAGGCCTAATGCTGAAAAGCCCAGTAAGCAGCAATGGCCTTAGTGGAAAGAGCTGTGCTCCTTCCCCTTGGCAGAAAAGACTCATACCACTGTCTGTGTAATCCATCGGTTCATGGCAGACTTAGCTGGTGAAAGACCTTTCCGTGGACCCTCAGGTATGACAATAAGAAGTCCAAGATATGGAAGATTATGTAGTAGTGAGGTAATACCTTAGTGCTCTCACTAAAGTCACTACATCCAGCCAGTGAAGAATCCCCCTTCCTTATCAGACACTAGAGCAGGACATAAGGAAGGCAAAACCATCTCTTCATTAAAATGAAAAGACACCTTTAGGAAGAAAATTACTGATAAGCTGCTAATTCAGAAACCCGCCTGCTGAGGTTATTGCCACTAAGAGATAACCATACGCGCCCTTAGACTTAATGACACCTCTACCATGGCTCAAAAAATACAATTCTGTGATTACTCACCTGTAGAATTGGTATTATACGTATACAGTACGTCCTGCTCCAGAGATAATTCCTTACATTTGGTAATACATCCACAAGATGGCGCTGGACTGCAGAGACAGCAAAAAAGTGGCTCCTCCCGGCCCCTTATATACCAGGGACCTCCCACAAATTCCACAGTATTGACAAGCAGTTAGCAAGAAGTCGGGAGAATAATAACCATAATCAAAAATTTTAACAATGATAACCATGATAACAATAAACGTACAGAAGTACTAAGAATAATAACAAGGGCGGGGTGGAGCAGGACGTACTGTATACGTATAATACCAATTCTACAGGTTAGTAATCACAGAATTGTATTATTTTAAGTATACAGCACGTCCTGCTCCAGAGATAATTCCTTAAGTTTGGGACATCCAATAGCAGTGTCCGTAAGGTAGGGTGGGATCCCCAAAAGCAACAACATGCAGTTTAAACCACTGCCGCCTGCAGAATTTAGCAGCCAAAAGCAGCATCAGCTGAAGCACGAACATCAACCTTGTAAAACTTTGAAAAGGTATGAACAGAAGACCAAGTAGCGGCCTTGCAAACTTGTTCAACAGAAGCCTGGTGCTGAAAAGCCCAAGAGGCACCAATAGCACGAGTGGAATGAGCAGTAAGGCGGAAGGGAGGATTCTTCCCCTTAGCAGAATAGGCCTGAATCACAGCCTGACAGATCCACTTGCTGATAGTAGACTTAGCTGGAGCCAGACCCTTCTTAGGACCAGAAGGGACCAAAAAAAGAGCATCAGTCTTCCTGAAGGGTGCCGTAGCCACCAAATAGAACTTCAGATTCCTGACCACATCCAAAGAAAGTAAAACCCTCTCTTTAGGGTTACTAGGATTGGGACACAGAGAAGGCAGAGCAATGTCCTGATTGAGATGAAAGGCAGAAGACTACCTTAAGCGTAAGAATGGACAAAGCAGCCTCATGCACAGGCTCAAAAGAAGACCCCTGCAAGGCAGATAGGACCAAGTTCAAGTCCCAGACTGGTAACATAGGCTTACGTGGGGGGGCGCACATGAGTAACCCCCTGGAAAAAAGTCTTGACCAGATGATGCCAAGTAAAAGATCTCTGGAAGAAAACAGCCAGGGCAGAAACATGACCTTTCAGAGTGATGAGTTGAAGCCCCAGATCCAAACCATGTTGAAGAAATTCCAGAATCCTAGGAATAGAAAACACACGACAGGGAAGAGATTTAGCCTCACACCAGTCAATGTAGGTACGCCAAACCCTATAGTAGATGGAAGAAGAGGACTTTTTCCTAGCCCTGATCATGGTGTTAACAACAGAGGCAGGCAGTCCCTTTTCCATTAAGATGGAGGTTTCATCAGCCAGGCCGTTAAAGCCAGCGTTTTTAAATTGCGGTAGCGTAGCTGCCCCTGAGTGAGCAGGTCTGGATCCTTGGGCAGGGCGTACTGATCTACCACCGGCTGCACAATGTCTGCAAACCACACTCTTCTTGGCCAACGGGGAGCCACCAGGATTGCTGGCACCCCTTCCTGAGCCATCTTTCGCAGAACCCTGCCCAACAGGGGAAACGGGGGAAAGACATACAGTAGCTGAAAGCCCTGCCAGGGCATTGCTAGAGCATCCATGGCTAAGGCCAGAGGGTCCTGGGACAGAGACACACAGACTGAAAGCTTGTGATTGTGACGGGACGCAAACAGATCCACATCTGGCTGACCCAAACGGCGACACAGAGCGAAACACCCTGTTGCTGAGGGACCATTCTCCCAGGCGAGAAGTCCCCATGCTCATAGAGTCTGCCTCCAGATTCTCCACCCCCAGAATGTACACGGCTAAGATGCAGGGAACATTATCCTCTGCCCAGGACACTTCCTTGAGGGCCCCCTTGCTCCGGGTCCCTCCCTGATGATTCATGTAGGCAACCGCCATCTGGTTGTCCGAGTGTACCTGAACAGCCCGACCCCGAAGGTGTGGAGTCAAGCGGGCTAGAACCAACCTGATCGCCCTCAGTTCCAGAATGTTGATAGGGGTGTGGGCCTCCTGAGGGCCCCACTGCCCCTGGAATTTTAGGGATTTCCAGAAGCCCCCCCCCCCAACCTGTAAGCCTGGCATCCGTAGTGACCCCGGATGGTTGAGGGCGCCCCTTCATGCCTGAGGGGGCTTGGGGGGAGACTTAGTCTTGGAACCCCAGGAGGGGCCAGGGCGGCCACGCCCTCTGCCCCTGCCCCAGAAATCTCCACGGGCCCCTTCAAATGAAGCTCCCCTTCCCATTCTGGACCCACGGTAGGAGGGAAGAAAGGAACCTGACCCCCAAAAGGGCCGAGACTGTCTCTTGCGCTGGAGTAACTTGCCTCCCTTAGCAAACAGGTCCAGGCGATCCCCAAATAGACACAGTCCTTTAAAGGGAAACCCAGTGAGAGCCTTTTTAGCAGCGTTGTCAGCTGCCCACTGGCGCAGCCAAACCGAGCAGCGTATAGCCACCGCCAAGGCAGAAGCCCTGCCACACATTCTAATGGTATCATCCAAGGCAGAGAGGACATATGCAACAAATTCCTCACAACGCAGAAGGGCTCTATACTCTTCACTAGCAGCATCATCAGGAGCCCCATCTAAAATACTTTTGAGTCCTAATAGCCACAGCTGTAATGGCAGAGGCACAAACCGGACGCAGCACGGTCCCCACACAGGCAAAGGTATGGGAAGCCAGCTGATCAATGCGCCGGTCCTCACCATCCTTCAGGGTAGTAGAATCAGGGGAATGCATGACAGAAGTGTTGGACAACCCCAGAATTGGTACATCCACTTCGAGAGGGGACAACCAACGCTTAACCACTTCAGCTGGAAAGGGATACCTCTTATCCCAACTCTTAGGCACCCCAGGGAGCCTGCTAGGAAGCTCCCACTCTTTGAGCACGAGATTATTAAAGTGAGTTTGCTCAGGAAACTTCAAACGTGGCTTAGCAGTGTGAAACAACTCCTCCTGCTGCCGAGGAGCCGACATAAGATATAAAAATAAGCCAGCCCGCAGGGGCACTTACCGACCGCGGTAGGTAGACGATAGCCACGCAGAACGAGGAGAGCAAAATGGCGCCCGCAGATATCTCGAGGGGCGGGCCGCTGAGACAGCGATGCAGAACGCGCCATCCCGAGAACTACCAGGGAGAGCGAGGGAGGGCAGCGGCCAACCTAACAGGAGTCCACCGATGGACAGGGGGCGAGGGGCAATAGCGCGGGAGGGGCATCCCATAAGGCTCACCATGGGCCTATACCGCCTACCCTTTGGTGGGGCATTGTGGTTGGAGCAGCGCTCCTTAAGCACCTGACAGCGGTGCTGCCTACCGTCACCCGACCAGTGCAGCCAAAGCTGGGAGGCAGAAAAAGAGGAACGGGTGGGAATAGTCCTACAGGGACGCAGGCTAATAGCCACACTCACCTGCGAGTAGAGAGAGCCATCTTCTTGCCTTCGCAGCGCAGAGTGCAGAGAAGAACTGGGGAATTTGTGGGAGGTCCCTGGTATATAAGGGGCCGGGAGGGGCCACTTTTTTGCTGTCTCTGCAGTCCAGCGTCATCTTGTGGATGTATTACCCAAACGTAAGGAATTATCTCTGGAGCAGGACGTGCTGTATACTTAGAATAGGAGGACCCTGAAGAGCTGATAAAACAAGTTCAGGTCACAAACCGGCAGAGGTGGCATATGAGGAGACCGCACATGAGAAACGCCTTGTAAAAACAAGCTCTGACAGAGCCCTGCAGTCATTCCAACTGCAAGAAACTGAAATCCCCAAACCTTTTGCCTTGCAGTCACGCCCTTCGGTCTAGAGAGGTTACCCAATCATAATGAAAAAGGACGGCCTGGAATGGATTAAAGGAAAAATCCTGGGTTTAGTTCCGCTTTAAGACCACCTTTAACTCTATATTGTTTCATTTCCACAAATTGTGCACTCCTCAGTGGCTGGAAATACTACTCCAGGTGCATCCGGATTCTGACCCATCATGTGGGGAAAGTCAGGCTGCCATTTTTATCCATATAGAATTCAGTGACATACCTTTTTACATGCAACCCCAGACAAATGTAACATTTGGATAGAATCTGGAAGGTTAGGTTGGTCCTGGCATCACCGTAAGACGTTTCAGCTCTCCATAAAAGATTCTCTATGGCAGTATCCCAAAACTGCACCCAAGTGTTCAAAAAGTTCAACGTCACTTAAATGATAAATATTTGTGGTTGGTAAACTAAATTAATATTAGCCACTGCCGACAAGGATCATTCATCATCAAGGACATTTCGGATGTGCATGTTTTAATAACAGGTTTTAGGTTTGAAAAGCTCAGTACACTAAATAAAAATGTATAAACACCGCCCTCTAGTGTGCACAAATCAGTATGCAGCCAAGCTCGATCAGCTCTAAACTTGGTATAAAGTATGGGTCTACTAAGGGGAGTAGCTGGGAGGCACGAAAGGGGAGCCTGAGCACAGGAGGCACAGATGGCAGTGCTGGGCTGCCCCACTGTGTGAACCCCAGCACCCGCACTCACCTTTCCAACACACTCGCTCCGCATTCTCTGAAACAGTGATGTATGCAGTGCATGCATTAGTATGCATGGCATAAAGCGCTGGATGGACAAGGGGCTGCACATATGGTCAAAGGACAGTTCTGTGGATGATCTGGGGGTTTCATACAGCAGGGCCTTTTGACCATATGTGCAGCCCATTGTCCCCTAGGGAAACAAACCTAAAACCAGATTGATTTTAGCAGGGATATATTACAGCTATGACCATACATACTTATAACTAACAGTGGTGATCAGATTTGTATTAGTCCAACTTTTACCAAGTGCTGGACCCAATTTGGCTATTTAAAGCAAAAAGAAGGCTCCCCTAATGAGCGCTGGGCACCCGATCCCCAACCTGTTTTTAGCTGCTAGGCTGGCTGTAACTGATTGGCTTAGACTAACTTAGACAGTCAGTCAATGCAGCATCAGTGTGACTGCTGTACAGTGAGTGGCTGGCTAAGGAGTCAGTCTCCCTTGGCCATCGAAGGATCAAGCACCCGGCCCTGGTCCGTTTTTTGTTTTAGACCAAGTGCCAGGAAAGGTATGGAAAAGGGATTTCTAATTTGGGTGGCCTTGCACTTTAAAATGGATGGTCACCAGTTGGGATAACACCCCTTCACTGCAGATCAACAGTGTTTTTTGGTATTTTTTTAATGAGCAAGAGTCAAATATAACTGTTGGTTCACTTTAAAGTGGACCAAAACCCAGGATTTTGACTATTCTGGGTTTTAGTCCTTTCCCCAAGGGCACCCCGATCGGGGGTGTCCTGCTGTGTGAAACCCCCAGGACACCGAGACCAGCTCACCTCTTCCCGGTCCCACTGCGCGTCTAAGAGCAGCGGCTCCGACGGCCGCATCCTCCGCCTCCCTCTCAAATGCCTGGCGCAGGCACTCGCCCTGCTAGAGGGATAGCGGTATGTGGCCGCTGCTCTTAGTCGTGCCGTGGGACAGGGAAACGAGGAAAAAGAATGGGGTGCCCTGGGGAGTTTCACACAGCGGGGCATCCTGATTTTGGATGGGGGGGGCAAATCAATAGTGCTGGGTTTTGGCCCACTTTAAAGCAGACCAAAAGTCAAAAAACGCCCAGGTATAAATATATAAGGAAGTCATCTGCACATCTTCTCTCTAAAGTAGCATCCGTGCTTGACAGATCTGATGAGGCCACACAGCAGAGGGAGATGGGATAAAGCTGCAGGGCAAATACATTTTGCTCAGCATCGTATTTGACCACTGTGGGATCCTGGAATTAGGTTATTATGAGGTTCAGCCTGTGGGACATTCCAAATTAGGATGCTCTAAGGTCATATTTAACTAAACCATTGGACAGCTTTAAAGAGGAACAAACCCTTGGACTTTCTCTCTGCTGGGTTTTCCTGGGATCCGGGGCAAGCTTGCCCAGTATTGTTCCCTTTGCAATCAGCATTCTATAAAAGGGTAAGAACAAGCATCCCCCAGGTATTTCACACATCAGGGCATCTCAAATTGGAATGTCCGGCTTCGAGGAGACCGCTAGCCCTGCAGTCTTATACGCTATAGGCCGGTGGTTGCTTCTTTTTAATGACAGGGGGGTTCACTTTTTTGGGCTATTTATATGTTGGGCTAATATCCACTAGTTCTCTGCATAATCATTTTTGGGTCCGGAGGTAGATCCTGCTTGCACTCGGCTCCACCTTTAGGGCCTGGGGGAATTTGCTTATACTGTGTTTTTCAGATTTAGGTCTAAGGGCACAGGAAGGAATATGGGTATTAGTGGGGGGGAGCTGGGTTTCTGGTGCTGTGATGCAGGGCATTTAAGCCACCCCCTGTTGCTGAGCCTAAACCTCACAGACCACAGCAAAGTGATGCTCAGCTTTTTCCTGCTTTGACCGATATTGTGCATTCACAACTTGGAAAGGTTGAGGAGACACTGCTATATGTGTATGTGCACTGGCATACAATTGCCATACATGCACAACCCCTCCCCCAACAGCCCAAAAAAATAGAAAAAACAAGATAAAAAAAAACCAAATAAACACAACTTTTCTCGCATTGCCCTGTCTAATAGACCCAGAAAGAGCTGCACCCGTTTGGTTCCAGAGCACGCAGCCATTTTCAAGGGATTCAATGTTGGGCCTTCAAGGCTGGGTGGGAGCACAAAACTGAAAGTAAGGATCTGCTTTGAAGTAAACCTCCTGCAGGGTCCAGGCCTCCTTCATGCCATAAGACGTTGCAGAAAATACAATTCTGTGATTACTCACCTGTAGAATTGTTATTATGAGTATACAATACGTCCTGCTCCAGATAAGATTCTTTACTCTTGGGTATTACTCTGCCAGATGGCGCTGGACTGCAGAGACCGCGAAATTGGCTCCTCCCGGTCCCTCAAATACCCGGGGACCTCCCACAATCCCCAGCATTGAAAAGCAGTTAACGAGAAGCCGGGAAAATGATAACAGAACCAACTAGTAACTATAAAACAATGATAATCATCATACAGGGGATCCAAGGATAACGCAAACCAAAGGTGGGGTGGAGAAGGACGTACTGTATACTCATAACAATTCTACAGGTGAGTAATCACAGAATTGTATTATTCTTAGTATACAGTACGTCCTGCTCCAGAGAAGATTCTTTACTCTTGGGACATCCAATAGCAGTGTCCATAAAGTAAGGTGGGATCCCCCAAAGGTAACAACAGACAGGTCAGACCACTGCCGCCTGCAGAACCTTGCGGCCAAAAGCAGCATCAGCTGAGGCCCTAACATCAACCTTGTAAAACAAAAGGTATGAACAGAAGACCAAGTAGCGGCCTTGCAAACTAGCCTGGTGCTGAAAAGCCCAAGAGGCACCAATAGCACGAGTGGCATGAGCAGTAAGGCGGAAAGGAGGATTTTTCCCTTTAGCACAGTAGGCCTGAATCACAGCCTGACGGATCCATTTGCTGATAGTAGATTTAGCAGGAGCGAAACCCTTCCTAGGACCAGAAGGGATCAGATCAGTCTTTCTGAAAGGTGCAGTAGCCACCAGATAGTACTTCAGACACCTAACCACATCCAAGGAATGCAAATCTCTCTCCTCAGCATTACTAGGATTAGGGCACAAGGAAGAAAGAACAATGTCCTGATTCAGATGAAAGACAGACACGACCTTAGGCAGAAAATCTGGCTTGAAGCGAAACACCACTTTGTCCTGGTGTATCTCAAAGTAGGGGGGCTGGAGGGAAAGTGCCGCCAAGTCAGAAACATGCCTAACAGAGGTGATAGCCACCAAAAAGACAACCTTGAGAGCAAGAATGGCCAGGGCAGCCTCCTGCACAGGTTCAAAGGGAGCACCCTGCAAGGTAGACAAGACCAAGTTCAAATCCCAAACAGGCAACATAGGCTTACGTGGGGGACGCACGTGAGTAACCCCCAGGAAAAAAGTCCTGATCAGAGAATGCTGGGCAAAGGACCTCTGGATGAAAACAGCCAGGGCAGAGACATGGCCCTTCAGAGTACTGAGTTAAAGCCCCAGCTCCAACCCATGCTGTAGGAACTCCAGGATCCTGGGAATAGAGAACACGCAACAGGGAAGAGACCTAGACTCACACCAGTCAATGTAGGCAAGCCAAACCCTATAATAAATGGAAGAAGAAGACTTCTTCCTAGCCTTAATCATGGTGTTAACAACAGAGGCAGACAGCCCCTTCTCCATCAAGATGGAGGTTTCAGCAGCCAGGCCGTCAAAGCCAGAGTTTGTAAATTGGGAAGGCGTAAATTACCCTGGGCAGAGCGTACTGATCTACTGCCAGCTGCACCATGTCACACTCTTCTTGGCCACCTGGGAGCCACCAGGATAGCTGGCACCCCCTCCTGAGCTATCTTGCGCAGAACCCTGCCCAACAGGGGGAATGGGGGAAAGACATACAGGAGCTGAAAGTCCTGCCATGACATTGCTAGAGCATCTGTGGCCAAGGCCAGAGGGTCCTGGGACAGGGAGACAAAGGCCGGGAGCTTGTGATTGTGATGGGACGCAAACAGATCCACAGCTGGTTGGCCCCAACGGTGACATAGATAGTGGAACACCCTATTGCAGAGGGACCATTCTCCCAGGCGAGAGGTCCCCCTGCTCAGAGAGTCTGCCTGCAGATTCTCCACCCCCGTAATGTACACAGCTGATATGCAAGGAACATTGTCCTCCGCCCAGGACAGGATCAGAGACACTTCCTTGAGGGCCCCCTTGCTCCGGGTCCCTCCCTGAAGATTGATGTAGGCAACCGCCGTCTGGTTGTCCGAGCATACCTGAACAGGCCGGCCCCGAAGGTGTTGGGTCAAGTGAGCCAGAACCAACCTGATCGCCCTCAATTCTAGAATGTTGATAGGTGTGTGGGCCTTCTGAGGGCCCCACCGCCCTTGGAACTGTAGGGACTTCCAGAAGCCCCCCCAACCTGTCAGACTGGCATCCGTGGTGACCGTCTCCCAGCAGGGGGCCAGAAAGGATCTGCCCGCCAACAGGTTCCTGGAGTCCAGCCACCACGAGAGGGACCGCCTGGCTAGGGGGAAAGAACAAGGACCGGGTCCATGGATGCAGGATCCTTGTCCCATACTGACAAGAGGTGGAGTTGCAGAGGCCTCATGTGAAACTCGAAGCACAACACCATCAGGCCCACCAGCTGCATCCCCTGCCTGATGGAGGGATGAGGACAAGAGAGCAGGGACTGAACCTGCACCAGCAGACTGTCCACCTTATGCTGAGAAAGAAAAATCCTTGCCTGAACTGTATCCAGATTCATTCCCAGGAAGGGCGTCACCAAGGAGGGAGACAAAGAAGACTTGGGATGGTTGATCACCCAGCCAAATTACTCCAGAGTGGACACCACTCTCTGAGTATCCAGCTCTGCCTGATGGAGGGACTGAGAAGTGAGGAAAATGTCGTCCAAATATGGCAGCACGCGAATGCCCTGAGCAGAGACATCATCCCTGCCAGCACCTTGGAGAACACTCTGGGAGCTGAAGTGAGACCGAAGGGCAATGCCACAAATTGGTAGTGCTGATCCTCCAGAGCGAACCTGAGGAATCTTTGATGACCTGGAAAAACAGGAATATGAAGGTAAGCATCCTTGATGTCCACAGAGGTCATTAAGTCCCCTGGACGCAGGGAACTGATAGTAGAGCGCAAAGTTTCCATGCGAAAGCGCCTGCACCTGACAAATTTGTTGGGGATCTTCAAGTCCAGGATGGGCCTGACTGACCCATCTCTTTTGGGCATGGTAAAAAGGTTGGAATAGAACCCCTTGACCCTTTCTCGTAAGGGGACCTGACAGATGACCCCCAGCTCCAGAAGGCTTTGCAACACCAGAATTAGAGCCTGAGCTGACATGGGGTCCCGAGACATCCGGGATCTGATGAATCTTGGGGGTGGCCAGGCAACAAACTCTATCTTGTAACCGGAGGACACTACCTCCTGAATCCACCGGTCTGAGACATGAAGCCTCTAGATGTGAGCAAAATACTGAAGCCGTCCCCCCACCGGATGGGTGAGGGCGCCCCTTCATGCCTGAGGGCGCTTGGGAGAAGACTTAGGCTTGGAGCCCCAGGATGAGCCAGGGCATCCACGTCCTCTGCCCCTTCCCCAGAAATCTCCTTGGGCCCCAGTAAAGAAGACCGCCCCTTCCCTGTCTGGATCCATGGTAGGGGGAAGAAAAGGAGCCTTGGCCCCAAAAGGGCCGAGACTGCCTCCTTCCCTGGAGTAACCTGCCTCCCTTAGCAAACAGATCCAGGCGGTCCCCAAATAGGCATAGTCCTTTGAAGGGAAACCCAGTGAGAGCCTTCTTGGCAGCGGGGTCAGTTGCCCACTGGCGCAGCCAAACCGAGCGGCGTATAGCCACTACCAGGGCAGAGGCTCTGCCGCACATCCTAATGGTATCATCCAAGGCAGAGAGGACATAAGTCACAAAAACCTCACAACGAGAGAGTGCATTAAACTCTTCACTAGACACATCATCAGAAGCACCATCTAGGACACTTCTAAGCAGGGTCCTAATAGCCACCGCTGTAATGGCAGAGGCACAGACCAGGCGCAGCGCCGTCCCCACACAGGCAAAGGCATGGGACGCCAGCTGATCAATACGCCGGTCCTCACTATCCCGCAGCGTAGCAGAGTCAGGGGAATGCATGACAGAGGTGTTAGATAACCCTAGGACCGGGGCATCCACCTCTGGAGAGGATGACTAACGCTTCACCACATCAGCAGGAAAGGGATACCTCCTAACTCTTAGGGACTCCGGGGAGCCTGCTGGGACGCTCCTATTCCTTGAGCACGAGATTATTAAAATGGGCTTGCTCAGGAAACTCTAAACGTGGCTTAGCTGTACGAAACAATTCCCCCTGCTGTCTAGGGGCCGCAACCGGGGGAGAGATAGACAGTACCTCAAAAATCTGAGCCAACAGCCTATCAGTATCATCTGGGACCCAGCGGTCAGAGCCAGAATCATCCGAGTCAGAGAACAACTCCCCTTCTTCCAAGGGGGTATAACCAGACAGTTCCAAGAACTCATCAGCCACCATAGCGAAAAGAGTGACATAAGGCATCAAGTGCCGCTTCTTAGCAGAGGCCTTACACGCCAAGGTATTACCAAGCAACTTCTCAACACTAGCCAGTCTGGAAGGCACATCAGGCTGAGAATCCCCACTGGTATGCTACTCAATGGGAGTCAAATTCAAGCTTGGGGGAGTAGGTGAAGCCATACGTGGCGCAGGCTGGTAAACCAGGCTGCAGCGCAAGCACCTGCTGGGCACAAGTTATACAGACCCGCACATTGTCAGCACTAGTAGGGGACACCCCACAAGCTACACACAGCCGGGCTTGTCCCGAAGGAACCCCGAGCACATTATCCTGAGACGCCTCCATATGGTGATTACAGCGGCACAATAGGCCGATAGGGATTCACGCTATAAAAGCAACCCAGGATGCCGCAATAGCCCACTAGGGAAGTGGGAGTAATTAGCACACTAGGCCTCACAAGTTTAATAACTAAATAGAGGGAGTAGGTCCGGGAGAAACCAATAGAGTTTGACCCGCCTGAAAGACAAACGAAGAGAACCCCATAAGTGACATGTATAATGACAGAGTAAATTAAGCCGCCCGCGAGGGCACTCGCGGACTGCGGTATGTAGATGCCAGCCACGCAGCAGACGAATCCAGAGAAAAATGGCATCGAGTATACCTCGAGGGGCGGGGCGCGGAGACAGTGACGCAGAACGCGCCATCCGCGGGCAACGCACGCCCCCCCCCGAAGAGCACGAAGCAGCACAAGTGACAAGCAGCCAATGACAGCGCATCAGCGCCTGAGGTAATGCCGCCACCAACCGCGGAACAGAGTGGAAGCGCGCGCAGCAGCATTTTCAAAACGCAACCAGTGCAACCAAGTCAGTGCAGAGACTGACAAACAAGAAGCACATAATCAAGTGAAGCACCAAGGCATATACACATACACACACACACACACACACACACACACACACACACACACACACACACACACACCCACCCCGAGAGCTACATGGGAGAGCGAGGGAATCCATCGGCCACTTAACGTAGGGCCCACTGATAGGGGCAAGGGGCAATAGTGCGTGAGGGGCATCCCATAGAGGCTCACCATAAGCCTATACCGCCTACCATCACCCTGACCAGGGCAGCCAAGGCTGGGAGGCAAATTAATAATGGAACGGGTGGGAATAGTCCTACAGGGCCGCAGGCTAATAGCCATGCTTACCTGCGAGAAGAGAGAGCCATCTTCTTGTCCTTCGCAGTCCAGACTGCAGAGAAATTCTGGGGATTGTGGGAGGTCCCCGGGTATTTGAGGGGCCGGGAGGAGCCAATTTCGCGGTCTCTGCATTCCAGCGCCATCTGGCGGAGTAATACCCAAGAGTAAAGAATCTTATCTGGAGCAGGACGTACTGTATACAAAGAATATACTTGCTTTTTCTTCAAGTCACTCCGTTCAATAGGCAAACCCCTCCTGGCGTTCTCTGGAGGAGTAGGTAACATTCATTTAGGACCAAGGCTTGTTAGATTTTCTGGGGCCTGCTTTAAAGCAGACCAAATTTTTAACTAGCTTACCCTGAATTACCTCCCCCATGGATGGTAACGTTTGCCTATTTTTATTGCTCCTGCTTCACTCTAATCCCAGATAATGGCGCCTGTTTTAGCTGTAGAGCTCCGCCTCCTCCATTCATTGCCATTGTTGTGTGTGGTAATGATGTAATTGCCACACCTATGCAATGACTGATCCCCTGCCATCTTACAAAGAGGGATAGCAAAAAACAGTGTTCCAGGGTGATTTAATAAGCAAAAATGTCCATTTCTAGTCCTACACCCTAAGAAGAGAGTATTGGCAGGGGCTTTGGCCAAACGTATTTCACAACTTCAGTGGGTTTGGTCCGCATTAAACAAAGCCTCCAGTCTTCCCCAAATTGTTCACTCCTCCTGAGCAGTTTTGGGAATTGTATGTGGTGCCAGGGCTGGAGTATGTGTTTATTGCAAATCTTGGGGACAGATTTTGCAGTTGCACTGCAGTTAAACCCCAAGGATGGGTATGCGCAGGGGGGTCCAGCAATCTCATTCACACCCATTTTCTAACTGGAAGGGAGAGAAAATGGCTTCCAATTGTAGGGGTTTAAAAAGGAACTCCAGTTGAAACTGGAGGTTTTGGTCTGCTTGAAATATGGGGGGGGGGGGGGCGCTGAGAATGAGCTTTCCCGGGACAGGTGTTGGAGTATGTGCAGAAGACATTAACAAGGACCAGTTGATAACAGCTCAGTGTGTGAATTCCACCTTTATGGCCACCTGGAATCTAGCCGGCCGCTAGCCTGCTAGGGGGCATCCTACAGCGGATGTCCCACTGTGTGAAACCCCCTGGGGCGGCGGTAATCTTACCCATGACGCGGATCTACAACCGCAGCTGCATCCCCCAGCATTCCTGTAGCTGTGCACTCTCCCCGCCCAGCTATTCATACAGGGGGGTATTCTGCATCGGGATGCCCCTAGGGCAGGGACCAATCACCAGGATAGTCAAAATTCTGGTGACTGGTCAACTTTAAAGAATTGCATATGCTTTTTAGTATATGCAAAAGTTAGATGAGGTGGAAAGGGGTGCAGCAAGAAGTAACCAATGGGGGGGGGGGGAGAAGTGGTCAGGGGTAAGGCATGGGGAGTGAGGTGAGCAGAGAGGAGATGGAAAGAGGTGAGCAGAGGTGGATAGAGCTAGAGATAGGTGAGAGGAGACAGGAAGAGGTGAGGTGGGCAGAGGTTACACAGGAAGAGGTGAGGTGGGCAGGAGTGAGATTAGGTGGGTACAGGTAGGCAGAGGTGAGGTGAGCAGAGGTATGGTAGTGAACAGTGAAACAGAGGAAGGCTGAGAAGCGGTGGAAAGAGTTTAGCAGGCAAAGCAAGCTCAGCTCTCCAACTACCTAGGAGAGATGAGGGTGGTAACTGACAAAAACAATTCCCTAACACAATGTCCAACAAACAATTGTCACAGCACTGTTGCATGAGGACCAAGAGGCACTATGGGGTCGATTCAGAGCCAAGTGAGAATTCTCAGTCTTTTTTAAGAAGCAAAAACTGCAATACACTTTCATTGTCTACAGTAAGTTTTACCTGGCTTTGAAGCAGCCACAAGGTAGACAATGAAAGTGAATTTCTGACTTACGTTTGATGGCTGTGTGATTACAATTGGAATTACCCTCATTTTAAGCTAAGTTTTAACCCTTTTCAAGCTGGACATTGTAACTGGAAACGATGTGGGGAGTTTTTTCAGGAGATCCTGAGGTCCGTTCTATCGAGGTCTGAGGGTGAGCTGGTTATTTGCTTATGTTTACATTTCGACCACTATGATATTGCAAATTTTTATTTACCAATATAAAATGAAATATATTTAGCGGAAATGAATTTTGTTCAGCTGATGAAACCCCATAACTCATTTTCTGCCATTTCCTTCACAATGTGGTGAATGTCTGCAAAGCATACAGAGTACTATTCCTATACTCACCACCAGGTGGCAGCGATGGCCCATATCTATAATATTAGATGTGCTAGCAGGGATGCAGGAAAGCAGCTTTTCTTCCGTTTGCATATTAAAGTGGCTCAAAACCCAGCTCGATCGGCCCGGGAATCGATCGATTCCCTCCCCCCGGGACATCCAAAATCAGGATGCCCCGCTGTGTGAAACCCCCCAGGTCGCCCCATTCACTTACCTTTCTTCCCGGTCAAATTGTGCATGTGCGGGCCGCACCGCGTCTCTGCAATCCCTCTAGCAGGGCATGTGCCCGTGGCAGCTATTTGTGAACGGCCGTCACGGGCACGCTCCCTGTTAGAGGGAAGTGGGGGATGTGACCGCCACCTCGCTCGGAGCTGCTGGCTTTAGACACCCTCTTAAATGGTGTGACGTAAGCGCGTCCAAATGCGCCGATTGGACGAGCGGCCACGCCTGCGCCATAGCACCGGGATGAGGTGCTTTTTTTCAAGCGATCTGGGGGGGGGGGTTTCACCGATCGGAGTGCCCCGGGGGGAAAGGACCAAAACCCAGGATAGTCAAAATCCTGGGTTTCGGTCCACTTTAAAGTGAAGCAATAAGACAATGTGGCCCTCCATTAAAGCTTTTAAAGGACAAGTATCGTTTGAAATCCCTGAAAATTTTTATGTGCTTCTATTCCAGATCTTGAAAAAACAAAACATTTCACCATTAAAGTGGACCAACATCCAGGATTTTGACTATCCTGGGTTTTGGTCCACTTCGACGGGGCACCCCCGCTGTGTTAAACCCCCCAGAAACCCCGAAAAACTCACCTCTCCTCGCTCCCGCGTGACCGCCGCTGCCAATCCCCGCTGACGGACAAGCGGGAGGCATCGACGGACAAGAGAGCGCGCCCGCCGCCGCCTCCCGCGCGTCACTCTTACAGGGCGCGCGCCGGCCATTCACAAACGGCCGGCGCGGGTGCGCGTCCTGCTAGAGGGACGCGCGGGAGGCGGCGGTGGGCGCCGCTGGATCAAGGATAAGGTAGGGATTTCGGGGATCTGGGGGGTTTCACACAGTCAGGGGTCTGATCGGTCCGGGAATCTTATAGATTCCCGGGCCGATCTTGGGAGGGTGTTGGTCCACTTTAAGAGTCACAAAACTTGCCGAGTCAGCAGAAATCACTATAAATGGTTAGCACAGAACTGGCACTTATAACTGTTGAGGAGTTGTGTTGTCTGTAATACTGAAATCCAGCTCACCAGGTCCCCTTTAAAACGTAACATTTATTAATTAATTAAAAGCATACATGTCCTGTGCGGTAGTGTGAATCCATATTGTCCCCCAAGAAAAAGAAGGTTACGCGTTTCGAGGTTTTTGTTACCCTTTAGTCCTACCTTTGTGCTGTCTGTGCTTGAATTCTTTATGAGAACGCACTGCGCACAACCCTCCTGTCAGACCTGACATGATTTGTAAAGTGTCCTGCCTGACAGAAGCAGCAGCGTAGGCAGTACGTTTTTGCGCACAAAGATTTCAAGCACAGTGCTGTCAGACAAACATCACAAGCCCTCACCTGTCATAAGTGCCAGAACTGGCTATACCATTTATAGTGATTTCTGCTGACTTTCAAGTGGCAAAAAAATGCAAAATAAATATTTTTTTAAATTAAAGTATATTGGTGAAATGTTTCTTTTTCCAAGGTCTATAATATAAAAACATAACATTTTTCAGGGGTTTCAAACAATACTTGTCCTTTAAACAAGCACTCCGCTCCCACAGCAGCAGGCATGATGATGTCTGGTTCTCTGAAACTTGGTGGCCTCGAAGAATGGGTCCCATGGGGTGCTGAATCACACACACACCTTTACAGGACTGTGTTTTGGTCTGCTTTAGAGAGAAAACCCATTCCAAGAAATGATGGGAGTGCACTGCAGACTGCAGGGAGACTGGGGAAGCAGCCGCTCACTATGCCAGACCTCGCTTTATGGCATTTTATTCTTTATGCCATGCACAGATTTGACGAAGCACTGATTTGACGAATGTCCAGCAAGTGCTGTGGGACCAGCGGCAAGGTGAGTTGTGCGGGCGGTCTCGGGGGATTCAAACAGCAGGGTATCGCAAATCGGGATGGCCCAGGGACAAGAACCCATCATCAGGAGAGGAAAAATCCCGGTCGCAGGTCCACTTTAAAATCTGAACTCTGATGAGTAATAGACTCCTCCTGCCCCACACCCAGTTTGGGCATTGAACATAAAAAAAACAAGTCTAACCTTCCCAGGGCTGGCCGTCTGCTTCTCCACTAATCGGCAGGGAAGCAGACAGCCAGCCCTGGAAAAGTAAAACCCCCCTGGTAAGACCCGCACTGGGCGGTGCTTTAACACCATACAAAGGCAGGAGCATTGCCCATATGAGAAGAGTTCTCCTAACAGTAATGAGTAACACACATAGGCTTCATTTTGGCCTCTTTCCTGAGAGCCAGACATCAGCTGCTGCTGCGAGGTCACATGCTGACAGTCTGAAATAATGATTCCTTTCACACTGCAGCGTCGCCCGGTAAGGACATCACCTTCTGCTTAGGTCACAGTGTTCCTGCGCCGAGCACTGCCACCGGGATTCTCGTCTGCATAGTGCGAGAACTTTAGCACTTTAGATAGCAAGCTCCATTGAAAAGAGGGTCATAAGCTTTGCTTAAAGGGTACCAAAACCCATATTGGCAGGGCCCTGGGGTCTAAACTGCAGGCCCAGCCTATTGCCTATCCCCGGGGCATCCCAATTTGGCACCAAGCCATTCAGGTAGGATGGGTGCATGAGAAGGCAGCCAGAGGAATGGCTGCCATGGCCAGATGGAGGGATGCAGGGGGTGCCGCCACTGATCGCAAAAGCAGCTAAGCCCCAATTCAGCTTTTTAGTTGTGCCGCCAAAAATAAACAAATAAATAAAAATATTGGGGGGAGAGCCACGTCCGAGCTGTGGGATCATTCGTGAGGTATGTATAACAGGCAACCAGCGGGGTTTCACACAAAATCAGGATGCCCCAGAGGAAAGGGACCCAAGACTTGAATAGTGAAAACCACAAGTTTGGTCCACTTTAAATATGCACTGCAAGCTTTCAAAACCTTTTAGACTTCTCAGGCACAATGCCATTCTGAATCTTAAAGGGACAGTCCAGACAATAGCAATTATTGGACAGGAAGGAGCTCAACTGATGTCTATGCCATGCACCTCTCCTCTAATTCCTGCAGTGAGCTGTAGATGGTGTAGCAGGTCTCTCAATTCCAGTCCTCTACGACACCGCACAGATGTTCCTGTTCCTTAGTATTCCAAGCGAGAGTCAAACTGGAAAGCCATAGCTTCCGGCTTCAACCAAAGCTGGGGATGTGCATGAATCCAGGGCCAGCCGATTTCCTATCCCCAGGGTGTCCAGATTTGGGATGCCCCCCCCCCCCCCCCTTTATGAAATCTATCAGGCAATACCAAGGCACATGCGCAGCCTGCGTTTGTCCTCCCGCAGCCCAAGTCAATAACCGTACTCGGGTCATGCCAGACTGAACCCTTGAAGCATAGGTCCCCACTGGCATGACCCGAGTACAGTTAGCACCCGTTGAAAACAATGAGCGTTTCCGTACTCCGGTAACTTGTGTGTTTTCCATGGGAGCCAACCATACCCAAACCAAGGCTGTGGGAGGATACTGCGGGCCTAGTGGAACCCCGATTTCTATGAAAGTGGATTTCTGCCACTCTGGGTAAGAGATCCCAGAGAGAACAATTCTGTTCTGAGAGATTAGAAGCATGCGATTGTAGCCATGATGCAGAACAGGAGACCAGATAAATCTGTCACATGAAGCTCTATGAATGAAGGAGAGGGGTGGCGTTACAAGTGTTTGCAGGTCTATGGATTTCTCTCTGGCACTCGAATACCAGCATAAGCACTTGATACATTTTTTGGGCTCCGAGTAACATTTACCTAAGCTCAGAACAGATAGAGCAGCAGATAAAAAAAGATAAGATTCCCCCTGCAGGCAATGGGACATGGTGCAAATGGAGTG
Organism: Gastrophryne carolinensis; assembly: GCA_027917425.1. Lineage (NCBI taxonomy): Eukaryota > Metazoa > Chordata > Amphibia > Anura > Microhylidae > Gastrophryne > Gastrophryne carolinensis. The sequence continues at coordinate 611,397,422 of CM051234.1, forward strand.
GCGATATGTTCGCCTAGCAGGGCGACAAAAAGGTGGTAACGCGTACATTTAATAAAATGCAGGGGCTGAGTAAAGGAAGAGGTAGGTAAGCAAATCATTTGTTTTAGCTCTTAAAGTGGACCAAAACCCAGGATTTTGACTATCCTGGGTTTTGGTCCTTTCCCCTGGGGCACCCCGATTGGGGGTGCCTTGCTGGGTGAAACCCCCCAGATCACCTGAACTTACTCACCTCTTCTAGGTCCTGCGACGAATGCGCGTCCGCTCGTCCAATCAGGATGCTCTGAGCCGATGACGTCACGCCATCTAAGACGGCGTCTAAGGCCAGCAGCTCCAAGCATGCTGGTGACCGCATCCCTCACTTCCCTCTAACAGGGAGCGTGCTCGCGTTGGTCATTCACAAATGGCTGGCACGGGCACGCATCCTGCTAGAGGGATAGTGGGGATGCCGCCGCAGCTCGAGCATGCACCATTGGACCAGGAAGCAAGGTAAGTAAACGGGCGACCTGGGGTGTTCCACACAGCGGGGCATGCCGATTTTGGATGCTCTGTGGGGGAGGGAATCGATCGGCGTGGGTTTTAGTCTACTTTAAAACCAAAAAAAGAAGTTATAAGGAGCTAATGTTTGCAGTATCATTTTCTAATTCAGTCCAAAAAAATGTGGAGAGACCCATGTTAGGCTTAATATAGGGGAGCTAAAGAGACCAAAAAACCCTCTACTTAGGTAAAGGAAAAGAGGAGGAGTATTTGCACAGTACCCAGTCCAAGGACAGATAGCATTACCCGTCTATCCTTGCAGTAGGCGGAGCTATGTAAATCATCTCTTTATGTCTCTGTGCCATCAAAGGCCCTTAGAAACACTAAGGGTGCAATGCCAAGGATTAGCTTTAAATTTTACACAGCCATACACATCCAACTAGTGGACAAGTGTTTTCAGCTTTAGGCTCTCATCAGCACTAGGGCGGATGTTTCTGGCTGTATGGGGAGTGAGACTTGGTGAGTACCAAAACCACTGAACTGCAATGCGGGCTTGAGAATCAGCGGCTGAAACACCTGGTTATGGAGTGTTTGACACACTGCTCAGTGCGGTCATCACACAACACCCGCCATGCTGCATACACACTGGGCTGCCAGGCGCCGCATGTTATAAGGGTCAGGACAGGAACAGATAGCTGTTTATAAGAAGGTCTAGATCAGGAAATTTCTCAGGGTCACGCAGGACAAAATAAAGCCGAGAAGGATCCTTATTCCCAGCATTGTTATCTACCATGTTTACATTCCCTGGAAAGCTGAACCACACAGAGACAAATACTGTGCACCACCTTTCACAAAAATACAGTTCCACCACGTGTCAAAGACCTATCGTTATAACTGAAATTGTATAATAGATTATATATATCAGAAAATTGTTCCTCTTGAGCATAAATTGTAGACAGAGATTTCCTACTTGCAAATGAGTAATATTCCCTATGTACAGTACACGTTGAAACTAGATGCTGCCATAATGTAATTAAATGTATTGATCTGGAACAAGGGAAAAGAGGAGCTTTCCTAAAACAAAGTATTTACACAGTACCCAATACAAGGACAGATAGCATGGATATCATTGGGATTGATGGGTAATGCTATCTGTCCTTGTATTGGGTACTGTGCAAATACTTTCCGTTTTAGGAAAGCTCCTCTTTTCCTTTACCTAAATAGAGGGTTTTTTGGTCTCTTTAGCCCCCCTATATTAAACCTAACATGGGTCTCTCCACATACAGCCAGAAACATCCGCCCTAGTGCTGATGAGATGAGAATCTAAAGCTTGAAGCATGTGTCCACTAGTTGGATGTGTTTGGCTGTGTAAATTTAAAGCTAATCCTTGGCATTGAACCCTTAGCGTTTCTAAGGGCCTTGTGGATGGCACAGAGACATAAAGAGATGATTTGCATTGCTCCGTCTGCTGCAAGGATAGATGGGTAATGCCATCTATCCTTGTATTGGGTACTGTGCAAATACTTTCTATTTTAGGAAAGCTCCTCTTTTCCTTTACCTAAGTAGAGGGTTTTTTGGTCTCTTTAGTCCCCCTATATTAAGAATAACATGGGTCTTTCCACATAGTGGCTTGCAACTCTGTTTTGACCCGAGACAAAAACTGTGAGGCTAGGTCCACACCTCTGCGCTTTCTCTGCGTTGCGACAGTTACAACACAGAGGAAACACTGTACATTATTCTAAATGGGATAGTTTACACTTCTGCGATGCGTTGCATAACGTATTAACAAAAGCGCTGCAGACACCCTTTTCCGTGCAATGTAACAGCACAGGCCAACAGAAGTCTATGGCAACACAAGCGCACCACATGTATAGCATAATGTACCTGCGTTGCCACAGACTTTACCATTTACTTATTATGCAAAAATACAATTCTGTGAGTACTCACTTGTAGAATTGTTTTTACTATGCACAGCACGGCCTGTTTCATGTAGTCCTTACATCTGGGTATTCCGCCACAAGGTGGCGCAGTGGACTGCAGAAGATTTGTGGCTCCTCCCGGCCCCATATAAAAACAGGAATCACCAAAAGACCTCCAGTGTTGACAAGCAGTTATACAAGAAGCCGGGAGGTAAGAAAGGTAAAAAGGTAAAAAGAACCCTCACAACTAACTTTGAAACAAATCACCATAAAGAGGCAACAAAGAATAACGATAACAAGGGAGGGATGAAACCGGCCGTGCTGTGCATAGTAAAAACAATTCTACAGGCGAGTACTCACAGAATTGTATTTTTCCTAGTGCACAGCACGGCCTGTTTCATGTATTCCTTACATCTGGGACATCCAAAAGCAGTGTCCGTAAGGTAGGGTGGGATCCCCAAAGAGCAGCAGGCAATTCAAACCACTACTGCCTGAAGTACCTTGCGGCCAAAAGCAGCATCAGCTGAGGCCTTAACATCAACCTTGTAAAACTTTGAAAAAGTATGAACGGAAGACCAAGTAACGGCCTTACAAACTTGTTCAACAGAAGCCTGGTGCTGAAAAGCCCAAGAAGCACCAATAGGACGAGTGGAATGAGCAGTAACCCAGAAAGGAGGTTCCTTCCCTTTAGAAGAATAGGCTTCAGGCCACCGCCTGACGGATCCACTTGCTAATAGTAGATTTAGCCGGAGGCAAACTCTTCCTAGGTCCAGCAGGAAGAACAAAGAGAGCATCAGATTTCCTGAAAGACTCAGTAGCAACCAAGTAAAACGTCAGTGCCCTGACAACATCCAGAGAATGAAGGGTCCGTTCCATGGAATTAGCAGGGTTAAGACACAAGAAGGTAAGACAATGTCCTGATTGAGATGGAAGCAGACGCAACCTTAGGCAAGAAATCTGGTTTAAGCCGAAACACTACCTTATCCCGATGCCGCTCAAAATAAGGAGGTTTCATGGAAAGCGCCGCCAGCTCAGAAATTCGCCTGACCGAAGTAATAGCCACCAAAATGGCCACCTTACGAGTCAGAATGGGCAACGCAGCCCCACGCATAGGTTCAAAGGGAGGACCCTGTAGAGCAGACAACACCAAATTTAAGTCCCAAACCGGTAGCATAGGCTTACGTGGCGGACGCACATGAGTAACGCCCTGGAAGAAGGTCTTAACCAGCCTATGACTGGCAAAGGATCTTTGGAAAAAAAAGTGCCAGAGCAGACACCTGTCCCTTGAGAGAACTAAGCTGAAGGCCCGAATCCAAACCATGTTGTAAAAACTCCAGAATCCTGGGGATAGAGAACACCCGACAAGGAAGCGACTTGGACTCACACCAGGCAATGTAAGCATGCCAGACCCTGTAGTAGGTACAAGAGGAAGACTTCTTCCGAGCCTGAATCATGGTATCAACAACAGAGGCCGGCAACCCCTTGTCCATCAAGATGGAGGTTTCAGCAGCCAAGCCGATAAAGCCAGCGTTTGTAAATTGGGATGGCGCAGCTGTCCCTGAGTGAGAAGTTCTGGATCCTTGGGCAAGACGCACCAATCTACTGCCAACTGCACGACGTCTGCGAACTACACCCTCCTCGGCCAACAGGGGGCCACCAGAATGCCCGAACCCCCTCCTGGGCTATCTTGCGCAGCACCCGGCCCAGCAGAGGAAAAGGAGGGAATACATAGCAGAGACAAAACTCTGTCCAAGGAATTGCTAGCGCATCCGTGGCAAAGGCCAGGGAATCCTGTGATAGACAAAACTTGGAAGCTTGTGATTGTGGCAGGACGCAAACAGGTCCACATCCGGCTGACCCCAGCAGCGACACAGGGAGTGAAATACTTTGTTGCTGAGGGACCATTCCCCCAGCCGAGACACCAGGAACACTTCTTTGAGGGCTCGCTTGCTCCGAGTCCCTCCCTGATGATTGATGTAGGCTACTGCCGTCTGGTTGTCCGAGCGGACCTGAACAGCCCGACCCCAAAGGTGTGGAGACAACTGGGAAAGAACCAACCTGATCGCCCGCAGTTCTAGAATGTTGATGGGTGCATGGGCCTCCTGGGGGCCCCACTGACCCTGGAAATTCAGAGACTTCCAAACTCCCCCCCAACCGGTCAAACTGGCATCTGTGGTGACAATCTCCCAGCACGGAGGCAGAAAGGTCCTGCCCACTAGAAGATTCCTTGAGTCCAACCACCACGAGAGGGACTGCCTGGCCAGAGGGGACAGAACAAACTCCAGATCCAGGGACACAGGGTCCCGATCCCAAACTAACAAGAGATGCAACTGAAGAGGTCTCATGTGAAACTGAGCATCCCCTGCCGAATGGAGGGATGAGGACACAAGAGCAGGGCCCGTGCCTGCATCTGAAGGCCCTCCACTTTCTGCTGAGAGGTATCCAGAGTCATGCCCAGAAAGGACCTTGCCAAAGACGGAGACAGTGAAGACTTGGGATAGTTGATCACCCAGCCGAAGGACTCGAGAGTGGACGTCACCACCTGAGTATCCTTCTCGGCCTGAGGAAGAGACTGAGCAGCAATCAGAATGTGTCCAGGTGAGGAAGAATGCGAATGACCTGGTTCCTCAGAAGGGCCATCACGCCCGCCAGCACCTTGGTGAACACCCAAGGTGATACCGAATGGTAAGGCCACAAACTTGTAATGCTGATCCTCCAGAGCAAACCTCAGGAATCTCTGACGACCTGGAAAGATTGGTACGTGAAGATAGGCATCCTTGATGTCCACGGTGGTCATGAAGTCGCCCGGCCGAAGGGAACTGACAGCCGAGCGCAGCATCTCCATGCGAAAGTGCTTGAACCGGACAAACCTGTTGAGTCCCCTCAAGTCCAGGATGGGCCTCAGACAGCCATTCTTTTTGGGCACCGTGAATAGATTGGAATAGTACCCCTGATCCTGTTCCTGGCGAGGTACTAGACAAATCTCCAGACTCCTGACTCCAACAGGCGTTGAACTGCAAGGCCCAACCTCTGAGCCGACAGGGAATTTTGAGACATCCGGGATCTGAGGAATCTTGGGGGCGGCCAGGCTGCAAACTCTATCTTGTAACCGGAGGACACCACCTCCTGAATCCACCGGTCTGAGACACAAAGCGTCCAGGCGTGAGCAAAGAGCCGAAGCCGTCCCCCTACCCGGACGGGTGAGGGTGCCTCCTCATGCCTGAGGGACCTTGGGAGAGGGTTTGGACTTGGCTCCCCAGGAGAGACCAGGGCGACCACGGGATCTGCCAGGCCCCCGGTGAGGGACTTCTTAGCTGCAGTGTCAGCAACCCACTGGCGCAACCAAACAGACCGGCACATAGCCACCAAGAGAGCCGAAGCCCTGCCGCCCAGCCAGACAGCATCATCCATGGCAGCCAGCACAAAGGCAACAAAATCAGAGCAAAGCAAGAGGTCCCTATAATCCTCTCTTCGCCTACCAGACATGGCGCCACCAGCGAGCCTCTTGAGCTTCCTCTTAATGGCAATGGCAGTAATGGCTGTGGCGTAGACCGGACGCAGGCCTGCCCCTACAAAGGTGAAGGCATAACAGGCCAGCTGATCCATACGCCGGTCCGCGCTGTCACACAGTGTGGTAGTGTCAGGGGACGGCATGACCGAAGTGTTAGACAAGCCTAGATCAGGAGCGTCCACCTCAGGGGGACACGACCAGCGCTTAACCAGATCAGCCGAAAAGGGACACCTCCTGTCCAATCTCTTGGGCACTGTGGGCAGTCTGTTAGGACGTTCCCACTTCTTGAGCACCATATTGGAGAAGTGGCCCTGCTCCGGGAACTCCAAGCGCTGCTTGCCAGGGCGAAAAAGCTCACCCTGCTTCCTCTTCCCGCCTTGGGGGGGGGGGGGGGGGGGGGGGGTGATGTGCAATGTCTCAAATATGGCTGACAACAGTCTATCAGTGTCATCAGGGAGCCAGGTATCCTCATCAGAGCAGGACCCCAGGTCACTGTCATAACCCTCCTAAAGCCCCCCAGAGGAGTCTGAAATATGTAAAAGCTCCCCCTCCTCTAGGGAGTCACGGCCACCAAAACACATCAAGGCCCTCATCCTCCTCAGCAAAGAGGGACGGCGCGGGGTCAAGGTGCCGCTTCTTGCCAGAGGCCTTGCCCGCCACAGGTCGGGCCAACTGCCTCTCAATGCTGGCCATGCGTAGTGCCAGATCAGATTGGGACCCCCCCCTTCTAGTATCCCCCTCACTGGGGGCCAAATGCAGGCGTGGAGGGGATGCCGGAGGGAGCGCAGAGCTGGGAAGAGAAGAACCCATCCCAGCCTGGTCCGCAATAATACTCTGGGCACACGGCTATCCCCAGAATCCTCCATATGGTGATTATCACAGGCACAATAAGCCAGTATAGGGTAAGGGCTAATAAAAGCCAACCTGGATGCCCCCCAAGAGATGCCCACAGAGAAGGCCGTGAGGGAAGGGGAGGGAGGGATAGGACCGGGAAAAATACAATTCTGTGATTACTCACCTGTAGAATTGGTATTATGAGTATACAGTATGTCCTGCTCCAAATAGAATACTTACAATCGGGTTATACTCCACCAGATGGCGCTGGACTGCAGAGACATCGAAAATAGGCTCCTCCCGGCCCCTCAAATACCCGGGGACCTCCCACAAATCCCCAGCATTGAAAAGCAGTTAACGAGAAGCCGGGAGAATTAAACAGCCCAACTATCAACTATAACAATAATACCAATCACCATACAGGGAACCAAGATAATGCAAAACCAAGGGCGGGTTGGAGCAGGACGTACTGTATACTCATAATACCAATTCTACAGGTGAGTAATCACAAAATTGTATTATGCTTAGTATACAGTACATCCTGCTCCAAATATAATACTTACAATCGGGACATCCAATAGCAGTGCCCATAAAGTAGGGTGGGATCCCCAAGAAAAAAGACAGCAGCAGGCAGTTTAAACCACTGCCGCCTGCAAAACCTTGCGGCCAAAAACAGCATCAGCTGAGGCCCTAACATCAACCTTGTAAAACTTTGAAAAGGTATAAACAGAAGACCAAGTAGCGGTCTTGCAAACTTGTTCAACAGAAGCCTGGTGCTGAAAAGCCCAAGAGGCACCAATAGCACGAGTGGAATGAGCAGTAAGGCGGAAGGAAGGATTCTTCCCCTTAGCAGAGTAGGCCTGAATCACAGCCTGACGAATCCACTTGCTGATAGTAGACTTGGCAGGAGCCAAACCCTTCCTAGGACCAGAAGGGACCACAAAAAGAGCATCAGTTTTCCTGAAAGGTGCAGTAGCCACCAGATAGTACTTCAGACACCTAACCACATCCAAAGAGTGCAAAACTCTCTCCTTAGCATTGCTAGGATTAGGGCACAAAGAAGGAAGAACAATATCCTGATTCAAATGAAAGGCAGACACCACCTTAGGCAGAAAGTCAGGTCAGGACCTTGTCCTGGTGTCTCTCATAGTAGGGGGGCTGAATGGACAGCGCCGCCAACTCCGACACACGCCTGACAGAAGTAATGGCCACCAGAAACACAACCTTGAGCGTAAGAATGGCCAAGGCAGCATCCTGCACAGGTTCAAAGGGAGCACCCTGCAAGGCTGACAGAACCAAGTCAGAGCGGCAGATGACACAAGAATAAAGGCATGTGAAAAGAGAAAGCACAGACTGCATAACATACATATCTATACACATACACACACCCCCCCTCTTTTCCCCCGAAGACTACAAGGAGGATGAGGGAGGACAGCGGCCACTTAAATAGGGCCCACCGATGGGCAGGGGCAAGGGGCAATAGTGCGAGAGGGGCATCCCATAGAGGCTCACCATAAGCCTGAACCGCCCACCCTTTGGTGGGGTATTGCGGTGCTCCCAAGCACCAACAGCGGTGCTGACTACCTTCACCCGACCAGCGCAGCCAAGGCTGGGAGGCATATTACTAGTGGAACGGGTGGGAATAGTCTACAGGGCCGCAGGTTAAAGTGGACCAACACCCAGGATTTTGACTATCCTGGGTGTTGGTCCACTTAGGTGGGGCACCCCGATCGGGGGTGCCCCGCTGTGTGAAACCCCCCGATCGCCGCAAAAACTCACCTCTCCCCGCTCCCACGTGACCTCGTCCGGCCAATGACAGCGCTCAGAGCCGCTCTGGTATGCGCGTCCAAAGCCGCTTGGACGCGCATACCAGAGCGCTGTCATTGGCTGCGTCTCTCGCTTCCCTCTAACAGGGAACGCGCCTGCGCCGGCCATTCACAAAACGGCCGGCGCGGGAGCGCGCCCTGCTAGAGGGAAGCGAGAGACGCGGCCGCGTCTCGCGCATGCGCCGTTGGATCGCCGGTAAGGTAAGGATTGTGGGCCTCCTGGGGGGTTCCTCCCCGCAGGACATCCCGATTTCGGATGCCCCGCGGGGAGGGATCTGATCGGTCCGGGAATCTTATAGATTCCCGGGCCGATCCCCCCTGGGTGTTGGTCCACTTTAATAACCCCGCTCACCTGCGAGTAGAGAGCCAATTTCTTGTCCTTCGCAGCCAGACTGCAGAGAAATTCTGGGGATTTGTGGGAGGTCCCCGGGTATTTGAGGGGCCGGGAGGATCCTATTTTCGATGTCTCTGCAGTCCAGCGCCATCTGGCGGAGTACAACCCAATTGTAAGTATTATATTTGGAGCAGGACGTACTGTACACTAAGAATAACCACAATACACAGTTATCCCGCCTGAAAGACATAAGCAAGAAATCATCATAAGTAACCCGCAGCACGTGCCCCAACAAGAAAAGAACCCCCATGGGGGACTTACGGACCAAGCGTGCAGCGCGCGCAGCACACACCAGCAACTGGAATACAGGCCAAGGTCCATGGAGTGTAGAACTAGAAAGAAGAGTCACCGCCGCAGCCCACGCTGACAAGGAGCCTCCGGAAACTCAGTTCTCCGCACATAGCATGCGCACAAGATGGCGCCGACGATCGAGCACCTCGAGGGACGGGCCACGGTCATCCCTCGGCACCACCCCCACGAAGAGCGTGAAAATGCCGCCCCGTGACCAGGCGCCCAGCGCCATGACAGCTGTGGTGCAAGCAGCAAGCGCCGCCCGCTGCGTAGCGCGGTACGCCCGCGGCAATAAACAATCGCGGGGGAGAAACTCACCACCACCGCCACATTTATGAAGCCGAATCTGGTGAGTGACTGGAACAACGCCAATGTAGCGTACGATTCATCATTATCCCAGGCTCAGGGTACAGCACTGGCGTTCATCCTTGCAGAGCGCCACGTCTTACCTGTTACCTGGCGCTCTCCCATACATTTCTATGGACGATCCTTAAATCCCTTTCTTGTTCCCAATTATTTTTTCTTTTTCCTAAAAAATGTCAAAACTTCTGACGTATCCTGGACAAGAAAATGACATTTTTGAAAACTTTTTTGATTAATAATATTTTTATACAGAATTCTCCTTACATGTCTGGTATTAAAGTGTTCATGTTACAATGTAATAACAATGTTATTCTATATGTTTTTGCTTTGTTACTAGTGGATACATGTTCAAAAACAGACTTTAATCACACAGCCTATGGGCTACAACTACATGATTTTCAGCACCGGCGATGTTTGAGGCTGTTTTTTTGATGAATGTGGTGCGAGTCAGCCGCACTGAGCTGGCGCTATCATTCGGTCCCACATAGCGTAGTACTGCGACTCACATATCATATTCATCAATGCCCGACAGCGACCGAGGCGCTCTGAAACAATGATCCATGGCCAAGCACAGCGACTACTAGCGGTCGTTCTGAAATCCACTCTACAGACGCTCATCTGTTGCTACCTGGCGTTAGTAATGAATCAGCCTGCCCGTCTTATAACAAGGATAGTTCTCTCCAAAAGGGATCACAAATAAATAGAAAGAATACTAAAAGAGGTTTTCACACCGACTGTGCTGCACGGTTATAAGCACGGTAAAAAAAAACAGTTTCAGGAATGCCAAAGAAATGCTTTCAGTGAGTGTGCAGTACCCACAGCGAGGGCACATGGTGGTATATTAATGGGCAGACTAGAGGCACCAATCTATCTTTAATAAACCCACATTACTTTTTTAAGAGCCTGACATAATGGCTGCCGAGTGCCAGTAACTCATTTACTTCTCGAGAAAGCGCATTACGGGCTGTTTTTATTACCACTCTATGTGGGGAAACAAAGCCGCTATTGTATGCAGATTCTTAATCAGTTAGTGGTACAGTTACGTCGTGCCCGGACGTACTCCCCATAGGGGATACTGTTCAAGAGGTGGCCAGGGTGGGAACTTACATCGCCGAATTCTGTGCCGCTGCCAGGCCAGCGCTCTGTGCCCAATGCTTTGATACTGGATCAAGGCAGGTAGAGGGGCTGCGGGGTGGTCGTGGCATGCCATGCTGCATACATGAGGGAATTAATAAGCTCTACAGCTTACCGAGTGGGGAGGTGAAAGGGAAATGGATGCAGGTGGACTAACCAGTTTCAAAAAATGAGGTGACAAGGTGCCACCACTAAAAGATCAGTCTCCAACCACTATGTGGTATGGGCAGCTTATTATACAAATCCCTCCCAATGCAGCAAGTCTTGCCGATTTATCAGCATATAGGTCTAGCTCTAGAGCCTAAAAGACAAGAAATCGGGAGATTCCAGGGATTTTCCAGTATTGGGGCATATAAAATTAGAACAAAAGCTGGGGTGGTTTAGGTCTTCTTTAAAGGAGGTCTATCACAAATAACAAGCAGGATGGCAAAAGGCGGGGGTGCCAGTTCTATACCCAGCAGCAATAAACATTTCAGCCATTTTTCTCTTTTAATGGAGGGAAGAAGAAACCGTGGAGACAGGTTTGAGACAGAATGTTCCTGCAACACTTTGGGCACTAGCAGATCCATAGGATGCCATTAAATTGTTCACAGCAGGAGTTACAAGAAAGTCAATTCTTATGTGCAGCAATCTAAATTGCCCTGTCTTTTAATAGGAAGAAACGGACATCTGGGGTGACAGACTGTCACCACAATAGACTAAACCTGTCACCCCTGGGTTTTATAAATACCACGAGCTTGGTGGGAGTTTTATGCAGTTCATAAGTGACCCCTCCTCTCATTAACTGACGTGTTTATATGGGTTTTTAATATTACAAAAATACAATTCTGTGATTACTCACCTGTTTTTACGGTGTACAGCGCGGCTTGCTTCATTTCAATTCTTTACATGTGGGTAATCCGCCACAGGTGGCGCAACCCACTTGCAGGAAGACTTGTGGCTCCTCCCAGCCCATAAAAGGGCCAGAATTACCCAGAAGACCCCAGTGTTTGAAAGCAGTAATGCAAGAAGCCGGGAGGCAAGGACCATGTTAGAAAAACACAGCCCACTAAAAGGAAAACTCTCTCAACAAAAATCACCATAACAAAACAAAAGAGAACATTGATAACAAGGGTGGGATGAAGCAAGCCGTGCTGTACACCGTAAAAACAATTCTACAGGTGAGTAATCACAGAATTGTTTTTTTCCAGGTGTACAGCACGGCTTGCTTCATTTCAATTCTTTACATGTGGGACATCCAACAGCAGTGTCCAAAAAAGAAGGGTGGGATCCCCAGAGAGCAATGGCAGGCAGTTCAAGCCACTACCACCTGAAGCACTTTGCAGCCAAAAACAGCATCAGCTGAGGCCCTAACATCAACTTTGTAAAACTTGGAAAAAGTATGATCCGAAGACCAAGTAGCAGCCTTACGTCGGGCAGGACATACTGATCCACCGTCATCTGGACGACGTCTGCAAACCATACCCTCCTCGGCCAGCGGGGGGCCACTAGGATGGTCGGTACCCCCTCCTGGGCTATCTTGCGCAGCACACGACCCAACAGAGGGAAGGGAGGAAAGACATAAAGGAGTCGAAACTCCTTCCAAGGAAATACAAAGCGTCGGTGGCAAAGGCCAGAGGATCTCGATAGGGATACGAATCTCGGGAAGCTTGTGACGGGACGCAAACAGGTCCACGTCCGGCTGACCCCAGCGGTGACACAGGGCATGAAAGGTCTTGTTGTCGAGAGACCATTCCCCTAAGTGAGACGTCCCCCTGCTCAGGGCATCTGCCTCCTGGTTCTCCACCCCGGGGATGTAAACCGCCGAGATGCAGGGAACCGTCTCCTCCGCCTAAGACAATATCAGGCACACTTCCTTGAGGGCTCGTTTGGTCCAAGTCCCTTTCTGATGATTGATGTAGGCGACCGTCGTCTGATTGTCCGAGCGGACCTGGACCGCACAACCCCGAAGGTGGGGAGTCAACTGGAAGAGAACCAACCTGATCGCTCGCAACTCCAAGAGGTTGATAGGCGCGTGGGCCTCTTGAGGGCCCCACTGGCCCTGGAACTTCAACGATTGCCAAACCCCTCCCCAACCGGTCAGACTGGCGTCTGTGGTGACAATCTCCCAGCACGGAGGCAAAAAGGACCTGCCCACTCAAGTCCAGACACCACGAGAGGGACTGTCTGGCCAGAGGGGACAGAGCGAATTCCTGCTCCACGGACTCCTGACTCCGATCCCAGACGGTCAAGAGATTCAACTGAAGGGGTCTCATGTGGAACTTAGCGAAAGGCACAGCCTCGAAGCAAGACACCATGAGACCCACCAACTGCATCCCCAGACGGATGGAGGGATGAAGGCAAGCCAACAAGGCCCGCGCCAGCATCTGAAGGCCCTCCACCTTCAGCAGAGGAAGAAACACCTTGACCTGAGAAGTATCCAGCGTCATTCCCAGGAAGGATCTTACCGATGAAGGAGAGAGAGAAGACTTGGGATAATTGATCACCCAACCGAAGGACTCGAGGGTGGACACTACCATCCGAGTATCCCTCTCTGCCTGATGCAAAGATGGAGCTGTAATCAAAACCGGGAGGAACCACAAGAAACTCAATATGGGACTCTGAAAGACACAAAAGGGAAGACAAGCATCCCACAGCGCATGCACATAAAACAATAATAAAGGTACCACAAGAAAAGACCGGACTCACGGACCAAAAGGGAGCCAGTTGAAGAGCCTGTGCAGCCTGTCAGCAGACCAATGAGCGATGGCGTGAGGTAAAAACTGAAACTTTACCTCAGGAAACTCTGAGGAGAGTGGTGCCGGCCGGCCCAAGCAGCACCTCGAGGGGCGATCCCCCCCCCCCCCCGACGCCATAAAGTAGAGGAGGCAGGGGGAGCAGGAGCGGGGAAGGTAAGTATATTGTGAGGTAAAAAACTTGAGAAAAACACACACATCATAAAAAGCACAATAATACAGGATGTGGGACACATAATGAAAAGGGAAAAAGTGTGGTTCCTCCCCCCCCCGCCCACCTATAGGCTCACTATAGCCTATGGCCGGCTTACTCTATGGAAAGAGTCTGCGGCCCAGAGCGTAGCTCTGCCGAACGCCTGACCCTCGACGTTCCCCTACCTGCACCTGATCCGCAGCCATGGCTGGGAGGCAAGAAGGGTCCCGGGAAGCAGGTGGGAATAGGGCTTGCAGCGGCCGACGGGCTAGTAATGCCCCGCTTATCTGCGAAGTCCATGGAGAGAGAGAAAGAGACCATCTTCGCAGCCAGACTGCAGAGAAGACTGGGGTCTTCTGGGTAATTATGGCCCTTTTATGGGCCGGGAGGGGCCACAAGTCTTCCTGCAGTCGATTGCGCCACCTGTGGCGGATTACCCACATGTAAAGAATTGAAATGAAGCAAGCCGTGCTGTACACCTGGAGAATTTAGTGACAGTGCTACTTTTAAGGATGCTCTAGCAATACCATAGATCATTGGTACTCAGCCACTTCTCGTAAAGGTCCATTTACAGGCATCCAGCGAGAGGTGAAGGTCCGGGCAGGGGGGCTGTCACAGGGGGTGGATAGTTAGCAGTCAGCACACTGGGAAAAGACAGGAGGTTTATTTTTTTTGCCCCACATAACCTGCAGCTCTGGCCCATGGCACACTGCTTTTAACTCCCTGTGCATTCTGTGCAGGCTGTGTATAGGGGTCGACTAGGGTCCAAAATGGTAATAGGGTCTGGTAACAAGTATGTATAGATAAAGTTTGGGGGAGAGGGATGAATGGGAGAGAAGCTGTAAGGAAGAAGGATGCATAGACAGAACAGGAAGGGCAGGGAGGGATGGAGAGAGAGCTGGGAGAAGGGATGGATGGGCAGAACTAGAAGAAAGGGAATGATTGGGTATAGCTGGAGGGGGTAGATGGCCAAAGCGGGAAGCAAGAGCAATAAATTGGTCAAGTTGGGAGGCCGGGCACTGGATAGACAAAACTGAAAGGACAGGAATGGATGGGGCAGAGCTGAGGGGACAGGGATGGGTGGGGCAGAGCTGAGGGGACAGGGATGGGTGGCGCAGAGCTGAGGGGACAGGGATGGGTGGGGCAGAGCTGAGGGGACAGGGATGGGTGGGGCAGAGCTGAGGGGACAGGGATGGGTGGGGCAGAGCTGAGGGGACAGGGATGGGTGGGGCAGAGCTGAGGGGACAGGGATGGGTGGGGCAGAGCTGAGGGGACAGGGATGGGTGGGGCAGAGCTGAGGGGACAGGAATACACTGGGATCGGATGCATGGGGAAAAGCTGCGGGGACAAGAATTGATGGGGCCGAGCAGGGGGGAACGAGGATTGATGGGACAGAGATGGCAGGACAGGGATAGATGGGGCAGAGATAGTGGGACAGGGATGGACGGGGCAGAGCTAGTGAGACAGGGATGGATGGGGCAGAGCTGGGCAGGGGAAAGGGGGCAAAGAGACCAAGAAGTCTGTGTGTACTTCACCCATGCAGTACTTTATATTGCAATGCTAGGTGCCAGGGAGCCATGACACTGGCAGGGAGATCAAGCACTACATCGCCGATCACGGGGGCAGATCTGAGCATGGAAACATATAAGTAACTAAGTGCAGGGCTGTCGGAAATGTGGCAAATGACAGATTATGTAGCCATTTAGGTGACCACTGGCAACAAACTCGCTAGGCTGCTGCTGATCACATGGTTTTCACACAGCGGGACATCCTAGTTCGGGATGCCCTGGGGAGAGGGGATCTGCCCCCCTGGAGTCCAGCACAGGTTTTGGTCCACTAACAAAACAGAGCAATCCCAATTTAGGTGAAACATCACAGAAACATCTAAAAGATACAATGTAAGAATTTTACCTGGCTCCAGAAACATCTACACCGACCATCAATTGTCCATTCAGTGACAGGACCTCGTCTCGCAGTTTTATTTTGCCACACTTGGCAGCTGGGCTTTGCTTCTTCAAATCAGTTATCCATATACATCCAACGTCAAGGACGGGACCATTTTGCACTTTCCTTTTTGAACTTCCTCGTCTTTTTTCACCACAATGACCGAAAATTGGGATATTCCCAAAGTTTAGACCAAAAACCGTGTCCTCCGCCCCATCCCTGGTAAGGTACACAGTGCAGATTTCTATGTCTAAAGCGCACTGGTGGCCGCCTGGAGCCATCTCGTCCAAAGTAAAGTTCAGCTGGATGTATTCCTTGAGTTTGCGGATGGCAGCAACATAGAAGGCCACCTCCGGGCCACCGCTGTCCACCCACTGATTGTTCTTCAACCACTGGCGAAGTAGTGACAGGTGAAACACAGCGTTCTCCTGAGTTATGGGCATTGTGAATTGCAGTGAATTCAAACATCATGTGATTATTGGATCTACATGGGCACGCTGGTCTCCTGCACAACCAAACAGCAACAAAATCATCTGAAGAAGGACAAAGGATTAGGGCTCCAGCAATGGTACAAAAAGCATTCCAGTCACAAACTAAGTAGGATTAGCTGCAGATTGTTGTGCTTCAGATATTTTGAGGCAGAACATGGCATGAAGATTTGCTAAGCTTTATTTCACCTAAAGAAAATAAAAAGACATTGCTTTAGAATGCTAAGCCTAATATACCTTTGTTTCGCACTATAAGACATCTAGGCAGTGTGCAGAGACCCTTACCCACAACATAGCTGAATCTTACCCCCGGCAGAATCTCACTCCCCTAAATTCCCCGCATTATAGGCTTTGGGACAGAATCCACCCCCCCACTGGGGTGTCCGAAAAGAGAGGAGGAGAGGAGGAGCAGCAGACCAGCAGGGAGAGTGCAGGGTAATTGACCCCTGACAACCCCCCCCCCATCTGGCCAACATTTCTAACCGGGCGCAGGCACACAGGTGTGGGTGGCAGTGGGCATGTCTTGTGACCTGAGTGTGTTTGCGCCCAAGGAGAAGCAGCGGACAGTTAGCCTGTCCGTCCCCCAGTCCTCCGTTGTTCAGTGTCTCAGTGGCCTCGGGAGCAGGAGGGGGGGGGGGGGGGGGGGGGGTGTCATGAGTCTTATGGAACAAATGCAGGGAACCCCTACATTTGTTCCTTAAGACACACGAGCCCCCCCACACACACACACACACACACAGCAGTGAATAATATGATTGAAAAATATATTACAAGCAAACTTATAGTCCAGTATTCTAAGTTGGCCATACACAGTGGTGCACCTAAATATGACCAGGCCCTGGAGTGAACTTCAAATGGTGCCTCGACATGGCTGATATAGTAACCTACTTCCTGTCAATTTAACGCAGATGGATACAACTAGACCACTAAAGACTGTAACAGCAGAGACATACGATGCTTATTTTTTCTGTACAAGATGCCATGTGAGTTAAAATCTAAGAAGATGGAGAACACAACGATGGGTCCCCCTGACCTTGTAGCATAGAAGGTCAATATGAAAAGTCGGACCAAAACCCACATTTTTAAACTAGCATCCCCTGAATTGCTCTCCCCACAAATAGTAACTTATGCCTATTTTTACTGCTTTTGTTTCACTCTAATCCCAGATAATGGCGACTGTTTTAGCTGTAAAGCTCAGCCTCCTCCATTCATTGCCACTGCTGTGTATGGCAATGATGACACTGCCAAACTTATGAAACAACTAATCACCTGCAATCTTACAGAGAGGGACAGCAAACAAGCAAACAGTGTTTAGGGTGATTTGATAAGCAAAAATATCAATTTCTAGTACTACACCCTAAGAAGAGAGTATCGGCAGGGGCTTTGGTCAAATGTATTTCACAAGCTCAGTGGGTTTTGGTTTGCTTTAACTAGATGTGCATTTCCAGGAAGAAAGAGCTGCAGGTGTGCCCCATCCACAGAGACACTAAACTCACCCAATACTCACACCATCAGTGGAGATGCATTAGAGGTACTCACGCGTCCCTAGCAGAGCTCCATTCCATAGGGGACAGGAAAGAGCTGCACCTCCTCCAAGAGTAGACAGGCATTACTGCAGTAAACAATTGCGTGCTGGACCCCCTGGCCAGCAAATTGTAGCCTTAACTGAGGAGGGATGCTTTGTGCAGAATTTCTCTTGCCCATCATCGAGACTCCTAGCATCGCTCTATGGGGCCCAGCTGATGATAGAAGCATCGATGAAGCTAGCAATTGTAACCATGAATATATGATCCCAAGGGGGTACTTCTCACCTGCATGTTGTCTCCCAACCAAGGAGACCAGTGTGGGGCGATAATGTTAACGCATTTAAAAGGAAACGTCAAGGCTAAAATAAAAAATATATCATGTTCACCTTGTTGTCCCTCCTAACTGTTCCACCCTACTCCAGCTGTATTAAGTCCAAAGACACATGTCTGTCTATGGAGCTCCCCATCCATTCACTGCAATGGAAGAGGCATTGCAGGCACCGCCTCAGTATGACCCCTCTGTAGGATACTCCGGGGGCCACGCCTGGATGGTGCAGGGTCAGATTCTAAAACTTGGAGTTTTATACAGCTGAAGTAGGACAGAACAGCAGCAGTATACACTGCACAAGTAGGATTTTTTTCCCTTGACAGGGGTTTTAAACCATGTTGTATAATTTTTTTTATTGTATATCTGTATATTGTGTAATCGATCTGTAACATGATTATTTAGCAGAATAAAACCGCCGCCAGTCTGGAAAAGATTCCAGGGCAGGCTTTTCCCTAGACCTTCCCATACTGGGATGCCCCGCAGTGTGAAACCCCCCAGGGCACCTGAACAAACTCACGTTTCCACGCTCCAGCGACGCATGTGTGCAGGGGCGGACTGGCCATAGGGCGTACCGGGCAATATCCCGGCACCATGGAAGGCCGCAACCCTGAAAAGGACAGATGGAGGGTAAAGGGCAGCCGCTGCGGGGCCCATGCTGTACCTTCCGCCGCCGCTCTCATATACACAAACATACACACACACACATTCACACACTTACCGGCACTTCTAGGCTGCTGCGCGCTGGTCGTCAATGGGCGGCGTCCAATGTTTTCATATGGGGCACACCCACCGTCGACCAGCGCGCAGCAGCCAGGAAGTGCGGGTAAGTGTGAGAGTGTGTGTGTGTGTGTGTGTGTGTGTGTGTGTGTGTATGAGAGCGGCGGCGGCAGGAACAGCAGCGACAGGCAGACCGGCCCTCTGACCATCGGAACCAGCGGTAAGTGCGTGGGTGTGTGAGCGGCGAGGGGGGAGTGGGGGATGTCACTCATTGGCTTTACTGAGGGATGCCCCACTGGCTGTACTGAGGGATGCCCCCACTGGCAGTAATGGGGGATGCCAACACTGGCTGTACTGAGGGATGCCCCCACTGGCAGTAATGGGGGATGCCCACACTGGCTGTAATGAGGGATGCCCCCACTGGCAGTAATGGGGGATGCCCACACTGGCTGTACTGAGGGATGCCCCCACTGGCAGTAATGGGGGATGCCCACACTGGCTGTAATGAGGGATGCCCCCACTGGCAGTAATGGGGGATGCCCGCATTGGCTGTACTGAGGGATGCCCCCACTGGCAGTAATGGGGGATGCCCACACTGGCTGTACTGAGGTTTGCACCACTGGCAGTAATGGGGGATGCCCGTACTGGCTGTACTGAGGGATGACCCACTGGCAGTAATGGGGGATGCCCACACTGGCTGTAATGAGGGATGCCCCCACTGGCTGTAATGAGGGATGCCCACACTGGCTGTACTGAGGGATGCCCCCACTGGCAGTAATGGGGGATGCCCACACTGGCTGTACTGAGGGATGCCCCCACTGGCAGTAATGGGGGATGCCCGCACTGGCTGTACTGAGGTTTGCACCACTGGCAGTAATGGGGGATGCCCGCACTGGCTGTACTGAGGGATGCCCGCACTGGCTGTACTGAGGGATGCCCCCACTGGCTGTACTGAGGGATGCCCCCACTGGCAGTAATGGGGATGCCCCCACTGGCTGTACTGAGGGATGCCCCCACTGGCAGTAATGGGGGATGCCCGCACTGGCTGTACTGAGGGATGCCCCCACTGGCAGTAATGGGGGATGCCCATACTGGTTGTACTGAGGGATGCCCCCACTGGCAGTAATGGGGGGATGCCCGTACTGGTTGTACTGAGGGATGCCCCTCACTGGCAGTGATGGGGGCTGCCCCCACTGGCAGTAATGAGGGATGCCCCCACTGGCAGTAATGAGGGATGCCCCACTGGCAGTAATGGGGGATGCCTCCACTGGCAGTAATGGGGGATGCCTCCACTGGCAGTAATGGGGGATGCCTCCACTGGCAGTAATGGGGGATGCCTCCACTGGCAGTAATGGGGGATGCCTCCACTGGCAGTAATGAGGGATGCCTCCACTGGCAGTAATGGGGGATGCCTCCACTGGCAGTAATGGGGGATGCCTCCACTGGCAGTAATGGGGGATGCCTCCACTGGCAGTAATGGGGGATGCCTCCACTGGCTTTATTGAGGGATGCTACTTACTGGATGTAGTGAGGGATACTGATCACTGCCTGTAATGGGGGATTCTGTGCACTGTCTGTAATGGGGGGATTTAAGCACATCATTTGGTTCAGACTATTTTCTTTTTTTAAATTTTTGTTCTTTAAACCCTGGGTGCGTGTTATCGAACAAAAATACATTAAGATACTATACCGGGGCCAGGAACAGTGCAGTAGGGCCGGTCTGCCCCAGAAAGTCCCGTTTTTTAGCCCCAGTCCGCCCCTGCATGTGTGGGCTCTAAAGCTGTTGATGCTGTTAATGGTAGATAGGCTGGGATGGGCACGCTCACATGGCCCGGGGATGCTCCCCATTCAAGTCCATGGGAGCCGCCTGCCGAATGACAGTCACGGCAGGCAGCTCTCATAGGATGAGCGCCGCAACATGCACCGCTGGATCGTGGAAAGGTAAGTTGTAGGGGAGGAACTGAAAGGGGGGCTTAGGAATGCCCCAGGGGCACAGAACAAAACCTGGGGAAGTCAAAATCCACAGTTTTGTTCTATTTTAATTGTCTATTCGATGAAAAGGGAAAACATCTACATTTTTTACTTTGAGTCCACTGTAAAAAATACCAAATTAATAAGGATTATGTCCCCATTTAGAGGGGGCATTCAATAATGGGATGTGTCTCATGTGCAAAACCCTTAATGATCCCACAGTGCATGTGCACCCTGTCGCCCAACCTGATTTCTATGCCATGTATATGAATGTATGGCATAGAATGCTGTTTACACACAAGAGCCGGACACAGAGTGCTGGGAGTAGACGGCTTTGTTTGCTCCGCTCAGGCTGTATGTGTGCAGATCATACAGCAGCTGGAGAATTCCCACCGTGGTCTGTGGATGCACCAATAAGATCCCACATCAGTAAGTATACACAGCAAACCTGGGGACTTCACAAAGTGAGGCACATCCAAAACCAAGATGCCATGGAGACAGGGAAATGTCCAGCTCTGCAGTCTTTTATAGTTTAGGACCAAGTCAAGAGGGTTTTGGTCCACTTTAAGGATAATCTTGGCCTCCACTTCCAAACAGACATAATGGTTAACCAAAATGCTTGGTTTCCTTATTTTATACTGTGTACAGCATTGCTAGGATACATCAGGCTTCCTCGCCGCAGAGCGTATTACCAGTAGTCGTTGAGGTCATGCAAGTCTATAGATGTGATGAGAGGACAGCGAGAAATACATATAATGAATTACAATGGAACATCAGTTATAGGTATGAACACACTGAACTCAAAGAGCACAAGCACATCGCTAAATATTCATGTGGGTCATGGTGGGTCATCCGACTGGCTTTGATTTTGACTATCCTGGGTTTTGGACCTGGCACCCCAGGCACCCTGATCGGGGGTTCCCTGCTGTGCGAAACCCTGAAGGTCACCTGATATTACTTACCCTTCCCTGGTCCTATGGTGCCTGTGCTTGTCTAAGTGAGCAGTAATCTGAGCGTGATGCTGGCGCATCCCTTGCTACCCTCTAACAGAGTGTGCCAGCGTTGGCCATTCACAAATGCCTGGCGGGGGCAGACAAGTTTACGGGCGACCTGGGGGGGGGGGGGTCTCACACAATGGGGCATCCGGAAACTGGATGCCCCGGGGAAGGGGAATCAAGTCGGACCGTGGGTTTTGATCCACTTTATGCAATCCGGACAGAGGCAAAAAAATGCAGCTATGTTAATATCATAATCATGTGAAAGAAAATCACTAGGCACCTTGCCTGTAGAGGGTTAAGAAGCTTAGTAAAATACTTACCACGGCTAAAAGCATTATTATGAATAATCCAAAAGGCCTTAGTTACCACCATCAGCACTAAAACAAAAAGTGCTATCAGCGCAACCGCTACTCAGCCACCAACCTGCAGGAGATTTATTGATGGATTAGCCTCCATGTCCCTCCCCACTTTTCTTTCTTGTTTTTATGCACAGATTTAAAAATATGGTTTTCAAAGAGAGAATGTCAGAAAAGAAGTGGGGGTGGGGGCTGGGATTGGCAGTCTTATTCCAAAACATACCAGTCATGCTGCTCATGATCCTAATGATGCACAAGAACTTGAACCCCAGAACGAAAACTCCTTTTCCAGGATCAAGACCAGCGTAACTGCTGGTGGCCAAATGATGTCCCATAACAATTGCCCATTTGAAGTCACGAGCATCTGGGACAGACATCCAATGGAAGGATCCCGGAAGAGGTATTTGGGGTCTAGGATTTTCAGGCTTGCGGAGTACGGGCAGCTTCTTGTGGGATCACTTTGAGTCACTGGTATAGCGACCATTTAGGTTCAATGTGCAAGCGCAAGCCCACTGAGTAATCCCATCAATCATGTGATTTGCAGCCATTCAATCAATTAAGAAGTGGTTCTCCTAATTCACAGGGAGATTGCTTCACTTTGGTTGGCCAAAATCCTATTAGTTGAAGAGCTTTTCATCTCAGATAACCTGACCTGGCAGTACGTTCCTTTAGCAGGCCCATGGGCCACACTGCAGCACCCGTTGTTTCCTAAACCCCAGAGGCAATGACGCAGGCGACTGGACAGCAGAATAGCGGAAGAAGCAGTGTTGGTGGAGAGACATCAGCAAAGGAAGTGGGGGCGGCAGCATTGGAGGCACAGCCAGGCTGGTGATGGACCAGGAGACTGCAGTATCATCGCCAGTGTACCACACACAAAGCACATTACATGCGCTTTACCTGTGTAGACCAGCACTGCAATTGTGTTGTGAAGCAACCACCACTGGCCAAGTCGCCCAAAACTTGTTGCAACGCAGAACAAAGATGTGAAGATTGGTAGAGAAACACTTGGTTGTTGAGGGACCATTCCCCCAGAAGAGACAACCCCCTGCTCAGGGAGTCCGCCTCCTGGTTCTCCACCCCCGGAATGTAGACCACTGAGATGCAGGGAACATGCTGTTCCGCCCAGGACAGAATCAGGGACACTTCCTTGAAGGCCCGCTTGCTCCAAGTTCCTCCTTGATTGATGTAGGCCACCGCCGTCTGATTGTCTGAGCGGATCTGAACAGCCCAACCCTGAAGATGAGTGGTCAGGCGAGAGAGAACCAACCTGATCGCCCTCAGTTCCAGGATGTTGAAAGAAGCACGGGTCTCTTGTGGGCCCCACCGACCCTGGAACCTCGGACTTCCAGAAGCCTCCCCAACCAGTCAAACTGCCATCTGTGGTGACAGTTTCCCAGCACGGGGGCAGAAAAGTCCTGCCTGCCAGAAGGATCCTGGAGTCCAGCCACCACGAGAGGGACCGACTGGCCAGAGGGAACAGAGCAAATTCCTAATCCAAGGACACAGGGTCCCGATCCCAAACTGACAAGAGGTGCAACTGAAGATGTCTCATGTGAAACTGAACAAAGGGGACTGCCTCGAAGCAGGACACCATGAGGCCCACCAGCTGCATCCCCTGACGGATGGAGGGATGAGGGCGCGATAGCAGGGCCCGAGCCTGCATCTGAAGACCCTGCACCTTCTGCTGAGGAAGGAATACCCTGGCCTGGGATGTATCCAGAGTCATGCCCAGAAAGGACCTCACCAAGGATGGGGACAGAGAGGACTTGGGATAGGTGATCACCCAGCCGAAGGACTCGAGAGTGGAGGTCACCATCTGAGTGTCCTGTTCGGCCAGAGGCAAGGAGTTGGCCACAATCAGGATGTCGACCAGGTAAGGAATGATGCGGATGCCCTAGTTCCTTAGTAGAGCCATCACTCCCGCCAGTACTTTGGTGAACACTCGAGGTGCCGAGGTGATTTCAAAAGGTAAGGCCACAAACTGGTAATGCTGATCCTCCAGCGCGAACCTTAGAAATCTCTGATGACCTGGGAAGATAGGCACATGAAGATAAGCATCCAGCTGTCCACAATGGTCATGAAGTCTCCTGGGCGAAGGGTACTGACAGCAGGGCACAGCGTTTCCATCCGAAAATGCTTGAATCTGACAAATTTCTTGAGGCCCTTTAAGCCCAGAATGGGCCTCAGAAAGCCGTCCTTTTTGGGGACCGCAAAAAGATTGGAATAGTACCCCCGACACCATTCTTGATGGGGCACCAAACAAATGACTCCTGACTAACAGGCATTGAACAGCCAGACGCAACCCCTGGGCAGATAGGGGGTCTAAAGATATCCGGGACCTGAGGAATCTTGGGGGGGGGGGGGAGGCAGGCTGCAAACTCTCTTGTAACCGGAGGACACCACCTCCTGTATTCAACGGTCTGAGACGTGAAGCCTCCAGATGTAAGCAAAGAGCCGTAGCCGTCCCCCCACCGGATGGGTGAGGGCGCCCCTTCATGCCTGAGGGGGCTTGGGAGAGGGTTTGGGCTTGGAGTTCCAGGAGAGACCAGGACGACCGCGGGGTCTGCCACAGCCCCAAGAATCTCTACAACCACTGTGGAGGAGGGAGCCCCGGCCTCCTTTGGGAGCACGAAAGGAGGAGAGTGGGGCAGAGGGCCCCCGAAAGGGCCGAGACTGCCTCCTACGCTGAGGCAGCCTGCCATCCTTGGCTAAAACATAAAGATGCTCCCCAAGGAGCCACAGCCCTGCGAAAGGGAGACCAGTGAGAGCCTTCTTAGCAGCAGCGTCAGCTGCCCACTGGCGCAATCAGACAGAGCGGCGCATAGTCACCAAGAGCGCAGAGGCTCTGCCGCTCAACCGCACAGCATCATCCATAGCATGGAGGATAAAGGCCACAAAATCAGAGCAAACCAAGAGAATCCTAAACTCTTCACCCCCGCTATAAGCTAAAGTGCCATCAAGGAGGCGCTTGAGCAGTGACTTAAGGGCAATAGACGTAATAGCCCCAGCGCAGACCGGGCGTAAGCCAGCCCCCACACAGGTAAAGGCATGGCAGGCCAGCTGATCCATGCACCCATCCTCACCGTCCCGCAGAGTGGTAGTGTCCGGGGGAAGGCATGACCGAAGTATTGGACAAGCCTAGCACGGGAGCGTCCACTTCCGGGGGAACGGACCATCTTCTAACAAGATCAGCAGGAAAAGGATACCTTTTATCCAAACCCTTGGGCATAGCAGGTGGCTTGTAAGGACGTTCCCATGCTTTAAGCACCAAGGAAGTGAAATGTTCCTGCTCTGGCAACTCCAGACGCTGTCTAACAGGATGAAAAAGCTCCCCGTTTCCTTTTAGCCTCCACAGGGGGGGCAATGTGCAAAGTTTCAAAAACGTGAGACAGTGAATTACCAATGTCATCAGGATACCATGGATCCCCTGATTCAGGGTCACTGTCACAAATCTCCTGTTGGTCCCCAGAGGAGTCAGAGTCCGGAGGCAGTTCCCCTTCCTCTAGGGAAAAACCTCCAGCAGTGACATCAAATTCTTCATACTCCTCTGTAGAGCGTGAGGGAGTTGAAGTCAGGTGCTGCTTCTTGCCAGAAGCCTTCCTAGGAACAGACCTGGCAAGCTGCTTCTCAATGCTGGGTACCCGCATAGCCAAATCAGAGTGTGACTCTCTACTAAGATCCCCCACACTAGGGCCCAATTGTCGGAGCGGGGGAGTAGGTGAAGCCGAGGGATGCACAGAGCTAGGCAGCGAAGCAGGCAAACCAACCTGGAGCGCAAGGACACTTTCAGCGCACGGCACGCACACCGTGACACTGTTACTCACAGGGGATACCCCACACATGGAACACAGCCGGGCTTGCCCCGAAGGACCCCCAAGCACGCTATCCCCAGAAGCCTCCATATGGTGATTAACACAGGCGCAATAGGCCAGCAGTGGGTAAAGGCTATACAAGAGCCCTCCCACGGGATGCCCCCAGAAGACAGTGAAGGGGGGAATGAGAGGGAGGAAGGAGTGGAGCCGGGAAAAACCACAACCAAATGGTATCCTGCCTGAAAGACATAAGGTAAAAAAGGCATACAAGCATCCCACAGCGCTCATGTGACCAGGCCGGCGCCATGACTAAGCAAAATCACCGCAGGCGATAGCGCCCACAGCCGCGGTAAAAAACACCCAAAAATATGTCAAAAAACACCACAAACATAACCACTCGCCATAGACATGCAGGGCCGCAGGCTTGGTTGCCCCGCTCACCTGCGCAACTTCACAGTAGCACTGCAGAGGAAAAACTGGGAACTCTATGGTTAATCCCATTTTTATAGGGAGCCGGGAGCTGCCACAACTTTCTGCAGTACCACTGCGCCACCTTGTGGCGGAATAACCCAACTGTAGCCATGCATTAAAGAAAATAACAGATTACGTTCACTGTACATTGGCCTTTCCTCCGTGGCCCCAAAACATCCTGGGAATCATCCGGCTTCATGCCAATCAGGGAACAAATTTCACCAAATTCTACCAAAATCCAACAGGGAAAGCTTCCATTCCAATACACCTATCAACAGCCGACCCTATAAGTAGAAACGCCTTAGGAACCCACTATAAACAAGTAATTAAGAAGGGGGGGTGGGGAGTTGGAGGTTTAAGGAGTCTCCAATTAAATCCAAGAAAAGTATTGTACAGAAATGTATATTTAAAAGCGTAACGAAACCAAGCGCTGGCCTTCCCCTGGGGCAAATTACGATGCTCCCTGCTGCTAAACCGCCCCCCCCCCTCCCCCCAGCAGGGCACTGCACAACTCCCGTTTCCTGGCTTCTGTGGTTCTGGCTTGTGTCCTCTGCATCTTTGGGCTGTGAGCGAGCTCCCACCCCCAGACATTCCGATAGACTGAGGTCGGGAGCTGTGCAACCAGATTGCCTCACAGGCCTTTTGCCGAACATTAATATGCACGGCAAATGGCTCTGATTGGACACAAGTTTAGTTTTACCGGGTGATCTGGGAGGTTTCCCACAGCGAGGCATCTCAGATAGGAATGGCATGTAGGGCAAGTAACAAAAGCTGGAAAAGTCAAAAATCATGGGTTCTGTTCTGCTTTAAACTGGTTTATTTTCCCACGTGAGAAACAGTTGCAGTCCACTAACAGTGATCGGGATAATGTACCTAGTAGTATTGCAGCTCAGGTGTCCAGTGCTCCGGGGAGGTGGAACCAGGGTGGTTAAGTCCAGAGTCAGAGCCTTATGAAATAGAGATTAAGTTGAAACTTTGGCCCTGGGTGGAACATAACTCAATAAGCATGTATAACTTTTTAAATGATCATTTTCCCCCTATATTGCCTTTTAAAAAGTAGACCAAAACCCAGGATTTTGACTATCCTGAGTTTTGGTCCTTCCCCTTGGGCACCCCTATTGAGGATGCCCCGCTGTGTAAAACACCCCAGGTCGCCCAAAAAAACACTCACTTCTTCCCAGTTCTGCGGCACATGCGCGGCCGCTCAGATGCGCTGACGTCGAGCGGCTCTGAGCATGCTGAAGGCCGAATCCTCCACTACCCTCTAACAGGGAGCATGCCCACGCCGGTCATTCACAAATGCCTGGCGTGGGCACGCGCCCTGCTAGAGGGATAGCAGGGATGCGGCCACAGCCCGCACATGCACCGTTGGACCAGAAAAGAAAAAAAAGTGTACGGCCGACCTGGGGGGTTTCACATAGCGGGGCATCCCGTTTTTGGATGCCTCGGGGGGGGGGGATCTATCGGCCCAGGAAGGATCGCCGTGGATTTTGGTCCACTTTAAGAATTGCTAAAGGTTCTGTGTTTTTTTTTTTTTTCATGTGTCCTTTTCATGTTCCTAGTTAACCCAATTTAATCAGTAACAGAGTCATCCCCAATGTACACTAAACCGTATGAGCACAATGTAGGAACAGATGCCCTGCTGCACGGCCGTCTTTCTGCCAGTCCGACGGGAAACCCCTCTCGCAGCGCTGTTGGAAATGTGAGTCAATTAGGTTAATAGCTTGCAGGAGCGATGTCACAAAGGAGGAACAAGCTATTTGAAATGAATCAATCTTCAAAGGAAATTGCTCCCAGTCCACGGTCTGCTCCCTTTGCGGAAGAAATTTAGTAGGTAACAATCAAGCATTCTTCAGCTTCAACAAGTAGCATCCGCCGTAATTGTATTAGCTGCTCCAGAGGAAGTCCGTTACAGCCCGGCTGTATCTTGCTGCCCCATTGTACAACCCATTCTAGGCTTACTGCATTTTCATTCATGTGCAGGATGTCTCCATCAGTAATCACCTGCAATGGAGGAACTATAGATAGCTACAGAACATCTACAGGTATTTATCAGAGGTTTCATTAATCAAGATAATATAAATATATTACACATATATATTTTTTTTAATTATTATTATTATTATTACAGGTAAAACATAAAGCACAGGAAACACAACTTAGATGCTACGAGGTTTAAAATAAGTGTTGTAAGCACAGGAGACCACGGGAGAGAGAGCCCTGCCCTTGCAAGCTTAAAGTCTGAAGGTAAAGCTTGAGTTGGGCTGCATACGTCATTTTAAAGTGGACCAACACCCAGGATTTTGACTATCCTGGGTATTGGTCCACTTCCTTGGGGCACCCCGATCGGGGGTGCCCCGCTTCCCAAAACCCCCCCAAACACCCCGAAAACTCACCTCTCCACGATCCCACGTGACTGCGCTGTCCAATACCCGCCGACGGACAAGTGACGTCCGTCGGCGGACAAGGGATCACGCCCGCCGCCGCCTCCCGCGCGTCACTCTTGACGTGTGCGCGCCCGCGCCGGCCATTCAGAGACGGCCGGCGCGGGCGCACGTCTGGAGGAGCGCGAGGAGGCGGCGGCGGCGGAAGCAGCGTCTGGAGAGGTAAGGTTTTTCGGGGTGTTTGGGGGGGGGTTACACCCCGCGGGACATCCCGATCTCGGATGTCCCGCGGTGTGTGAGGTGATCGCCCCTGGGTGTTGGCCCACTTTAAGGTTATAGGAGTTGCTTAAAGCGGACCTTCACCCTGAATAAGAGTGTATCTTGTATGTTTCCCCCACCCAGTACATACAGAATGCCCACATTAAAAAATCACCCTACCTGCACCTAGTGCATTTTCTGAGCCTTTAAAACATCCAAGATGGCGGCTCATGGAGTCACCGGCTTCCTGTAGACAAGAAGTGTCTTCTGCCTAGGAGGCTCTGCATTCTGGGATTGCGGTTTTTGATTGCGCTTTACAAAGTAGTAGTTACAGACAAGGTAGAAACATACGGTACATATACTATATCAAATGCAGTTTTACAGAGTTGACAATGGATATTCTGAGTACAAGATACAATAGGAGAGAGCCCTACCCTTGCGAGCTTACAGTCTAAAGGAAGAGGGGTGAAGAATCACAAACTGTATTGAGTCAGTATTGAGCTTTGGGGCATATGCCCTTTAGAAAACTTTTGTCACAGTTCTTGATGTTCTATCCTACAGTTTTCCTTATGTAAAATAAACATTTGGGTTAGGATTGTGCCCTGTGATTTACTCATCATATATCCATGTGGATTCACATGGCTCTGAGTTTCTACAGTGGAAGTAGCCTTCTTGACTTTGAGTAAAAACTACTGATTAGAACTCCCAGAATCCTTCCACTGTAGCAGGTGATTTCATTAGCAGCCTTGGGAAAATCAAGCAGCAGCAATGGCCTCCCCAGGTGAGAACACTGCCTGTAACCCTTTAACTACTGAACAAAAGCTTGTGATCCCCCCTATCTGAGGAGGTTCAATTAATGCAGAAGGGGTTAAACATTTCATCTCTGCAATGAGTTGCAAACAAATACAGAAAAATAAAATAACATAAGCTCAGCACCTTGAGCACACCATTTTGTCACACTATAATGGAAACTTTTAAGAATGCCATCGAAAGTGGAATTATCCTTTAAAAGGTACAATTTGCGCAAAAAAAAAAAAAAGAAAAGTATGGATACTCACAAATAGTCCCGCGCAGCTGCTCAGCCTTATATCAAGGGTTTGATACTTACCTCTGCCGGGAAACCAGGCTGGCCTATCCCCACTCACAACCTGGGCTGCCTCTTTCCATCAGTAATGGGGACTAGCGACATCCACGCTATTCATTTTAACGGAAGGGACGTGCCAAGGTCTGGCATTGTAGAGAATGGAGCGGACAAAGCCAGTCATCGTTACCGGCACAGGTTGTCAAGACGTGGGGGAAGAGATTGCGATGGCGCTATAACTCTAGCTATAACGGTTTATATACCGTATATATATATTTTTTAAAAGTGGACCAACACCCAGGATTTTGACTATCCTGGGTATTGGTCCACTTCCGCGGGGCACCCCGATCGTGGGTGCCCCACTGTGTGAAACCCCCCCAGAAAGCCCTGAAAACTCACCTGACCCCGCTCCCACGTGACTCGCTTGTCCCCGATCGGGGTGCCCCGCAGTCAGGGAGCTTATAGATTCGCGGGCCGATCAGGGGAGGGTGTTGGTCCACTTTAAATGATTGCCTGGTCAGAGACTTTAATCCAGACATACCCTCCTTCCACTTCATGCATAAATGTCTCATTTCCACCCCCCTAGTTTACAGCGGTTTGGTCCACTTTAAATAAGATTAGAAGAAGGTTTTGTACACCCTGTATAAAAAGAAATACCAGCAAAGTCTTTTTTTTTCTCAATGGAAGGAAGAATCTGGGGTGACAGGTTTTGAAAGTACCATTCTGCATTTGCAGGGCAGATTGGCTCAGGGGACAAGCCACT
This sequence comes from Gastrophryne carolinensis, assembly GCA_027917425.1. Classification (NCBI taxonomy): domain Eukaryota; kingdom Metazoa; phylum Chordata; class Amphibia; order Anura; family Microhylidae; genus Gastrophryne; species Gastrophryne carolinensis. The sequence goes on from CM051234.1 coordinate 611,428,193, forward strand.
GAAGTTGAGCAGGCCTGTATTGGAAGAATAGCTTGTTGCGGATGTGTATAAATATTAGTACCCAACATGCAATGCTTTGCGCAGATATTTAGAGTGGATAATGATGCTACTCCCCACAGACTGACTCACGGGACAGGCACTGGAATGGATAACCCCCATAAATAGAGGTTGTAAGCTCAAAAACCTGTCACCCCTAGATTTCTGTTTTCTACCAGGAGGAGAAAACCAAAAGCTTGTGGAGATTTTTCTTCAGTTGATTTATGTAAGTGACTCCTCTCACTATCCAGATGACATCAAGCCGACTCAATGCCACCGATTGTCAAAAGCGACTGTGTGAGGTAAAGGAAGGCATCCCATCATGGAAAGGGGCATGCTGCATTAAAGAGGACCAACCACGTACTTGGCTGGCCCGGGAGTCTTAAAGACTTCAGGGCTGGTCGATTTAGGAGGACCAAAAGCAGCCCTGTAGTAACCTTCTGCTGAGGAAGGAATATCCTTGACTGAACTGTATCCAGAATCATTCCCAGGAATGGGGTCACCGAAGAAGGGGACAGAGAGGACTTGGGATGATTGATCAGGACTCCAAGGTGGACACCACGGTCTGAGTGTCCAACTCCGCCTGCTGTAGAGACCGAGAGGTGATGAGAATGTCGTCCAGGTAGGGCAGCACGCGTATGCCCCTTGACCTTATCAGAGACATCACCCCCGCCAGCACCTTGGTGAACACTCTGGGAGCTGAAGTGAGGCCAAATGGCAAGGCCACAAATTGGTAATGTTGATCTTCCAACGCGAAGCTGAGAAACCTTTGGTGTCCCGGGAACACAGGGATGTGAAGGTAAGCATCTTTGATGTCCACAGACGTCATAAAGTCCCCTGGGCGCAGAGAGCCGATGGCCGAGCGCAGAGTTTCCATGCGAAAGCGCCTGTTCTTGACAAACTTGTTGAGGATCTTTAAATCCAGAATGGGCCTGACTGACCCATCTTTCTTGGGCACTGTGAAAAGGTTGGAATAGAACCCCTTGCCCCTTTCTCTTAAGGGGACCCTGCAAATGAGCCCCAGATCCAGGAGTCCTTGCACGGCCAGCATCAAGACCTGAGCTGAGGCAGGGTCCTGTGGGATCCGGGACCTGATGAATCTTGGGGGAGGCCGCACAGCAAACTCTATCTTGTAACCAGAGGACACTACCTCCTGAATCCACCGGTCTGAGATGTGATGCCTCCAGACGTGCTCGAAGTGTTGTAGCCGTCCCCCCACCCTGACGGGCGAGGGCGCCCCATCATGCCTGAGGGGTCTTTGGAGGGGCTTTGGGCTTGGACCCCCAGGAGGATCCAGGACGTCGTCCTCTGTTCCTATGCCAGGAATCAGCGCGAGCCCCCACAAAGGAATCCCCCTTTCCCTGCTTAGCACCTCGATACGGGATTGAAAGGGGGCCCTGGCCCCGAAAGGGCCGAGACTGCCGCCTGCACTGGGGTAACTTACCTCCTTTAGCAAAGAGGTCTAGAGGGTCCCAAACAGACGTAGCCCCTTAAATGGAAGTCCAGTAAGGGCTTTCTTAGCAGCATTGTCAGCAGCCCACTGGCGCAGCCACACCGCGCGGCGTATAGCTACCGCCAAGGCAGAAGATCTGGCACACATCCTAATGGCATCATCCGATGCAGACAGGATACAGTTTACAAACACATCACAGTTAGACAGTGCATTAACCGTATCAGGTGGTAATTCATCTGGGCCTTCCAGTACATTTCTGACCATGGCCCTGAGCGCCACAGAAGTAATGGCCAAGGCGCAAACCAGGCGCAGCGCCGCCCCAACAAACGCAAAGGCATGGCATGCCAATTGGTCAATGCGCCAGTCCTCGGCATCCCGCAGCGTAGTAGTGTCGGGGGAGTGCATAATAGAGGTGTTAGACAGCCCTAGAATAGGAGCATCGACCTCGGGGGGCGATGACCAACACTTGACCATATCAGCAGGAAAAGGATACTTTCTGTCCAAGCTCTTAGGTATCCCGGGAAGTCTACTGGGATGTTCCCACTCCTTAAGCACTAGGTTATTGAAATGGGTTTGCTCAGGAAATTCCAATCGAGCCTTAGCAGTATGAAAGAGCTCACCCCTTTGCCTGGGAGCCGCAACAGGGGGAGAGATAGACAAAACCTCAAAAATCGGAACCAACAATCTGTCAGTATCATCCGGGGTCCAGAGATCAGAGCCAGAATCGTTGTGACCCCTGGGCCTCTCGTCAGATGACCCCGAGTCAGAGAACAGCTCCCCTTCGTCCGAGGGGGTATAGCCATATACATGCGACCACTCGTCAGACTCCGGAGGGAAAAGAGTGGCATCAGGGGATAAGTGACGCCTCTTAGCGGTGGACTTACGCTCTAAGGAATTAGCAATCAATTTTTCAACACTGGCCAGTCTAGCAGCCACATCAGGATGAGAATCCCCTCTTGTATTGGGGGTTAGACTCATGCTTGGGGGAGTAGGTGAAGGGAGGCGTGCAGGCCCGGCCACCGGAGGGACGGGTTGTACCATTAGCGCCTGCTGCGCGCAAGGAACACAGACCCGTGTATTGTCACAGCTAATAGGTGAGACCCCACAAGCTACACACAGCCGGGCTTGTCCCGAAGGAACCCCGGTCACATTATCCTGGGATGCCTCCATATGGTGATTAATAGGCACAATAGGCCAGTAGGGATTGACGCTGTAAGCTACCCTGGATGCCCCAATGACCCGCAGGGAAGTGGGAGTAATTCTACTAGGCCCAACTGACAATTACACCGGGCCGGAAGAAGCCACCGGATTCACCAAGTCTGAAAGACATAATGAAAAAATATGGGGTGTCAGAACCATGCACAGTAAGCAATGAGCATACAAATCGCCCGCGAGGCCACTTACAGACCACGGAAGGGGGGGATCGTTACACACGCGCGCGACTACACATCAAAATGGCGCCAAGCGAACCTCGAAGGGCGGGCCAAAGCGGGCCGTGACACGAAGCGCGCCAAGCCAGGTCCCCGCCCCCCCCCGAAGAGCGTGAAGCTCTAAGACAGCAGGCAATGATAATGCTGCAGCGTCTGAGGCGCCGCCGCCGCAGCACATCCAATGAAGGAGAAAGCGTGCGCGGCGGCGACAGTAACACGAGTAAAACACAAATCAGCGTGGCGGCTGACACCACATGTACAAGTCCGAAGGACATTACAAAGGCCATATGCATGTAATCCAATACACTGACACCAACACACACAACCCCCCCCCCTTTCTTTCCCCCCGAGCTACGGGGGGAACGAGGCAGGATGGTGTCCCTTTGTACAGGGCCCACCGCTACACGGGGTATGGGGCAATAATGCGGGAGGGGCATCCCATAGAGGTTCACCATCAGCCTATACCGCCTACCCTTTGGTGGGGGACTGCGGAGGAGCAGCGCTCCGTAAGCACGCATGGTGCTGCCTACCTTCACCCGACCAGCGCAGCCCAGGCTGGGAGGCACATCACAAAGAGGACGGGTGGGAATAGTCCAACAGGGCCGCGGGCTTTAATAGCCCTGCTCACCTGCGAGAGAGTGATTCTTCATGTCTTCGCAGTAAGCACTGCAGAGAAATCTGGGGATTTGTGGGAGGTCCCCGGGTATTTGAGGGGCCGGGAGGAGCCTGTGTTGCATGTCTCTGCAGTGCAGCGCCATCTGGCGGAGGATAACCTAAGTGTAAGTTTATATCTGGAGCAGGACGTTCTTTATAATAAGAATAGAGCATCAGTCTTTCTGAAAGGTGCAGTAGCCACCAGATAGTACTTCAGACACCTAACCACATCCAAGGAATGCAAAACCCTCTCCTTAGCGTTACTAGGATTAGGGCAAAAGGAAGGAAGAACAATGTCCTGATTCACATAAAAGGCAGATACGACCTTAGGCAGAAAATCTGGATTGAAGAGAAACACCACTTTGTCCTGGTGTCTCTCAAAGTAGGGGGGCTGGATGGAAAGCGCCTCCAACTCAGAAACACGCCTAACAGAGGTGATAGCCACCAAAAAGACAACCTTGAAGGTAAGAATGGCCAGGGCAGCCTCCTGCACAGGTTCAAAGGGAGCACCCTGCAAGGCAGACAAGACCAAGTTCAAATCCCAAAACAGGCAACATAGGCTTACGTGGGGGACGCACATGAGTAACCCCCTGGAAAAAAGTCCTGATCAGAGAATGCTGGGCAAAGGACCTCTGGAAGAAAACAGCCAGGGCAGAGACATGACCCTTCAGAGTACTGCGTTGAAGCCCCAGCTCCAACCCATGCTGTAGGAACTCCAGGATCCTGAAGAATAGAGAACACGCGACAGGGAAGAGACCTAGTCAATGTAGGCACGCCAAGCCCTATAGTAAATAGAAGAAGAAGACTTCTTCCTAGCCTTAATCATGGTATCAACAACAGAGGCAGACAGCCCCTTCTCCATCAAGATGGAGGTTTCAGCAGCCAGGCCGTCAAAGCCAGAGTTTGTAAATTGGGATGGTGTAAATGACCCTGAGTGAGCAGGTCTGGAACCCTGGGCAGAGCGTAATGATCTACTGCCAGCTGCACCACGTCTGCGAACCACACTCTTCTTGGCCACCTGGGAGCCACCAGGATAGCGGGCACCCCCTCCTGAGCTTTCTTGCGCAGAACCCTGCCCAACAGGGGGAATGGGGGAAAGACATACAGGAGCTGAAAGTCCTGCCATGACATTGCTAGAGCATCTGTGGCCAAGGCCGGAGGGTCCTGGGACAGGGAGACAAAGGCCGGGAGCTTGTGATTGTGACGGGACGCAAACAGATCCACATCTGGTTGGCCCCAAAGGTGAAATAGAGAATGAAACACCCTGTCACAGAGGGACCATTCTCCCAGGCGAGAGGTCCCCCTGCTCAGAGAGTCTGTCTGCAGATTCTCCGACCCCAGAATGTACACAGCTGATATGCAGGGAACATTGTCCTCTGCCCAGGACAGGATCAGAGACACTTCCTTGAGGGCCCTCTTGCTCCGGGTCCCTCCCTGAAGATTGATGTAGGCAACCGCCGTCTGGTTGTCCGAGCGTACCTGAACAGGCCGGCCCCGAAGGTGTTGGGTGAAGTGAGCCAGAACCAACCTGATCGCCCTCAGTTCCAGAATGTTGATAGGTGTGTGGGCCTCCTGAGGGCCCCACCGCCCTTTGAACTGTAGGGACTTCCAGAAGCCCCCCCAACCTGTCAGACTGGCATCCGTGGTGACCGTCTCCCAGCAGGGGGCCAGAAAGGATCTGCCCGCCAACAGGTTCCTGGAGTCCAGCCACCACGAGAGGGACCGCCTGGCTAGGGGGGACAGAACAAGGACCTGGTCCAGGGACGCAGGATCCTTGTCCCATACTGACAAGAGGTGGAGTTGCAGAGGCCTCATGTGAAACTGGGCATAAGTAACCGCCTCGAAGCACAACACCATCAGGCCCACCAGCTGCATCCCCTGCCTGATGGAGGGATGAAGGGAGCAGGGACTGAACCTGCACCAGCAGACTGTCCACCTTCTGCTGAAGAAGAAATATCCTTGCCTGAACTGTATCCAGATTCATTCCCAGGAAGGACGTCACCAAGGAGGGAGACAGGGAAGACTTGGGATGGTTGATCACCCAGCCAAATGACTCCAGAGTGGACACCACTCGCTGAGTATCCAGCTCTGCTTGATGGAGGGACAGAGAAGTGATGAGAATGTTGTCCAAATATGGCAGCACGCGAATGCCCTGAGCCGAGCCATCACCCCTGCCAGCACCTTGGTGAACACTCTGGGAGCTGAAGTGAGACCGAAGGGCAATGCCACAAATTGGTAGTGCTGATCCTCTAGAGCGAACCTAAGGAATCTTTGATGATCTGGAAAAACAGGAATATGAAGGTAAGCATCCTTAATGTCCACAGAGGTCATGAAATCCCCTGGACGCAGGGAACTGATAGCAGAGCACAAAGTTTTCATGCGAAAGCGCCTGCACCTGACAAATTTGTTGAGGATCTTCAAGTCCAGGATGGGCCTGACTGATCCATCTCTTTTGGGCATGGTGAAAAGGTTGGAATAGAACCCCTTGCCCCTTTCTCGTAAGGGGACCTGACAGATGACCCCCCAGCTCCAGAAGGCTTTGCACCGCCAGAATTAGAGCCTGAGCTGACATGGGGTCCTGAGACACCCGGGATCTGATGAATCTTGGGGGCGGCCAGGCAGCAAACTATCTTGTAACCGGAGGACACTACCTCCTGAATCCACCGGTCTGAGACATGAAGCCTCCAGACGTGAGCAAAATGCTGAAGCCGTCCCCCCCCCCCCCCCGGATGGGTGAGGGTGCCCCTTCATGCCTGAGGGGGCTTGGGAGAAGACTTAGGCTTGGAGCCCCAGGATGAGCCAGGGCGTCCACGTCCTCTGCCCCTTCCCCAGAAATCTCCTTGGGCCCCAGTAAAGGAGACCCCCCCTCCCCTGTCTGGATCCACGGTAGGGGGAAGAAAAGGAGCCTTGGCCCCGAAAGGGTCGAGACTGCCTCCTGCGCTGGGGTAACCTGCCTCCCTTAGCAAACAGGTCCAGGCAGTCCCCAAACATGTGTAGTCCTTTGAAGGGAAACCAAGTGAGAGCCTTCTTGGCAGCGATGTCAGCTGCCCACCGGCGCAGCCAAACCGAGCGGCGTATAGCCACCACAAGGGCAGAGGCTCTGCCACACATCCTAATGGTATCATCCAAGGCAGAGAGGACATAAGTCACAAAAACCTCACAACTAGTGCATTAAACTCTTCACTAGACACATTATCAGGAGCACCATCTAGGACACTTCTAAGCAGGGTCCTAATAGCCACCGCTGTTATGGCAGAGGCACAAACCGGGCACAGCGCCGCCCCCACACAGGCAAAGGCATGGGATCAATACGCCGGTCCTCACTATCCCGCAGCGTAGTAGAGTCAGGGGAATGCATGACAGAGGTGTTAGATAACCCTAGGACCGGGGCATCCACCTCTGGAGGGGATGACCAGCGCTTCACCACATCAGCAGGAAAGGGATACCTATTATCCCAACTCTTAGGGACTCCCGGGAGCCTGCTAGGATGCTCCCATTCCTTGAGCACAAGATTATTAAAATGGGCTTGCTCAGGAAACTCTAAACGTGGCTTAGCAGTATATAACAATTCCCCCTGCTGCCCAGGGGCCGCAACCAGGGGAGAGATAGACAGAACCTCAAAAATCTGAGCCAACAGCCTATCAGTGTCAGCTGGGGGCCAGGGGTCAGAGCCAGAATCATCATGACCCCTGAGCCTCTCATCAGATGACTCCAAGTCAGAGAACAACTCCCCTTCTTCCAAGGGGGTATAACCAGATAGTTCCAAGGACTCATCAGCCTCCATAGGGAAAAGAGTGACATCAGGCGTCAAGTGCCGCTTCTTAGCAGAGGCCTTACGCGCCATGGTATTAGCAAGTAACTTCTCAACACTAGCTAGTCTAGCAGACACATCAGGCTGAGAATCCCCACTGGTATGCAACTCAATGGGAGTCAAATTCAAGCTTGGGGGAGTTGGCGAAGCCATATGTGGCGCAAGTTATACAGACCCGCACATTGTCAGCACTAGTAGGGGACACCCCACAAGCTACACACAGCCGGGTTGTCCCGAAGGAACCCCGAGCACATTATCCTGAGATGCCTCCATATGGTGATCATAGCGGCACAATAGGCCGATAGGGATTCACGCTATAAAGCAACCCGGGATGCCCCAATAGCCCGCTAGGGAAGTGGGAGGAATTAGCACACTAGGCCTCACAAGTTTAATAACTAATAAGAGAGGTAGGGCCGAGAGAAACCAATGGAGTTCGACCAGCCTGAAAGACATAAGCGAAGAGAACCCCATAAGCGACATGTATAATGACATAGGGTAAATAAACCGCCAGCGAGGGCACTCACGGACCGCGGTAGGTAGATGCCAGCCACGCAGCAGACAGAATCCAAAAGAAAAATGGCACCGAGTATACCTCGAGGGGCGGTGACGCGGACAGTGACGCGGAACGCGCCATCCGCAGGCCCCCCCACCCCGAAGAGCGCGAAACAGCACACGTGACAGGCAGCCAATGAAAGCGCATCAGTGCCTGAGGTAATGCTGCCGCCAACCGCGGAACGCAGTGGAAGCGCGCGGGGCGGCGCCGGCATATTCAAACCGCAACCAGTGCAACCAAGTCATTGCGGAGACTGAACAAAGTCAACCAGCACACCATCCAAGTGAAGCACCAAAGCATACACCCCCCCCAGGGCTACAAGGGAGAGTGAGGGAGGACAGCGGACACTTAACGTAGGGCCCACCGATAGACAGGGGAAAGGGGCAATAGTGCGGGAGGGGCATCCCATAGAGGCTCACCATAAGCCTATACCGCCTACCCTGGTGGGGGATTGCGGTGGAGCAGCGCTCCTAAGCACCTGACAGCGGTGCTGCCTACCATCACCCGGACCAACGCAGCCAAGGCTGGGAGGCACATTAATAATGGAACGGGTGGGAATAGTCCTACAGGGCAGCAGGCTAATAGCCCCTCTCACCTGCGAGAAGAGAGAGCCATCTTCTTGTCCTTCGCAGTCCAGACTGCAGAGAAATTCTGGGGATTGTGGAAGGTCCCCGGGTATTTGAGGGGCCGGGAGGAGTCAATTTCGCAGTCTCTGCAGTCCAGCGCCATCTGGCGGAGTAATACCCAAGAGTAAAGAATCTTATCTGGAGCAGGACGTACTGTATACTAAGAATGTGTTCATCAAAACAAGACTGGAGCACGGCAGCAGTGTCCTTTCATCACCAACAGTAGTGATGGATGCAGGGCAGCATTAGCAATTAGCTGGCCCTCGCAGGTGGTGACAATACAAAGCACCTGCAGAAGATACAGAAGCTTTAGAGCATTCTGCTCATCAGGGAAAGCTGGCCAAGTCTGGGTTGTAGATCACACAAGTCATCTGGCTTTCATTTTCTAATCCAAATCCCCTACCACACTTCAACAATAAAAAAGCTGGTTTAATATCAGGCAAACTAAAGAAAAGCTGGAGAAAAACTTCAAGCTTTGCATATGGTGCAGGGGGGCGTGGCCGGCGATGAGCGTGTGAGGACGTGTCCCTTGTGAGCTCCCTCCGGCCGACCTGCTTTATTAAAGTTTATCTGGGCTACTAGCCACCTATACCCATTGCCAGGTGCTATGGCAAGGGGTCGGAAGCCGAGGACCAAATCATCCCCCCCACTCAGGAAAATCAGCTCCTACCTGGCCCCGGATCGCTCGAGGGGAGGAGGTGAGGGGACCTCCAAAATGGCGGCGTCGGAGAGCGGAGGGGCCGCACCCTGCGGCGGTCATGCTGATCCTCGGGAGCGGGCGAGGAGGTCGTCGGCCCCAGCGCCGGTGAGTGTGCCGGAGGAGGAGGGGAGCGCCCGGCCCTCGGCGGGGGGGTCCGGTCCCCGCAGCGGAGCTGGTGGCGGCGGGATGGAGAACGCCGGCTCTCAGAGATGGCCCGCGCTGTCTCGTGAAGATGGAGGGGGCGGCGGCGGCCGTGCAGCAGCACCAGCCACAGAGGAGGACGGAGAGCAGTGCCGACGAGAGTGGCGCTCCTCAGGCAGCAGCAGCTGCTCTGACAAGGTGAGCCTCTGCGGGATCTGTGCTTCCCCGTCGGCCGGGAGGGGAGACACGCCTGGCAGCCCAGCATGTGAAACCGCACGGAGGGGGGGACATCCACCATTAACCCCGGTGCCACATGTCATTACAGGGGGCCAGGGGCAGAAGAGCCCACCCCCTTCGGGCCACATCCTGACTGGGGGGCAGTTGGGGGACACTTACACGGCGCCCTCTGCATCCATCTGCCATAGCCCTGACCTCCCACCCTCACCTCAGCAATTGGAGCTCCTGGCTGGGTCGGGGCACACGGCCGTTTCCCCGAACGTCTCACCCATGGATACCCCCTCCCCGTTAACATGGAAGGGGCCCCCTGAGATGGAGTTTAGCCCTGGCCCAGTTCTGGGGTCCGTGATGGAGATCCCTCAGCACCGGTGCACGTCGGCCCCTGCTGGAGCTTCGCCGGGAACAGCTGCAGCACCTGCTTCCCCAGATTTATCAGGTGCCTGGTTTGATCGGGGGGCCTCGCCCGGGTTGCCCTCTTCCCCTGCGTGGCAACAAAGAAATGACTCCTCGTCCTCCACCTGGCCCCGCGGCCATGCCCCGATGGAGGGGAGGGGAGTTGCCGTGGCCCCTTGTGGCGACAATGAGCCTGCGCTGGACCATGTTACTACCCGCCCGGCCCATCCCCCCATGCCTGCGAGTTTGGGATGCCCTCGTGACCGGACGCCGTTCAGCTCTTCGGCCGTGGTGAGGGCGTTTACATCTCCAGAGATTACCCCGCGAGCCCTGCACGTTCCCTCAACGATGACGCACCCTCCTCTTGACCCTATCCTCACAGCCTTGAAGGCGGAACTGAAGATGCTGCCCACCAGGGACGATCTTGAATCCTTCATTCACAGGGTTGAAAGCACGTTTAAGAAGGACATTTCTGATCTGCAGCAGTCGGTGGGCGGTCTTGATGCCAGAGTCGATTCACTGGAGCGGTCTCGTGCCACGACTGCCCAGAGACTGGAGACGCTGGAGCGGGATCTGGCCCAGCAGAAGGCTGTCGCACAGATGACGGTCCTGCACCTGGACGACCTCGAAAACAGAAGCCGTCGCAATAACATCCGTATCAGGGGCCTTCCCGAGGCAACGGGCCCGGACCAGCTCCGGCCCACCATCACCGGCATTTTCAACGAATTGCTTTGTCGTCCCCCGGATACCGAGATAGTGATCGACCGGGTCCACAGGGCCCTGGGCCCCAGATCTCCTGACCCTGCTCGCCCGCGTGACGTTGTGTGCCGCCTGCATTATTACACCGTGAAGGAGGACATCCTGGCGAAAGCTTGGGCGCATGGTCAGATTCACTTTGATGGAGCACCCCTGCAGTTGTACCCTGATGTCTCGCGCAGGTCCCTTTTGATGAGACGGGTCATGAGGCCCTTGTTGTCCAGGATCCGGGAGTGTGGCGGTTCGTATCGCTGGGGGTATCCCTTTCATCTAGTAGTCCGCAAGAATCAGCGTACTTTCACTGTAAAAACCCAAGCGGACCTCCCGGACCTTTTCATCTTCCTGGATTCCCCCCCGGTGGAGATCCCGGATTGGCGTGATGTTTCTCTCTCCTTCGGCCCCCCTCGGTCTCTCGGGGGTCGACCACAAAGGCTCCGTCGGGCGAGGGGCGGAGCCGAGGCCCGCGGGGAACGTGGCGGTGGACCGGCAAGGGATCCCCGCCGCTTGAACAGTGAGGACTAGACGAGCTCCATGGTTACCAGCGGTACTTCCTATCACTGACCTTGTTTGCTGTTTGCTGTTTGTTGATTGCTCTTTAAACTATGCGAGATTTATTGCTGCGATTGGGACTCGCCAGGCTGATCCTTCCGTACTTCACTTTACTCGGCCTGCCTGCTGAGTCTGTGCTTCGAAGGCTTCCGCCGAGATACCCTGTACCTCTCTTCTTGACTGGCCCCCCGCACTGAGTTCCCGCTCCCGCGTGAGGGGGCTTGTCACCTGGGATCAGCCTTCGGCGAGTTCCGAATCCTGTTACTTACTTGTTATAACTGTTTATAGCATCTCTTTTGACTGTTACATACATATTTGCTTAGAGTGATAGCTGGTTACACACATGACGTTGTCACCCGCTCTCCTGCCCGCATTGATTGACCGTTGGCTTGTAGACCCCGGAGGCCGCCGCCGGGCCCATCTCTGCGTGGCGGATCGGCGGGCCCGGGCCTGCACCAAATTCCTCACGCCAGCATCCCTACGGGCGCTGCCCTATGTTGAGGCACTTTTCTGATATTACAATTCTGGGTGGTTGCCCTATAGCTAACCTAACCTAGGGTCGGCCGGGGGGACCTCCTCTGTCTCTCGGACCCGTTTCGCCCCCGCTGTAGGCCAAGACCCTGTGGCCCTCTGGGCTGGCCTTTTGCTAGCCTCGGGCGCCCAGGGTTCTTTCTTGGGACAGGATAACTCCTTCCCCACTTAGATCCCCTTGAATTTCAGTTTCCTTTTCACATTAGGTTTTATCTCGTAAGTTTTAGTTCATTGTGAGTTTATCCCTCTTGTTCTGCCCTCCCTCTTTCGTGACTCTCTTCTTTTGCTGCCTGGTGCCTTCTCGGTCTCCTCCCTCCCTCCCTCCCTCCCTCCCTCTCCTACTGGTCCTTCCCACACTCTCCTTCTTTGTCCTCTCCTTGGCCTGAGAACCCACGCCTTTTCGTATCCTCTATCCCTGAGATAGGAGCCGCTGACCCCGCATAGCTATGTCCAGAGTCCAGTGCACTTCGCTAAATGTTAAGGGCTTGAACTCCCCTGTGAAGCGCGCTTCTGTACTGGCTGAGTTGAAGCGCCTGGGAGCGGGGATTGCCTTTCTCCAAGAAACCCATTTTAAGGGGGGACGGGTGCACAACTTGTCGAGCCGTTTCTTCAGACACCAGTACCATGGCCTCTCCCCTGACTCTAAGACGCGGGGGGTGTCCATCGTCTTGGCGGGCTGTCTCCCCTGGACGTTGGAAGAGGTGATCCACGATTGCGAGGGTAGGTATCTTTTTGTCAGGGGAACCCTCTATACACAGAGGGTGACGCTCGCGACCTGCTACTGCCCGAGTATGAACCAGGCTAGCTTCTTGAGATCTACCTTGGAGAAGCTGGCTGAGTTTACTGCTGGCATTCTTCTTTTGGGAGGGGATTTTAATTGTGTGCTTGACCCCCAAATTGACACCTCCAGGGGGACTTCTAGCGTTCCTTACTCGGCTATTAGGCGGATTAAGGCTCTCCTGTTTGACCACCAACTCTTGGATGTGTGGAGGATAGCTAATCCCCGGGGGAGGGATTACACTTACTTTTCCCCTCCTCACAACACATACTCACGTATAGACTGGTTCTTGATCCCCCACAGGTACGCACATCTCATCTCACGACCGCACATAGGCTCAATCTCGATCTCTGACCATGCCCCCATCTCCGTCACCCTACTGATTCCGGACTCTCCCCCCCCTTCAGGGCATTGGAGGCTCAATAGCTCCCTGCTGCAGGACCCGGCGTTTAAGGCGGAAATTCAGTCGGCAATCACTGCGTTCTTCTCAGAGAACAATACCCCTGACGTGACGCGTATGACTCAGTGGGAGGCTCACAAATGTGTGGTCCGAGGCCTCTTAATCAGACGAGGTGCTTACCTCAAGAAAGAAAGGGAAAAACAAGTGGCCCTCTTGCTCCAGGAGCTCCGAAGCCTGGAGACCAGACACAAACAGTCCCTGGACCCCGCGCTATCTGCCAAGCTGATTAAACTGCGTGAGACCCTCCGAGACATAAGCTTTGTAAAGGTCAGGGGCCAGATTGCGAGAAGTCGTAGGTTTTTCTACGAGTTTAGCAATAAAAGCGGTAGGGCCCTGGCTAGAGCCCTGAGGGGGCAGCGATCGCGGAATTATATTCCCAGCATCCTCGACCCCGGTGGCACAAGGCACTATAAACTAGGGGATATAGCCAAAACTTTTAGGGACTTTTATGACACCCTGTATAATTTACCGCTGAATAGGTCTCAGGCGCATCGGCAGAAGGTAAGGGCCTACATACAGAGATCGGATCTTCCCCGGCTTGGGCGGAACGTGGTGGAGGCCTTGGAGGAGGAGATAGACGTGGGGGAGTTTACAAGGGCCATCAAGAGCATGAAACCCGGAAGGGCACCTGGCCCGGATGGATATAGCTTGGAATACTATAAGGAACTTGCGGGCACCCTGGGCCCGCACTTTGTCTCCTCTTTCGGCTCTTTGAGTGATGGCCTTCCGCCCCCCCGGGACACCTTGCGGGCTAGCATTACCGTGATTCCCAAGCCGGGCAAGGACCTAGCGCAGTGCGGGAGCTATAGGCCCATCTCTTTGCTGAACTGTGATCTCAAGATATACAACAAAATTCTGGCGGACAGAATTGCCCCCCTCCTCCCGGACCTCATTCATTGGGATCAAGTGGGCTTCGTTCCGAACCGCGAGGGGAGGGATAACACCACTAGAGTCTTGAACGTAATTCACCACGCCCGTCAGATGGGGGAGGCTGCGTTGCTCCTCTCCACGGACGCCGAGAAGGCATTTGACAGGGTGAGCTGGGTCTTCCTTGAGGAGGCCCTGCGCCACATAGGCTTAGGCGATAGGATGCTTAACAGGGTCCTGGCCTCATACACCTGCCCCTCGGCGTCCGTGGTGGTGAATGGCCTGCCTTCCCAGGCCTTTAACTTATTCAATGGGACGCGACAGGGCTGCCCGCTCTCCCCCCTTATCTTTATCCTCTCGCTGGAGCCATTCCTACGCTTGATTAGGCGGAACACGGACGTTTCGGGAGTGAGGGTGGGTGGGATTGAGCACAAGGTGGCGGCTTACGCTGACGATTTGATGTTTTTCGTGTCGAAGCCGGAGATCACTTTACCTAATCTCCTCGCCGAGCTCAGGAGCTTTCAGGAGGTCTCTAATTATAAAATCAATTACCAGAAGTCCTCTGCCTTAAATATTAATATCCCAGCGGAACGCCTGAGACACGTTACGGAGAATTTCCATTTTAAATGGGAGCAGGAGGCCATTACCTACCTGGGCACGCGTATCCCTTCTAGACTGCCGGGAACGTACGCCTTAAATTTTCCCCCACTATTGAAGAGATTAGAGGAGGACCTCCATAAGTGGAACAAAGGGGTTTATTCTTGGTTTGGAAGGGTCAGTGTCATCAAGATGAACGTCCTCCCTAGGGTGCTCTACCTATTTCAGGCCCTCCCAATAGATATCCCTCGCACCTTCTTCAAACAGCTCACAGGACTATGTACTAGATTCGTTTGGGCTGGTCGCTCCCATCGTATGGCGGCCTCCCTACTGACGGTCCCTAAATCTAGGGGGGGATTGGGTCTCCCAGACTGGAGGCGTTACCATGCCGCTGCCCATTTGAGCCGAGTAATTGATTGGTGTCGACACTCTGATATGAAGCAGTGGGTTCGAATGGAGCAAGCTGCTTCTCCGTGCCCTCTCCCTGGACTGCCATGGATACCACTGAATAGACTCCCACAGTTGAATACGCACCCTACGGTCGGCCCATCCAGGAGGGTGGTGGACGGGTTGCTGGCTGGGACGAGCCTCTCCCCCTCCCCGTCCCCTCTGACACCTGTTTTGGGGCACCCTGATTTCCCGGTGGAGATAGCGGGAGGCCCCTTCAGAGCTTGGATCAGGCAGAACTGCTATAGGAGACTTCACATGCAGAGCGGGGACGCGTGGAGGAGGCCGGAGACTCTGGTTGCAGAACTTGCACTCAGACCCATTACGCAGTTGCAATCTCTTCAACTTTTGCATTATCAGCGATCCCTGGGATGTACGGCACCCAGGCAGTTAACGCAATTTGAACAGACCTGCCTGGGCTCTGGCCATCTTAGGGGTGCCCTGTCGTACTCCTACTCGCTGCTGACGGAGCCTCCGGAGGACTTTGTCCCTCCGTATGTGAGGGGATGGGAGAGGGAACTCTGTAGGACCTTCACAGAGGAGCAACAACTGGCTATGATCCAGTTGGCCCATAAGAGCTCTATCTCCTGCAAGTATCAGGAGACTAACTTCAAAATCCTGACACGCTGGTATCGGGTCCCAGCGGTGCTGGCGAAAATGTTTCCCTCTTCCTCCCCCCTCTGCTGGAGGTGCCTGCGGGCCAGGGGGACTATGACACATATCTTTTGGGAGTGCGAGAAACTCTCCAGCTTTTGGGCAGGAGTGAGAGAGATTGTCAGGAAACTGACTGATGTTGACCTGGGTGAAGACCCTGTATGTTATTTGCTTAATCTCGCACCGGTTTCCGTGAGATCCAGGCGCAAGTCCCTTCTCGCCCCCCTCTTGAGTGCAGCTAGAACTTGCGTCCCGGCGAGGTGGAAATCTCCTGAGCCCCCCACAATAGCACAGTGGCTGGCCGTTGTCCGGGACATATGTAGGATGGAGGAGCTCACCGCCTCGCTAAGGGGCACTTTGGAAAAGCACAGGAGAACCTGGCAGATATGGGATAGTTTCACTTTTTCTCCGGATTTCCTTCTCTATACGTAGCCTGGTTTTCTCAGACCCCTCGAGGATTGGACCTTCCATCTGGCCCTCCCTCGTCCCTTACCATTCCTTCTCCTCCCTTCCCTTCCCTCTGTACTTTCCCCCTGATGTGGCTGTCCAGTCTTCCCTCCCCCTCCCCCCCCCTGCGTTACTTGTTGCCCAATAGTTTATTTTCCGTTTCTCCCAGTTCTTTCACCCGCTCATAAAATTTGGGAACATGGGACGCAGCTGCTGCATCAGGTGGTTTAAACGGAATTGCAGTCCAAAACACTTGGAGCAAGGCTCTATGCAGCCGCACCCTTCATCTCGCCACCCTCTTGTATGGTTTCTGATTGATGGTGATTGATTTTACAGATTGTTATTCTATGTAGTGGCTGTAATTCATGCTCTTCTTCTTCCTGGCACTGCGTTGCCACATGCTGTAACCATTGTTTCCCTCAATAAAAACTTTTAATTATAAAAAAAAAAAAAAACTTCAAGCTTTGCATCTGCTTACTGTGAAACACGGGATTTGGTCCACAGCCATGTACAGAACCCAAAGCGAGGGTGGCAGGCTGCCTGCTCCCATTGTTAGCAACTTCAGTGTAATCAAGGGAAACATTTCTGAAGCATGCTTTCATTTCCACCTCTCTCCCTTCCCCTTGTCTCCTAAATATGTCACCAGGGCACAAATATACCACACAGAGAATGTTTGCCCAAAGGTGTGCTAAACTCCAACAGGACAATTTTTTTTCCAAGATCCGCTTAAAGCGGAACAAAGCCCACCATTGGCCACCCTGGAATCCAAAAGATCCCAAGTCTGGCAAGCTGGCTTTCCTTTGTGAAATGCCCAGAACGCTACTATTCACTCACCGCTTTATTCGTTCCTCCAGCACATGCGAGGAACCGGTTGCCATGATTATGTGATTCTGCAAACGACTCTCATAGTTTTCATTGTGCACATGCTCCCGTCCCAGCCATTTAGAACGGCACGTGCGGTTGCGTGCCTGCTCCCCATTATAGTCATTGGAGGAGAGTTTGCATGTGTGCCATAAGAAAAAGGAAGAGGTGAGTGAAAAGCAGCATTCTGGAGGGTTACACACAGCAAGGACTCCCAATTTGGGATGCCCAGGGGGAACAGAACAAATCCTGGGAAAGCCAAAGTCCCAGGTTCTGTTCCACTTTATGTTCCCTGCAGTAATGTGACAAGGGTAAAAAAATGAACATTTTTGTCACTGGTAAATTTCCTTTCTTGTCCTCTTCCATTCCGGGGCACCACCAGTAACAATGAGTGGGTTCATCTCGGTCATAGACGGGGACTGCAAGATAGAAAAAAAAAACTCCCCCCGGCCTATATAGGGCAGGCTGTGATAGGATAATTAAAAAGCAGTTCAGCCACAGCCCCGGGAGGGGAGAAATGATAACTTGTGCATAATGCACACAACTACAACATCAACCGCCACTGATGCAGTCATAACACAACAGAAGGACGGGTGTGGTGCCCCTGGAATGGAAGAGGATGAGAAAGGAAATTTACCATTCAGTACACAAATTTCCCTTATTTCATTGATTCCATTCCAGGGCACCACCACTAACAATGCACAGGACGTCACAAAGCAGTATCCTCAATAAGGCCAACTGCATCAACCTAACCAAGAGCAACGGCACTGACGCTTCGAACTTAGACCCCCGGGGAGGGGTTCACCACCGTCTGCAACACCTTATGCCCCAGAACAGCATCGGCAGATGCCCTGCCATCAAGCCTGTAACACTTGGTGAAAGTGTGGAGAGATGACCACCGCCTTGCAGACCTATTCTGCCGACACCTGGTGTTAAAAAGCACAAGAGGCGGTGTAGGCCTGTATAACCGCCTGTCAGTTCTATTTGCCAAGAGGACCTTCCTTGGTGCTTCTGGGATCGTGAACAAGACATCCGCCTTATGTACCTCTCAGGTAGTAGCCAAGTAATACTTTAATGCCTTAAACACATTGAAGGGAATGCAAGAGTAAATTCTAGAGGACGAGTTTTCTTGCTCGAATCAAGGTTCAAATTATTGTGGAAATTGGAAATGCTGGGCACCCACCGCAAAGCACAGGTATTGTTGGTGACCAGGGAAAATTGGGACATGCAGATAAGCATTCTTTATGTCCACTGTGGCCAGGAAATCCCCCTGTTCCAACAACGTCACAACCAACCTTAGAGATTCCATGCTGTACTTCTGTACCTGAACGTAACTTTTCAGATTCTGGAGATCCAGGACCGGCTGAACGGACGCATCCCTCTTGGGGATGACGAATAGTATTGAGTATAAGCCACAGCCCCGCTCTGAGGGGGGCACAGGTACTACATAACCCCAGTCCAGCAAGAGATCTATTGAGCTGTCGCAAGTCACCATCATTTCCGCATAGCAGGAAGGCTTGGTCGCCACAAACCTGTGTGGAGGCCTGGTCCAGAACGCGATCTTGTATCCAGAAGAAACAACCTCCTGGACCCAGGCATCAGATATCCGGTCCCTCCACAGCGGCATGTAGTGCAGAAGCCGCCCTCCACCTGATCGGGTGAGGGCGCTCCGTCAGCCCTGAGAGGGCCAGGTTTGGGGCTTGGGCCAGCTCTCCCCTTCCTCACGACATCTTGAACCTCCGAACTACCGTAAGGGACCAAAATTCCACGACCTGCGAAACGAGGTCCTCAGTTTCCATTTTTGTGGAAGCCTAATCAACTTCCCACCCGTGGCCTTCCAGACCAGGTCATCCAGAGGCTCACCGAAAAAGACTACCCCCTAAAAAAGGGGAGGGCGGTAAGTGTCTTCTTAGAAGCAGTGTTGGCCAACCACTGTTTCAGCCAGAACATTCGTCGCAAGGTGAACAGCAAGGCCAGACCCCTAGACACCAGACGCACCAATTCATCCATAGCCAGCACCATGTATCTGTTTGATCTCCTTCGATGTGGAGGTCTTCAAAGTGCAGAGGAACGTGAACCTCCATGTAGCAGACGCCTCCTCTGCTGCTTTATCCAGACCTTGCTGCAGCTGGTAAGGGGCTGGGAGACAGATGGAGTCAAAGCCCCCATCCGGTCAGCACTGTAACGAAAAACAAAAAAACAATTCAGACATTTTCACAGTCCCTTGTGACTGTGAGAAAAGAACTGAGGAGATCCTGCCACAGCCTGCCTTATATAAGCCAGAAAGAGTTAGCAGTCCCCGCCTACGGCTGTGTTTAACCCGTGTGTTGCTACTGGTGGTGCCCCGGAATGAAAGAGATGAGAAAAATAATTAATACCCATGTAGGCCGAGTATATCCATACATAGAGGCCTGTGAAGGGACAATGCACATACAAAATGTAAACATTGCAAGAGCTTCAGGAGAATGTATCCTTAAACCGGACCTTTAATGAAAAGCCCAAACCCTTAAAAAATGATTCCCCGGCATCTAAAAATACAATTCTGTGAGATACTCACCTGTAGAATTGGTATTATACGCATACAGCACGTCCTGCTCCAGATATAGTAATAACATGTGGGTAATCCTCCGCCTGAGGGCGTGTTCACTGCAGACATGCAGAAAACAGGCTCCTCCCGGCCCTACATACACCGAGGGACCTCCCACAAATCCCCAGCATTGAAAAGCAGTGAGAAAGAGAAGCCGGGAGAAACCAACCACCCAGAAAATGGCAATAATATCAATGATAACAAATCACCATACAGGGGATCCAGAACAACGTGAAACCAGAGTGGGGTGGAGCAGGACGTGCTGTATGCGTATAATACCAATTCTACAGGTGAGTATCTCACAGAATTGTATTATTCTAAGCATACAGCACGTCCTGCTCCAGATATAGTAATAACATGTGGGACATCCAATAGCAGTGTCCATAAAGTAGGGTGGGATCCCCTTGAAAAAGGCACAGCCAACAGTAAAAGCGCTGTCACCCGCAACCATGCTACCAAGAGCAACGAGAGCAATGCTCTAACCTCAAACTTTGAAACCTTGTAAAGGAAGAACTGAACACAAGCAGCGGACTAGCCAGCTTGCTCAACAGAACCTAGTGCTGAAAGGGCCAAGCCAAGCACAAGCAGTAAGAGAAAAAAAACCAAGAGAGAAGAAGAATCTTCCCCTAAAAGAATAGGCCAGAGTAACAGCCTAACCATGCTACTGCAAAAGAGGGTAGCCATGGCAACCTTAGAACTCTCCCCATCGGGGAATATGAACCCAGGTCTCAGGCGAGACCGGCAGGAATACTGAAACACAACAATACTCAGCAAGAGCCGAAGCGTTTACTCTAGGCTCAGAAGGACAAAACCAACCGAGCAAGACCAATCCAAAGGGCACCTACACCCGTGGAGGCAATCACATCCGGTACTTAAGGATGGAGACACCAATAAGCCCCAAAGAGCATAATCCCTACCAGGGACAAGAGACAGTCCAGGAAAATCTCCAACACCTGCAGAGGGATACAGATCCCTTTAGCTCATAGTAATCAAGACAATAGCCCAGAGGCCGGAGGGTCTGGAATAAAGGAGAATAAAAACACCGCCTGGACCCAAACTCGGCGTAAGGCGGAGCACCCCCACCTCATGGTGTACAGATATATAAACAAATATATATATAATGACTAGGACCGCTAACAGAGCCATCCTTTATGTCACACTTCTGACTGGAGCAACCGCCCCAGAAGAGCGATATGAGAGAAGGAACAGGTCAAACAAGAACCTGAATAAGACCCAAGGGAACCCTTAGCAGGGCATCAGGATAAGTAATCCCCCCAAAGGGGAGCATAGAATTCCCAGGGGAATGCACCTAAGCAATCCCTGAGGAATGCTCAACACAGAAGATAGAACTAGACTTCTGCAGTAGGCGAACAGGGCAAGCCCTGAAAACCTTAAGGGAACTGAGTTGGGGAGCCAACTTCAACCGTGCTGTAATAACTCTAGGACCCAGGGAACGGAGAACATCCCGCAGGAGAGAGAGAGCCAGTCCAAACAAGGCAAATTAGAACCACATCCAACATAGCCGGCAGAAAAGGGAGAAGAAGAGGAGGGAGCTCCAATAGAGACAAGACACCCAGAGATACCCATCTCCAATAGGGTGAAGAGCAAACCGTCCAATCGCCTAAAAGGCCTGTAGATAGGGGCGACATAGTAAGGAGCCTGAATAGGCAGAACAGCCCTCGTGAAAGAGCATACAGGACGACTGTCCTCAGCAGAATCTGCGAACCACACCCCACTGGGCCACCCAGGGCCCCAGCGTAACGGTTCTCCCTTTCTACAGCAATCTTGTGCAGAACCCTGCCTAGCGGGGTGAAAGAAGGTAAGACATATAGAATATAATGTTCTTGACAGAAAGGCAATACTAGGCCCCCATGGCCAAGGCCAGAGAGTTCTGGGACAATAATCCAGGGCAGGGTCCCTGTAATAGCAACGGGGCCCCACAAGGCCACACCGGTAAGGACTCAGCGAGACACTAGAATAGAACCTCCTGCAACAGGAGGACAGCCATCGAAGCTAATACCAATGAAGTGCGAGGAATGTAAACCCCCACTTAGATCAGAACCAGAACCTTCTTGAAGGATCAACCTGTTCCGAGACCTTCACAGATAAAAAGGACAGGCCACTGTCCTCAGACTGACCGAGAGTCCCCAAAAAAAGACAAGTCCTGAAGAGGAGTAGTCCAGCAAATTAGAACCCACCAAAGGCTCACTGTGTCAATCCAAAAAAAAAAACCAGACTGAAAATGGACCCCCTAAGGGGCCTCCCTTAGGAATCACGGGGGGTTTCAGAAGAAATAAATCCCCCCAGTCAACCTGCAAGACTTGGTACCCATGGTGACCATCTACAGGGAGAAGCAAGAAGGAAGGGAACGGTCTCAGAAATACTCCTTGAATTTACAACCTCAAGAGGAACCCCCTTAACAAGGGGGAAGCGTACTGACCTAGTTCCAGGGGTGCTGGAACCCTGTCCGGGATAAGTAACCTAAGGTGTCGCAGGGCCCAAGGGCTTCTGAGAATAAGGGACAGCATCTGGGCCGCCACCAACAGGCCCACCAGCTGCAAGGTGAAGGTAAGGTGACATCAAAAGAGGGCAAAGCCCTTTCCATAATAAGTCCACATTTTGAAGGAAGGCTCTAGCATGAACCAAATTTAAATGCTACCCCGTAGGGAGACACCGAACCAGGGGACACTAGCTAAGTGAGGTGCCTGAGCTCCAATCCAAAAAACTCCCAAAGGAGCCACAAGTCAATAGCCAACACGGCCCGACGCAGAAATTGGGAGTGAAGAAAGACAATCAAGTAGAACCTAGCGCGGACGCCACATGGACATGTCCAAGACATCACTCTCACACTCGCCTTGGTGAGCCGTCTGGGAGCAGGAGAGGAACCAAAAACAAGACCCTAATTTGCAGAGATGGTCCTTCAATACTGGCTAGTAATGGCCTCGGTGTCCTGAAGGCCCAGGAGACCAAAAAAGGATAGTAGATCCTCACAGGCATCGAGAGGCCCACTGGACAAGAGCGCCTGCGGCCCAACAGATAGATAACATGTAGGAAGTGCCTGTGAAGGTATAACCGCAAGGCCCATAAGGCCAGCCCGGGTCAGACTGCCTCAACCCAGAGGGAAAAGGTAACGTGGATGCAATCACAAGTCAAGGGGCCAACCTGTAAGAGAGCCCAGACCCTGCAAGCCGAACTCGGCCTGCCTCAACTCCCGAAGAGAAAACAGGGACTAGAAGAACCCTGACAACCTCAGAAAGAGACCACCCAGCAAACTCCATTCTGCATCCAGGGGGACTACCTCCTGTAACAACCTGAAAGTAGCCTGGCGCCCTGCGATAGGAGCCAAGTGCTGCAGCAGTCCCCTCGCCCAAAAGGGCGAGGGCGTCTCTTCATGCTTGTGCGGTTTTGGCAGATTTGGACTTCGCCCTGCCGGAGGTCCCAGGGCGTTGCCTGCCCCCCCTGGTTCGCGCTTGACACTAACGTAGGGAGGGGTGTCCCTGCCCCTAGGAGGCCGAGACGGCCTTCTGTGCGAGGGTGCCTTACCCTTTTTTCCAAAAAGGTCCAAACGGGCCCCAAATAAGCGTCGTCCTCTGAAAGGAAGGCCAGTAAGAGCCTTTTTTGTATCATTGTCAGCCCCCCACTGTCGCAGCCAAAGCAGGCGGCGAATAGCTACCACAAGAACAGAGGTTCTAGCGCACATCTTAATAGTGTCATCCATCGCTGAGAGGATAAACCTCACAAAAACCGCACAAATCGGAAAGTGCATTAAAGACCTCCCAAGGGAGATCCTCGGGCTGGTGATCAAGTATCTTCCTAAGAAGGGTCCTGGCCGCCAGCGCCGTGATGGCCGCGGCACAGACCGGCGCAGAGCAGTCCCTGCACACGAGAAGGCGTGGGAAGCCAGTCTGTCAATGAGCCGGTCCTCAGCATCCCGAAGGGTACGATGAGTAGAAGCTGTCATGAAGGGAGGGTTAACAACCCCAATAATAGGTGCATCCACCTCGGGAGGGACTGACCAACAGTCAACCACATCAGGGGGAAAAGGGTACTTCCAATCCCAGACCCCCGGAACCCCTGTAAGTTTACAAGGTGATTCCCATTCCTTAGATATAAGAGCCTGGAAATGATCCTGCTCCAGAAATTCCAAGCGCGGCGTTGCCGTGTGGAAACTCTCCCTCTTGGGCTTGGGAGACTCTGCCGGAGGAGAGATGGATAGTACTTCAAAGATCTTAATGAGTAATTCATCAGTGTCACACAGGCCCCAGGAACCAGGGCTAGAATTGTCACGGCTCCAAGGTATCTCGTCTGAGGAACTGGAACCTGAGATAAGTTCACCTTCATCAGAAGGATCAGGGTCCTGCATAGCAGAAGACTCTTCAGTTTCAGCGGGAAACATAGAACCAGGAGGCGTCAGGGACTGCTTCTTTTCAGCGCCCAAGCGCTCCGCCAGACTAGACATCACCTGCTCAGCCGTAGGTAGCCTGCGCGGCACCACCTGCTGGTCATCCCCGCTCGAGTGCGACTCATCAGGAGTGAGATTTAAACACGGGGAGACAGGTGTATTGAAGCGAGGTGCAGCCACTGGTAAAACTGGTTGCAGGGCCAGTACTTATTCAGCACACGGTCCACAGACCCGTGCTCTGTCAGCATCAGCATGGGGTTGTCCACACGCAGTACACAGCCGGTCTTGTCCCCGCGGAACCCCGGACACATAATTCTGAGATGCCTCCATATGGTGATTATCTAAACAATATGCCAGCAGGGATTTATGCTGTAAGCAACCCTGGATGCCCCAAGACCCGCTAGGAATGTGGGAGAATTTAAATGTGAACCCGTTTAAGATATATATCAGGCCGGGAGATGCCACCAGAATCTTGGCGTCTGAAAGACATAAGGAGAAGAATGGGTGTCAGAGCCATGCGCAGCTGGAAAAACATATAAAAAGGAGTCACCCGCGAGGGCACTTACAGACCAAGGGAGGAGGGGAACCGCCACCACGCGCGCGAAGATCAACAAAATGGCGCCCAGCGAACCTCGAAGGGCGGGCTCGATCCTCGGCCGCGACGCGGAGCGCGCCAATTCAAGTCCCCGCCCACTCCGAAGAGAGCGAAGCTCTGAGGTAATGGCAAGGGAAAGATACAATCACACGCTTAAGGATTCGTAGAAAAACCGTTACATCTAGTAAGGAAAAGGCGCCACAGCATCTAGACGACGCAGCAAACTATGTATAAGACATACGGTGGCAGCCGAAAACCGAATAACGAGCAAGCAGCGCGGCTCTGACATCTCAATGTTAATGAAGGGCAGAAATAAGGCCATAAGCGTGACATACTGGTACACTGGGACCGCCACACACATACCCCCCCCCCCTTTCTTTTCCCACTAACTAGTTGGGGAATGAGGGAGGAGGCGACCCTTACACAGGGTCCAGCACTACCCGGGGTACGGGGCAATAATGCGGGAGGGGCATCCACTAGAGGCTCACCATCAGCCTAAACTGCCTACCCTATGGTGGTGGATTGCAGTGGAGCATGGCTCCGTTAAGCACACAAGGTGCTGCCTACCTTCACCCGACCAACGCAGCCCAGGCTGGGAGGCATATTCTTCACAAAGAGGACGGGTGGAAATAGTCCTGCAGGGCCTCGGGCTGTAAAGCCAAGCTCGCCTGCGAGAGCGTGATACTTCATGTCTTCACAGTTCAGCACTGCAGAGAAATCTGGGGGAGGGGGATTTGTGGGAGGTCCCTCGGTGTATGTAGGGCCGGGAGGAGCCTGTTTTCTGCATGTCTACAGTGAACACGCCCTCAGGCGGAGGATTACCCACATGTTATTACTATATCTGGAGCAGGACGTGCTGTATGCTTAGAATATTAATATATTTTAAGTTTTTTGTCACGTATTATTTTTTCCCCCACTGGGCTGCAACTCTGTTCAGGACTCTAGGATACGGGCGCCGCCATCTTGACTCAGAAGCATCACACTTACTGAGGAGAGGAGAGTGGGATAAAGTACAGGGGTGGGGTTATAGCTGTGCTTTGCTCAGACAGAGCAGAGCTGGGGTCAGGAGAAGGTCAGCAGTCCCAGAATACAGAGCAGCACAGTCAGAAGGCACTTCCTGTTTGCAGGCTGCCTGATGTTCCATGAGCCACCATCTTGGAGGTTTAAAGGCTCATAACATGCAGTAGATGCAGGTAGGATGATTTTTAAATGTGAGCAATCTGTACGTACAGGGTGTGGGAAACATATAAGATAGACTCTTATTCAGAATGAAGGACCGCTCCAAATCGGACCAAAAAAAAAAAAAACAATTCTGTGATACTCACCTGTAGAATTGTTTTTTCTGTTAATCCATTCCAGGCCGTTCTTATTCATTACGATTGGGTAATCCCTGCCCGAAGGAGCGTGACTGCAAGACAAAAGCGTGGCTCCGCCTCCCGGCCTATATCCTTCCGCCTGACTTCCTACATTCCAGTTAATTAAAAAGCAGTATAACCAGCCGCCCGGGAGGCATACCTATATCTCTTTGGAGACAAAAAGGCTGGAGATAACATAAAAAGACTCCTCTCTCTGATTATAAATATGTACTATTTCTTTTCTTTTTTTTTTTTATATATCTCCACAAGACTAGTAACATAGTATGTAAGGCTGAATAAAGACTTTAGTCCATCCAGTTCAGCCTGTTTAACTCCTTCCAGTGGTCTAGTAGCTATAGCTAGAAATGTTATTACATGCAAGGAGGGCATCCCGGCCACTATAGATCTTCCAGTGGTCTAGTAGCCATAGCTGGAAATGTTATTATATGCCAGGAAGGCATCAAGGCCACTTTTGAACATTTTTACTGTATCCTTCATAACTACCTCCTCTGGCAGCGAGTTCCATAGTCTCACTGCTCTTACAGAGAAGAATCCCCTCCTATGTCGGTGGAGAAAGCACCTTTCCTCTAACCTTAGTGGATGCCCTCGGGTTATAGTTACACTCAGAGGTATAAATAGATTGTGGGACAGATCTTTGTATTGACCCTGAATATATTTATACATAGTTATTAGATCACCTCTCAATCGTCTTTTTTCTAAACTAAATAAGCCTAACGTGGACAATCTTTCAGGGTACTCTAGTCCCCGCACTCCTTTTATTAACTTTGTTGCCCTTCTTTGAATGTGCTCCAGTTCTGATATGTCCTTCTTAAGCACAGGTGCCCAGAACTGTACACAGTATTCCATATGGGGTCTGACCAGTGACTTGTACAGGGGTAAAATGATGTTCTGGTCATGAGCACCTATGCCCCTCCTGATGCACCCCATGATCCTATTTGCCTTGGCAGCAGCTGCCTGGCATTGATTACTACAGTTGAGCTTATTGTCAACTAAAACCCCTAGGTCCTTTTCCATTGTTGTTTTACCAAGTGTTTGTTTATTTAGTGTGTAATCATGATACAGATTTCTCCTTCCCATGTGCATAACCTTACATTTATCTGTTAAACTTAATTTGCCATTTAACTGTCCATGCTTCCAATTTATCTAAATCTGTTTGTAGCTGCCTACTGTCCTCTTTTGTTTTAATTACTTTACACAGCTTAGTATCATCTGCAAAGATTGAGACTTTACTGTTTAATCCATACCCAATGTCATTTATATATATATTGAAGAGAATTGGTCCCAGAACTGACCCTTGTGGTACTCCACTAGTAACAGTGACCCAATCCGAGTGTGTACCATTGATAACCACCCTCTGCTTCCGATCATTAAGCCAATTTCCCACCCATCTGCACACGTTTTCCCCTAGTCCAAGCATTCTCATCTTTTGTACCAGCCTTTTATGTGGAACAGTATCAAATGCTTTAGAAAAGTCAAGATATATGATATCCAATGACTCCCCCTGATCCAATCTTGAACTTACCTCCTCATAAAAGCTGATTAGGTTTGTCTGGCAGGAGCGATTCCTCATAAATCCATGCTGATATGGAGTAATAAGGTCATTTTCCCCAAGGTGCTCCAGGATAGTATCCCTTAAGAAACCTTCAAACAGCTTGCCCACCACAGATGTTAAGCTTACCGGTATGTAGTTCCCAGGTTCCCCCCTAGATCCCTTTTTGAATATTGGCACCACATTTGCCAAGCGCCAATCCCTCGGAACAGACCCTGTAGTTATTGAGTCCACAAATATTAGAAATAATGGCTTGTCTATTACTGTATATAACTCCCTTAAAACACGAGGATGTATGTCATCTGGTCCCGGTGATTTATCGATTTTTATCTGCTTGAGACGGTGCTGGATTTCTATTTAATGGAGGGTTTCGGTTATTCCCCTGCATTTCACTCGGCATGTCACATTCTTTTGTGAATATAGAAGTAAAGAAGTTGTTTAGTAAATTTGCTTTCTCCTCATTTCCCTCTATAGGTGTCCCCTCCTGGCTTTTCAGGGGGCCCCACACCCTCAGGTTTATACCTTTTACAGTTTTTGTAGCTAAAGAATAATTTGGGGTTAGTTTTACTCTCTTTCGCAACTAGTCTTTCTGTCTCCAGCTTAGCTGCCCTTATCTGTTGTTTACATTGTTTATTTTCTTATTTATAGTTATTTAACGCTTCCGCTGTCCCTTCCTGCTTTAAACATTTAAATGCCTTTTTTTGTTTATTGCCCCCTTAACCTTTTTGTTTAGCCACATTGGTTTACACGTGTGTCTAAGTTTTATTCCTGTAAGGTATATATATCTGTCACAATGAAAATTAAGGATTCCTTTGAAAGTATCCCATTTAGTGTCCATGCTTTTGTTTTTAAGTACATTTTCCCAGTCAATGCAGTTTAGGGCATCTCTAAGTTGGTCAAACTTTGCCTTTTTGAAGTTCCGCGTTTTTGTGGCTCCTTGATAAGGCACCCTAGTGACTGCTAAGTGGAAATTAATGATATTATGATCACTGCTTCCAAGGTGTCCCCCAACCTGTACCTTTACTACTTTGTCTGGTACATTGGTTAGTATTAGGTCCAATATGGCTCCCCCCCCCCCTTGTTGGTGCTTGTATGCGAAACACATGTTTCAGTGTCCCAGTCTATATCTGGGTAGTTAAAGTCCCCCATAATCACTACCTCATTTAGGCGGCTATATCTATTTGCCTTAGCATCATATTTTCTATGGATTCGGATTTATATGGAGGTTTGTAGCAAACCCCCATCAGTATTTTATTTTTGTTTCTCCCTCCATGTATTTCTACCCATACAGACTCCACATGGTCATTCCCCTCACATATATCCTCCCGCAGAGTGGGTTGTAGAGAGGATTTTACAATTAAGCAGACTCCACCCCCTTTGTGTTTGTTACGGTCCCTCCTAAACACACAGTAGCCCTGTAGATTTACTGCCCAGTCATAGCTTTCATCCAGCCAGGTGTCTGTTACCCCCACACTATGTCATATTGCTCTTCTGTTATTACCAATTCTAGTTCATCCATTTTATTAGTCAAGCTTCTAGCATTTGTAAGCCTGCATTTCAAATGCTTATGATAATTTTGATAATTTTGTATATTGCCCTTTTTCCTCCTAGATGTGCTAACCCCTCCCCCC
Organism: Gastrophryne carolinensis; assembly: GCA_027917425.1. Taxonomy (NCBI): domain Eukaryota; kingdom Metazoa; phylum Chordata; class Amphibia; order Anura; family Microhylidae; genus Gastrophryne; species Gastrophryne carolinensis. The sequence continues at coordinate 611,457,314 of CM051234.1, forward strand.
TCTCCACCCCCAGTTTCATGTCTACACCCACTGTCACTTTCTTTCCTAACTTCCCCTTTGTAACTGCTATTACCCTCCCCCCCCAGTGCTTAGTTCAAACACTCCTACAACCTTTTAGCCATCCTCTCCCCCACAACAGATGCACCCTCCCCATTGAGGTGCAACCCATCCCTGCCAAAGAACCTGTAGCCCACTGTGAAGTCGGACCAGTTCTCTAAGAACCCAAACCCCTCCTTTTTACTCCAATTTTTGAGCCACCTGTTTACCCCTCTTATCTCCCGCTGCCTCTCTGGTGTGGCTCTTGGTACTGGGCATCCAAGACATGGATATATCAACCTAGCATTCTTTTCAATGCAAAATATTATTATAAAAAAAGACCACCATAAAAAGGGTATCAAGGATAGATCGTAACTTCCTATATTCCCCCAAAAGAGGCGGGTCGGACGGCCTGGAATGGATTAACAGAAAAAACAATTCTACAGGTGAGTATCACAGAATTGTGTTTTTTCTTCCAATCCATTCCAGGCCGTCCTTATTTCTTACGATTGGGATCTCCAAAAGCAGTGCCATCTAAGGGCGGGATCCCCAGCGCGGAACAGCAGGCAGTTTATTTCAGTACCGCCTGAAGAACCTTTCGACCAACCACAGCGTCAGCTGAGGCCCTTACATCTACCCTGTAAAATTTGGACAATGTATGAACCGAAGACCAGGTGGCAGCTTTACAAACCTGTTCCACCAAGGCCTGATGCTGAAAAGCCCAGGAAGCACCAAGGGCCCTAGTGGAAAGAGCTGTGACCCAAACAAGGGGCTCCTTCCCCTTGGCAGAATAGACTCTTACCACTGTCTGTCTAATCCATCGGCTGATGGCAGACTTAGCTGGTGGAAGACCTTTCCGTGGACCCTCAGGCATGGACATAAGAAGTCCAAACTATGGAAAGATTATGTAGTAGTGAGATATTACCTTAGTGCTCTCACTACATCCAACAGTGAAGAACACCCCTTCCTTATTAGACACTGGAGCAGGACATAAGGAAGGCAAAACCATCTCTTTATTAAAATGAAAAGATACCTTTAGGAAGAAAATCCTAAAACACTCAAATAACGAGGCTTACTGATAAGCTGCTAATTCAGAAACCCGCCTGCTGAGGTTATTGCCACTAAGAGATAACTATAAGCGCCCTTAGACTTAATGACGCATCTACCATGGTTCAAAAAGGAGGACCCTGAAAACAAGTTCAGGCCCAAAGCCGCATAAGTGGATTATGAGGAGGCCACACATGAGCGACTCCTTGTAAAACAAGTTCTGATAAAAACATTCTCAGCTATGAGTTTCTGAAAGAAGATTGATAGCAGATATTTGTCCTCAATTGAAGACCACCATCAAGACCTCTGCAAAAAAAAAACACAATATATTCTGTAAACAGAACAGCACTACAAGCGAACCCCTGGATTCACCAATAATTGCTTGCAACACTCAATAATAGATCATTTGATAAAGATTTCTTCCTGGCCTGAATCATAGTCTGGATAACTCTGGGCGAAAAAACCCTTCTGCCAAGATAAAGGATTCAATAGCCAGGCAGTCCAAGCCAGAACTGTGAATTGGGATGCCTTAGAGGCCCTTGTGTGAGAAGATCTGGATCGTCGCCTCCAAAAGTTGCCCTCTGACATCCTTACTATGTCTAAGAACCAGCTTCTTCTTGTCACAGAGGAGCCACCCAAAATGGTTGGGACTCCTTTGTGAGCTAAACCTTTTTCAGTACTCGACACAGGAGTGAAATCGGAGGGAAAATGCATAAAGAAGCTTGAATGCTGACCACTGAAGAGTCAGGACATCTGTTGTTATTGTTAGAGGATCCCTGGGCTGAGACAAACTTCGGACCTTCCGACTGTGCCCTGATGCAAGATCTACGTCTGGGATTCCCCAGCACATGCATAGGGATTAAAAAATCATCTGGCTAAGAGACCATTCTCTCTGATGCAGGACCGTTCTGCTGAGATGATCGGCCTGCAAGTTGCCCACTCCTGGTATGTGTACCACCAAGATACATGGAACCGGTTTCTCTGCCCAAAGTAAAAACCCAGCTCACTCCATCAGGACTTTACTGCTTCTGGTGCCTTCATGGAGGCTGATATATACCACCGCCTTCCGATTGTCTGTCTGAATACGGACGGGATGCCCCTTCAGATGGTATGTCCAATGTCTGAAAAACAATAGAATCACTCTCAGTTCCAGGATATTTATGGAGAGTCTGCTCTCCTTCAGACTCCATTGTCACTGAATCGTTTGTGACTCGCATCTGTGGTGATGATCTTCCACTGTACTGGAAGAAAGAATTTGCCAATCTGAAGAGGCTGAGGACCAGGCTAGAGACCACCTTGCTGACGGTGTCATGCAAAAGATTGATCCAGAGTGTGTGGGTCGCGAGCCCAGATTGTGAGCAATTCCTTCTGCAGGGGTCTTGTGTGCAAAGATACTGCCACAAAGCAAGATACCATCAGGCCCAAAAGACATATTCCTTGATGAATCGTCGAGTGAGGGCAAGACAAGAGACCCTGTACCCTGGCCTGAAGTAAGAGTCACTTCTGTGTTGGAAAGGCACTTTTGCCCGAGACGTGTCATGACATTCCCAGAAAAGAATAACTCTTAAAGCTATGAAAAGATATCCTTCTTGGCCCCCTGACATGATGGGGCCCATATCAACCGACAGAATCAGTAAGGGATTACATGTATCCCTGACTTCTTAGAGAAAACATGAGACCTGCCAACACCTTAGTAAACACCCCTGGTGCTGATGATAGACCAAAGGGTAGCGCCACAAACTGAAGAAGTAGGTCACCTACTATAATGTAGGTATGCATCCTTATATATACACTGTGGTTATAAAAACTCCAATCTCTAAAAGGGTGAGATACAGCAGATCTCAATGCTTCTGCTTTCTGCTGAATTCGGGATACCCCTGACCAGAGATCTCTGATTGGGTCTGGTTCCTAATTTGATTTTGTAACCTGAGGATACAACTTCCTGTATCCAAATATCTGTTACATGAAGCCTGCAAATATGAGCAAAATGCAGAAGCTTTCCCCCCACACCTCAAGGGCGGGGGCATCCCTTCATGCCTGAGCCGGCTTCGAAGGGGGTCTGGCTTTATTTGCCAGACACCTGTTGCCTTAGTTTGGAGCTTTGTCTTATTCCCAAAAAACTCTCTTCAGTATGCCGAAGAGGCCGAACCCCGGAGCATTAAAGGCCCTGCGAAGCAGTATTAGACCCCGGCTTCTGTGGCAAATTAAATGACTTACCACTAGTAGCATGCTTTACCAAGACAACCAAGCACTCCCCAAACAGAAGCCCATCTTAAAAGGGGAGTCCCATCATATTCCTTTTTAGAGGCTATGTCAGCTGGCCATTGCTTAAGCCATAAAGCATGCCTTAAGGCTACCACCAGAGCTAGGCCTCCGGCAATTAACCACATCAAATCCTCCATGGCCAGGAACACTACCTGTTGGAGTCAAACTCATCTTGAACAACTGGGAGCATGGCTTTCATGAATGACCCAAGAGTCATAGAGACCAGATGCTCCCAAAATTCTATGCACCAAGGTCGACCCTATAATAGATAAGCATGACATGCCACCTAATCCACGCATTTATCCGCTGGATACTTTGGAGAAGCACTATCAGAGGATGGCAAAAACAAAATTCTTAAAGAGACCTGGCACCAGAGCGTCCCCCACAGGAGGGTAAGACCATAGTTCAATCTGATTCTGGAGGAAAGAGATACATAGTATCTAGTACTTTAGGAATGGTCGGAAGACAACCTGACTTCTGCCATTCCCTATTGATCAGATTATAATAATGCATATGCTCCGCAACATCCTCCAGAAATGGAGGAAATCAACCATCCATCCAACTTCTCCTTAACCGGACACCCCATGTGTAAAGGACTCTCCAACAGATAACTTCCTGGGAGACTATGGCAGACAATATCCTCTCTTTCACTCAGAGGAAAAAATCTTTTCTTTTAAAATCTTTTTAGTAGACAATACTCCATTATAACACTCTATAGGTTTAGGACCACTTGAGGCTGCCGACAGAGTTAAAGACTCAGAAGGAGACTATGGCAGCCACAATATCCTCTTCATTATACTCAGAGACTTTTTTTTTTTCAAAAAAAAACCTTCTTAGTAACCGGTACGATTCACCTCACGGTCTGCATGAAGACTGCCAAAAGGGGTTTCTCAGAAAGCACCGGCGATAGGGGTCAGAGCCCCTTCAGGTAAGAGGCAACCGTCTCCCTATCCACTACAACCGTAGCATAATTCATGCGCACCGCGCTATCCTTATCCAGCGCCACTGCATGCAACTGGATATGGGGTAAATCTGATAAAGACCAGATGACTACCCCAGATGCCTCCGCCATGGTGAATTTAATAATACTAGTCTATGACCCTGGGGATCTGAGACCAAGTATATATAGGCTCTCGACAGTCACAAAACTACTGCGAGTCCTTGAGGGTAGACCACCATATAATTAAATATTACAATATAAATTATATATTACCTTGCGAGTCCTTGAGGGTAGACCACCATATAATTAAATATTACAATATAAATTATATATTACCTTGCCCTTTCCCAATCAATAATAAATTAAAAATTAAATTAAAAATAACCTACCAAAAGGTTTAGGTCCACTTGAGGGTGGCTGTGCAGCGGCATGTTTAAGCTTGGTCGGCGAGAAAAACGTGCCCCGTCGCGGAGGAGAACCGGCCACTTCAGCGGAGCTGGTGACTTCGCTAAGCCGAAATTCTTCCAGCGTCCCCGGCTAGAGAAAACGCGTAGTAGCGCTAAAAAGAACCAGAGATCTAAGCGGAGCTAGCTGCTACGCTAAGCCGAAAATCTTTCCACAGAGGCGGACGGACGAAGCACTCTGCACCCGGTACTCGGAACTTCGCCAAGCCGAAAATCTTTCCACAGAGGCGGACGGAGGAAGCGATCTGCGCCCGGTACTCGGTACTTCGCCAAGCCGAAAATCTTTCCACAGAGGCGGACGGAGGAAGCAATCTGCGCCTGGTACTCGGTACTTCGCCAAGCCGAAAATCTTTCCATGGCGACTGACTATTTCCTCGTTGCAGCTTTAGCTCCGCCCCCTATAAAGGCACGCAAATTTTGAATTTTTGAACCAGAGAACAAAGAAACACATGGGAAAGAGCAATAAAAAAACAATAAGAGAGGGAAAATCATTCCCTTGGTCACCCCCAATCAGGCTCACCAGACAAAAACCTGTGGCTGCTTATACTTTTCAATGAAAGCCTTCAGCCAGAGTGCCAAAGCACTACAGAGCGCACACTGGACCCTGCGCTTACCTTACCATCCTGATCCGGATACAGATTTTTACGGACGAAAACGGAGGAGGCATAATGGGTCAATCCAAATCAGAGCAGCATAAGGGACCTAGGAAGACAAACAGGGTCTTGCCCCCGCTTCAAAGGTATAATCTGAGAAACAAAAAAAGGAAATGGAAGAGGAGTCTAGAGAGCCATGCAGTCATCCCAACTGCAAGAATGAAACCGGAATCTAGGAAGTCAGCCGGAAAGGTAATAGGCCGGGAGGCGGAGCCACGCTTTTGTCTTGCAGTCACGCCCCTTCGGGCAGGGATTACCCAAACGTAATGAATAAGGACGCCCTGGAGTGGATTGGAAGAAAAACTCCCTTATATGAATCTCTCTTTAAAATCTGGCTCAGCCATGGCTCGATTTAACCACACCCAGTCGGGTCGGCAGATATTAGATAGCCGATTGGCTGATCTCAAATTTGCTGGCTGAACAAACAAGCCCGCTAGTCTGAGGCACACTCCTACCCCCTGCATATCTGAATGGCTGAACGCTAAATTGCATCACAACTAAAGGGGAGCGAACACAAACCAGATACCCCGGGGGAAGCCAAGCAGTCTCCCTGGAGTCTATTAAGATCCGGTATTTCATTTACTTGGCTAGAAAGTTCCTCATATAAAACTTCTGCAGTAATGTAGTACAGGGTAGGCAGGAGATTTTATATATATATATATATATATATATATAAAAAATTTATATATATATATATATATATATATATATATATATATATATATATATATATTTTATTTTTTAAAATGTTTTTTAAGCCTTTCAAAGATTTGCACATTACAGAAGATTCCTGAGACAGGATCTGTTCTGGATGACTCCGTCACTTACAAGCGGGGATTCGCTCTGTAAGCTTTGCTGAATTCATATTTACGCCTAACACACAGGAAATCTTCTCAGCGGCCAAGGAGCAGCCAGGAAACTGATTGTTACTGATAAACTATTCAGTGCTTAGATGCTTTTACTTGTGACAAAACCATTTCCAGACATTTCATGCCCAGCGCCGCCATCACTTCAGGTGGGATTTAAAGAAATGACAGTTAATGAAACTATAGTAAAAGTGACAATGCATTCAAGCTTTCCTACATGCACATTTGCTCATCAACTCCAATGTTTAAAGCGGATCAAAACTGGGGTGCCCCACTGTGAAACTCCCCCAGTTGCCCCATATGCTTACCTCTCAAATGAGCCCACGGTGCATGCGCAACTGGCAACTACATCGCCTGCTTCCATTTCTGGCTGTGCCCGGCCATGCCTGCCGTAACTGAATGGCTATGCGTGGCCGCACACAGCCAAAGCATGCGAGTGATGCCGTGTGCAGACTAGGATTTCTTTCAGTTCCTCCAGCCGCTCATTAAACTCATACGAAAGGCGAGCACCTGATTGTTGTCCCATTGTCTCGGGCTACACGTTGCACTGCCCTAAACTTCAGTCAGTTTTCAAAAAGACCCTGTAGTTCCTAAGTATCTTTAAAAAATAAAAACAAACAGTGGGTGTGGCAATGTGATGTAAACACACTGAATTGAGTGTGAAAGGAGGGAGAGGGCGGGGTTTCAGAGCTGCATCAGGACATCTGGGCAGGGAATAGGGGGGTGTTTCTGTTCTTGGCCCACTGAAGGTTGATTGATGGACCAGGTCAGTGGGGTGAGGAATGAAAGCTGAATGAGGAAGTGGTTTTCCTACTACGGAGAGAGATAGGAGAGGAAGGACAGCGATGCAGCCAGTCAATGAAAGGTAGGCTACTTGTCAAACACTTTAAAGTAAACCAACACTTGTGCAGTTGTTGGTCCCTGCCACTATAAGACAGGCCTAAGGGGAGGGAGGCATCCAGAATGCTGGAAACCCCCACACAAGCCCCCCCCCCCTTCTCCGGGAGTACAGCACCACGATTGACCGTCGGCACTCACATGGGTAGTGATGTTCCTGTGGCCAAAAAGCAGAAAGGGACTACAGCGCAACCCGCCCCCTCACAGGAACTATGGCAAGCCCCTCTTCACACCGCACCAGCGATAGCCTGCACTGAATGAAAGAGGAGTATAAGGTTTTTTTTTTAACTTAAGTAGGACTTCAAGCTGCAAGGAGGCAGAGTGGGCCATAGGTTCGGCACCACTGTTAGAGAATCCACAGAGATTTTTCACTCATTTAGGGAGCATCCCGCTTTGAGTAAAACAAGACAACCATGTGTTCTTACCTCACTGCCAGTCCCACAGCGTATGTGTTCTTCAATCTGCATTTTATGCCATGCAGATTGATGAGCGGAATAGGAAGCAGAATGGAGGCGGGGCAAGCATCCCCGCAGCTGCTTCCCTCTAGCTGTGCTTACCCACGCTGATCATTCAAATAGGACTGGTGCGGGAGCAGGCAGCAGCCAGAGGGAAGCTGGCCCAGCCCATACATGCACCATGTAATTGCAGAAAGGCAAGGTTTACAGCGATCCTGGGGTTTTACACAACCCAAATCAGGGTGTCCCAAAAAAGAGGGAGACCATAGGCCGGAGGTTGTTCTGCTTTAGAAAGGACCACCAGGGATTTTTACTCTCCTGGTTATGGTTCCTCTGCAGAGGAGCATTTTGATTTGGGTGTGGCAGCTCATCCACGTACCCACTCTAGCTAGTCACAACACAGGTACATGTCCTCAGCTAGAGGATAGTGGTGCATGCACAATGGGTCCGGCCCAAAACCCAGGTTTTTCAATCAACTGTGCTTTGGTCAGCTTAACAGGGCTATCCCAATTTAAAATCCCACCCCCCCGGTGTGAAACCCTGGGGTTTTCCAGATTTCCAGATGTCTTGCCTCACTCCCATGGCTCATGCATGGTCTTCCAGCTAATCAAAATACATTTCCATAAACCTTAATATCCAGAATTTATTCTAAATGAATGGATTGCCGGGTGTCTACCACTGGCCGCTCCACTCTTGCTATGCGTACACATGCTAGCTATTTATTTAGGCCTGCTGATGAAGTGTGCATCAGCTGGAGACCTGGTGCTGCAGGCCAGGCTGATGGGTTCCCCGAAAAGGCAACTTTTATGCATGAAGCTTCTGACAGGCATCTCGAACACTACTGTAAAGCTCATTTTGACTGTATTAAACTGAGATCAATCACCGACAATGTCGGCCATCTAAAAGACTCCGGGGCCGGCCGACTAGGTGCCCTGGGGTATTCTGGTGCGGGATGCCCCACTATATGAACCCCCCCAGATCGTCCACAAACCCATTATCTTTTTGCTGGGCCTTTGGCGTGATTGTGGGCTGCTGCTGCATCCTTAGTATCCCTACAGCTGTCCATGCTGCCGCGCCCAGCCAGGCAGATAGGCCAGAAGCGCCCTCTACAGAGGAGGATTATTGTGCTCAACATAAATCGCAGATTAGACGAGTGCACACCAATGCTCTGTGGGAGTGGGTGATCTGGTGTATTTCACATAGCGGGGCATCCCATTTCAGATGCCCCTGGGGAAAAGACCAATCACCAGGATAGTAAAATCCTGGTAATTCGTCCACTTTAAACACAAACAGAAAATAAATATTTACCCCAAGCACATTGGCCCCTTACTCCACCCCCAGCAGCAGGCACCCATGGCCTTACGGTAAGCGGTAAAGGAAATCTCACCAGCTGGATCCCAGGCAGAGGGTTTGCCCCTCCTCACACTGCCTTGGCTTCCACTCTGATGATCAGGAGGAAAACATTCCGCAGAACCCAGGTCACACTTGTTAAAGAATAAATTAGAAACATTGCTTTTCAGCATTTCTTCCCAGCTGGATGACTTATTAAAGCTTTGTTGTTAAATATAATTAGAAAACACAAACAATGTAGTTGTTACATCAGAAACGACTTAATCCCATTATATGGTTCACCAGAAATTATAGTGGACCAAAACCCTCTGCAATTTTTCAGGCCGATTAATTCCCTCCCCTGGGGCATCCAAAAATACCATTTTGTGAATACTCACCTGTAAAATGGGTATTATAAGTATGTCACACACCCCACTTCAATCAATTATTACACTTGGGTAACTCCACCAGCAGGTGGCGACGTGCAGAGAAGTCATGAAAAACAAGCCCCTCCTGGTCTATACATACCTGGCACCTCTCACTCATTCCCCAGTATTCAAACAGCAGTAAAGACAAGGTACCAGGAAAAAACCCATTGGAAACCCTCAAACTGTAAACGAAAACTTCACCCTATAAAGAATCCGGGATACCAAAAGGGCGGGTGAAATGGGGTGTGTGACATACTTATAATACCCATTTTACAGGTGAGTATTCACAAAATGGTATTATTCTAAGTATGTCACACACCCCACTTCAATCATTAATTATTACACTTGGGACATCCAACAGCAGTGTCCAGAAAAGGGCGGGTATCCAACAAGGCCATAATGCAAAACTCAAACCTACTGCAGCCTGCAGAGCCTTGCGGCCAGACACAGCATCCGCTGAAGCCCGCACATCACCTAGTAAGAACTTAGAAAAAGTGTGAACAGAAGACCAAGTAGCAGCCTTACAAACTTGTTCAACATAGGCCTGGTGCTGAAAAACCTAAAGCACTCCAACAGTACGAGTGGAAAGAGCAGTGATACGAAAAAGGGGAAACCTTCCCCTTGGTAGAATAGGCCCCCACAACAGCCCGACGAATCCATTTGCTAATGGAAGACTTAGCGGGAGCCAAACCCTTACTAGGCCCAACAGGGCACCACGAAAAAGACATCAGTCTTACGAAAAAGAGAAGAAGTAAACAAACAGTACTTCGCCCAGCGTACCACATCCAAACAGTGCAAACCCTCTCCTTGTCATTCCTAGGCTTAGGACACAAGGAAGGAAGAACAATGTCCTGGTTAAAATGAAAAACAGAGACCACCTTAGAAGGAAAGTCCGGTTTGAAGCGGAAAACCACCTTGACCTGATGTCTCTCAAAGTGAAGAGCCTGAATCAACAAGGCTGCCAACTCCAAAACAAACAGAACAGAAGTGATGGCCACCAACAAAGCAACCTTCTGAGTCAGAGTAGGAAGAACAATAACCTGCAAAGGCTCAAGGAGAAGCCGGAAGAGCAGAGAACACCAAATCCCAAACAGGGAGCAAAGGCTTCCTAGGAGGCCGCAGATGCGAACCCCCTGGAAAAAAGTCCTGACCAAAGTATGGAGCGCAAATGACCTAAAAAGATAGACAAGGCCGAAACCTGCCCCTTCAAAGCACTCAGCTGAAGACCAGAGTCCAGCCTAGATGAAAGAAATTCCAAAATCCTAGAAACAGAAAAGACCCGACAGGGCAAAGATCTAGCCTCACACCAATCAATATAAGATCTCCAATCCCTATAATAGATGGAAGAAGAGGATCTCTTTCTGGCACTAATAAGAGGCCGAATGACCGAATCCGAAAGACCCTCCTCCATTAAGATGGAGATGTCAGCAGCCAAGCCGTCAAATCCAGCGATGGTAAACTGGGGTAGCACAGTTGACCCTGAGTGAGGAGATCCGGCCGAAGAGGCAGATCAAACTGATCCACTGCCAGACGAACCATGTCTGCGAACCACACCCGCCTTGGCCACCTTGGAGCCACAAGAATGGCGGTAACCCCTTCCAGAACCAACTATCGCAGCACCCTGCCTAGCATGGGGATCGGAGGAAACAGATAAAGAAACCCCAGATCCCACCAGCTCAGAGCCATGGCATCCGCCGCCATAGCCAGAGAATCCTGGAAAAGCTACACGAATGTCGGAAGCTTGTGATTGTGACGAGAGGCGAGCAGATCCACCTCCGACGTCCCCCATCGGAGACAAAGCGACCGAAAAACCTGGGGGTGGAGAGACCATTCCCCCCGGCGAGAAGAACACCAGCTCAGAAAGTCCACCTCCGTGTATTCCACTCCTGGAATGTACACTGCCGAGATGCAAGGAACAAGAGTCTCCGCCCAAACTAGGATCAGAGACACCCCACTGAGGGCACCCAGACTGCGAGTCCCTCCTTGGTGATTGATGTAAGCAACCGCCGTCCGACTGTCCGAACGAACCTGAAACAGGCAAGCCCTGTAAATGCTGCGTCAAGTGAGACAGAACCAACCTGATGGCTCTCAACTCCAACACATTGATGGGCAAGTGGGCTTCCAGAGGACCCCACCGCCCCCGGAACCGAAGATCCTACCAGAAACCTCCCCCTCCTGACAAACTGGCGTCCGTGGTGACAGTTTCCCAAAGCAGGGTCAGAAATGACCTGCCCTTCAAGAGATTGTCCGAGACCAACCACCACAGTAGAGACTGCCGAACCTGGGGGGACATCCGGAAGGACCGATCCAACGACCGCGGTCGCCGGTCCCAAGACGCCAACAGATGAAGCTGAAGCGTCCGCGTGTAAAACTGCGCGAAGGGAACTGCCTTGAAAGAAGCTACCATCAACCCCACCAGTCTCATCCCTAGCCGGATGGACGGGCGAGGATTGGAAAGAAGAAGCTGCGCCAATTCCTGACTCAAAAGAACCTTGGCCTGAGGTAGATAAAACTCTGTGCTGGCAAGAGTCCAGGGACATCCCCAGAAAGGCCACCATCCTGGCCGGAACCAGAAAGGACTTGGGGTAGCTGATCACCCAGCCGAACCTCTCCAGCATAGACACCACCGTGCTGGTGTCCACATCCGCTTTGACTGAATGACGGAGCCATGATGAAAAGATCGTCCAAATAAGGCACAATGCGAATTTCCTGAGCTCTGAGCAGAGCCATCACGCCCGCCAACACCTTGGTGAACACTCTCGGAGCCGAGGTGAGGCCGAATGGAAAAGCTACAAACTGGAAATGCCGATCCTCCACCACAAGCGAAGAAACCTCTGGTGAGCCGGAAAGATCGGAATGTGAAGGTATGCATCCTTGACGTCTATGGACATCATAAAGTCCCCCTGCCGAAGAGAACTGATCGCAGACCGCAGAGTTTCCATGCGAAACTTCCGGGGACAAATAAACCGGTTGAGAAAACTTCAAATCCAGGATGGGGCGGAACGACCCATCCTTTTTGGGTACAGTGAAGAGATTGGAATAATACCCGCGCCCCACCTCCGAAGGAGGGACCGGGCAGATGACTGCCAATTCCAGAAGATTCCTTACCGCCGCCAGGAGCCCCTGTGCGGCCAAAGGATCTGAAGGGACACGATACCTGAAAAGAAACCTTGGAGGAGGGCAGGACTCGAACTCCAGCTTGAAACCGGCCGACACCCCCTCCCGGATCCATCTGTCCGAGACCTCCTGGTCCCATACCCGGGAGAAGAGTCGCAGCCGTCCCCCCACCCGTAAGGGTGAAGGCGCCCCCTCATTGCTGAGCGGGCTTGGCAGCTGGCTTGGGCTTAGCGCCCCAAACGTGAACGGGACGGCTGCGGCCAATACCCCTGTTCCAGCTGGCACCCCTGGAAGCCAAGAAGCCCGCACCCCTGCCGGCTCTGGCTCCCCGAAAGGAAGGATTGAAAGGGGACCGCCCCCCAAAAGGAGCGACGAAATATCTTGCGCTGAGGTAACTTACCTCCCTTGGCAACAGAATCAAGCTGCTCACCGAAAAGTCTCAAACCCCGAGAGGGAAGAGCCGTGAGCGATCTCTTAGAATTAAAATCAGCAGACCACTGCCACACCGAGCGGCGGATAGCCACCAACAGAGCCGTAGCCCTGCCACGCAATAACATGGCAACATCCTGAACGGCAAGAATAAAAGAAACTTATCACGAGTAGGATCAAGATCCACACATAAATCCCTGACCGCCAACAATAAAAGTGCCGAAGCACAAACAGGCCTCAAGACCGAACCCGCACAAAACCATGGCAGGCCAGCCGATCAATCCGGCGATTCTCGCCGTCCTTAAGAGAACTCGTGTTAGGAGAATGTACAACCGCCGTATTAATAGTCCCAAAACCGGAGCCTCAGCCTCGGGAGGGACAGACCAACGCATCACCAAGTCCGCCGGAAAAAGGATACTTCCTACAAGACGTGTAGGTTGCTCCCATTACTTAAGGGCAATGCCCCAAAATGCTGATAACTGGGAAACGCCAAGCGCGGCTTGGACACCCCAAAAAGCTGACCCTTAGGCCGAGAAGCAGCTTCAGGAGGGTCCAAATCCAAACCTCAAACATTTGGGCCAGAATGGAAGACGTATCCAGGACAGGCCCTTCAGACTGGCCACCCTCAGCACCCAGCAACTGCTGGCCCTCGGGATTTTTTTTTTTTTTTAATTCCTCAACGAGCTTGCCCTCTTCAAGGGGCGATCCGGCCAATCCAGGTCCTCAATAACCTCCTCATCTGAGTCCGGCGGAGGCGGGGACAGGTGTTTCCGCTTAGCCGGAGCCTTCTGAGCGACCACAGCGGAAAACATCTTCTCGAGGCTGGCCAATCAGGCGCAAACCTCGGACTGCGAATCACCCCCAACGACTACGTCACACGGGGTCCGGAACAGGCGAGAAGGGGAGGGAGATGGTGCGGCCGAGGACGTACCGGGCACCGGGGTGCCGGACTGGCGCTCAATGTTTCGCCGTGCACATGGAATACATAGAATGACATCATCCCCTGGGAGCGGAGCCCCACACCCCCCACAGAGCCTGGACTGCCCCGAAGAGCCATTTCCGGTATCTTTTGGTAGCCTCCATATGGTGAAATTATGGTATATGCAGTAAACAGGGATTTACGCCTAAAGCGACCCGGGATGCCCCTGCAGTGCTGACTAAATAGCTAAGCTCAAAAAAATTGGAAATCAGCAATTCAAACAATGGCCCCCCCAACTAGCCAGGTATCCAAGACCGGGAGAGCCCTGCAGCGTGGGATCCCGGGATCTGAGAGACCAAAGACACAGTCAACCAATACACAATAAGCACCTGGATAACTATATCAATGAAGAGACAAAGGAATCTGCATAGAACATAGAAAACCAATTTTATATATATATATAAATATATATAAACATATATATGAAAGGGGAAATAAAGGAGTACATATACATATATACATAAATATACACTAAAAACTGGCATGGCCCAGGGCAGCAGGGGCTCCCTGTCAACTGGCCCAGAGCCGGGATAAGGGGAATGCCGCCCCCCCCCCCTAAACGGCGAGGAAGGGGGCCATACTCGAGCTGTCCCCCCCCCCCGGACATTAACCCCTGGAAGACCAAGCACAAAACCGCCTACCTGACTCAGAGCAGAAATGGCGGCTGCGCCCCGGAGGAGATCGTGAAGACGAAGGGCGGGCCCAGCCAGAAGCGGGAGACGATGTGGCCCCGCCCCTCACCAGGCCGTCAGACACGCCCTCCGAAACCGCGCCAACAGCGGGCGCCACAGAATGGCGCTCGCAAGTGCCGTCAGGCGGGCCGGCGGCCTACACGCCGCCCGGACCCGCCTGCACCGAACACCTCGCCAGCGGGCGCCGAGACTGACACTCGGCGCCCCCACAACCAGGCGGACCGGCGTTCGTGCATCGCGCCGCCCGTCCCCGCCCACCGCCTGGAGATCAGACCGCGAGGCAGGCACCGGAGTATGGCGCCTGACCTCCGGAGAAGGGCGGCGGGCCGGTGTCACAACGCCGACCCGCCCCCCCCCCGAACACCGAAAGCAGCCGTCCCAGGGGCTAAGGAAGCCCCCCCCAATCAGCAAAGCCAGGCGGGCCGCCGCAGTATGCATAAACACACACACATAAAAAAATTAATAATAAAAATCATACAATCAAATGATCATACAATCATTTACAGGGGAAAGCCAAAAGGGGGACCTGACCTACCTAACACTGGGGCATCCCACATCCGGATCACCACGTCCGGAATACCGCTATGCCCCATAATATGGGGACGAGCGGAGGAGCTAATCTCCTGGGCACTTATAAGTGTCATCTACCATTGCCCGGCCACCAGCCTAAGCTGGGAGGCTACCAATTAATCAGGACTAAAAATAAAAGAAAACCGGGCAGAAATAGACCATGGGGGGGGGGGGGGGCCGGGGTGATACCCCGGCTACCTGCAAGCAGGAGACTTCTTTCTTCTGTCTTGTCGCCATCTTGCAGAGAAGAAACACTGGGGAATGAGTGAGAGGTGCCAGGTATGTATAGACCAGGAGGGGCTTGTTTTTCATGACTTCTCTGCACGTCGCCACCTGCTGGTGGAGTTACCCAAGTGTAATAATTAATGATTGAAGTGGGGTGTGTGACATACTTAGAATATCTGGATGCCCCGGCGTAGGAAACCCCCCAGGAACCCCATTCCCTTACCTTCTTTCCTGGTCCGACGACGTATGCACGAGCCCCGGCTGCATCCCTGCTACCCCTCTAGCAGGGCGCGTGCCCGCCCCATGTTTTTTTAAATGGCTGACGTGGGCACGCTCCCTGAACACTTAAGACAAAGGGACGTCAGCGGATCTGAGCGCGCTGATTGGACGAGCAGTCGCGCATGCGCCGTAGGAGCGGGAAGAGGTGAGTTGGTTTTGGCGGCCTGGGGGGGTTTCACGCCGTGGGGCACAGAACACAAAGCCTTACATGGGGCCGCAGCTGTATCCTCACCCCACCTCTAGCTGTGGGCATGCCTCTACTGGCCAAAGGTATGCAGCAGCAGTGCAGGCTCAGGGGATGAGTGGATTGGGCGATTCTGGGGGTTTGACACAGGGTGGCATCCCAATTCGCTATGTCATAAAGAGGTGGACCAACACCACCTCTTATAGACTAGAGGGGGTTGTTGCTCCAAAGTTGACCAAATCCCATGCCGATCGGGAGTCTATAAGATTCCTGGGCTGATCGAATCCTGGGCCTCCCCTAAAGGTCAGAGGCCCCCAACCCTCTTCTCCTCAAGACCCATGATCTTGAGCAAGGCAGCTGACCACTCCCCCCCCCCCCCCCCCCACGGCTCCTTGGGCACCAAAATTAGCGCAGCCCACCACTCCAGGCATGTGTATACTCACTGCATGGATGGTTTAAATGCAGGGAAAAAATTCCTATGCATACAATGTAATATCGACCAATACGCCCATGTGGATATCCACACAATAAATATAACCACACTTAAACTGGACCAACAGTCTTGCACAGCTGGGGGGGGAAAAGACTTCCCAAAACTCCCTCGCCCCATCTGCATGCATGATACTGTATCATTGTCAGTACTTACATTTGCTTCTGGAGCCACTCAAAGCTGAAACACCTTCTCACCAATTTTATACTGGTAGCAGCCATAACCCCACAATGCACAGCGGCAGGAAACCCAGCAGCACTTCCTCTTCCTCTTTGCAGACGGCCTTCAGCTCCATGGGATGCCATTTTGTTTGCAAAAAAAATAACGTGCAACAATCTGAATTGTCCTAAGGAGGGTGCATATGAGCACGGTTGCTTCTATGGGCATTGGTCCGGTTTAAAGAAGACCACCACCCTGCGCGGTGTAGGTGTTGGTTCTCCGCCACTAAATGACAGTCTGGGGGGGTGGCATCCAGAATGCTGGGCCCACACGCACATAATCCCCCAGAATGCCTATATATCTAACCCTTCCCTCGGTACAGTGACAAGAATCCATCCCTGGACAGAAATGTTCGTGCCAGCAAATAACCTGCCCATATGAGCGCTGGGTGCTGGTTTGAGGCCGCTTTAAACATGGCCATTCTACACTTGGTTTTAGGACCAAAGAAAAACAAGAGGTCAACTCTCAGCAAGTTCTGTATATTTCCTTTACATCAGCATTTGAATGTAAGAACCTCAACTTCCATGTTACATTAGAGCACAGTGAAGCAGTTTAAATGTCTATATATGTATGTATCAAAAAAACAGGACTTTTCCCTCCAAATCAGGGGCAGCTGGGAGAGAAGTATACAGTGGCAGTGAGTAGATAGAAACTGGTCAGCGTGCCGTCACTATCAGATCCAAAACAGGAAGACAGCTCAGCAGAATAAAAATCACCTAATTTGCCGTATAAGCATGACAACTGAGAAATAAACTGAAAGCGGACCTTCACCCTGAATAAGAGCCTATCATGTATGTTTCCCCCACTCCCTACATACAGATTGCCCACATTTAAAAATAACCCTACCTGCACCTATTGCATATTTTTAACCTTTTAACATCCAAGATGGCAGTCTATAAAGTTTCAGGCTGCCCGCAGACAGGAAGTGTCTGCAAAACAAAGCTATGCACTTTTCACCCCTCTCCTCAATATGTGATGCTTCTAGAGTCCTGAAGTCCTGAACAGAGTTCAAACCCAGTGGGGGAAAAGAATAATAAGTAAGCAACTAATAACTTAAAATATAAGCATGCTGGGAAATAGTTTAAGGGTTTGGGCTTTTCATTAAAGTATGCTGAAGGCCCGGTTTAAAGGGAAAGTCTACTGAGAGTTCTCTCACCAGGCTCTGACCCCCCAAGTCTGTATATGAAAAATTAGAGAAATGAGCACCTGCAAAGAAATAACACACCCACTGTCAAAAATACCACTGAAAGTGGACTTTTCCCTTAAATGGAGGAAGCCTAGCATTTTGGAACACTCCACCTACTCTTTCCCCTCAATGTGCTAAGCCTAATTTGAGCAATAACAAAAATCCCTACTGGTTAGTCTTATCGGTAACAGTATTTCTACGAGCCCTTAATGCGACCACAAAGAGCGAGCTCCTCCCCGTAGAGAGGAAACACAAATGGAACATGTTTAAAAGCCCCACCCCTCCCCCCCAGTCCTCAGTATTAAACTAGTATTTATTGGTGATGAACCGTAGGACCTAACGTATAAGGTGGGTTATATGGGCCGTCCTGTAGGACTAACATATGTGGTAAGACTAATGGGAATTTTCTCCCTTCATCCTTTAAGATGGCTACAGAGAGGATAAACAAGTACTTTAGATCTAGGGATGGGAAACTGCTTGTAACCCGAAGGCCTGGTCTTTGTCATATAATAAATCTAGCCTGTAGTGTTTGAGGATGGTGTGGGGAGATGACCACGTGGCCTTTCCCCAATTGAAGCCCCTGCCTTTGCTGCCCATGATGTGGAGACTGCACTAGAAGAGTGGGCTCTGATGTAAGGCGGGGTGGTATCCATAGTTTAAGCTAGGGAGATTGCCTGTCTAATCTATCCGGCTAGGGAGGCCTTAGATGCTCTCAGGCCTCCATTCTTTCCCAAAAAGGATAGAAGTCGTGTGTACGTTCTATGTAAGCAATGAGGCATCTGCGAACATCAATAGCATGTGTGGATTCTAATGGATCATCCTGGCAAGGAAATAGTACGAGTCTACTTGCTGCTGCTGAAGATTGCCTGAGTCTCGGTTTATCACTGTCCTGCAGTACCGCCTAGCTGGACAAAGGGGTCAAGAATTGCATCAAGAATGCACATGGCTCCAGGCGGAAGTGACCCCACACCCCCGGACCTCACAGACTGTGCCCCGAGTGCTGCCCCCCGCTCGGATACCTGGGTTTCCTTCCAGTCGGCGCCGACCTGCAGCATTCAGACCAAGCTCAGAAAAATACCATTTTGTGATTACTCACCTTTAAAATGGGTATTATAAGTATGTCACACACCCCGCTTCCACTATTCATGACATATGGGTTATGATCCAGTAGAGGGCCAACTTCTGCAGAGATGAAAGCAAAAAAGAAGCCCCTCCTGGTCCATAAATACCTGGGACCTCCCACACATTTCCCAGTATATGACAGCAGTAAGGGGACCAGGAAGAACTAATAAAACATTCTTAACAATAAAAGGTTCACCATATAAAGGATCCAGAATACTAAAGGGTGGGGTGAAGCGGGGTGTGTGACATACTTATAATACCCATTTTAAAGGTGAGTAATCACAAAATGGTATTATTCCAAGTATGTCACTGAGAAGATCCAGATTTAAGAAACATAGTTCTGAAAGACTATGGTTTATTTTCTGTATGTTAGAGTAACGCTTTAACACTGGACTTTTCTGTAATTGCTTTTGCAAGGCTTCTTCTTATCCCTTATTCCTTATCTAAGGAATGTGCTGCTTCGCATGGGGGCCTCTGGGAACTGAGAAAACTATAAAATACTCCCTGAATTCAACCTTGTACATAGTCATAAATTTTCTGTTCTCATTATTTTTAACTTAGGTAATTGTCTGTTCTGCGCATGCTCTAACTATGAAAGTTTTCAATAAAATCAGGGGTCAGAAGCTCCCCCTGCTCAGTGTGTTTCTCTGAGGTTTTGCTACACACCTTGTCGCGTGTATTGATTTCTCTTAGAATATAGTAATTGGGAATCGGACAACAGAAGCCAGACCAAGTCCGCTTAGTGACTTGAACGTAACATTACGTGGCGCTCCGAACAGAGACTCTCTATTTTGTCGCAAGAGGTATCGCACCCGCCGAACGGAACATCAACTGATGCCACCTCGGAACAGCAGACTTCAAAACCTGGCCAGGTAAGAGACAGCTTTTATGTACTCTTATACTCTGCTCTTCCCTGTGAGGCATCAGCGGGTCCGTTCTAAGGTAAGATAGGCATAGCCAGCCTCTGCGAAAGAGGGTCATTTTAAGAATCCTAAGGCGCTTCTGTTGTCTGCATTTGTTTTGTCTGTCTGTATTTGTTTGTACTGTCTGTTCCTCTTTTAGATAGTTAAATATACTGAGATAGGTATAATTGTGATATCATGAGCCTGGCATTTAGTTAAAAACTTTGGAAGGTCATTAGACGCCCCATCCCACTGGCGAGGGAAAACCCGCTATAACCCAGTGACGGTGAACGCAAGTGGTGACCAGAAGAAGTTTTAGATAAAAATTTTACCCTGTATGGTTCCATAGCTCATTTAGGCGTGAGCTAGTTTGTCAAGTTGACCGGATTTGACGGCGCCTTTACGGTGCATGCCAGCCGATCTTGACTACGTTGAGTTATAAGAACCACAGTTCCCAGGCTTAGTTAAAAGACCAGGACTAGTCGATAGGTGATTTCAGAAAATTAAAGCCAATATTACTGGGATGGGAATAAGATACAATTAGTGTATCTAGGACTGTCACTTACCCATATGATAGGTGATGTGTTGTTTGTGGTGATTTCAGAAAATTAAAGCCAATATTACTGGGATGGGAATAAGATACAATTAGTGTATCTAGGACTGTCACTTACCCATATGATAGGTGATGTGTTGTTTGTGATCCTAATTGTTTGTCTTGGATTATGTGTTGCTATTTGGTTAGCGTGTAGGATCACTAGACATTACCAGGAGAGACCCACAGAGAGGTACTCCAGTTCCTAGTTCCTCAGGAGGAAGCCAAAGAAGGCTAGCCCACAGAGAGGTTAGACCCCAATAAGGTACCTGAGGCAGGTTGCTAGGAAGGTGGGAAAAGAACAGTCCAAAGAGATACCCCAGGAAGAGAAGTGGCAGACATTAGAAGAAATCACCAGGGAAAGGTGTGGCTTAGATGCCGCTAGGAATTTGAAAAAGATTTGGAAGGAATTTACGCTAGTTCATAAATGACAATTAGATTTAGGGAAATGGGAACAGATAGCTAAAGGGAAACATGGAATTATTTTTGACAAAGGATGGGATCATCAAGTAGAATGCGCTCTGAAACTTTCAAGTTTAGCAGAAAAGGAAGGCTGGACGTACAGTCCACAGAGGATACAATGGAATACTACACCATTGCTTCATCCCCAAGTAGACCCCATACCTGATGCTCCAACAGCCCCAGTACCGCCACCCCCATATGAAAAGACAGTAAAAGAAAGAAACTAGTAAGTTGTATCCTAGACTCCCCATTGGCCAGTAACAGTACGTATGGTCCAGATCCAGGACCAGATGATGGCGATAGCGGCTTATGGCAATGCTATTGTGGAATGATAAATAAGGGTTGGGACAGAATGTGTACTCAGTGTAAAGTAAGGGAGCAGGATAAAGTAGTAAATTAAGAAGGAACATGGAAATGTAAAGTTTGTGGTTGTAGGGGGATGGGTTTAGAACAAGAAGAATGTAATGTTTGTGGAGCAGATCAGCAAGGGGGGGATCCAGATGAGAGAATAAATGGTGTTAGCACAAGAAAGAAAAAAGTAAATTTAGTTACTGAAAAATCATGGACTTGCCATCACTGTATGACTTATGGTTTACCAGAAAATGTTACACATTGTCCAAGGTGTAAAACTTATAGGTACACAGGATCCCCTCCCAGGAACAACACATAAAAATTAGTTGTGCCTGTGTTTACCCATACCAGGCAGAGTCCAGATGCTCAAAATGCAGGACAGTTTGTCAATTTATTAACCAAGAAATCCCTTATTATAAGCCATGGACTCCAGCTGAATGTATGGCTTTGTTGCAGAATGCACCTGATCCCCGTACTAGCCCTTCTAGGTTTGGCAGGTATGTAGTACAAATGATGGAGTCACATAATGCCACCTGGTTGGATGGAGAAGATCTTTGTAGGATGAAAATGTCCCCTACTATGTTTCATCAATTTACTGATTATATGAGAGCACATGTACCACAGAATGTTAGACTTGGGGACAGTAGAACTGATTTTTTATTTAACACTTGAACATATATTGATGAAGGCTTAGATGTTGGAAATATTGGAGTTCAAAGGTTGTTTGTTAGAGCCTATATTGATGGTTTAAAACCAACCATTAAGGAAAAGTTAAAGGCTACTACCCCAGATTGGAGAACTAACCATACTATGGCACAATTGTTAGCTAAAGCACAGGGTATTGAAATGGATATGCATGACAAGCCCAAGGTGCGTATGGTTGCCCAGGTGAACACTGATGTTAGACCTAAATCTCAAGGTAATTTTCAGAGTAAAATTTTAAAATGTTACTACTGTGACAAACCTGGTCACATTAAGAGGAATTGTAAGAAAGTTTGCTGCTGATCAAGGAACAGCCCCCAATAAGTCAGAATCTAAAAGTAAAGAACAAGACTGACTATCGGCAGTAACATTCACAGTACCAGCCAAAACACCCATAATACCGATTGAAATTGATGGCAAAACAGTTGAATTTTTGATTGCTATAGGAGCAACTAAATCTGTCATTAGTAATAAAGTTTTAAGTAAGAAACAGCAGTCAGAAGCCCAAACTATAGCTTCAGGTTTCGATGGTCTGCCTAAAGTTATGCCCATATCTAAACCACTAGAGGGCAGACTTGGTCCACACATGTTTATCTCTAAATTTTTAGTTTGTGAGTCAGCTCCTTACAACTCATTGGGTGTGGATAATTTAACAAAGTTACAAGCAAAAATTGATTTTCAAGAAGATGGTCAAGTTGTTCTAACTTTGCCTGACCATCCTGATGATTTAGAATATTGTATGCAAGTACAAGCTCTTGAGGATTTTGAACTCACTAATGTACTTACAGAGAATGATCAAGATTTACTAAGAACTGTACCTGACCATTTATGGTCTAAGTCAGGGTCTGATATAGGACTTCTCCCTGTCTCACCAGTAGAGGTCCATATCAAACCAGGATCTACCCTACCACAGCTTAAGCAGTACCCTTTGAGTGCTGCACAAGAACAAGCTATAGGAGAACAAATTGACGAGCTTTTGGCCAAGGGTGCTTTGATTCAGATGCAATCAGGGGCTAATACTCCTTTGTATCCAGTCAGGAAAAAGGTTTTGGAACCAGGACAGCCTGTGAAATACAGGATGGTACAAGGTCTTAGAGCCATTAATAACATTTTGGCTCCAATGACACCAGTGGTTCCAAACCCTCATACATTGCTTTCTCAAATACCGAGTACAAGCATGTATTTTTCTTGCGTGGATCTAATGGGAGCTTTCTTTTCGGTTCCTTTAGCACCTGAATGTTACCACCTCTTCGCTTTTCAGTCTTGGCAGGATGGAAACCATCAACAGATTGTGTACTTCTACAATAGGTAGACGTTTTGCTTCTTTGCTGCCCAGACAAAATCACATGTGAGGAGGGTACTTTGTCTCTTCTTACATTTTTGGCTGAGAATGGCTGCAAGGCTAGCAAAGAAAAGCTACAATTCTGCCAAACACAAGTTACCTTTCTAGGTCACTGCATTTCACAAGGCACTAGACACCTTACTAAAGACAGAGTGGAAATAGTCAAGAACATGTCACCTCCTAAGACACAAACAGTTAGGAGCGTTTCTAGGACTCATCTCTTACTGCAGACAGTGGATTATGCATGCCAGTTCACTTATGCAACCACTGTATGATTGTGTCAAAGTCACACTTTTTTTTTTGCCTAACACCAGAAGCAAGAGATGCTTTTGACCAACTTAAACTTGTAGTCACACAAGCACCAGCTTTAGGTCTTCCTGATTATTCCAAGCCATTTACACTCATGGCTACTGAAATACAAGGACATGCTACTGGAGTTTTAATGCAGGCACATGGCACAAAACAAAGACCTATTGCTTATTATTCGGCTCGCTTAGACCCCGTAGCGAGAGGTTCCCCCTCTTGTGTTAAAGCTGTAGCAGCAGTTTCTCTATTGGTAGACAAAGCTTCTGAAATTGTACTTGATAATGAATTAGCTGTGTCTACCTATCACGACATTCATGGGATATTATCACAGGTAAATCCCAAACACCTGTCAATGGCTAGGCAGCTCAGGCTGCAGTGTACCCTTTTACTACCCCCAACAATTAAGTTTCAAAGATGTACTTCTCTGAATCTGGCGACTTTGTTACCAATTTCTTCAGATTCTGAAGGGGGGAGTAATAGTGAAGATTTTGAGAATTTTTTAGAATTTGAACATACTGAAGACACACATGACTGCATTGAACTTATGAAGCAAGAAACAATGGGTTTACCACATGTGCATGATACACCTTTAGAAAACCCAGAATTTGAATTTTTTGTAGATGGCAGCAGATATGCTGATGAAAAAGGACAGTTTCATACAGGTTATGCAATAGTAACTGAACATGAAGTGGTAGAAGCTGAGCCATTACCACCTCATATGTCTGCTCAGGAAGCAGAACTTACAGCCCTCTCTAGGGCATTAATGCTGCTAAAAGACACTACAGGCACGATCTGGACAGACTCCGCCTATTCTTGGGGTATTGCCCACGATTACGCCCACCTGTGGAAAGCAAGGGGCTTCTTAACAGCTGCAGGAACCCCCATTAGACATGCTGATTTAGTTAAAGAAATTCTGACCAACCTGAACAATGTCAAAAAGGTAGCTATAGTAAGAGTAGCAGCCCACACAAAACAAATAACCAAAGAGGCTAAAGGTAATGAAAAAGCTGACTTAGCAGCTAAACAAGCAGCTTTGAAGAAGATAGAGAGTGTAAGTGTAAATCTTACCCAGGAATCGACGGTAAGTATGGAACTAATGAAAAATCTTCAGGACAAGGTAATGCCTGAGGAAAAGGAAAAATGGCTCAGAGCAGGAGCCCAGCAAAATGATGGATTATGGGTCAAAGGAAGCCGATTGTGCTTGCCTAGCTTCCTATACCCAGAACAGGCACAGGTATCACATCTGCCTACACATCAGAGTGCAAACTCTATGGTAAGGAGTACCAATCAGACTTGGTATGCTCCAGGCTTTAGTAGCATGGCACGACAATACTGTGCAGCATGCTCTATCTGTTTGACGGAGAACCCAGGACAGGTTGTTAAGACACCGGTAAGACATCAACCTAGGTCTCTCTATCCATTTCAAAGGCTTCAAATTGATTACATCCAACTCCCTAAGAGTGGACCCTTTGAGTATGTACTTGTGTGTATTGACTTGTTTTCGGGATGGCCAGAAGCTTACCCAGTAAAATCAGCAACAGCTAAAACCACGGCTAAGAAATTAATCACAGAATTAATACCACGTTTTGGTCTCTTCGAGACCCTAGAGAGTCAGACCGTGGCTCGCACTTTACAGGTGAAATAATGCAAAATGTAATGCAAATGTTAGGTGTCCAGCAGTCCTTCCATACACCCTATCACCCACAGAGTTCAGGGAGTGTGGAGAGACTGAATGGCACCATTAAACTGAAGTTACAGAAAACTATGAAGGAATTAGGTAAACCATGGATAGATTGTTTACCAATTGTGTTATTTTCAATAAGATGCACCCCTACAAAGAAAACAGGGTTGTCACCTTATGAAATTTTGTTTGGAAGTGCTCCCAGAACTGGGTTGTACTTTCCACAACATCTTGCCCTAAAATGTGATGAATTGACTGATTATGTGATACAGTTGCAGAAACATCTCACTAAACTGCACAAAAGTGTTTTTGATTCTCTTCCAGACCCCGACCAGATAACAGGAACTCATAATCTCCAACCAGGAGACTTTGTCTATGTAAAGAAACATTCTAGAAAATCTTTGGAATCAAGGTTTGATGGACCCTTTTAAGTTCTTTTGACAACGCCTACTTCAGTGAAATTTGAAGGAAAATCCACTTGGATACACGCAAGTCATTGTAAAAAGGTTACAGGTCCAGAGGGAAAATTAAATATTTCGTCTTAACAATGATAATGGCTTTCTGCCTCAATATTTCATCCTCTGCACCTATAAGAAATAGAAGGGAGATAGGCACTTATCATCAAAAGTTTCTTTTGCTAAAGTATAAATAATATTTTGGCATTGTGCCTTCTGGGCATAATGATTTATGTTCTAGTAAAACTAGCTCTTTGCCTTGTAGCCAGGATCAAGACACCTAAAGTAACACATAAACGTATCTTGATTGCAGATAATGCCCTTTCTAAGTGAGTAACTATGTTTCTTTCCTTTAGAATTGACATATCATCTGTCAAAATTCGAGACTCTTCTTTGGAAGGATGCTGTTCAAGTACTTGGGGGATGGAACCAGTTGGAGAAGACCTGTGTTCCCCTAGGCAACTCGCCGGCCTGGGATAGTACCTGAGTGACTGAACTGGCTATAAACCTTCCGAAGTGGACACAGTCAAAGGAAAGACAGATGGAGATGTCAAAGGGGGGAAATGAGAAGATCCAGATTTAAGAAACATAGTTCTGAAAGACTATGGTTTATTTTCTGTATGTTAGAGTAACGCTTTAACACTGGACTTTTCTGTAATTGCTTTTGCAAGGCTTCTTCTTATCCCTTATTCCTTATCTAAGGAATGTGCTGCTTCGCATGGGGGCCTCTGGGAACTGAGAAAACTATAAAATA
The DNA here is from genome assembly GCA_027917425.1 of Gastrophryne carolinensis. Classification (NCBI taxonomy): domain Eukaryota; kingdom Metazoa; phylum Chordata; class Amphibia; order Anura; family Microhylidae; genus Gastrophryne; species Gastrophryne carolinensis. The sequence continues at coordinate 611,483,733 of CM051234.1, forward strand.
CTCCCTGAATTCAACCTTGTACATAGTCATAAATTTTCTGTTCTCATTATTTTTAACTTAGGTAATTGTCTGTTCTGCGCATGCTCTAACTATGAAAGTTTTCAATAAAATCAGGGGTCAGAAGCTCCCCCTGCTCAGTGTGTTTCTCTGAGGTTTTGCTACACACCTTGTCGCGTGTATTGATTTCTCTTAGAATATAGTAATTGGGAATCGGACAACAGAAGCCAGACCAAGTCCGCTTAGTGACTTGAACGTAACAGTCACACACCCCGCTTCCACTATTCATGACATATGGGACATCCAATAGCAGTGTCCGTCAACGGTGGGGATCCAAATACAGCAAAAAATGCACCAATCCAAACCACTGCAGAACCTTGCGGCCAAAAACAGCATTCGCTGAGGCCCGCACATCAACCTTATAAAACTTGGAAAAAGTATGAACGGAAGACCAAGTAGCAGCCTTACAAACTTGTTCAACAGAAGCCTGGTGCTGAAAGGCACAGGAAGCCCCAACAGCACGAGTAGAATAAGCAGTGATCTTAAAAGGAGGAACCCTCCCCTTAGCAGAATAGGCCCCAACAATGGGCTGGCGTATCCATTTACTAATGGTAGACTTGGCGGGCGCCAAACCTTTTCTGGGCCCAGAAGGCACCACAAACAAGGCGTCCGTCTTACAAAAAGGAGAAGTAGCAACCAAATAGTACTTCACACAATGAACCACATCCAAAAAGTGCAAAACCTTCTCCTTGTCATTGCTAGGCTTAGGACACAAGGAAGGGAGAACTACATGCTGATTGAGATGGAAGGCAGAAACCACCTTAGGAAGGAAATCTGGTTTAAAGCGAAAAAACCACCTTATCCTGGTGTCTCTCAAAGTAAGGGCCCTGAATAGACAGAGCCGCCAACTCAGAGACACGCCGAACAGAGGTAATAGCCACCAAAAAGGCAACCTTTTGAGTGAACACAGAAACAGCCACATCCTGCATCGGTTCAAAGGGAGGCCCCTGGAGGGCCGAAAGAACCAAATGTAGGTCCCAAACAGGAACCAAAGGCTTTCTAGGGGGCTGAACATGAGTGACCCCTTGGAAAAAAGTCTTGACCAGATGATGCAAAGCAAAAGACCTTTGAAAAAAGACAGCCAGGGCAGAAACCTGACGCTTCAAAGTACTGAGCTGGAACCCCAGATCCAGACCGTGTTGTAATCAAGGTTTGAATAACCGCCTCAGACAAACCTTCCTCCCTCAGGATGAAGGCTTCAGCAGCCACGCCGTCAAAACAAGCGTTTGTAAATTGGGGTAACGTAGTTGACCCTGAGAGATCAGATCCAGAGACAAGGGCAGCCTGTACTGATCTACCGCCAATCTTACGACGTCTGCGAACCAAACCTGTCTTGGCCACCTTGGGGCCACCAGAATTGCTGGTGCCCCCTCTAGAGCCAGCTTGCACACTACCTTGCCCACCATGGAGAAGGGGGGAAACAGGTACAGAAACCCCAGATTGCTCCAGGCAAGGGACAAGGCATCCACTGCCAGGGCCAGAGGATCCTGAGACAGAGATACAAAGGTTGGGAGCTTGTGATTGTGCCGAGAGGCAAAGAGATCCACCTCCGGAGTCCCCCACTTGCGACACAGGGCCAGAAACACCCTGTGGTTAAGAGACCATTCCCCTCGGCGAGAGAATCCCCTGCTCAGGGAGTCCGCCTCCGTGTTCTCCACTCCCGGAATGTATACTACCGAGATGCAAGGAACATTGCTCTCCACCCATGTCAGAATCAGAGAGACTTCCCTGAGGGCACTCCTGCTGCGAGTCCCTCCTTGGTGATTGATGTAAGCTTCCGCAGTACGATTGTCTGATCGCACCTGAACCGGTAAACCCTGTAGGTGAAGTGTCTCTCCAAGACATTGATGGGGTTGTGAGCCTCCTGAGGACCCCACAACCCCTGGAACTGATGATCTTTCCAGAAACCTCCCCAGCCCGACAGGCTGGCATCCGTGGTAACCGTCTCCCAACGAGGGGCCAGGAAAGACCTGCCCCTCATCAGATTGCTTGATTCCAGCCACCACTGAAGGGACTGCCGAACCCTGGGAGACATCAGAAATGACTGATCCAATGACTGTGGACATCTGTCCCATTTCAGCAACAGATGGAGTTGTAGCGACCTCATGTGGAATTGAGCAAAGGGGACCGCCTCGAAGGAGGCCACCATCAAACCCACCAGAGTCATCCCTAGCCGAATGGAAGGGTGAGGGTTGGTCAGGAGAACACGTATCAGATCCTGAACCCTCTGCACCTTTGGCTGAGGTAGGAACACTCTGGCCTGACTGGTATCCAGATTCATGCCCAGAAAGGAAATCTCCCTTGATGGGGAGAGAGAAGACTTGGGGTGGTTGATCACCCATCCGAACCTCTCCAGCGCTGTCACCACCGTCCTGGTGTCCAGCTCTGCCTGGCAGAGGGAGGAAGCTGTAATGAGCAGGTCGTCCAGATATGGCACAATGCAAATGCCCTGGGCTCTGAGCAGGGCCATAATGCCCGCCAGAACCTTGGTAAACAACCTCGGTGCCAAGGTCAGCCCGAACGGGAGGGCCACAAACTGAAAATGCTGATCTCCGACCACAAACCGGAGAAATCTCTGGTGTGCTGGGAAAATTGGTACATGAAGGTAAGCATCCTTGATGTCTATGGATGTCATAAAATCCCCCTGACGAAGGGAACCGATGGCTGAGCGCAGAGTCTCCATGCGGAACCTCTTGGTTCTGATGAACCTGTTGAGAAGCTTCAAATCCAGAATGGGTCTTATGGAGCCATCCCTTTTGGGAACCGTGAAAAGGTTGGAATAATAGCCCCGGCCTCTCTCTGAAAGAGGCACCGGGCATATGACCGCCATGTCCAGGAGGTTCTTTACAGCCGACAGGAGCCCCTGCACCGCCCAAGGATCCGAAGGCACCCGAGACCTTAGGAATCTGGGAGGAGGCCGGTACTCGAACTCCAGTTTGTACCTAGACGAGACCACTTCCAATATCCACTTGTCTGTGACCTCCTGGGCCCAGACCTGGAAGAAGAGCCGCAGCCGTCCCCCCACCCGCAAGGGTGAGGGCGCCTCCTCATTGTTGAACTGGCTTGGCAGCGGGCTTGGGTCTGGAACCCCAGGTAGAGGCTGGATGGGCACGTCCTCTACCTTTGTTCCAGGAATCACCTCTAAATCCAGAGTAGGCAAGGCCTCTGTCCCCTCTGGCACCGCAAAAGGATTAAAGGCGCTTGCCCCCCGAAAGGAGCGACGCAGCTTCTTACGCTGAGGTAGCTTCCCACCCTTCGCCACAGAATCCAATTTGTCTCCAAACAGCCGTGTTCCCAAGAAGGGCAAAGCTGTAAGTGACTACTTGGCCGCAATGTCAGCTGCCCACTGGCGCAGCCAGACCGATCGGCGCATGGCCACCAACAGAGCCGAAGTTCTACTACACATGGTAATCGTGTCGTCCATAGCCGACAAAACAAAATTCATGAACAATTCACACCTCTTAACGGTTGTGAATTCAACGCTGTCCGGGTTAAGCTGGGACCCATTTAACATGTCCCTAATCTCAGACCTGGTAGCCACAGCCACGAGTGCCGATGCACAGACAGGCCGCAAGGCTGAACCCACACTGGCAAAAGCATGACATGCCATCTGATCAATGCGCTTGTCCTCGCCATCCTTACGGGTAGTGGCGTCAGGAGTATGTACAACAGAGGTGTTGGACAATCCTAAGATGGGCGCATCGACCTCAGGAGGGGGAAGACCAGCGCTTCACCGCGTCAACCGGAAAGGGATACTTCCTATCCCATCCCTGAGGAACACTGTGAAGCCGACTCGGCTTCTCCCATTCTCTAAGAATCATGCTGTCAAAATGATCCTGATTTGGGAACGCCACGCAGGGCTTAGAGAACCCAAAGAATTCCCCCTTCTTAGGAGAGGCCTCCGCTGGTGGGGAAATATTCAGAACCTCTAAGAGATGGGCCAGGACCTTGGGGGTCTTCCACAGCATCCCCCAGCCTTTTCTTAGCAGTGGCCTTTCTGCCCACTAAGCTAGAAATAATTTTCTCGAGGTTGGTCAGCCTAGCACATACCTCCGAGTGCGACTCCCCACTAATAACAGTGTTACTTGGGGTACGGATTATGCGGGGTGGGGTAGGTGAGGCGGGCGGCACTGACCCAGGCGTCTGGGGTCCTGACTGCCGCGTTATTGCCTGTTGCGCACATGGTATGCAAATAAGTACATTCTCCCCCGTAAGGGGTACCGCACAACCCACACATAGCCGGGATTGTCCCGAAGGGAGCCCGCGCCCGGTATCCTGTGGAGCCTCCATATGGTGATTTTAAGGTAGTCGCAAGGACCCGAGGGAATTACGCTGGTAAGCAACCCGGGATGCCCCTTAAGTCCCAAGTGGGAGGATTTATAAGTGCCCCAAATTTCTGCTAGGGACCCTAGGACTGGGAGAACCCCCTTTTAAGCAAGGCACAGGGAGTCCTCCTGAAAGACACAAAGGAGTGGCCCTAAGCACATGCACACACACATATATATACACATATATATCATCATAATCAAAGAAAAAAATGAAAAGGGACTAGCGCTGTCCCCAGTCAGAATGGGGCACATGGTTAAGTCAGGTACACAAAAGGGGGAGCCCGGGTGGGCACTCACGTGTCTTCTACAATGGCTGCCACCGCTCGGCAGCTCAGAGAAGGAGAGTGAGAAAGGGAGAAGAAGGGGCGGGCCAGCGCGGATCGCGCGCCGCGCCTGGCCCCGCCCCGTAGGCTGGGCTCCACAGTTGGCTCCAGAACAGAAGGGGGGTGGGCCGTGGCAGCGCGCGAGCGCCCTGCCCCGCCCCCTAAACACCGCAGCCTGAGGGGAAGAAGCTCCCCTCAGCAGAGCAAAAAACGGCGTCCAGCCTGTAATGTGAAGCACCAAGCACACATGCACACACACATTCACACCTGAATGACAGGAAGGAAAGAGGAAAAGTCCGCCCCCTCCCCCCACTGGAGGGTTAAGAGGGGGACCCCGAAGGGGGATAATCCCGCACCAAGTATGGTGTAAGGGATATATATATATATATTATATATAGGCAAGGCTGAGAGGCTAATATTGGGCTTAATGTATAAAGGTCCGGGCAGAAATAGGGCAAAAAATAGCTGGGCGTAAGCCCGGCTTACCTGCAAGGAAGAGAAGCAGACATCTTCTGACTTGCTCGCCGTCCTGCAGAGAAGGAACTGGGAATGTGTGGGAGGTCCCAGGTATTTATGGACCGGGAGGGGCTTCTTTTTTGCTTTCATCTCTGCAGAAGTTCGCCCTCTACTGGACCATAACCCATATGTCATGAATAGTGGAAGCGGGGTGTGTGACTTGGAATAAGGTATCAGCATTTGTACTAGCGCAGAGTTCGGGTGTCCTGCCCTAATGTTGTGGCGCGGACCTCCTGGCCACACGTACCCAGTCCTGTGGAGGTAAAGCCAGGGCTGTCGTTCCAGCAGTCCTACTCCTAGGGAAGAAACACAATACTGAGGACTGGGGGGAAGGGATAAGGCTTTTAAACATGTTCCAGTAGTTTCCTCTTTAAGGGGAGAAGCTTGCTCTCTCCTTGGCCATCCAAAGGATGAAGGGAGAAAATAAAATAACTTACTGGATTGCTGGCAGCCTGCATTGAAAATGAAGCTGCTATCAGGTTAAATAAGACCAACAGCCTGGCACAGTTGGAAAAGAAAACTCCCCCAAACTCCCTTGCAAATCCTATGCAGGATGGCAGATTCCCTTTTTCCCGGGGCACCCCAAATCACTGTGGGAAATTCCCTGGGATAGCCAAGGAAACGGCGGCATCTCGCCGGTTGATGCGTGTCCCTCTATGGCTGGTGGTGGCACTCACAGCTAAAGGGAGCAGCTGTTGGGTGATGCACACCAATCTATTTAGAATAGCTTGCCTAGCTTAAATATGCACCAGCTGATTGGCTGGAAGCCCACGCATGCACTTTGGGGGCGAGCAGAAAGAGGCAGGAGTTCCGAAGATCCCTGGGGTTTCACACACAAGGGCATAGCAAATCCCAAACCAAAACCCAGTGGGGCAAAAAACTGAGTCTGCTTTCAGTCAGGTAGCTACACGCCTCACACAATGTGCCAACCCCCACCTAAATATTTATTACACACCAATCAATTATGGTCTGTCTAACAATAAAAGCAACAGTCATGCCACCTATTTATAGATTATACAGTCAAACCTTGTAAATGGTAGCTCAGTGGTTAATGGCCGCCACATGCATGCTGCCTGCCATTGGCTTAAACTGGACCAACACCCAGGATTTTGACTACCCTGGGTCTTGGTCCACTTCGGTGGAGCACCCCGATCGCTGTGTGAAACCCCCCAGAAAGCCCAGAAAACTCACCTCACCCCGCTCCCACGTGACCGCTGCAGCCAATCCCTGCCGACGGACAAGCGAGAGGCAGCGACGGACAAGCAGAGCGTGTCAGCCGCCGCCTCCGGCACGTCCCTCTTACAGGGAGCGCACCCGCGCTGGCCATTCACAAACGGCCAGCGCGGGAGCGCGCCCTGCTAGAGGGACGCGCGGGAGGCGGCGCTGCTGGAACGTGGAAAAGGTAGGATTGTGGGCTTCCTGGGGGGTTTCACCCCGCGGGACATCCCGATTTCGGATGCCCAGCAGGAAGGGATCTGAGCAGGGTGGCCAGCAACACACACTCTATTCAGCTTCCCTTGATGCTCCGAGTGGAATGAGAGTAGCTGATTGGCTGCGCAACCTGCCATGACCAGTGGGAATGAGAAGGTGAGTTTTGGGATGCTTCACTGTGTATTCCGAGGCCAAAATGAGGATGCCATCAGCAGGAGGAACCAAACCACGCAAGCAACACCAGTTTTTTAATAAAGAATGTTCAGCGGCCACAAACATAACATCATTAGTGGGTGATGCCGGGGCTGCTCTCATTCGAGGTAACCACTGACCGCATGCAGAGCAGCGGGGGGGGGGGGGGGGTAACCATTACCTGCCGAGCCACCATTAACTATTGTAAAGTAACAGAAAATAAATGGCATAGAGCGCCAGCATGGGACCCCCATCCTGTTGGCTTGGTGGTGGTCCTAGACACAGGGTTACCTACACACACCCATGTTACATGAGCCTCACATATATAAAAAAAAAAACTCAAGCAATATATACATAATTTCAAAATACTGATCCGCAATCAAGTCTGCAAGGATCAGTTCTGCAAGGGAGGTCAAGCAGCAGTAACAGGGTGAGGACCATGGCCCCAAAATAAAAGCAGGACATTGGGATTAGACTTTCCAGCACAGCGCATGCTTCTGTATGTTTATGTCTGTAGCTGGGCTCATTTCAGTCTAGCTAGCCCCGTGTGTGTTTGGGTTACACGGTGACCTGTGTGACATCATAATGATTAAAGGTTTGCTAATAGCTAAGAAAAAAGAAAAAAAACCTGGTACATCCTATACAGCTATTTATCTCAGGCCTTGTGCCGATTGAGGCCAACACCGACCACCCCCCAGTTGTGAACAAAGGAAAGGCGAATTTACGGGTGATCTAAACGGATACACACAGTGGGTCATCCCAATTCGGCATGTCCCCCTAAGGTTTTGTTTCTCTTTAAAGAGAGTGCCCAGGATAACAAAAAAGCAAAACCTTTTCTCTCCCAAAGCTACTGGATCCAGTACTCATGTAACATGTTTGTTTTAAAAAAAAAAAACAATCTTCCATAATTCCGTCCAATGTAGCATTACAAATAAGGTGAAACAAATACATGAGTGTTGTCAGTGAAATGTGACAGAAATGCAATAATATAGTCATACTGAATTACACAAGGAGAAAGGGCCCTGTATTCGCGGGCTTACAATCTAAAGGATGTGGAGTGTGACAAAAGGTAGGTCACAAGAAATATGTAATAAATATGATGGCAAATGATCTGAAGTGGCCTTGACTGTCGGTTGTTTAGGTCTGAATAGGTGAGTTTTGAGGGCACTTCCAAATCAGAAATGCAATCATTTTGACTGGAGGTCTACTTTAATCCTTGACTCCCACTTTGAGAACAGAAAACCATAGCAGATGCCTTTATCTCACCAAGGGATCTGCTAAGGTTGCACGTCCTTTGCTCAATCACTAAGTGTTCAAGACACGCTTGTGATTTCTAATATGCTTTTAGATAATTCTGTTTGTGTATACACGGACACTAACCTGTACTTGTAATTGTGATTCACTCACTGGTGCCGCCCCCACTGAAAAGTGAATAAAGCCCAACCTCCGCATCCACGAGCAGTTTGGGTTACTCGCGAATGCCTTGGACCTTACCTCATCCGGATCCAGCGCAATTCTTCTTCCTCAGAGAGCAGCATTCCCTGTACTCTACACGCTCAGGCCCACCGATTAAAGAGGACCAAAACCCAGGATTTTGACTATCCTGGGTTTTGGTCCTTTCTTATAGATTCCCGGGCTGATCTATAAGAAAGGCTTAAAGAAGCTTGAAAAATGTATTAGTCGTGCAGATCCTACACACAAACAAATTGATCAAAATACCCAACAAACAATTAAACTTAAAAACAACGTTGTTTTATGGCCAAGAAGAAAAATGCCCATACAAACACACAAGCATCCACACTGCCGGTATAAGTTTATATAGGAAGTGGGACTGGGGAAAGCAGCAAAAACAGCAGCATTTGCGAAAACTTGCCAGCTGGGAGCATCCACAACAGTTCAACTGATGGAAGCACTACATGTGAACTATATTGCTTGATAAGGTTTCCAGGGATATCAGCAGGAGCACATGAAACTTTAAAAACTCCACAGCATGGGGGCCAAAGATGCCTATGCATATATCCTCTCAACAGCGCAGTAGACAGCAAAGCATGATTGGCAAGGCAATACCACAGTGGGATGCTACTCGGTCAGCATCTCTCAAGACAATCAGCGCCACGGCCCTCCAATGAACGGTATCGCTCTGCAGTCGCCTTTGTCCAAAGTCCCTCAGCGCTATGCACATCCTCCTAGTAACAGACAGCCGGGAGATCGAGGTGGGGAGAGTTTCGCTATGCCCACCGGAGCTTTGTCAAGCGGAGGTAGTTGGTGCCGAAGAGTATATACATCTTAGACAACTGGGGCAGCCTACAGACATTTACCCAATCACAAGGGGAAAGGGGCAAAAGGGCCTCACACAGTCTAGGACAGGGGAGTCAAACTCAAAAACACAAAGGGCAAAACTTAACAATGTAAAAGTCGCAGGCCAGCCTTAAAATTCATTAAAGAAATGTCTACAACAGCATATGCACGCAGCCGATTGTCGCACTCAGCTCCATTTGGCTTTTCTTAGCCGTATTTTTTTGCTGATGAGAGCTCTTGTCAGTTAAGGGCCAAATTGAGCCAAGTGCTCTGCCAGACGCATCGCCTACTATGCTAGAACTGGGGGAATGCCTGTGCTGGCCATTGCCAAATGTCCAGTGCGGGCATGGGCACGGCTAAAAAGATGGCAGTGGAGCAGTCGCAGCCAAAACATTCACCACTGGAACGGCAGTCATGAGACCCCTATACCAGTATACAAGGCTTAGGGGGCCAGAAAGTCACCTGTGGCTAGCGGGTAACTTCCAATTAAACCCAAGGCCCCTCATTGCCTGCCTCCGCTAAGCCCAGAGGGCAGAAGAGCCTGTCGCCCACAAAAGGCTATGATGGCTTGTAGCCTTTAGGGCTGGGTGCCACCAAGGTTGGCTCCCGCGCCCTGGTCTACCAGCCCCCAAAAGCTGTTGCTCAGGGTGTACGTATTCTTTTCATTTTTGAGGGTTTTTCACCTTAAAAACCTTGGACAGGAATAGGGGGCTACACATACATATGTGGTACTGTTGTAATAGGGCTTTCACATGCAATATTGTTTTTTGAATAAAATCAATGTTTTAATTTAAAATAAACAAGAACATTAAAAAAAATCACTTAAAAAAAAAAAAAATATATACTGGAAAAATTACAAACACCACATTTTATGTCACAATCTTGCGTTCCAGTAGCTAGAGGGTTACTGACAGCATGCTCACCTTGTCCAAAGCTGCCCATTTAGTTCATCTGTTACAGTGGAAGGCTTCCGGGCTTTCTAGCCAGAGGCACAGAAAGCAAAAAGACTTGGAAACGGCATACTTCACAGGTCTGGGAGAACAATCCTAACACAAATGTTTATTTTACATTCCAAATGGTTAAAACAATAAGGCAAAACACCAAAATCCTGACAAAAAAGGGAGTTTTCCTTTAAGCCCTTGTTCACACCTGTGGAGGTACGTTTATGCAATTGCAGCAAAGGCTGCAGTACCGCAAAAGAAATCCATCAATGGCACCTCTATGGTCCCTTTCAGTCCTCTCCAGTGCAGCAGAACAGAAGGAAACATGGCCGCAAACGCACCATATTCAAGTTTATGGTGCTGCAAATGCATGTTCATATTTAATGCGATAACACAGGAGTTTTGAGTTTGCAGCACCATAGATTTTAATAGGGTTTCAATAGATCGGAAGGCCCGGAAACAGGACTATTTTTTTATAAAACAAGTGTGCTGGACAGGTGTGATTATGGCCTTATAGTGACAGAGACACATTTACCTGTTCGAAGTTTAACACAGAACAGCAACTGTTGGCTGTTTATGTTAGCTTCACTGCTGTCAAAATTGTAAGCCATTTATAAAGTCTTAAACTGACTGTTTACTCAGGCCTCCAGTATGGTATGGGGTGGAGGCATATATTACCCACACAGGAGCATGGGCAGCCGCTGCCCTATAAGAGGTCATTGGTGATGACAAGTTCTCTACTTGCCTACCCCCATGGCATTACACAACCCCAAACTAAACTTCTATGGCTATAAAGGGAAGCGTACCAGAAAAATATGTGCATTTCATTGCCTTTCACTTTTTTCTCGTGAGCCAAGATGCCCCAAAAATAGGTGTACAAATAACGGCGATAATCAGCTTTTCTTAAAAAAAAGAATTTGATACTTGCACAGAAACTTCTTGCAAGGATTTATAAATATGGGCTTATGTGATGTATGCACATCATTGGGTTTGGGGAACATCTAATAATACAATTCTGTAGAATTGTAGAATTGGTATTATGAGTATACAGTACGTCCTGCTACAGATAAGATTCATTACACATGGATTACCTCCACCAGATGGCGCTGGACTGCAGAGACAGCAAAATTGGCTCCTCCCGGCCCCTCAAATACCCGGGACCTCCCACAATCCCCAGCATTGAAAAGCAGTTAACGAGAAGCCGGGAGAATTAAAACAGAACCAAAACTGGTAACCAGAACAATGATAACCACCACACAGGGGATCCAGGATAATGCAAAAGCAAGGGTGGGGTGGAGCAGGACATACTGTATACTCATAATATCAATTCTACAGATGAGTAATCACAGAATTGTATTATTTTTAGTATACAGTACGTCCTGCTCCAGATAAGATTCATTACACATGGGACATCCAATAGCAGTGTCCATAAAGTAGGGTGGGATCCCCCAAAGGTAACAACAGACAGGTCAGACCACTGCCCCCTGCAGAACCTTGCAGCCAAAAGCAGCATCAGCTGAGACCCTAACATCAACCTTGTAAAACTTTGAAAAGGTATGAACAGAAGACCATGTAGCGGCCTTACAAACTTGTTCAACAGAAGCCTGGTGCTGAAAAGCCCAAGAGGCACCAATAGCACGAGTAGAATGAGCAGTAAGACTGAAGGGAGGATTCTTCCCCTAAGCAGAATAGGCCTGAATCACAGCCTGACGGATTCATTTGCCGATATTAGACTTGGCAGGTGCCAAACCCTTCCTAGGACCAGAAGGGACCACAAAAAGAGCATCAGTTTTTCTGAAAGGTGCAGTAGCCACCAGATAGTACTTCAGACACCTAACCACATCCAAAGAATGCAAGACCCTCTCCTCAGCATTACTAGGATTAGGGCACAAGGAAGAAAGAACAATGTCCTAATTCAAATGAAAGGCAGACACTACTTTAGGCAGAAAATCTGGCTTGAAGCGAAACACCACCTTGTCCTGGCGTCTCTCAAAGTAGGGGGGCTGAATGGAAAGCGCTGCCAACTCAGAAACACGCCTAACAGAGGTGATAGCCACCAAAAAGACAACCTTGAGAGTAAGAATGGCCAGGGCAGCCTCCTGCACAGGCTCAAAGGGAGCCACCTGCAAGGCAGACAAGACCAAGTACAAATCCCAAACAGGCAACATGGGTTTACGTGGGGGACGCACATGAGTAACCCCCTGGAAAAAAGTCCTGATCAGAGAATGCTGGGCAAAGGACTTCTGGAAGAAAACAGCCAGGGCAGAAACATGACCCTTCAGAGTACTGAGTTGGAGCCCCATCTCCAACCCATGCTGCAGGAACTCCAGGATCCTGGGAATAGAGAACACACGACAGGGAAGAGACTTAGACTCACACCAGTCAATGTAGGCACGCCAAACCCTATAATAAATGGAAGAAGAAGACTTCTTCCTAGCCTTTATCATGGTATCAACAACAGAGGCAGACAGCCCCTTCTCCATCAAGATGGAGGTTTCAGCAGCCAGGCCGTCAAAGCCAGAGTTTGTAAATTGGGATGGCGTAAGTGACCATGAGTGAGCAGGTCTGGCACCCTGGGCAGAGCGTACTGATCTACTGCCAGCTGCACCACGTCTGCGAACCACACGTCTTGGCCACCAGTATTGCTGGCACCCCCTCCTGAGCTATCTTGCGCAGAACCCTGCCCAACAGGGGGAATGGAGGAAAGACATACAGGAGCTGAAAGTCCTGCCATGACATTGCTAGAGAATCCGTGGCCAAGGCCAGAGGATCCTGGGACAGGGAGACAAAGGCCAGAAGCTTGTGATTGTGACGGGACGCAAACAGATCCACATCTGGTTGGCCCCAATGGTGACACAGAGATTGAAACACCCTGTTGCAGAGGGACCATTCTCCTAGGCGAGAGGTCCCCCTGCTCTCCCACGCGAGAGGTCCCCCTGCTCAGAGAGTCTGCCTGCAGATTCTCCATCCCCGGGATGTACACAGCTGATATGCAGGGAACATTGGTCTCCGCCCAGGCCAGGATCAGAGACACTTCCTGGAGGGCCCTCTTGCTCCGGGTCCCTCCCTGATGATTGATTTAGGCAACTGCCATCTGGTTGTCCGAGCGTACCTGAACAGGCAGGCCTCGAAGGTGATGAGTCAACTGAGTCAGAACCAACCTGATCGCCCGCAGTAAGAAACCCCCCCCCCCCCAACCTGTCAGACTGGCATCCGTGGTAACCGTCTCCCAGGAGGGGGCCAGAAAGGATCTGCCCCCCAACAGGTTCCTGGAGTCCAGCCACCACGAGAGGGACCGCCTGACTAGGGGGGAAAGCACAAAGACCTAGTCCAGGGGCGCAGGATCCTTGTCCCATACTGACAAGAGGTGGAGTTGCAGAGGCCTCAAGTGGAACTGAGCATAAGGGACTGCCTCGAAGCACACCACCATCAGGCCCACCAGCTGCATTCCCTGCCTGATGGAGGGATGAGGGCAAGATAGCAGGAACTGAACTTGTGCAATCAGACTGTCCACCTTCTGCTGAGGAAAAAAAATCCTTGCCTGAACTGTATCCAGATTCATTCCCAGGAATGGAGTCACCAAGGAGGGAGACAGAGAAGACTTGGGATGGTTGATCACCCAGCCAAATGACTCCAGAGTGGACACTACCAGCTGAGTATCCAACTTTGCCTGATGTAGGGACTGGGAATGAGAATGTCGTCCAGGTAGGGCAGCATGCGGATGCCCTGAAACCTGAGCAGAGACACCACTCCTGCCAGCACCTTGGTGAAGACTCTGGGAGCTGAAGTGAGACAAAAGGGCAATGCCACAAATTGGTAGTGCTGGTCCTCCAGAGCGAACCTGAGGAACCTTTGATAACTTGGAAACAGGAATATGAAGATAAGCATGTCTGATTTCCACAGACGTCATGAAGTCCCCTGGACGCAGTCTCCATGCGAAAGCGCCTGCACCTGACAAATTTGTTGAGGATCTTCAAGTCCAGGATGGGCCTGACTGACCCATCTCTTTTGGGCACAGTGAAAAGGTTGGAATAGAAGCCCTTGCCCCTTTCTCGTAAAGGGACCTGTCAGATGACCCCCAGCTCCAGAAGGCTTTGCACCGCCAGCACTAGAGCCTGAGCTGACACAGGGTCCTGAGAAATCCGGGATCTGATGAATCTTGGGGGGGGGGGGCAGGCAGCAAACTCTATCTTGTAACCGGAGGACACTACCTCCTGAATCCACCGGTCAGACATGCAGCCTCCAGACGTGAGCAAAGTGCTGAAGCCATCCCCCCACCCGGATAGGTGAGGGCGCCCCTTCATGCTTGGGAGGCTTGGGAGAAGACTTAAGCTTGGAGCCCCAGGAGGAACCAGGGCATTCACGTCCTCTGCCCCTACCCCAGAAATCTCCTCGGGGAGACCCCCCTCCCCTGTCTGGCACCACGGTAGGGGGAAGAAAAGGAGCCCTGACCCCGAAAGGGTCGAGACTGCCGCCTGCGCTGGGGTAACCTGCCTCCCTTAGCAAACAGGTCCAGGCGGTCCCCAATCAGGCGTAGTCCTTTGAAGGGAAAACCAGTGAGGGCTTTCTTGGCAGCGTTGTCAGCAGCCCACTGGCGCAGCCAAACCGAGCGGCGTATAGCCACCACAAGGGCAGAGGTTCTGCCACACATTCACATGGCATCATCCAAGGCAGAGAGGACATAAGTCACAAAAACATCACAACGAGAGAGTGCATTAAACTCCTCACTAGACACATCATCAGGGGCACCATCAAGGATACTTCTGAGCAGGGTCCTGATAGCCACAGCCGTAATGGCAGAGGCACAGACCGGGCGCAGCGCGGTCCCCACACATGCAAAGGCATGGGACACCAGCTGATCAATGTGCCGGTCCTCTGCATCCTGCAGCGTAGTAGAGTCAGGGGAGTGCATGACAGAGGTGTTAGATAACCCTAGGACCGGGGCATCCACTTCAGGAGGGGATGACCAACGCTTCACCACATCAGCAGGAAAGGGATACCTCTTATCCCAACTCTTAGGTACACCAGGAAGCCTGCTGGGGCGCTCCTATTGTCTGAGCACAAGATTATTAAAATGGCCTTGCTCAGGAAATTCCAAACGTGGCTTAGCAGTATGAAACAATTCCCCCTGTTGCCTGGGAGCCGCAACCGGGGGAGAGATAGACAGAACCTCAAAAATCTGAGCCAACAGCTTATCAGTATCATCTGGGGCCCAGGGGTCAGAGCCATAATCATCATGACCCCTGGACCTCTCATCAGATGACTCAGAGTCAGAGAATAGCTCCCCTTCCTCCAAAGGGGTATAGCCAGACAGTTCCAAAAACTCATCAGCTTCCATAGGGAAAAGAGTGACATCAAGCGTCAAGTGCCACTTTTTTGCAGAGGCCTTACGCGCCAAGGTATTAGCAAACAACTTCTCAACACTAGCCAGTCTAGAAGACACATCAGGCTGAGAATCCCCACTAGTATGCAACTCAATGGGAGTCAAATTTAAGCTTGGGGGAGTAGGCGAAGCCATACGAGGCGCAGGCCCAGCTACTGGTAAACCAGGCTGCAGCGCAAGCACCTGCTGGGCACAAGGTACACAGACCCGCACATTGTCAGCACTAGTAGGGGACACCCCACAAGCTACACACAGCCGGGCTTGTCCCGAAGGAACCTCGAGCACATTAATCTGAGACGCCTCCATATGGTGATTATAGTGGCACAATAGGCCGATAGGGATTCACGCTATAAAAGCAACCCGGGATGCCCCAATAGCCCACTAGGGAAGTGGGAGTAATTTACACACTAGGCCTCACAAGTTTAATAACTAAATAGAGGGAGTAGGGCCGGGAGAAACCAATAGAGGACGGCCCATCTGGAGCAGGACGTACTGTATACTAAGAATAAAGAGGTACCTACTGACATTCTGCCAGGGATAGCCTATGGGGATAGCCATGACAGCACATAAACTGCTAGGGTCTAAACCTGGCTAAAAATCTTTTAAGGGGGGCGGAGCTTGCCATGGCGCCGTAAAGACGTGATTGCTACCAGCTCCCGGCCCCATTAGCTAATATAAGCAATTTTAACATCTGATTCTTGAGCCCCGACCCGTGGTGCATACCTGGGAGGACGGGGGAAGATCACATTGAAGATCCTGTTGCCTTGTCTGACAGCTATAGCAGCTCTAACGCCATTGCCCTGTGACGCTCTGGCGGGGTTACCCCTTTTTGTGCATAGCTTCTGCCTTCTGCCCACGTCATTTGAAAACAGCTTCTTCTACAAAGAGCCAAGTGTTTTTGTACAATATTGTTCCAACCTGGACATAGATTTATTATTAACCAAGTCTATCCATTTCCGTATTTCATACCATAATTGTTGCTCTTCTTCCTCACAAACCCGACAGTGGGCATCCCAGTGTTACTGAAGGAGTTTGAGAGGTTTGGTAGACGGAAGCTCTCCTCAGAAGGTCATTCCCATTCAGATGGCCTCCTTCGGCCATTACATACTGTTACAACCGGATGAAACCAATGAAGCGTGGACCCACTGGAACTGCGGAACTGTTGGTGAGTACCGCGTCAGGGAAGCGGGGTCTAAGGAGCCACCGGTTTTCACCAGAGCCCGCCGCGAAGCAGGTTGGTCTTGTGCGGCTGATGACTCCCAGGTCGCTACCCCCCAACGGCGGCACAGTTCCACAATTTGCCGAGGTATTGTACAGCAGAGATAAACGATGGTCACGGTGAGTAGCCAGATTCAGGGCAGGCAGCGAGGGTTCAGCAGCGAGTAGACAAGCCGTGGTCGGGACAGGCAGCGGAGGTTCACAGACGAAGAGACAGACCGAGGTCGGGACAGGCAGCGGAGGTTCGTGGTCAAAAAGGTAAGCCGAGGTCATACACGAAAAAGCCACAGATTTAACTACAGACAATCACGGAAACACACCGATAATCCGGCAAAGGGAGGAAGGGCTGGCCAGAATAAAAAGGAAGTGATATTACCGGATTGGACGGCCGGACACCAATTAGAGATGCACTGGCCCTTTAAATTCCACAGTATTGCAGCGCGCGCCCCCTAGTGGCCGGGGACGTGCGCGCAGGAGAGGCAAGGAGGAAGAAGGAAGTGAGGGAGCCGCCCGCAGGCCCCGGCAGCCACGCTGGACGGAGGGCAGGACACCAGGTAAGCGAGGGGCGCTGCCAGGAAGGGACACAGCGCTCGGGCTAGGGGAGACCCGGCGGGGAAAGCCGCGGGGAGGAAGCGCGGCTCTCGCCCCGGGAGAGGGACGGCTGGAAGCGCCATGAGGCGTCTCCGCAGCGCTAGCCCTAACAGTACCCCCCCCCCCTTAGGACCAAGGAAGTCCGAAATAAGGGTCCGATCAAGGATGTTTTCTTCCGGTTCCCAGGATCTCTCCTCAGGGCCGTAGCCCTCCCAATCCACCAAGAAAAAGCGTCTTCCTCTGGAGATCTTCGAAGCAAGTATCTCTTTGACCGTAAAGGTATCTTCAGTACCTGCGACTGGCTTAGGTTCCAATAATTTGGGGGAAAAACGATTAACAGTCACCGGTTTGAGCAGAGAGACATGGAAGGAATTGGTTATGCGGAGAGAGGGTGGCAGATGCAGCTTGTAACAGGCAGGGTTGATACGTTGTTGGATCTTAAAAGGTCCCAAGAAGCGAGGACCAAGTTTGTAACTGGGGATTTTAAAACGAATATACTTGGCCGAAAGCCATACCCTATCCCCCGGAGAGTATAAAGGAGGAGTCCTTCTCTTCTTATCAGCCTGGATTTTCATACGAGACATGGCTTGTTCCAGTGAATGCTGTGTTTCACGCCAGATGGAAGAAAACTGGTGCGAAAGGTCATCGACCGCAGGTACCGAGGAGGGCGTTAGTAAAGGCAGAGGAGGAAGGAGATGACGACCATAGACTATAAAGAAAGGGGATTTTCCGGTGGATTCAGAGTCCTTAAAGTTATAAGAAAACTCTGCCCAGGGCAGCAGGTCCACCCAGTCATCCTGGCGAGTGGAAACAAAATGGCGTAGATACAGCCCCAAAGTTTGATTTACCCTCTCCACTTGGCCATTGGATTGGGGATGATACGAGGAAGAAAAGTCCAATTTCACCTTTAATTGATTACAGAGAGCCCTCCAGAATTTCGACACGAATTGAACTCCCCTGTCGGAGACAATGTGGGTTGGGAGCCCATGTAGACGGAAGATGTGTTTAAGGAAATTCTTTGCCAATAGGGGAGCAGAAGGTAATCCAGGCAACGGAATGAAATGCGCCATCTTCGAAAATCGGTCCACCACTACCCAGATGACGGTATTGCCCTGTGAAGGCGGAAGATCAGTGATAAAATCCATGGCGATGTGAGACCAGGGGATGTCCGGAATGGGAAGTGGTTGGAGAAGACCTGCGGGACGTTGACGAGGGGTCTTGTTGCGCGCGCACGAGGTGCAGGCTTGTACGAATTCTGCGGCATCTTTTGCTAACGTGGGCCACCAGTAGTATCTGGAGATGATGGCGCAGGTCTTCTTGATTCCAGGGTGACCAGCAGTATGGGAGGCATGACCCCATTTTAGTATTAAAAGGCGACGAGAGACAGGTACGAAAGTCCTCCCCGGAGGACCTGATTCTAGAGCAGCGGGAGCAGAGTGAACCAGACGATCGGGTGGAATTATAAACTGCGGAGAAGAGACCTTATCCGAGACATCCGAGGAACGGGAGAGAGCGTCTGCCCTGATGTTTTTTGCAGCTGGACGGAAGTGGATCTGGAAATTAAAGCGTGCAAAGAAGAGTGACCAACGGGCCTGACGAGGGTTTAAGCGTTGTGCGGATTCCAGATAAGAGAGGTTCTTGTGGTCAGTAAAAATGGAAATTGGGAAGATAGATCCCTCGAGGAGATGTCTCCATTCTTCCAGCGCCAATTTGATGGCTAATAGCTCTCTATCTCCAATGGTGTAGTTCCTCTCGGCAGGAGAGAAGGTTTTAGAAAAGAATCCGCAAGTTCGAGCTTTGCCGGACGAGGATCGTTGCGTAAGTACTGCTCCAGCTCCGACGGAAGAGGCATCCACCTCAAGAGCGAAAGGACGAGACGGGTCAGGTCTGGAAAGTACCGGTGCCGAGGCGAAGGCCTTCTTTAATGCAAGAAAGGCTGCTTCAGCCTGCGGAGACCATGCCTTGGGATTGGCTCCTTTTTTGGTGAGGGCCACGATGGGGGCTACTGTCGTGGAAAAGTGTAAAATGAACTGGCGGTAATAGTTCGCGAACCACAAGAATCGCTGGATTGCACGAAGACCGACTGGTCGAGGCCATTCAAGGACCGCCTTTAACTTGGCAGGATCCATCTGGAGACCTTGAGCAGAAACTATGTACCCCAAAAAAGGTAATGCGGTTTGATGAAAAAGGCATTTCTCGAGCTTAGCATAAAGATGGTGTTGCAGTAAACGAGACAAGACTTGTCTGACGTGCTGATGATGTTCTTCGACGGACGAGGAGAAGATGAGAATGTCGTCAAGATAGACCACAACACAGGTGTACAACAGGTCCCGAAAAATGTCGTTAACGAACTCCTGAAAAACTGCGGGGGCATTGCAGAGGCCGAAGGGCATAACGAGATACTCAAAATGACCGTCTCGCGTGTTGAAGGCCGTCTTCCATTCATCACCCTCTCGAATGCGGACTAAGTTATAGGCGCCTCTCAGATCCAATTTTGAAAAAATCTTAGCTCCGCGAAGACGATCAAAAAGTTCGGAGATCAAGGGCAATGGGTAACGGTTCTTTACCGTAATTTTATTGAGGCCCCGGTAATCGATGCAGGGCCGAAGAGACCCGTCCTTTTTCTGTACAAAGAAGAAGCCCGCTCCAGCTGGGGAAGAGGATTTCCTAATGAACCCCTTTTGTAAATTCTCCCGAATGTATTCCGACATTGCTTGGGTTTCAGGGACAGACAGCGGATAGATGCGTCCGCGAGGAGGAGTGGCGCCAGGTAGAAGATCAATCGGGCAATCGTAAGGGCGATGAGGCGGAAGTGACTCAGCTTGCCTCTTGCTAAATACGACGGAAAAAGACCGATAAACTTCAGGTAGACCCGGTAATGGAGTCGTGGGAGCTGTAATTTGGACTGGCAAAGACGTAAGGCAGTTCTTAACACATGTTGCGCCCCAGGACTTGATGTCCCCAGTGGACCAATCCAAGGTAGGGTTATGGTGCTGGAGCCAGGGAAGCCCCAAGAGAAGCGGCGAGGTACAGTGGGGTAATACGAAAAATTCCAGAAATTCCTGATGGAAGAGGCCGATCTTCAGAAGTAGAGGTTTGGTGCGGTAGCGCACCATGCAGTTCAATCTGTCCCCATTAACGGCCGCGACAAATAGTGGCTTGGCCAGACGGTAGACAACTATATCATACTTAGTGACCAAGGAGGACTCGATGAAGTTGCCCGCCGAACCAGAGTCCAAGAAGGCCGGTAAGTTCAGGACGGAAGTGGAGCCCAAGTGAAGTTGTGCCGGCACAGTGAACCTAGGAGAGGAAGCACAGACACCCAGAGACGCCTCTCCAAACGATTCTAGGTGCGCCCGTTTCCCTGGCGTGGTGGGCGGATTGGGCAATTTTTCAAAAAATGTTCTGGGCTGGCGCAGTATAGACAAAGTCTTTCGAGTCTCCGGCGCGACCTTTCCTGGGGAGTCAAGCGAGTATGGTCCACTTGCATGACTTCTTCAGACGGAGACGAAAGCGTAGACTGAGGGTTCTGAAACGTAGGGGCCAAACGGAATGCCCTCTTGGCACGCAGAGAATCTTGGCGGAATTCATCACGCCTCTCTGTAAAACGAATGTCTATACGTGTGGCAAGTTGGATTAGTTCAGAAAGAGAAGTAGGGAGATCCCGGGCAGCAAGAACATCCTTGACCCTACTAGAGAGACCCTTCTTAAAGCAGGCACAGAGAGCCTCATTGTTCCAAGCTAGCTCGGCTGCCAAAGTTCGGAAGCGAATGGCATATTCTCCCACCGACAGATCACCTTGAACCAGATTCAATAAGGCAGATTCGGCTGAAGACGCCCGGGCAGGTTCCTCAAAAACCTGGCGAAACTGATCCACAAAAGTTTGAACCATGAGGGTAACGGGGTCGTTGCGGTCCCACAATGGGGTAGCCCAGGCTAAGGCCTTCCCAGAGAGCAGGCTGATAATAAAGGCCACCTTGGAGCGCTCAGTAGGGAATTGGTCAGCCAATAGCTCCAGGTGCAGGGAACATTGGGCAAGAAACCCACGGCAAAGTCTTGCGTCTCCTTCAAATTTAGCTGGCAGGGAGAGACGAATCCTCGCGGAGGAAGCCACCGGAAGCTGTGGTGGAACAGCCGGAGCAGGCGGTGGCGTCTGCGGTTGCTGCATAGACAGAAGTTGCTGCATCATGGCCGTAAGTTGATTGATCTGCCGTGACTGCATGGCGACTAGTGCAGGTAGTTCAGAGACGTCTGGCAATGGCACCTCGGCGGGATCCATGGCCGGATTATACTGTTACAACCGGATGAAACCAATGAAGCGTGGACCCACTGGAACTGCGGAACTGTTGGTGAGTACCGCGTCAGGGAAGCGGGGTCTAAGGAGCCACCGGTTTTCACCAGAGCCCGCCGCGAAGCAGGTTGGTCTTGTGCGGCTGATGACTCCCAGGTCGCTACCCCCCAACGGCGGCACAGTTCCACAATTTGCCGAGGTATTGTACAGCAGAGATAAACGATGGTCACGGTGAGTAGCCAGATTCAGGGCAGGCAGCGAGGGTTCAGCAGCGAGTAGACAAGCCGTGGTCGGGACAGGCAGTGGAGGTTCACAGACGAAGAGACAGACCGAGGTCGGGACAGGCAGCGGAGGTTCGTGGTCAAAAAGGTAAGCCGAGGTCATACACGAAAAAGCCACAGATTTAACTACAGACAATCACGGAAACACACCGATAATCCGGCAAAGGGAGGAAGGGCTGGCCAGAATAAAAAGGAAGTGATATTACCGGATTGGACGGCCGGACACCAATTAGAGATGCACTGGCCCTTTAAATTCCACAGTATTGCAGCGTGCGCCCCCTAGTGGCCGGGGACATGCGCGCAGGAGAGGCAAGGAGGAAGAAGGAAGTGAGGGAGCCGCCCGCAGGCCCCGGCAGCCACGCTGGACGGAGGGCAGGACACCAGGTAAGCGAGGGGCGCTGCCAGGAAGGGACACAGCGCTCGGGCTAGGGGAGACCCGGCGGGGAAAGCCGCGGGGAGGAAGCGCGGCTCTCGCCCCGGGAGAGGGACGGCTGGAAGCGCCATGAGGCGTCTCCGCAGCGCTAGCCCTAACACATACCTAGGTACCAAAATTACAAAAACAGTATATGGGATATATACTGCAAACTTAGGCCCCCTCCTTTCCAGAAATAAGACGGATTTAGCGAACTGGGACCTGCCCAACTTTATTTGCTTCAAACCCTCCCTGTACATATCCCTAGGGCATACTTTAAATCCCTGAATTCGATTTTCGTAAAATTTATCTGGCAGAGACGGAAACCAAGAGTGAAACTGCGACTTCTCTAGGCCTAGACAAGCTGGGGGATTAGCTTGCCCTGACCTGTTTCAGTATTGGCGCGCAGTCCATCTCCAGCGCATATTAGATTGGCACCATCAAGGAACGAGGAAGTAGTGGGTGGGCTTAGAGGCGACCTGGCTGCAAACCCCTCTGAGGGACGCGGCTTGGGTGGCCGGTACGGGGAGGACCCTCGGTAAAGACCATCCGCTCATAGCATCCTCCCTTGGAGTCCTGGATAGAATTAGAGGAAGGGCGGAGATATCATCTTGGCCGACCCCTCTGGTCCCACTGGTGCGCAACCCATCCCTCCCAATTGGTATTCTCCCTCGTCTCAGAGAGACCTTTAACAAAAAGTGTTTCCTGAGGGGGATGGATCTCATATCGCCTTCCAGTTGGACGCGGTTAGAGGATGTCAGAGAGAGGTGGGACACGCACCTGATTGATCAGTGGCTTTTGTTTACCTTTCGGAGCTTTCTTCTGAGTCTGGGGACCCAAACAGGCGCTGACCAGGGCCCTTACCCCCTTCGAGCGATTGGCTATTGCACGGGACCCTTCTCCAAAACTGGTGTCTCAAATATATGCCCTGCTGGGGAGCTCTGAGGACACCGAGATGCCCCGC
The DNA here is from genome assembly GCA_027917425.1 of Gastrophryne carolinensis. Taxonomy (NCBI): domain Eukaryota; kingdom Metazoa; phylum Chordata; class Amphibia; order Anura; family Microhylidae; genus Gastrophryne; species Gastrophryne carolinensis. Next base: position 611,506,959 of record CM051234.1, read on the forward strand.
TTTTGCATGGACTGGGAGAGGGACCTGAACAGGCAGCTGACGGAGGACCAGTGGAGATATATATTTTTAGTAACTCATAAAACCTCTATGTCCTCCAAGACACAGGAAACAAACTATAAATGCCTCACGAGGTGGTACTATACTCCGCAGAGACTACATAGGATAGCTCCGACTGTCCCTGCTGAATGTTGGAGGTGCCGGCGAGGGATGGGGAGCTTTTTCCATATATTTTGGGATTGCTCCAAGATAGTGCCCTTCTGGCAATCTGTAACCCGAATCGCTGGGGAGATTGTGGGCCACCCGATGCCCCGGGACCCCTCTCTGCTTCTGCACCTGGCGGATGTCCCTCTGAAGACTTATAGGAGGTCACTTCTGAGGCATCTCATTAATGCAGCAAAGGTTGTCATCCCGAGACTATGGAGATCGGAGGTGATCCCATCGGTGACGGACTGGGTGGGAGAAATCAACCGTGTCATGGAAATGGAGGAGCTCACCGCCTCTATCCATGAGAGCATGCAACAATTCTTGCAGACTTGGTTCCTTTTTAGAGATACAGACAGATTCAAGCATCTCACAGCGGTCGGCCCCCAGACAGGCCCTTAGTTCCTCTTGCATTCTTACCTGCCTCAAGCTACTTCTGGCGATGTGTAGTGGGGAGCTAGGGGGTCCTGGATGGCGCTTTGTGTTGCACCCTGTTGAGTTGACTTTCCTAGCACCCCCTTCCTACCTTCCCTTCCCATCCCCCTCTCCCCCCCCTCTCTTTTTTCCCCTGCTCCTTTCTTTAGTTTTTCCTCCCTTTTCTTCTTCTTCTCTCTTTCTATGATTCCTGGTGTGCTGAACCAGCTCGCTTCAGAGCAGGAAGATGTTTGTGGCTCCCCCCTGCGTTGGCGGGGCCCGCCGCGGGTGCTAAATACTTGGTTCCCGTGGGGGGTTGTTGCCGGACCGGGCGGACAGTAAGTTGCACACATGATATGTCATACTTTGTCTATATTATAAATGAGCATTTGTCAACGGATCTTAACCTTATGTACGTGTATGTTAATTGACTGTATATACGATGGCTGGCTCTGTAAAGCCACAATATTGTACTTATTTCTTCACCTATGTGCTGACTTGTTATAATTTTGAAAATAAAGAATTAAAAAAATAAAAATCTTTTAAAAAAGGGACACTAGTCAAGACATCACTTCCTCATTCACTTGCTTGGCAGCAAATGTCAGCCAGTCACATGGCCGCCAGCAACCATTCTGGTTTGATGTGAAAGTCCACTCGGCAGGCCCAATTGGTTAGTGGCAATCAAGCAATGGGCAGCCATACAACGAATAAGAAAGTCGACTATAAGACTGCTTTAACTTTGAAAAGAAGCACATTTCTATATTTATTGGTATTAATACAGCAGGTTGCTGTTAAGGTTTCAGGTATGCAGACATGGAAACTCATTCCCCTGGCTCCCAGCCAATACTTTAATCACATTCTAAACCTTAAATAATTGTCCAGAAACTGAAGTGGGGGGCCCCAGCAATGTCTCGTTATGCTGATCCTTTCCCTTCCAGTGTAAAGAGCCCAGTCGGAGAAGTGCAAGATGCAGGTGAAGATTTCTATTGGAGGCATGTTATTTCTTATACTTCAGCTATTTATACTGGAAGTGCAGGCTTCGGTGTAGGGACCCCTAAACAAATAGTTCCAAAACAATGTTGAAGGCACCCAATAACCTTCCCCCTATCTGAACAGGCATTAGCAGCAGGGCTGTGGAGTCAGTAAGCCACAAGACTACTTCACAAGTCGGTAATAAATAGTGATAAAACACATTTACTGTAGTAAAATAGTAATACTGTTTTTTTTTTAGAACGTAAAGCATATTTATTAGAATTTTTGAACAAATAACTTGAAATTCCAGTCCAGGCAATAACATTAAAAAGTCTATGCCCTCCCCCAGTGGTAGGTAAGAAGATGCCAGCGCTGCAAGGAGGAGCTAAGAACGAACACCAGAGCTGCTGGAGGACAAAAGGTAAGTAAAGACTTGTTTGTCTGCCTGGACAATCATTTTAAATTCCTGAAAGTTTCAGGCTTTTGGGCAACATGAAGATACTGAGTATAAGGGACAGGTTACGTTAATTATTTAATATTCGTAACAGATTTTTTTCTATGGCAATACATTTCTACTGACCTCAAAACACAGCCTTGATTAGCATGTTCCACTTGTGGTTCTATCAAATACTGTACAGCACTCTATAGTCTAGGATACCAGTAGTTGTAAATAGTGCACTGCAATCTAAAGGTACCATCAAAACCTTCAAGGCATGGCCCTGGAATCTAAAAAGACAATTCTGTGAGTACTCACCTGTAGAATTGCTTTTGCCATGTATGGCATGGCCTGCTTCACAAAGCAATTACATCTAAATTGTGGCTCCGCCCAGTACCATATAAAAATGGAATTACCATAGACTTATCCAGTAGCTGGCAAGCAGTGATACAAGAACCGGGAACTAATAAAGATAACAACCCCAACTAATTTGGAACAAACACCATAAAGAGGAAACCAAGAACAAAGTAACAAGGGTGGGGTGAAGCAGGCCATGCCATGCATGGCAAAAGCAATTCTACAGGTGAGTACTCACAGAATTGTCTTTTTCCCAATGCATGGCACGGCCTGCTTCACGAAGTCATTACATCTGGGACTTCCAAAAGCAGTGTCCATAAAGTGGGGTGGGATCCCCAAAGAGTAACAGCAGGCAGTTTAAACCACCACTGCCTGAAGTACTTTGCGGCCAAAAGCAGCATCAGCTGAGGCCTTAACATCAACCTTGTAAAACTTGGAAAAAGTATGAACAGAAGACCGAGTTGCGGCCTTAAACTTGTTCAACAGAAGCTTGGTGCTGAAAGGCCCAAGACGCACAAACGCCAGCACGAGTGGAATGAGCAGTAACCCTAAAAGGAGGAACCTTCCCCCTGGCAGTGTAGGCCTGCTCCACCCCCTGAAGAATCCACTTGCTGATAGTGGATTCAGCCAGAGGCAAACCCTTCCTAGGTCCAGCAGGAAGAACAAAAAGAGCGTCAGATTTCCTGAAAGACTCAGTAGCAACCAAATAAAACTTCAGAGCCCTAACAACATCCAGTGAATGAAGGGTCCGCTCCTTGGCATTAGCAGGTTTAGGACACAAAGAAGGCAAAACAATGTCCTGATTGAGATGAAAAGCAGACACAACCTTAGGTAAGAAATCCGGCTTAAGCCGAAGCACCACCTTATCCTGATGCCTTTCAAAATAAGGAGGTTTGATGGAAAGCGCCGCCAGCTCAGAAACTCGCCTGACAGAAGTAATGGCCACCAAAAAGGCCACCTTAAGAGTCAGAATGGGCAAGGCAGCCCCACGTATAGGCTCAAAAGGAGGACCCTGCAGAGCAGACAACACCAGATTCAGGTCCCAAACAGGTAGCATAGGCTTACGTGGCGGACGCACATGAGTAACTCCCTGGAAAAAAGTCTTAACCAACCGGTGATTGGCAAAGGATCTTTGGAAAAAAAAAATTGCCAGAGCCGACACCTGTCCCTTGAGGGTACTAAGTTGAAGGCCCGAATCCAAACCATGTTGCAAAAATTCCAGAATCATAGGGATAGAAAACACCCGACAAGGAAGAGACTTGGACTCACACCAGGCAATGTAAGCATGCCAGATCCTGTAGTAGATAAAGGACGAGGACTTCTTCCTAGCCATAATCATGGTATCAACAACAGAAGCTGGCAAACCCTTATGCATCAAGATGGAGGTTTCAGCAGCCAAGCCGTTAAAGCCAGCGTTTGTAAATTGGGATGGCACAGTTGTCCCTGAGTGAGCAGATCTGGATCCTTGGGCAGTCTGCGAACCACACCCTCCTTGGCCAACAGGGCACCACCAGAATGGCTGGTATCCCTTCCTGGGCTATCTTGCGCAGCACCCTGCCCAGCGGAGGGAACGGAGGGAACACAGAGGAGCCGAAACTCCATCCAGGGCATTGCTAGCACATCCATGGAAAAGGCCAGAGGGTCCTGTGACAGGGAGACAAACCTGGGAAGCTTGTTGATGTGGCGGGATGCAAACAGGTCCACATAAAGGGAGTGAAAAACCTTGTTGCTGATGGACCATTCCCCCAGCCGAGACGTCCCCCTGCTCAGGGAGTCTGCCTCCTGGTTCTCCACTCCCGGAATGTAAACCGCCGAGATGCAAGGGACATTCTCTTCCGCCCAAGACAGTATCAGAGACACTTCCTCGAGGGCTTGCTTGCTCCGAGTCCCTCCCTGATGAATGATGTAGGCAACCGCCGTCTGGTTGTCCGAGCGTATCTGAACAGCAGGACCCCGAAGGTGTGAGGTCAGCTGAGAAAGAACCAACCTGATCGCCCTCAGTTCCAGGACATTGATGAGAGCATGGGCCTCACTGACCCTGGAACTTCAGAGACTTCCAAAAGCCCCCCCAGCCGGTCAGACTGGCATCTGTGGTGACAGTCTCCCAACACTGGGGCAGAAATGTCCTGCCCACCAGGAGGTTCCTTGAGTACAGCCACCACGAGAGGGACTGTCTGGCCAGGGGGGACAGCGCACATTCCTGATCCAGGGACACAGGGTCCCGATCCCAAACTGACAAGAGGTGCAACTGAAGAGGTCTCATGTGAAACTGAGCAAAGGGGACCGCCTCGAAGCAGGACACCATCAGGCCCACCAACTGCATCCCTTGCCGGATGGAGGGATGGAAACACAAGAGCAGAGCCCGTGCCTGCTGCTGAAGGCCCTCCACCTTCTGCTGAGGCAGGAATACCTTGACCTGAGAGGTATCCAGAGTCAAGCCCAGAAAAGACCTCACCAAAGACGGAGACAGTGAAGACCTGGGGTAGTTGATCACCCAGCCGAAGGACTCGAGAGTGGAGGTCACCACCTGAGTATCCCTTCCGGCCCGATGAAGAGACTGAGCCGCAATCAGAATGTCGTCCAGGTAAGGAAGAATGTGAATGCCCTGATGCCGCAGCAGAGCCATCATGCCCCCCAGCACCTTGGTGAACACCCAAGGCGCCGAGGTGATACCGAAAGGTAAGGCCACAAACTGGTAATGCTGATCCTCCAGAGCAAACCTGAGAAATCTCTGATGACCTGGGAAGATTGGCACATGAAGATAAGCATCCTTGATGTCCACGGAGGTCATGAAATCGCCCGGGCGAAGGGTACTGACAGCCGAGCGAAGGGTCTCCATGCGAAAGTGCTGGAACCTGACAAACCTGTTGAGACCCTTCAGGTCCAGGATGGGCCTCAAGGACCCGTCCTTTTTGGGGACCGTGAACAGATTGGAATAGAAACCCTGACCCCATTCCTGGGGAGGCACCAGGCAAATGACTCCTGACTCCAACAGACGTTGAACCGCAAGGCGCAACCCCTGAGCTGACAGAGGGTTGTGAAACCTCCGGGATCTGATAAATCTGGGGGGCGGCCAGGCTGCAGACTCTATCTTGTAACCGGAGGACACCACCTTCTGAATCCACCGGTCTGAGACGCAGAGCCTCCAGACATGAGCAAAGAGCCGAAGCCGCCCCCCCCCCACCCGGATGGGTGAGGGCGCCTCTTCATGCCTGAGGGGGCTTGGGAAAAGGTTTGGGCTTGGGGGTCCCATGAGAGCCCGGGACGACCACGGGATCTGCCACGGCTCCAAGAACCCCTGCGGATACCTGAAAAGAGGGGGCCTCGACCTCCTCTAGGGGCACGAAAGGAGGAGAAGGAAGCGGAGGGGCCCCCGAAAAGGCTGAGGCTGCCTCCTACGCTGAGGCAGCCTACCATCCTTGGCTAAAACATCCAGACGCTCACCAAAGAGCCGCAGCCCCACAAAGGGGAGCCCAGTAAGAGCCTTACTAGCAGCAGCGTCAGCTGCCCACTGACGCAACCAAACAGAGCGGCGCCTAGCCACCAAAAGGGCAGAGGCCCTACTACTCAGCCGCACCACATCATCCATGGCAGTAAGGATAGAGGCAACAAATTCAGAGCAAAGCAAAAGGACCCTATACTCCTCCTTACCAGCTGTAGCGCCATCAAGGAGACGATCTGTCTCTTAAGAGCAATGGCTGTTATGGCAGAGGCACACACCCCGCTTCAGATAGTCATTACACTTGGGTTATACTGACCTGTAGATGGCGATCTTGCAGAGATGTCAATAAAAAAAGGGAGGCCCTCCCAGTCCACAAAACCTGGTACCTCCCACTCATTCCCCAGTATTAGAACAGCAGTAAGGAAACAAAGGGACCAGGAAGAGCCAAAATAACCAGTAGCAATAAAAAGGTTCACCATATAAAGGATCCAGAATACCAAAGGGCGGGGTGAAGCGGGGTGTGTGACATACCTATATTACCCATTTTACAGGTGAGTATTCACAAAATGGTATTATTCTAAGTATGTCACACACCCCGCTTCAGATAGTCATTACACTTGGGACATCCAATAGCAGTGTCCATAAAGGGCGGGGATCCAAAACAAGGCAACAATGCACAAACTTAAACCACTGCAGCTTGCAGAACTTTGCGGCCAAAAACAGCATCCGCTGAGGCCCGCACATCAACCTTGTAAAACTTGGAAAAAGTGTGAACGGAAGACCAAGTAGCAGCCTTACAAACATGCTCAACAGAAAAAAAACACCAAATAGTAATTCACACAGCGAACCACATCCAGAGAATGCAAAACCCTTTCCTTGTCATTGCTGGGCTTAGGACACAAGGAGGGTAGAACAATGTCCTGATTAAGATGGAAGGCAGAAAACACCTTAGGAAGGAAATCTGGCTTGAAGCAGAAAACAACCTTGTCCTGATGCCTCTCAAAGTAAGGAGCCTTAATGGACAAAGCCGCCAACTCCGATACACGCCGAACGGAAGTGATGGCAACCAGAAACGCAACCTTCTGCGTAAGCATAGAAAGAGCAATATCCTGCAAAGGTTCACAAGGAGGACCTTGAAAGGCAGAACGAACCAAATTTAAATCCCAAACTGGGAGCAAAGGCTTCCTAGGAGGCCGCACATGCGTAACCCCCTGGAAAAAAGTCTTAACCAGAGGGTGAAAAGCAAAAGACTTTTGAAAGAAAACCGCCAGGGCAGAAACATGCCCTTTCAGCGTACTAAGCTGCAAACCCAGGTCCAGACCATGTTGCAGAAATTCCAAAACCCTAGGGAAAGAAAACACCCTGCAAGGCAAGGCCTGGACCTCACACCAATCAATATAAGACCTCCAAATCCTATAGTAGATGGCAAAGGAAGACTTCTTTCTAGCCCTAACCAGAGTCTGAATGACAGCATCAGAAAGACCTCCCTCCTTCAAGATGAAGGTTTCAGCAGCCACGCCGTCAAAGCCAGCGTTGGTAAATTAGGGTAGAGCAGTGGACCCTGAGTGAGCAGATCTGGGAGAAGGGGCAGATCTAACTGATCCGCTGCCAACCTTACCACGTCTGCGAACCAAACCTGTCTTGGCCATCTTGGAGCCAAAAGGATTGCTGACGCGCCCTCTAGGGCCAGCTTTGCGCACCACTTTGCCCACCAGAGGGAACGGAGGGAACAGGTACAGAAACCCCAGATCCCTCCAGTTCAGAGACATGGCATCCGCTGCCAGAGCCAGCGGATCCCGCGAGAGAGACACAAACGCCGGAAGCTTGTGATTGTGACGAGAGGCAAAGAGGTCCACCTCCGGAGTCCCCCACCGGTGGCAAAGCGACCGAAACACCCTGGGGCTGAGCGACCATTCCCCCCGGCGAGATGAGCACCTGCTCAGGGAGTCCGCCTCCGTGTTCTCCACTCCCGGAATGTACACCGCCGAGATGCATGGGACATTGCTCTCTGCCCAAACCAGGATCAAAGACACTTCCCTGAGGGCAGGCCTGCTGCTGAGTCCCTCCCTGGTGATTGATGTAGGCGACCGCCGTCCAATTGTCCGACCGAACTTGAACCGCTAAGCCCTGTAACTGATGAGTCAAGTGAGCCAGAACCAACCTGATGGCTCTCAGCTCCAGAACATTTATGGGATCATGAGCCTCCTGAGGCCCCCAGTCCCTGAAACTGAAGATCCTTCCAAAATCCCCCCCAACCTGACAGGCTGGCATCCGTGGTGACCGTCTCCCAACGAGGGGTCAGAAAGGATCTGCCCCTCATCAGATTGCTCGGTTCCAGCCACCACCGAAGGGAATGCCGAACCCGGGGGGGACATCAGAAAAGACTGATCCAATGACAGTGGGGACCGGTCCCAGGCCGCCAAGAGATGGAGCTGGAGCGTCCTTGTGTGAAACTGGGCAAAGGGAACTGCCTCGAACGAAGCCACCATCAATCCCACCAGTTGCATCCCCAGCCGGATGGACGGGCGAGGGATGGATAGGAGAAGAATCAACTCCTGAACCTTGGGCCGTGGGAGGAACACCCTGGACTGAGAAGTATCCAGAGACATTCCCAGGAACGCCACCACCCTGGACGGAGAGAGGCAGGATTTCGGATAGTTGATCACCCAGCCGAATTTCTCCAGGGTGGCTACCACAGTCCTGGTATCTAGCTCCGCCTGGCTGAGAGCACCTTGGTGAAAACCCTTGGAGCCGAGGTAAGGCCAAACGGAAGGGCCACAAACTGAAAATGCCGATCTTCCACCACAAACCTGATTAATCTGTGATGCGCCGGGAAGATTGGAACATGCAGATAAGCATCCTTGATGTCTATGGACATCATGTAGTCCTCCTGCCGAAGTGAATTTATGGCAGAGCGCAGTGTTTCCATGCGGACCTTCCTGGGACGGATAAACCTGTTGAGAAAGGGATGCCCCACAAATCACACACTGCTGGGGTTGCCCCGAAGGGAACCCGAGCCCGGTATCCTGGGAATCCTCCATAAGGTGATTTTTTATGGGAATTACGCTATGAAGCTACCCGGGATGCCCCTTAACGTCCGTTAGTGGGAGGATTTATTAAAGACAGGGAGAAAACACTGGCGAGACAGATTCGAACCCATGACTCTCTGGTACAAAGGCATTGCAATTACAATCAGCAAAAATACAGTAAGGCATTCATTCATAACATATACATTACATACAAAACAATATACCTCCATGAGCTAAGACCCCTACAGGGTTAATTTAGCATCGCACAGCGCTTGAGATGACCGAGCAAGGGGCACTGGAAAGAATACATAAAAAACCAGGCCCCGCAGGGCACTCACAGTATCCGGAGGAGAAATGGCGTCCGCACTAGACAAAACCTCAGGAGGAAGGGCAGACCAGCGCGGATCGCGCGCCGCGTGTGGCCCCGCCCCGGGACCAGAGACAGCGGCTCCCCGCCAATGGCCGAGGGCCGCAAAAGAGCGCCAGAGGAGGGGGGCGGGCCGCAACCAGCGCGCCGAGCGTCCGGCCCCGCCCCCTCCCCTGACTGAAAGGAAGAGAAGGCCGCGCTCCCAGCCATGCTGCGGAGCCGGTCACAGAAGACCGACCCGCCGCCGCTGTGACGTGCGGGCCAGCGTAAGGAAGCACCTGTGCGCACACACTACACTCACACAACACACCCATGCTGGCACACACATGAGTCCCGTTCCTGGCTCGCTGCGGCCACTTAGAACACAGCCATGAGCCACCGGGGAGACAATCATATAAGGCCAGCCCCCCCCCCCCCCCCACTATCCTGTGGGAGTAATGGAAGGGGGACCCAAAGCTACCCAAGTTATGTAGCCATGGTATCAAAACGGACAGGGCATCCCAGACCAGGATCACCAAAACCTGGTAGCCGCCTACCCCTTGTAATGGGGCCTCACGGAGGAGCGTGGCTCCTATCAGTACACCTGTTAAGGTGAATCCTACCTTCACCAGGACCTACAGCCAAGGCTGGGAGGCATTAGGAGGGCTTAAGCATAACAAGGTCCGGGCAGAAATAAGGATAAAAATGGCCGGATGTGAACCCGGCTTACCTGCAAGGAGGAGACATCATCTTCTGACTTGCTCGCCGTCTGCAGAGATGAAATACTGGGGAATGAGTGGGAGGTACCAGGTATTTATGGACTGGGAGGGCCTCCCTTTTTTTATTGACATCTCTGCAAGATCGCCATCTACAGGTCAGTATAACCCAAGTGTAATGACTATCTGAAGCGGGGTGTGTGACATACTTAGAATAGCATGGCAGGCCAGCTGATCCATAAGCCGGTCCTCGCTGTCCCACAGTGTAGTAATGTCAGGGGAAGGCATGGCTGAGGTGTTGGACAGCCCTAGAACGGGATTGTCCACCTCGGGGGACCCGACTATCGCTTAACCAGGTCAGCAGGAAATAGTTATTTCTTATCCAACCCTTTGGGCACCACGGGCACTCTACTAGGATGTTCCCACTCCTTGAGCACCAAATTAGTGAAATGACTCTGCTCAGGGAACTCCAGACGCTGCTTAACAGTACGAAAAAGCTCACCCTGTTTCCTCTTAGGGGGGACAATGTGCAAGATCTCAAAAATGTGAGACAACAGATTAGCAGTGTCCTCAGGGAACCAGGAATCCTCAGACTCAGACCCAGGGTCACTGTCGCAGCCCGCCTGCTGGTCCACAGAGGAATCAGAGCCCGGGAAAAGCTCCCCCTCCTCTAGGGAGTAACGGTCATCAAAAAGATCAATTTCCTCCTGCTCCTCAGTAAACCGTGCCGGTGTGGGAGCCAGGTGCCGCTTCTTGCTAGAGGCCTTACGTGGAACAGGCCTGGCAAGCTGTTTTTCAATGCTGGCCACACAAAGTGCCAAATCAGATTGTGACCCCCTGCTAGAAACCCCCTCACTGGGGGCTAAATGCAGGCACGGCGGGGTAGGCGATGCCGAAGGGGGCGCAGAGCTTGGGAGAGAAGCAGTCAGCCCAGACTGAAGCGCAAGGACAGCATGGGCGCACGGTCCGCACACCGTAACGTCATTACTGATAGGGGATACCCCACACATGGAACACAACCGGGATTGTTCTGAAGGACCCCTGAGCACGTTATCCCCAGAAGCCTCCATATGGTGATTATTACAGGCGCAATATGCCAGCACAGGGTAATGGCTAATAAAAGCCACCCGGGATGCCCCGCCTCAAGGAATGCCGCCGGAATAGTAAAGGGAGATGAAGGGGGGGAGTAAGGAGCAGGACCGGGAGAAACCACAACCCACGAGTGTCCCGCCTGAAAGACATAAGCAAAATACATAAGTATCCCGCAGCCCATGCCCCAAGCACAACAAAAAACCCCAGAGGGGACTCGTGGACACAGCAGGACAAGGATCGCCAGCCGCCAGACCACCGGAGGACACGACACAGTCAGAAATCACCGCCACAGCTCAGAGATAAAGAGGGCCCCAGATGTGCAGGAAAAGCAAGATGGCGCCGGCAGAGGAACCTTGAGGGATGGGCCACGGGAGAACGACGCGATACGCGGCATCCGCCGGCCCCGCCCCCCCCCCCGCCCCCGAAGAGCGCGAAAACGGCACTCACGTGACCTCGCGGACGTCATCCACACAGTAAAAAACGCCTCACAGATATAGCGCCGCCCGCCGCGGAGCGCAGTACAAACCGGCGGCGCCAAATGTACACAAAAAAAGTATACTGTCTAAAAATGGGTGGAAATAGATATGCAGGGCCGCAGGCATGGTTGCCCCGCACACCTGCGTAAAGTATATAAGAGCCATCTTCTATCTTCGCAGTAAGCACTGCAGAGAACAACTGGGTAAGTCTATGGCGATTCCATTTTTATATGGTACCGGGCGGAGTCACAACTCAGATGTAATGACTTTGTGAAGCAGGCTGTGCCATGCATTGGGAAAAGAATTGCTAGAATCTAAAACAACTGATGGCCTTCCCCCGAGGCATCCTGACCTGGGGAAAACCCCCCAGGGTTGTGTGAAAACACCAGGGCATCTCAAAACTCACCTGCTTCTGGGCTTCCTCGCAGATGTAAACACCGGCGGCCGCATGTCCCGCATCTTTGGGCTGTGCACACACTCCTGTACTTCTCATTCACGCTTGTATGATCTGCAAGTTAGGAATCATAAGTTTCACTGGCCGAGTACCTAATAAATGGCGAATGTGCCAGGCCAGCCTCCATCTTGGCTTAGGAAAGGGTTGGTGGCTGTACCTCCATGGAAGCAATTTCATACCAGCAACCAAACACTCTCTGAAGGGCCATTTATGGTGAAACTTTTTAATGTACTTTCCATATGCCCCATGAAGAGAAGTGAGCTGTTATATGGGCGCACAGTAATGCCAAAGTACACATCAGTGATGTGTCTACAGAGCTGGAAGCACTGATGTCACCGATGGCAGCACAGCAGGCGAAAGGCATCAATAAGAGAACATTTCATATAAACTAGAGAGAAAACGTGAGCAGCCATCAGCAATGACCTATGCGGAGGTAAAAAATGTGAGCAAAATAAAAATAAAACATCGCTTTTATCAACCAAACTCATGCAATCCTGCAAAACCTCACACCTTTCTTTCCACATGTCGCCATTCTACATAGACCCTGCTTCAAAGAGAAATACCGCATTTTCGCCCTGTAAAACACACTATTTTGTTCCCCAAAAGTGGAGTGAAAATGTCAGTGTGTCTTACTGGGCGAATGTAATTGTGAATGTGTATTACATTACACACACGCTTTCTCCGCTCTGCCACTGCCTCTCGGGCTGACACTCGGGTGTCTGTGTCAGCGAGCACTGAAACCCGGAGAGGCAGAGGCAGCACCAGAAGCCAGAGCGGGGACACAGTGTTTAGAATATTTTTTTTCTCATTTTCCTCCTCCAAATCCTAGATGTGATGAAAAAATATGGTAAATTAAATTAAAAGAGGTTGGTTTGAGTCGCTGAGGACCAGGCAGGGGAGAAAAGAAAGAAGTGTCCAGGTTGACAGGAATCACAGACCTGACCCAGGGAACAGTCAAAATGAATAATGAGACCAAGAAAAAAGATGCAAGACCCTGGATCATAGCAAGAAGACTCCTAACATGAGGCCAGAAAGACTACAGCATCAAGTAAGAACACGGGGTCCAAAATATTTGCACCTTCCCAGGTTTTGGTCTAGGTCCCTAGGTCATCCCAATTTGGGATGCCCTGCTGGGTGAATCCTCCTGGGAACACCTATATACTCCCAAGGAGTCCCACAGCACATGTGTGGCTGTCATCCAATCAGCGCTCAACAACAAAGCCGGCATAGAGAACAGGGTTCATGAGATGTCAGGAAATGCATCCATGGCCTACACATGCACAGTGGGATCATTGACGAGGAGAGTATACAGGCTTTCCCAGGGGGTTTGAGGCCCAGGTATACGGAAAGAGTTTGTCTAAAAGACTCCAAGGATGGCTGATAAGTGTTTTGGTCGAACTAAAGTGGTAACAAGCGACAGTTGTCTTTACTCTCCTCTTTACTAGTTTTGGACTTACGCGGGGGGGGGGGGCGCTTGGGGATCTCAAAGATCCTTTTTTCCACTTTGGGGGGGAGGGGAGATGGCACAAAGCGGTGCTCCCAGAGGACCAAAAACTTTATGTACATTTTAGGTCCACTTAAAGCCCCTCATACCACTTTTCCTGCTTCTATTTACGTGATGAACCACATTACTGCAATTAAATAAAAAAAAAAAAAAAAAAAACAGCTCATCTGGTCCTGACCTTTGCCCGCTCTCACAATATATATAGAATGGGAAGAATTCTTCCCATTCTATATATATATTGTGTTACGGTACATTTTTTCAAGCAGAAGTACTGGGAAGCAATTGAACCCATATCTATTGGCAACATTGTGCTTAAAGTGGACCAACACCCAGGATTTTGACTATCCTGGGTCTTGGTCCACTTCGGTGGGGCACCCCACGAAAAACTCACCTCTCCCCGCTCCCAGCGCCGACGGACAAGCCGCGGACAAGCGGCTCCTCCGCCACCGCCCGCGCGTCACTCTTGAGCATTCACAGACGGCCGGCGCGGGCGCGCACACGTCTAGAGGGGCGCGAGGGAGGCGGTGGCGGCCGGCCGCCGCCGAAGATAAGGTAAGGAGTTTGGGGGGGAGGTGATCGGCCCGGGAATCTTATAGATTCCCAGGCCGATCACCCGTGGGTGTTGGTCCACTTTAATGAATATACCCAATTATTTCTGTTTTCAGTGTGCTACAACCTTTACTAATAACTTTGTGTTTTCTGCTTGCCAGGTTGTTTTAGCACCTGTATTGCTTGCTACTACTGAGGATGTCATTTGAGGACATTAACTCCCTTACCAGTGAACAGGCTGACACCCTGGTTTTCAGCCAGGCCCAGGTTGACACAATTATGCACAATTTTCCAGGGCAGAGAGCCCCTTGGTAAATGACCAAACAGCCATTAAGAAACAGTTTGAACAACTGTCTAGAAAATCCATACAGTATCAATTGCATTCGGATACCTTAATCGAATATCTTAAATCAAAGCGCATCCCAAGGGGTTTGCGTCTACCGATCAAACCTATGTTCTGTCAACAAAATAAGGAATTTGTGGCAGATTGGCAAAAGATATTAAATAAGTGCAGTCTGGATTTAATAGCCCTAAACATTACGGGCATCCAGACTGAACTTAAAGCTATCAACCACTCTGTGCAGACCTTACAAGCACAACTTGAGACGAAATTACCACTAGATACCTATAGAACCTTCTTGGAGACCTGCAACACTAGCCTGGACCAATACAGGCAAGATACTATCCAATTTAAACTGGGCAAGTACAGACGCGATGCTCTTGATTATCAGGAGGGCCGCGTCTATACTTGGCGTGACCATAGGAGATCTCGCACTCACCTTATGAACACCCGACCGGCTATAGACTCCAGCACTAGCAGCTCCTCCTCCACAACCAGCAGTGATTTTTTAGAGCCGGGTCCAGGGGACCAGCGAACACAGAGACGAAAACAAAGAAAAGAAGGAGAGGGCGAAGGAGGACCGTGAGGCAACCGACAACAGCCACCGCCACGAGCCAAATACAACACCAGGAGCAGAACTGTTCCACAGTAGTGAATATCTCGGGACACACACTGACAGGAGACGAGATTCAGGTACTGTCAAAAGGGCCTTACATTTGCTCCTATAGCCTTAGGCAATAACTTTGATATACAAATAGATCTACAACTATTCTTTAGGTCACTTCACCTCAAATCTTTTTTCCTTTATCATCCAACAACTGACACTCAAAGCAATAGATCATCTTCTAACATAGATCTCAGCATGTGCAAACCTAAAAGCACGTGGAGTCCCCCACCCACGTCACATGCTATTGAGATATTCATTGATCTTGTTCAACATGACGTTGACCATATAAAATTACCTTACACTAGGGGTCACCAGAACTTCTCTGCTCGAGAAACATTAGCCCTGAAATCGCTAAGCGAGAACCAGGACATAACTATAAAACCAGCCGACAAGGGTGGGGCAATAGTGGTCATGGATTCCAAAGACTACAGAAATGAAATTATCACCCAACTGAGTGACCATACTGTCTATACACCCATAAACAGGGACCCCACTGATGCCATTAAGGCTGACATAGACCATCTGATTGATAACGCCCGTGACAGCTCAGTTATAGAAGAAAAAGTGGCCACATTTTTGAAAACCCTCTCATTCTGCTGTTTTACTGTTTACCAAAAATTCATAAAAGGTTGCAAAACTCTCCGGGACACCCCATTGTTGCGGGCACCAATTTAGTTTTTCAAAAACCAGCCATTTTTATTGACCGTCTTCTACAGCCACTAGTCACATCCACCCTGTCTTATCTACAAGATACCACAGGCTTTCTAAGTAAGATCAATTCCTTTGGCACAATGACACCTAACTGTATTCTAGTGACTATGGATGTCTCTAGTTTATATACTTCAATCCCTCATCTAGATGGACTCAATACCGTTAAAAAAGCCCTGGCTGAGTCCACAGTCCCTATGGCAATGCAAACTCTGGCTTTGGACCTACTGTCCATTATCCTCACCAAAAACTATTTTGCATTTGATGATCAATTCTATTTTCAAGCCCAAGGTACAGCAATGGGGTCCAACATGGCCATCCTCTATATGGCCAACTTTGAATCAGAATTTGTCTATCCCACAGAAGCCTACAAACACAATATACTTACATGGTTATGGTATATCGATGATGTTTTCCTGATTTGGCAAGGCGATATTAATGAACTTACTCATTTTCATGACTATTTGAACCATTGTACACCCACCATTACATTTTCCATTGATTACAGCAACACGACCATACATTTCCTAGACGTGTGTATCACAACTAATAATGGTTCTCTCATGACAGACATATATAAGAAACCGACTGATCGCAATACATTTTTACATGCCACCAGCTTTCATCCACCATCTTTGATAAAGGCGTTGCCATTCAGTCAGTTCGTGAGGATCAGACGCATCACTGCTACAGATGACCTATACGAAGCACGTTCTAATGAGTTGATCAATAGCCTGTTACAACAGGGCTATGATCTCTCTGACCTACAAGCAGCACAAGCTAGGGCTAGATCCCATGACAGGGCAGAACTGCGTAGATTTCGTCCCCGAAGTAATACTAAAAGAATACCATGCATACTTACCTATTCCAAACTCTCTACTCAGGTCCAGAGAACAATTAAAAGGCATTGGTCCATCCTGAAGTCCAATGACAGATTAGCTGACACCTTTAAGGATCCGCCTCTGATGGTTTATAAGAAGGCCAAAAACCTTAAATCCTCCCTGGTGAAAGCAGAGTTCCATACACACAAGCCCACCTTAGGATCCAACTGGCTTACCGACAGACACAAGCCTAAAGGTATGTACCCGTGTGGGCATTGCGCCCAGTGCGGCTACACTTATAAGACCGATAATTTTCTTCATCCTAGTTCAGGCAAGAAATATCCTATACGGGATTTCATCAATTGGTCCACAAAATACGTCATATATCTTATTAAATGTCCCTGTGGAAAGGGGTATATATGAAAGACAAAGCGTGAACTCAGACAAAGAATCTGTGAACACAGATCTGACATTAGAAACTAGAGTCTTCTGTTGCCAGGCATTTCTTGGGAGTATGGCCATCAAATTAGTCAACTTAGGTTTATAGGCATTGAAGTTGTTAAATTTCCCTATTGGGGGGGGGGGGGGCAACATTGAGAAAAAACTTCTACAAAGAGAACTATCATGGATATTTTAGCTAGGAACTAAGAGCCTGAGTGGCCTTAAAGTGGACCAACACCCAGGGGTGATCGGCCCGGGAATCTATAAGATTCCCGGGCTGATCACCTCCCTCACCGCGGGACATCCGAGATCGGGATGTCCCGCGGTGAGGGACCCCCCCCCCCAAAAGCCCCAAAAAACTCACCTGATCGGCTGACCCTCTAGGCGGGCGCGCGGGAGGCGGCGGCGGACGCGCTGTCTTGTCCGCAGCTGTCACCCGCTTGTCCGTGGCTACGTGGGAGCGTGGGAGCGTGGTGAGGTGAGTTTTGGGGGGTTTCTAATCGGGGTGCCCCCCTGAAGTGGACCAAAACCCAGGATAGTCAAATCCTGGGTGTTGGTCCACTTTAATGAAGACCTAGATTTTCCAGTCTTCTACTGAGTTTGGTCGTTTCTCTTTTCTCTTATTACTAAGAGTGTTACCATTTTTTCAGTGGAACTCTGTGCAATAATCGAATTCGGGGGTGGGAGTATTCCCACACCTATATTTAGTATCCGGATTTAATCTCACTGACTTATGGCTCTATTTTTATTTTTATTACAGTATCATTTAAGAAGTACTGGTCTGCTCCTTGTCTTCCTCACGAGGTCTCCAGCCGGGTCTCCAGCTTACTCTAAGAAATACTGCTTCCTGGTGACGCATACAGCGTGCATCTCGCCCTCTACTGCTGAACGGAAATAACACTTCTGGTCTACTCCTGTTGCCGCCTTAGCCGGCCGCCATCTTGTTGGTTACTTTTAATGTATTACGGCCGCCATCTTTTTGGTTACGGTCGCCCTGCCATCTTCCATACTATCTGTTCACTTTAGCGAACCCAGCAACGCCCCGTGCATCACTTCCCCTTCCGGAGGGTGTTCTCCCTCAAACTTGGGGAATGATTGGGATGCTAACTGGGAGTCGCCGATGACGTCACGTGTCATTTTTTACATAGCTAGAGATCTCTAGGGACATATAAAAAGCTGCCTGTGTAGAGTCCTGGTACCGCATACCAGGGTGGATAAAAATCAATGTTTTTTTTTAAAAAATCAAAAAAATCGGATTTATTTGATTTAAATCAGATTTTTTTGATTTAAATCAGATTTTTTTGATTTAAATCGGATTTTTTTTCAATAGACTGCTTTTTGAGGAAAATATTTTACCATCCAAAGGTTCTTCCATCATGAGATAAAGCTGAGTTGTTTAACTCAGTAGAATAAAGGCTGTATATGTGTAACATTCACAATGCCATGCTCTTCCAGAGGTTTCTGTAGGATTAGTGGACAGTTTCTCTCCTATATTATCACAGACGCTCGCTTTACTTACGCAGTTCTCAAAACTGAATTTGACTCCGCAGAGGTCCCAGCCTCTTCTTCACAGCAAAAATGTTACAACATGAACAGAGTTGAGAAAAAGACCTTAATCCTATTGTTCTACAAACCTATGACTAGTGAGCTACAGAGGACAGCAGGGACAGTAGTATTTAAGTTTTTCATGTGTCGGCTGGGCTGACAGTCTAAGTTTCTTAAAATATATATATATTTTGTTTAGCCAAATTAGTTAACAAAACATGGATGTTTGTTTAAGCAAATAACATGCTGTAATGTTGTTATTGTTTCAGTTGAATAAATCTATTTAAATTGTTATTAAAGTGGACCAACACCCTGGGGTGATCGGCCCGGGAATCTATAAGATTCCCGGGCCGATCACCCCCCACCCCGCGGGACATCCGAGATCGGGATGTCCCGCGGGGTGAAACCCCCCCCAAACACCCCAACTCACCTACCTTATCTTCGGCGGTGGCCGGCCGCCGCCGCCTCCCTCGCGCCCCTGTAGGCGTGCGCGCCTCCGCGCCGGCCGTCTGCGAATGGCCGGCGCGGGCCCGTCAAAAGTGACGCGAGGGAGGCGGCGGCGGCGGCCGCCGCTTAGACGTTCCAGTTCTCCTCTTGTACGTCGGCGCTGGGAGCGGGGAGAGGTGAGTTTTTCGGGGGGTTAGGGGGGGTTTCACACAGCGGGGCACCCCGATCGGGGGTGCCCCACCGAAGTGGACCAAGACCCAGGATAGTCAAAATCCTGGGTGTTGGTCCACTTTAAGGTCAGGATTATTTTTCTCCTTCCTAAGTACAACAGAACAGTGGTGTCCAAATATGAATGATTAACCCATTAAACTGGGGAGAAAAAAGTAATATAAAAATCTTCATCTACTTGCATGTTAAAATAGCAAGAACTAGTTTAGGTAGAAACTTTGATTTAAATCACTGATTTAAATCAAGCCTTACTGACTAGTGATTTAAATCGTGATTTAAATCAGTTAGATTTAAATCAAATCCACCCTGCCGCATACTCTTGAGAAAGGTCGCTCCAGACCGAAACGTCGAGGTTTTCTGTTACCTGCGGTCAGCCTGTAAGCCTTATCATTTGTACTTGTTGGTATCTACCTTAAACTGTGGTTTTGGTATTTGAAGTTTTTGTTAAAGGGACATGCATTTTGAAATACCTTCGCCTTGCTTTGATATAACTTGTTCTACCTTTTCTGCATATAAAGATAATGTATGTTCCCCTGTATATGCTACATAACAGTATTCCCAGATCCTATTTGGAAAAGATTGTTTGTGTATATAGAACCTGTGTATGCACTGTTTATAGCCTCATTCACTTTCCTGTGTCACATACCTATGCGCATTAAAACATTAACTTTTTTGCACAACCTTCTCTGGTGTTCATTCTTCCCATTCTATATATATTGTTACGGTACATTTTATCAAGCAGAAGTACTGGGAAGCAATTGAGCCCATATCTATTGGAAACATTGTGCTTAATGAATATACCCAATTAGTTCTGTTTTCAGTGTGCTACAACCTTTACTAATAACTTTGCCCGCTCTCACACCGGTAGGTCCATGCTGCTGACCACAGCAGTAGACAGTGTAAAAAGCACAGCTCCCCGTGAGGTGGGCCAACATCTGGGGATGTTTTTTGAACATAAACAGTATCTGCAACAATTCAATCTAAGGGATGAGCATGCACCTAAATTATTATTTATTTACTAATTAGTAATCCGTGTCGGATGTGAAAGAAATGCACAAATACACAGTGATACATAAAGAGGAGTACGGGTAACTATCTTTAAGACACTAGGGCCAGTGCTCGCCTCTTTCTGGGATGCCCTGCTGTGTGCATTCTCGAAAATTGCTCAGTATAATCATATAGCTGGTGATCCCACATCGCATCCTCACTATACCTTTAGCGGAGGCTTAAATGGAGGATCAGAGGGGTGCGGCCAGAGAGCAGGTGATTAATCAGCAACCTGCGCTGTAATAATCACAAGGGTAGTGAAAATCCTGTGTTTTGTCCCTCTTTAAATAAACCAGAGAATACAATTCTGTGATTACTCACCTGTAGAATTGATATTATGAGTATAAAGTACGTCCTGCTCCAAAGGTAATACTTACAATTGGGTTATCCTCCGCCAGATGGCGCTGAACTGCAGAGACATAGAAAACAGGCTCCTCCCGTCCCCTCAAATACCCGGGGACCTTCCACAAATCACCAGCATTGAAAAGCAGTGAACGAGAAGCCGGGAAAATTTAACCACCCAAACTGGTAACTATAACAATGACAACAATCATCATACAGGGGATCCAAGATAATGCAAAACCAAGGGTGGGGTGGAGCAGGACGTACTGTATACTCATAATATCAATTCTACAGGCGAGTAATCACAGAATTGTATTATTCTTAGTATACAGTACATCCTGCTCCAAAAGTAATATTTACAATTGGGACATCCAATAGCAGTGTCCATAAAGTAGGGTGGGATCCCCAACAAAAAGGTAACAGCAGACAGGTCATAACACTGCCGCTTGCAGAACCTTGCGGCCAAAAGCAGCATCAGCTGAGGCCTTAACCCTTTTGTTGCCAAGCACGTAACACCTACGTGCTGGCTTGGCTGGGCCTTAAGTGCCAAGCCCGTAGGTGTTACGTGCTTGACTTTCCTCGCTTCTAGTTTAAAAAATAAAAATCAAAAATACTCACCTGACCCCTTGTTGGATCCGGCCGGGTCTCCTCTTTAATTTGGTGCCATCCGATCCCCCGTGGGGGGTCGGATGGCTCCAGGAGAGCCCCCGGAATAGGCCCCCCCCCCCGCTTCTGCAGCAGCAGCTGCTAACTGTAAAAAAAAATAAAAAATAAAAATGACATTCACTTACCTGTGTGTGCGCTGGCTCCCGCTGTCCCTCCTCTTCACCTGGGGGGCCTCCGATCCCCCCCCCAGGACTTACCGATCTTCAGGAGAGAGCCTGGGAGGCTCTCTCCTCTCTTCTTCACGATGGTGGCAGCCATCTTGCCTCTAAGCCCCGCCCCCTTGGGGGCGGGGCTTATGACGTCATCCCGGTCCCGATCACCGGCTTCAGCTTTCTCAGCTTCTCAGATGCCGGTGATCGGTGCCCTGGAAGGAGGTGACAGGAGATCCTCTGATCTCCTGCCTTCTCCTTCTCTGGATGCCGATCACAGGCATCTGTCAGCTGAGCGGCGAGGGACAAGAGCTTGCAATCGAAGGTAAGTACAGTTAAAAAATTTTTTTTTTTTTTGAATAAAATACTTTTTATTATTGTGTGGTGTTTTTATTTCACATTAACCCTTTGTGAGCTGGTAAGGGGTCCATGAGACCCCTTATACCAGTTCACAAGGCTGGGGGGGTGGCAAGTCACCTGCCCTAGCGGGTGGCTTGCCATTAACCCCCGCACCCCCATTACCTGCCTCCCCAAAGGCCAGGGGGGGGCAGAAGAGCCCGGGCCCACATAGGCTATGTGGGCTCGTAGGCTGCAGGGTGGGGGGGCCACCAAAGCTGGCCCCCCCACTCTGTGCCTACAAGCCCCCATAGCTGGTCCCGGGCTGGTTACTTTGGGTAAGGGGGACCCCACGTCATTTTTTTTTTTGGATTTTTAAGGGTTTTTAACCCTTAAAAATCCAAAAAAAAATGGGGTCCCCCTCCCCGGGAAGGGGGACCCTATGTCATTTTTTTTTTTTAATTAACCATTTGTCATCCAGCAGCTATAAAAGGCTTCTGGGCAGGAAAGGGTGTCTACCTATACATATGTGGTATCGCTGTAACCGGGAGAAATTGGGGTTTCTCACGCAATAAGATTTTATTGACAAACTTACATTTTTTATTACAAAAAAACTCTACAAATTGTAAAAAAATATATTTTTTTTAATTTTTTTCACACATTTCACCCAAAAATGTTGAGAATACACCTAAAAAATACAAACAAGACATTTCATGTTAAAGCCCAGACTCTGTTGAAAAAAACAATATATAATTTTCCTGGGAAATCCCTGGAAATCCTTTCAAAAATGACAGTTGAACATGTGTAGCGCGAAACAGTGAAACTCAGTCTGGCAACAGGGAGTGGCAAATGCTGCAGGTAGGCTGGCACTTAAAGGGTTAAAGTGGACCAACACCCACGGGTGATCGGCCCGGGAATCTATAAGATTCCCAGGCCGATCACCTCCCCCCCCGTGGGACATCCGAGATCGGATGTCCCGCGGGGTGAAACCCCCCCAAACACCCCAAACTCCTTACCTTATCTTCGTAAGGAATGGCCGGCGCGGGCACGCGCGCGTCAAGAGGGACGCGCGGGAGGCGGCGGCGGAGGAGCCGCTTGTCCGTCGGCGCTGGGAGCGGGGAGAGGCGAGTTGTTCGGGGGGTTCGGGGGGGTTTCACACAGCGGGGCGCCCCGATCGGGGGTGCCCCACCGAAGTGGACCAAGACCCAGGATAGTCAAAATCCTGGGTGTTGGTCCACTTTAACATCAACCTTGTACAACTTTGAAAAGGTATGAACAGAAGACCAAGTAGCGGCCTTGCAAACTTGTTCAACGGAAGCCTGGTGCTGGAAAACCCAAGAGGCACCAATAGCACGAGTAGAATGAGCAGTAAGGCGGAAAGGAGGACTCTTCCCCTTAGCAGAGTAGGCCTGAATCACGGCCTGACGGATCCATTTGCTAATAGTAGACTTGGCAGGAGCCAAACCCTTCCTGGGACCAGAAGGAACCACAAAAAGAGCATCAGTTTTCCTGAAAGACTCAGTGGCCACCAGGTAGTACTTCAGACACCTAACCACATCCAAGGAATGCAAAACCCTTTCCTTAGCGTTGCTAGGATTAGGGCACAAGGAAGGAAGAACAATGTCCTGATTCAAATGAAAAGCAGACACCACCTTAGGCAGAAAATCTGGTTTAAAGCGGAACACCACCTTGTCCTGGTGTCTCTCATAGTAGGGGGGCTGGATCGAAAGCGCCGCCAACTCAGACACAAGCCTAACAGAAGTGATAGCCACCAAAAAGACAACCTTGAGAGTAAGAATGACCAAAGCAGCGTACTGCAGAGGTTCAAAGGGAGCACCCTGCAAGGCAGACAAAACCAAGTTTAAATCCCAAACAGGCACCATGGGCTTACGAGGGGGACGCACATGAGTAACCCCCTGGAAAAAAAAAAGTCTTGATCAAAGGATGCTGAGCAAAAGACTTCTGGAAGAAAATAACCAGGGCAGAAACCTGACCCTTCAGAGTACTGAGTTGGAGCCCCAACTCCAAACCATGCTGTAAGAACCCCAAAACCCTGGGAACAGAAAACACACGACAGGGAAGAGAATTAGATTCACACCAGTCAATGTAGGCACGCCATACCCTGTAATAGATAGAAGAAGAAGACTTCTTTCTAGCCTTTACCATGGTATCAACCACCGAGGCAGACAAGAGTTTGTAAATTGGGATGGCGTAAGGGGCCCTGAGTGAGCAGATCTGGCACCCTGGGTAGAACGTACTGATCTACTGCCAGCTGCACCACGTCTGCGAACCACACTCTTCTTATCCACCTGGGGGCCACCAGAATTGATCCAGAGCAATCTTGCACAGAACCCTGCCCAGCAGAGGGAATGGAGAAAAGACATACAGGAGCTGAAAGTCATGCCATGACATGGATAGAGCATCCGTGGACAAGGCCAGTGGATCCTGAGACAGGGAGACAAAGGCCGGGAGCTTGTGGTTGTGACGGGACGCAAAAAGATCCACATCTGGTAGACCCCAACGGTGACACAGGGATTGGAAAACCCTGTTGCAGAGGGACCATTCTCCCTGACGAGAGGACCCCCTGCTCAGAGAGTCTGCCAGGAGATTCTCTGCCCCCGGGATGTACACAGCTGATAGGCATGGAACATTGGCCTCCGCCCAGATCAGAATCCGAGATACTTCCTGGAGGGCCCCCTTGCTCCGGGTCCCTCCTTGATGATTGATGTAGGCAACTGCCGTCCGGTTGTCCGAGCGCACCTGAACAGGCAGACCCCGAAGGTGATGGGTCAACTGAACCAACCTGATGGCCCTCAGTTCCAAGATGTTGATGGGTGTGTGGGCCTCCTGAGGGCCCACCTCCCCTGCAACCTGCAGGGACTTCCAGAATCCCCCCCTATCCCGACAGACTGGCATCCGTGGTGATCATCTCCCAGGAGGGGGCCAGAAAGGATCTGCCCCCCAGCAGGTTCCTGCAGTCCAGCCACCACGAGAGGGACCGCCTGACCAGGGGGGAAAGCACACAGACCCCGTCCAGGGACGCTGGGTACTTGTCCCATACTGACAGAAGGTGAAGTTTTAGAGGCCTCAAGTGGAACTGAGCATAAGGCACCGCCTCGAAGCACGCCACCATCAGGCCCACCAGCTGCATTCCCTGACTGATGGAGGGATGGTGACACGATAGCAGGGACCGGGCCTGCGCAACCAGAGCATCCACCTTCTGTTGAGAAAGGAAGATCCTTGCTTGGACTGTATCCAGAATCATTCCCAGGAATGGAGTCACAGAGGAAGGGGACAGAGAGGATTTGGGGTGATTGATCACCCAGCCGAAAGACTCCAGGGTGGACACCACCAGCTGAGTGTCCAACTCTGCCTGATGTAGAGACTGGGAGGTGATGAGAATGTCGTCCAGGTAAGGCAGCATGCGGATGCCCCAAGACCTGATCAGACACATCACCCCAGCCAGCACCTTGGTGAACACCCTGGGAGCTGAAGTGAGACCAAAGGGCAATGCCACAAATTGGTAGTGTTGATCTTCCAATGCGAACTTGAGGAATCTTTGGTGACCTGGAAACACAGGAATGTGAAGGTAAGCATCTTTGATGTCCACAGACGTCATGAAATCCCCTGGGCGTTTCCATGCGAAAGTGCCTGCTCCTGACAAATTTGTTGAGGATCTTCAAATCCAGGATAGGCCTGGCTGACCCATTCTTTTTGGGTACTGTGAAAAGGTTGGAATAGAAGCCCTTGCATTTTTCTCTTAAAGGGACCTTGCAAATGACCCCCAGCTCCAGGAGGCTTCGCACAGCCTGAACTAGATCCTGAGCTGAGACAGGGTACTGAGGAATCCGGGATCTGATGAATCTTGGGGGGGGGGGCAGGACAGCAAACTATCTTGTAACCGGAGGACAATACCTCCTGAATCCACCGGTCTGAGACATGACGCCTCCAGACGTGAGCAAAGTGCTGCAGCCGTCCCCCCACCCGGATGGACGAGGGCGCCCCATCATGCCTGAGGGGGCTTGGGAGCGGACTTGGGCTTAGAACCCCAGGAGGAGCCAGGACGACCACGTCCTCTGCTACCCCAGGAGTCTCCTCGGGCCCCAGTGAAGAAAACCCCCCTCCCTTGTCTAGCACCAGGGTAGGGGGTGAAAAGGAGCCCTGACCCCGAAAGGGCTGAGACTGCCGCCTGCGCTGGGGCAACCTACCTCCTTTAGCAAAAAGGTCCAGACAGTCCCCAAATAGGCGTAGTCCTTTGAAGGGAAAACCAGTGAGGGCTTTTTTGGCAGCGTTGTCAGCAGCCCACTGGCGCAGCCAAACCGAGCGGCGTATAGCCACCACCAGGGCAGAAGTTCTGGCACACATTCTAATGGTGTCATCCAAGGCAGAGGGGACAAAATTGACAAAGACATCACAGCTAGATAGTGCATTAAACACATCAGGAGGCAAATCAGGGGCACCATCAAGGACACTTCTGATCAGGGACCTAAGAGCCACAGATGTAATGGCCGAGGCACAGACCGGGTGCAGCGCCGTCACCACAATAGCAAAGGCATGGGACGCCAGTTGGTCAATGCGCCGGTCCTCAGCATCCCGCAGAGGTGTTAAGACAACCCTAGAATAGGGGCATACACCTCGGGAGGGGATGACCAGCACTTAACCACATCAGCGGGAAAGGGATACTTTTTGTCCCAACATTTAGGTACGCCGGGAAGTCTACTGGGACGTTCCCACTCCTTAAGCACGAGATTATTGAAATGAGCTTGCTCTGGAAATTCCAAACGTGATCTAGCAGTATGAAAAAGCTCACCCCTTTGCCTAGGAGCCGCAGCAGGGGGAGAGATGGACAGAACCTCAAAAATCTGGGCCAGCAATCTGTCAGTATCATCCGGGGCCCAGGGGTCAGAGCCAGAATCGTCATGACCCCTGGGTCTCTCATCAGATGACCCTGAATCGGAGAACAGCTCCCCTTCATCCGAGGGGGTATAGCCACATAAATGCAAAAACTCATCAGTTTCCATAGGGAAAAGAGTGACATCAGGTGTTAAGTGCCGCTTTTTTGCAGTGGCCTTACGCGCCAGGGTATTAGCAATTAACATCTCGACGCTAGCCAGTCTAGCAGACACATCAGGCTGAGAGTCCCCACTTGTATTCAAGTCATGGGGAGTGAGACTCAGGCTTGGGGGAGTAGGTGAAGTGAAACGAGGTGCAGGCCCAGCCACAGGAAGGCCAGATTGCGGCGCTAGCATCTGGGCGCAAGGTACGCAGACCCGTGCATTGTCACCGCTAATAGGTGAGACCCCACAAGCTACACACAGCCGGGCTTGTCCCAAAGGAACCCCGGTCACATTATCCTGAGATGCCTCCATATGGTGATTACAAGGCACAATATGCCAGTAGGGATTAATGCTATAAAGCAACCCTGGATGCCCCAACAACCCGCTAGGTAAGTGGGAGTAATTACACTAGGCCACACAAGTTAAAATCAACAGAGGGCCGGGAGAAGCCAAAGGATTCGCCCGTCTGAAAGACACAATGAGAGTGGGCCGTAAGCAGACATTCAATATAACATGATAATAAAGTCGCCCGCGAGGGCACTTATGGACCGCGGTAGGTAGAGACCGTCACACAGGAGCCGACAATCAGACAAAATGGCGTCGGTATACCTCAAGGGGCGGGCCAGTGTGAGCCATGACGCGGAGCGCGCCAGAGCCAGGCCCCGCCCCCCCCGAAGAGCGCGAAGCCAACCAGACAAGCAGCCAATGACGGCGCGAGAGCGCCTGAGCTAACGCCGCCGCCAAGCGCGGAACAATATGAAAAAATAGCGTGCGCGGCGGCGACGGTAATGACAATAGTAAAGAAAAAGCAAGTCAGCGCGTTGGCTGACACAGCATAAATAAAGTCAAAAGGCACACAAACACATATAATGTTTACACACGTACACAAACAACCCCCCCCCCCCTTTTTTACCCCCGAAGACTACAGGGAGAATGAGGGAGGACGGCGGCCCATCTATATAGGACCCACAGATATACGGGGCATGGGGCAATAGTGCGGGAGGGGCATCCCATAGAGGCTCACCATAAGCCTATACCCTTTGGTGGGGGACTGCGGTGGAGCAACGCTCCTTAAGCACTCATGGTGCTGCCTACCGTCACCCGACCAGCGCAGCCAAGGCTGGGAGGCACATAACTAGTGGAAAGGGTGGGAATAGTCCTACAGGGCCGCAGGCTAATAGCCCCGCTCACCTGCGAGAAGAGAGAGCCATATTCTTGTCCTTCACAGTGGCACTGCAGAGAAATTCTGGGGATTTGTGGGAGGTCCCCGGGTATTTGAGGGGCAGGGAGGAGCCTGTTTTCTGTGTCTCTGCAGTACAGCGCCATCTGGCGGAGGATAACCCAATTGTAAGTATTACCTTTGGAGAAGTGATTCAGTAACAGTGACATTCTCAAGCTTTTTTCTCATGAATTGAATTTTTTACTACCATGAGATTTTTTTTCTACCTTTATTGAATCGAGGCCAATATATGAGAAAACATACAAAGCATACATGTAGTGTTACTGGGCAGACCGTTATTGCTTTCCTATGAAGTTCTCAATCCATAAGGAATTTCACTTACTTGCCTCCTCCTGGTAGCACTGACTAACGGCTGTCATAGAAACACAAGCGTACAGCTCCGTATCCAATATCACATCAACAGTGTCTCAGTAAGTCACTGGGCTGGTCGTAAAACTGTCTGCAATGCACCCATCTAGAGTACACATGGATAATAGGGGGTGGGCATGCCTTGCAGGGATTTGAAAGACTAAGTGATACAAGAAATGTTTCTTACTTTCTGATCAAAGTTCAAAACTAAGGGGAACAGGACAGTTTACAAACAGACATTGGGTCACTACAGAATTAAAGAGGTGCAACACCCCCAAGTCTATAAGACTCTTAAGTGGGTTGCTTTACCTCTTTATGGGGCATTGGAATTGGGATTGTGTCAAATCCCCCAGCCCCTCTGTGTCACAGACAATTCGCCGGTATACCTCTAGCTATGTACCTCTTCTGAATGGGTGAAGCGGGCACACATGTAGCTAGAGGCAGGGGCAGGGATGCGGCTGGCAATGGTTGCCCCAATCAGATTTTGTTTGCTGCGCTGAACAGTGCGGCAAAGAAAATCTGAACGGAATGAGCACCACAGTTTGGCTGAGTGGCCAGCCAACTTAGAAACAAGAAGGAGGCATGTTTGCAGGCGATCTACGGGGGTATACACAGCGGGGCATCCCGAATTGGCATTTGTACTCTCCAAGATTTCGCTTTGTGAATGTAGGTCAACTTCTTGTCTCTGGTGGCCAAACAGATGTGAGAGCAATGACATCAGACAGAAAAGAGATTTCTTTTTCCTTTTTTAAAAGGAGCTGTATTTCAAAATCACCTACTATGGAATGCATATAAACCTGCTGGATAGTGAGAGGAGGGGGTCATGTACACGCCCCAAACTGAAAGAATATGTTACCAAGCTTTGGATTTTATTCCTCGGAGGACAAAAGAAAAAACATGAACTTTTAGAGGGGTCTTCCGCTGCATTGCAATGTTCACCTCCTGAGCCAGGCTATGGTAAGCAGCAGGATTCTGTTTTAGTGTAAACCTCTTATTAGAGAGCATACAGGCTAATGTGTCATATGTGGCGTCCAGTATTAACCCCACACAATGCCAGCTCTCTGGGTTTCTAAACTGACAATGAAGGTCTAACGGCAATATTTTGTCTGATCCCAAGGATAATGGGCAGCAGAAGGATACGAGGCCATGAGAAAAGACCCCAGGCAACTGGAAGGTGGGTGCAGCAGCTGCTGGCAGAGGCCTGTGACAGGAGCAGGGACTGGCAGCAATGGGTCAGGAGGCAGTAGAGAGTATAGCTGCAACGCAGGTGAAGTGCAATACATCATGTTCTGCAGAGGAGTGCAACATCTGCATGGAGCTAAGCCCTCTCAAAACAGAAGGGACAGTTAGGGGAGCAATTTACTAAACTTTTTTTTTGACTGGAAGTTGCTTTAATAGTCAAGATTTTTCACCCAGCTTGTGTCACGTTGGAGTATTTTATTATTCTTTAATGCTTTTTACTCACAGTAAAATAAACAAAAGACAAGACTTTCACAGTCACACCACATTCATCCATGTACTGGATAGGACTGGACTTGGGGGAATTTAGCTGGCAGAGTATCCCCAATATGTTGGATATTGACTACAACAACTGTATCCAGGGGGCCCAGCATTGGAGTATTTATATGCTAACACGCAGCAAGCCAAAAAATATGAAAGGGCAAAAGTAGAGTATAGAGTTTTTTTTTAGCCAGGACAAGGACTTTAACCAGTGCCGATTCAATTGGGTATATTATAGATTATAGAAATATAGAAAAATAGGAATGGCTAATTAATTCTTGGCACTTTAGGATATTTATAGACACAGAAAAAAACTATACATTCTTCCAAATACATTTTTTAACATGATTATTAGCAACAGTGTCACCTTTTGGGGTTTTCTAACCCATTTATTAGATATTCGGTTTAATGAAGGGACTACATAAATATTTATATGCTGTGATTATAATTGGGCTGAACACACACTGCCATTTACTGCCTGTTTTTGTCAATTTGTAAAGGCTTTTAAAGTGCACCAAAACCCAGGATTTTGACTATCCTGGGTTTTGGTCCTTGCCCCCCGATCGGGGATGCCCCGCTGTGTGAAACCCCCAAGGTCGCCCAAATAAACTCAACTCTTCCTGGTCCTACGACGCATGCGCAGCCACTCCAATCAGACCGTTCTGATCCGCCCGAGCCCCTTCGCCCAGGAGCGTGTTGACAGCTACCCTCGATCTCTGCGTTTTGGCTAAATTTAAAGTGGACCAAAACCCATCTTGGGAAGCTCTGGAGTCTAAGATTGAGATGCCCCCCAAATCCCCAGTAACACCTACCTAATCCCCAAGTCAATGGCGCACCTTTAGACAAGCACATTCCCCTCGCCGGGCATTTGTGAGTGGGGACACGCCCCTGCTAGAGGCTAGAATGCACAATAGAACTGGGGAAAGTTTTTCTCAGCAATCGGGGAGGGGCGTTCCCACAGTGGGGCATCCAAAATTCAGGGGCAGTGACCAAAACTAGGGATTGTCTGTAAATGAGTGTATATTTATTAAAAAAGATTCATTGTTTTATGAAAAATATATATTGGAGTCGATAATATGTCGTTTCTGGATTTTTGTGAAATTGTAGTGGGGAATACTCACTTGGCACTCTGCTTTTACCATTATGAGATCATTCATTTGGCTGTGTATTTTTTTTTACATTTAACCAGTGGAGCATGTTGCTACTAGTGTTTAGAAGCATGTGGTAATATTTTGACAGTAAATTAAAGCAGATTAAGAAAAAGACATATAGAAGAAAAAAAGATTGTTAGATCTTGTTAAGTGCTCTAAATCAGGGGTTCCTGACCACTGAAATCCATACCTAAATGTGACCGAGCCCTGGGGTACTAGATTTCTCCTGGGGAAAAGGTAAAATCTTTCCTGTTCTGAGCCATTAATGTGCAAGGGGGCACCTGAAATCAGGATCCATCCATTTTTGAAAAATACAATTCTGTGAAACTCACCTGTAGAATTGTTTTTGAGTACAGGTCGTCCCAGTGATAACATGTGGGTATTCTGCCCCCAGGGGGCGCTCGACTGCAAGATCAAAAGCGGTCGCTCCTCCCGGCCCCCTATAAAGGCAGGTGTCTCTCTATCATTTCCCAGTGGTCAAAAAGCAGTAAAGAGGAGACAGGCCGGGAGGCCAAGAAACAATGTTACTTCACATAGCTTCAGCTTGTACTCTCTCCAACAAAAAAACTTAAGGACAAGTCCAAGATTAAAAATGGTAATCACCATAACAGGCAAACAAGAGATAATGAACTAGGTGGGATGACCTGGACTGGATATACTCAAAACAATTCTACGGGTGAGTTTCACAGAATTGTATTTTTCCCTATATCCAGTCCAGGTCGTCCCAGTGATGACATGTGGGTCATCCAAAAGCAGTGTCCATTAGGGCGGGATCCCCAGTGCGGAACAGCATGTAGTTCATTTCACTACCACCTGAAGCACCTTACAGCCAAAAGCAGCAGCAGCTGAGGCCCTAACATCAACCTTGTAAAACTTAGTAAAGGTATGAACAGAAGACCAAGTGGCGGCCTTGCAAACTTGTTCAGAGGCCTGGTGCTGAAAAGCCCAGGAAGCACCAATAGCTCTAGTAGAATGCGCCGTAACACGAAAAGGGGGTTCCTTCCCCTTAGCAGAATATGCTTGCACCACCGACTGTCTGATCCACTTGCTGAGAGTGGACTTGGCCGGAGGTAAACCCTTCCTAGAACCCTCAGTAAGAACAAAGAGTGAATCCGATTTCCTGAAGGATTCGGTCGCAACCAGGTAATACTTAATGGCTCTGACCACATCCAGGGAATAGAGGGTCCTTTCCTTAGAGTTAGTAGGAGCTGGACACAAGGAAGGCAAGACAACTTCCTCATTAAGGTGAAGGGAGAAACGACCTTAGGCAAAAAAAAATCAGGCTTAAAGCGAAATACCACCTTATCCTTATGCCGTTCAAAGAAAGGAGGCTTCATACAAAGCGCGGCAAGCTCAGACATGCGATGCACCGATGTGATAGCAACCAAAAAGACCACCTTTAGGGTCAAAATAGACAATGCAGCATCGCACAGGGGCTCAAAGGGGGGAACCTGGAGAGCAGAAAGCACCAAATTCAAGTCCCACACCGGTAATACAGGCTTTACGCGGTGGGCGTACATGGTTAACTCCTTGGAAAAAGGTCTTGATCAACCTATGATTGGCAAAGGATCTTTGGAAAAAGATGGCCAAGGCCGAGACCTGGTCCTTGAGGGTGCTCAGCCGGAGACCCAAATCTAAGCCGTGTTGTAAAAACTCCCAAATCCTAGAGATAGAGAAGGTGCGGCAAGGAAAACTCTTGGATTCACACCAAGCAATGTAGGCATGCCAAACTCGGTAGTATATCATGGAAGAAGACTTCTTCCGTGCCTGTATCAAGGTATTTACAACCGTGGCCGACAGCCCCTTTACCGTCAGGAGTGAGGTCTCAATAGCCAAGTCGTCAAAGCCAGAGTTTGTAAATTGGGGTTCCGCAGCAACCCTTGCGTGAGAAGCCCTGGGTAGAAGGGCATGACGTAGCGATCGACCGACATCTGAACTATGTCCGCGAACCAACTCCACCTCGGGCAGCAAGGAGCCACCAGGATGGTTGGCACCCCCTCCTGGGCTATCTTGCGTAGCACTCGGCCCAGGAGAGGAAACTGAGGAAATGCATAATGGAGCCTGAACTCCGTCCAAGGCATCGCCAGAGCGTCTGTGGCGAAGGCCAGAGGATCTCTCGACAGGGAGACTAATCTCTGGAGCTTGTGATTGTGTCTGGAGGCAAATAGGTCCAGGTCCGGCTGACCCCAGCGGAGACACAAAGCGTGAAAGGTTTTGTCGCTGAGGGACCATTCCCCCAGGCGTGAGGCACTCCTGCTCAGGGAGTCGGCCTCCTGGTTCTCTATCCCAGGAATGTAAACCGCCGAGATGCAGGGAACATTCTCCTCTGCCCAAGTCAGAATCAGGGTGACCTCCCTGAGGGCTTGCTTGCTCCGAGTGCCGCCCTGGTGATTTATGTAAGCAACCGGCGTCTGATTGTCCGAGCGGACCTGGATCGCACAACCCCTTAAATGGGGAGTCAAGTGAAGAAGTACCAACCGGATCGCTCTCAGCTCCAAGATATTTATGGGCAAGTGGGCCTCCTGCGGCCCCCACTGACCCTGGACCTTCTGCATCACCCAAAAGCCTCCCCAGCTGGTCAGGCTTGCGTCCGTAGTGACAATCTCCCACCGTGGAGTCAAAAATGACTTGCCCACCAATAGGTTCCTGGAGTCCAGCCACCACAAGAGGGACTGCCTGGCCGGGGGAGACAGTGAAAATTCTTGTTCCAGTGACTCCTGCGTCCGATCCCAACCGGTCAACAGATTCAACTGAAGAGGTCTCATGTGGAACTGAGCAAAGGGCACTGCCTCGAAGCATGACACCATAAGGCCCCCCAGTTTCATCCCCAGACAGACAGATGGTTGCTGACAAGACAGCAAGGCCTGCACCTGCGTCTGAAGACCCACCACCTTCAGCTGTGGCAGGAATACCTTGGCCTGAGAGGTATCCAGCGTCATGCCCAGAAAGGACCTCACCATGGAAGGAGTGATGGAAGACTTGGGGCAATTGACTACCCAGCCGAAATCCTCGAGAGTGGACAACACCGTCCGGGTGTCGCTCTCGGCCTGATGAAGAGACTGAGCCGCAATCAGCAAATCGTCCAGGTAAGGCAGCACGCGGATGCCCTGGATTCTCAGGAGAGCCATGATGTCCGCCAGCACCTTGGTGAAAACACGGGGGGGCTGAGGATATCCCGAACGGCAAGGCCACAAACTGGTAATGCTGATCCTCCAGCGCAAACCTCAGGAACTTCTGATGCCCCTGGAAAATCGGAATGTGCAGATAAGCATCCTTGATGTCCACCGTGGTCCAGAAGTCGCCGGGTCGCAGCAAACTCATCGCGGACCATAAGGTCTCCATGTGGAAATGTCTGACCCTGACAACCCTGTTGAGACCCTTCAGGTCCAGGATAGGTCTCAGCGTTCTGTCCTTCTTGGGCACCGTGAACAGATTGGAGTAAAGGCCCTCACCCCGCTCCAGCCGAGGCAAACGCAGGCCTTGTGCCGTCACTGGGTTCTGAGAAACCCGAGACTGAAGAAATCTTGAGGGCGGCCAGACTGCCAGCTCTATTTTGTAACTGGAGGACACCACCTCCTGAATCCACCGATCCGAGACGCACTGTCTCCAGTCGTGAACAAATAGCAGAAGCCGTCCCCCCACCCGGATGGGTGAGTGCGCCTCCTCATGCCTGAGGGGGCTTGGCAGAGGGCTTGGACTTGGATCCCCAGGAGGGATTGGGTCGGCCGCGGGACCTACCTCATCCCCAGGAGTCTCTGCGAGTACCTGAAAATGAAGGGCCTCTTCCTCCTCAAAAGTTTCAGGGTCTCTTCCTCCTCAAAAGGAGTGATAGGCAGACGAACCTTGAAAGGGCCTCGCAGACCTGCGTCGCTGAGGGAGTCTTCCGTCCTTGACCAGGAGGACCAGACGCTCCCCAAACAGCCTGTGACCCACAAAAGGGATACTAGTGAGCGACTTTTTAGCCGCGGCATCAGCCAACCACTACCGCAACCAGAGCGAGTGGCGAAGAGTGATCAGCAGGGCCGAGACCCTGGCATTGAGCCGGACACCATCGTCCATGGCAGAGACCACGAAGGCAATAAACTGCACGCAAGCCTTGAGGTCCTTGTACTCAGCCCGCTTGCGAGACTTGGCAATTTCCACAAGGCATTTCACCTTCTTCCTAATGGCCAGGGAGACAATAGTCGCGGCAAACACGGGGCGGAACCAGGCACCGGCAAAGGTGAAGGCATGACAGACCAGCTGATCCATGCGCTTCTCAGCTGGATCACAAAGGGAAGCAGTATCGGGTGAAGGCATGACCGTAGTGTTGGACAGGCCCGACACGGGGGCATAGCCGGACCAGCTCCTCGGGAAAGGGATACTGCCTGTCCAGTCCCTTGGGCACAGGCGGTAACCTTTCCCATTCCTTGAAAATCATGTCAGAAAAATGGGCCTGCTCAGGAAAAACTCGCCTCTGTCTCTCAGGCCCAAACAAATCACCCTGCTTCCTTTTAGCCACTCTAGGAGGGACAATGTGCAGGGTCTCAAAGACCGCAGTCAACAACCGCTCCGTATCATCAGGGAGCCATGTATCCTCATCCGAGGAAGAACCAGGCCCGCTATCCAGGCCAACAGAATAATCCACAGTGGGGATGGAGTCCTCATGCAATTCGCCCTCCTCCACGGAGCCGGGGCCTCCAAAGAGCTCATCATCATCATCAGAAAAGACCGACTCAATATGCTTACTAGTGGCCTTTTTAGGAGCCGAACGAGAGATCTGTCTCTTAAGGCTAGCCACCCGATAAGCCAAATCAGATTGGGACCCCCTACTGGCTTCCCCCTCACTGGGGGCTGAGAGCAATCATGGGGGGTCAGGAGAGGCCGCAGGCAACAACGGGCTAGGGGCAGAAATGCCCGCCCGATCATGCTCCAAAATAACACTTCTGGCGCAAGGAACAGAGCTTCACCGGCCCCGATGGGGCCCCAAGCTCACCATCTCCAGAAGCCTCCATTATGGTGATTTGAGTTATGTTAACAGGTACAAGGCACTAACGACCCAATCCCTCTTATGTGATCCCCCTTTACAGGGAGAGGGCCTGGAAAGAGAGGGGGCAGGAGGAACCACAACCCTTAATATCAAGGGGCCCACCTGGAAGACACAAAGTGAACAACATATAAGCATCCCACAGCACATGCCCAGCGCATAAAAAGACAAATATCAAGAGGGACTCACAACACCGCTCAAAGGGCCAGCAGAGACGACAGCAGCGTGCAGGAGGAGAAGATGGCACGGATCAGCCAGCAGCACACGTTCCACGAGGGGCAGGCCGCACGGCCGTGAAGCGAAAAGCGTAATCGTGCCCCCCCCCCCCAGACGGCGCGAAAATCGCGCCTGTCCGCAAAGGTGGCGGAGGGCCCTGGAACATCAGGCGGCCCACGGAGGAGCCCAGCAGAATCGCCAGCCCGGCCCCCTTGTGCGGCCCCAGCCTGCCCCGGCCCCAGAGCCCACGGCTCCAGTCATACTCCGCCCGTGCAGCGCCTTCGCCCCCCCCCCTTAAAGCGTGGCAGCATGAAGGAGAGGGGAGAGAGCAGGAGCAACGAGGGAGCAAGGAGGGTAAGTATGTGAGGTGAAAAGTCAGTAAAAAACACACCAGCACGCAAGGGACTGCAAGTCCAGTCAAGTAAACACCAAGCACAATACAACAATAAAGCTTGTGGGACAGGGAGGGCATAAGCCCCGTGGGCATAAAGTGGTTCCCCCCCCTATATAGGCTCACCATCAGCCTATGGCAGGCCACCCTTTAGACAGGGTCTTCGGCCCAGAGCCTAGCTCTGCCAACACCTGACCCCGCCATTCATCATACCTTCACCGTCCCGGTCAGCCGAAGCTGGGAGGCAGTAGTGGGTCAACGAGAACGATGGCAATAAGGATGCAGGGGCCGAGCTAGGAGGCTCCGCTCAGCTGCAGTATCCAGGAGAGAGTATCCAGACAATCCTTATGCAACCAGACATAAGAACACTGGAGCATCATCTGAGACACCTGCTTTTATAGGGGGCCGGGAGGAGCTACAGCTTTTGATCCTGCAGTCAAGCGCCACCTGGTGGTGGATTACCCAACTGTCATCACTTCTGGGACGACCTGGACTGGATATAGTGAAAAGTAAAGTTGCACAAACACACACAGCAACCCAAAATAAAGCTTGTGGGATGGGGAGGGATATAAGACTTCTAGTCAGCAATGTGGTTCCCCAGGTAGGCTCACCAGCAGTCTCTGGCCAGGTACCCATTAATCAGGGTCTGCGGCCCAGAGCCTAGCTCTGCCAAAAACGCCTGACCCCGGCGTTCTCCCTACTGTCACAATCCCGAGTCAGCCGCTGCTGGGAGGCAGGAGTGGGTCTCACGGGATCATGGTAATAGGGTCCGCAGCGGCCGACGGGCTAGGAGGCCCCGCTCAGCTGCCAAAATTCCAAGAGAGTATCCAACGATCTTCAGCAGCCAGACTGCAAGATGAACACTGGGAAATGATAGAGAGACACCTGCCTTTATAGGGGGCCGGGAGGAGCGACAGCTTTTGATCTTGCAGTCGAGGGCCCCCTGGGGGCGGAATACCCACATGTCATCACTGGGACGACCTGGACTGGATATAGGGAAAAAAAAAAAAAAAAAAAAAATCGGTTTGCACTGGTTTGAAGCAGGATGAAACCCAACACAGCATTCCCCTGGGGGATCCCAAATCAGGATGCTGCGCTGTGTGAATCTACCTCTTCTTCATTGCTCCCTTGCCGATGTAAACACCAGCTTTGGGCTGTGACGCATTCCTGCTTCCCAGCCATTCAGATTGGTGGATGGCAGAGCCATTTTCTGAACATTACCATGCATATGTAAATTGATTGAATGCCCTTTGACTAGTGAACGGGATGCCCCCGTAGCAAAATCCCCAGTTTTGATCCAATTCAAATGGGGCTCCATCATACATAGCTCATACAGTGAACTTTTAAACTAGATACAGCTTAATAAAACATCGAGACAAGTGCTTAATTTTCCTGCACATGATGTCATGATTTCACAAATCAGTAAGTCAAGAAATAAGATGCAGGAGCAGTAATAGGGCTCCCTGACTTCATGGGCCCTGTGCGCTTGCTACCTCTTTACAGTGTAGATCTGCTTTAAAGGTCTCCCGAAACCTGATGTCAATTAATGCACAGCTTTTACCCTCTTCCCTTTACAAATGCTGCAATCCAGCACGTTTACCTCATTTGGCCCTATTAACCACCTGACCCTTTTAGGCTAGAAGCGTTTAACCGGAGCACATGTAGCCTGCCTACAGCACCGATCACTGGAAGAAACAACAAACCTCAACTTTCCATACTTCCCCCAATAAACAATACAAGCAGGAATGTCACCCACTCCAAAATGAAAACAGATCAAAACCGCAATGAGTGTTGCTGCATGAAGCCAATTATAAATTCCCACAGCGCCAAAAAGTTCACATGGCGAACGCAATATAAGGCATCTATTTAAATTTGTACTCTAGTATGTAAATGTGATAACATTGCACTTTAGCTAATCGCTAGAGATAGAGACCTCACAAATTGATTTTTGTTAACCGGAACAGGGTTAGCCCTGCAGCCCTGCTTCACTCCGCGGGACAAGCATGAAGATTAGTCTAGGATCGACCTCCTGCCTCTCAGATTCCGAAATGAAATCACAAGAGGCCACAAACGCCTTGGGTGCCAAGGTTTTTGCCAGCAGGGGTGCCAACACTTGACTAGAGCTCAAGACTACAGTAACAGTACAGGGGATTATCCTACTCCACCTCCTACACTCTCCTTCCCCACCAGTACCCTGGCACCCAAACCCTACATTTTCCAGTCCACTCCTAGTCCTATCCCCCCTCCTCCCAGCACAATATTAGACTCACCCTACCTCTTGGTACAAAGGGACCCAGGGACCAAATTGCTGCTACTCAGGGTCACCTTCAGCATACAGACACAATTAAGCACGTTGGGTGCCTTCATAGGGTCCACGGGACCCTATTGTGGTCCTTGGAAAGGGCCTCTCAGGTTCCTTGAAGTTTCCCCTCTTCGCAAGCAAGTGTAACTGTCCCCATTTCCATGCACAGTTATATGCATAAGTGTTTACAGGATGCTAACATCAAATTGGAAATGACGCAGTAATTGTTACAGGAATTCTTATGTGCTGTACCCCCCCTCCATATTTTTTCTTTCTGCAATTTGATTATATTAAAATTACACTTTAGTTAGTAAATTGTGATGGAATTGCTTAGATGCATTTACATGCTTACATGCATAAAAGCATACTTTTCAGTTCCTTGTACATTACATGCCCGAGTCCAAGCGTCCTCAAAAGTTCACATTCAGTCAACTGGCAAATATTATTGTCAGATTTTCTCACTATTCTCAATGGCTAACACGGTACATTACTGCTATCAATTCCTGAGGCACGCCCTATGCCACCATATAATCTGCCAGTATGTTTTGGGGTTATAGAGATATACTAGAGTACCTGGAGAGGACAGTATGGCTACGCCTGGAGGACAGCGAGTGTTTTGCATGGATCCGAGTAGTACATTATGGATTTCTAGGGGACGGAGTATGTATACCCGTGGTTGTGGCCTAGACACATAGGGCTGGCTGTAGGTGGAGGCCCCTGATAATCACTTAGTGCAACCAAATGATTGTAGGCCCTCTCTGAACATGCCTGACACAGTGCCACTTGCCGTTTGTCACCCACTGAGGTCATCCTCAGCCTCAATCCTCAGCACAGCTCTGGGACTCCTCCCTCTGGTTGAAGAGATGCCGGTAAGTGTTTTTTTTTTTTTTTTTTTTAGGGGGGGGGGAGAACAATCTACCAACATTTTTGTTCCACTCCACGGAGCCCACATTTCTGCCCCCCCTAGAAAAGGCTTTGCCCAGTCTGCGAACCAAACCTGTCTTGGCCACCTTGGGGCCACCAGAATTGCTGGTGCCCCCTCTAGCGCCAGCTTGTGCACTACTTAGCCCACCATGGAAAAGGGGGGAAACAGGTACAGAAACCTCAGATCCCTCCAGGCAAGGGGCAAGGCATCCACTGCCAGGGCCAGAGGATCCTGAAACAGAGATACAAAGGTTGGAAGCTTGTGATTGTGCCGAGAGGCAAAGAGATCCACCTCCGGAGTCCCCCACTTGTGACACAGGGCCCGAAACACCTTGTGGTTGAGAGACCATTCCCCTCGGCAAGAGAATCCCCTGCTCAGGGAGTCCGCCTCCATGTCCTCCACTCCCGGAATGTATACTGCCGAGATGCAAGGAACATTGCTCTCCGCCCATGTCAGAATCAGAGAGACTTCCCTGAGGGCACTCCTGCTGCGAGTCCCTCCTTGGTGATTGATGTAAGCTACCGCAGTACAACTGTCTGATCGAACCTGAACTGGTAAACCCTGTAGGTGAAGTGTCAGACGCAACAGAACCAAGCGGATAGCTCTGAGCTCCAAGATATTGATGGGGTTGTGAGCCTCCTGAGGACCCCACAACCCCTGTAACTGAT
This sequence comes from Gastrophryne carolinensis, assembly GCA_027917425.1. NCBI lineage: Eukaryota > Metazoa > Chordata > Amphibia > Anura > Microhylidae > Gastrophryne > Gastrophryne carolinensis. The sequence goes on from CM051234.1 coordinate 611,547,508, forward strand.
GATCTTTCCAGAAACCTCCCCAGCCCGACAGGCTGGCATCCGTGGTAACCGTCTCCCAACGAGGGGCCAGGAACGATCTGCCCCTCATCAGATTGCTTGATTCCAGCCACCACTGAAGGGACTGCCGAACCCTGGGAGACATCAGAAATGACTGATCCAAGGACTGTGGACATCTGTCCCATTTCAGCAATAGATGGAGTTGTAGCGACCTCATGTTGAATTGAGCAAAGGGGACTGCCTCGAAGGAGGCCACCATCAAACCCACCAGTCGAATGGAAGGGCGAGGGTTGGTCAGGAGAACACGTATCAGATCCTGAACCCTCTGCACCTTTGGCTGGGGTAGGAACACTCTGGCCTGAATGGTATCCAGGTTCATGCCCAGAAAGGAGATCTCCCTTGATGGGGAGAGAGAAGACTTGGGGTGGTTGATCACCCATCCGAACCTTTCCAGCGTCGCCACCACCGTTCTGGTGTCCAACTCCGCCTGGCAGAGGGAAGAAGCTGTAATGAGTAGGTCGTCCAAATACGGCACAATGCGAATGCCCTGGGCTCTGATCAGGGCCATTATGCCCGCGAGAACCTTGGTAAACACCCTCGGTGCCGAGATCAGCCCGAACGGGAGGGCCGCAAACTGAAAATGCTGATCTCCCACCACGAACCTGAGAAATCTCTGGTGTGCTGGGAAAACTGGTACATGAAGGTAAGCATCCTTGATGTCTATGGACATCATGAAATCCCCCTGACGAAGGGAACCGATGGCTGAACGCAGAGTCTCCATGCGGAACTTCTTGGTTCTGATGAACCTGTTGAGAAGCTTCAAATCCAGGATGGGTCTTATGGAGCCATCCTTTTTGGGAACCGTGAAGAGGTTGGAATAACAGCCCCGGCCTCTCTCTGAAAGAGGCACCAGGCATATGACTGCCATATCCAGAAGATTCTTTACAGCCAACAGGAGCCCCTGCACCGCCCAAGGATCCGATGGCACCCGAGACTGGAATCTGGGAGGAGGCCGGGACTCGAACTCCAGTTTGTACCCAGACGAGACCACTTCCAATATCCACTTGTCTGTGACCTCCTGGGCCCAGACCTGGAAGAAGAGCCGCAGCCGTCCCCCCACCCGCAAGGGTGAGGGCGCCTCCTCATTGTTGAGCTGGCTTGGCAGCAGGCTTGGGCCTGGAACCCCAGGTAGAGGCCGTACGGGCACGTCCTCTACCTCTGTTCCAGGAATCACCTCTAAAGCCAGAGTAGGCAAGACCCCGCGAAAGGAAGGATTAAAGGAGCTTGCCCCCCGAAAGGAGCGACGCAGCTTCTTACGCTGAGGTAGCTTCCCACCCTTCGCCACAGAATCCAATTTGTCTCCAAACAGCCGCGTTCCCAAAAAGGGCAAAGCTGTAAGTGACTTCTTGGCCGCAATGTCCGCCGCCCACTGGCGCAGCCAGACCGATCGGCGCATGGCCACCAACAGGGCCGAAGTTCTACTACACATGGTAATAGTGTCGTCCATAGCCGACAAAACAAAATTCATGAACAATTCACACCTCTTAAGGGTTGTGAATTCAACGCTGTCCGAGTTGAGCTGGGACCCATTTAACATGTCCCTGATCTCCGACCTGGTGGCCACAGCCACGAGTGCCGATGCACAGACAGGCCGCAAGACAGAACCCACACTGGCAAAGGCATGACATGCCATCTGATCAATGCGCTTGTCCTCGCCATCCTTAAGGGTAGTGGCGTCAGGAGTATGTACAACGGAGGTGTTGGACAATCCTAAAATGGGCGCGTCAACCTCGGGAGGGGAAGACCAGCGCTTCACTGCGTCCACCGGAAAGGGATACTTCCTATCCCATCCCTGAGGAACACCGTGAAGGCGACACGGCTTCTCCCATTCTCTAAGAATCATGCTGTAAAAATGATCCTGATTTGGAAACTCCAAGCGGGGCTTAGAGAACCCAAAGAATTCCCCCTTCTTCGGAGGGGCCTCCGCTGGTGGGGAAATATCCAGAACCTCTAACAGATGGGTCAGGACCCTGGGGGTATCAACAGCATCCCCCAGCGCCTGCCCGGCATCAGAATCAAAGAACTGCAATTCCTCAGTCTCAGATTCCTCGAACAATTCCCCTTCCTGAAGCGAGGAATAATGAGCCCAATCAGGTGAGCCAGTCACCAAAATCAATTACCGGCGTAGCCGGTGACAGATGCCTTTTCTTAGCAGTGGCCTTTCTGCCCACTGAGCTAGAAATAATTTTCTCGAGGTTGGCCAGCCTGGCACATACCTCCGAGTGCGACTCCCCACTAATGACAGTGTCACTTGGGGTACGGATGATGCGGGGTGGGGTAGGTGAGGCAGGCGGCACTGACCCAGACAGACGCCTGGGGTCCCGACTGCCGTGTTATGGCCTGTTGCGTGCATGGTATGCAAGAAGTACATTTATACCCCACAACCCACACATAGCTGGGATTGTCCCAAAGGGAGCCCGAGCCCAGTATCCTGCGGAGCCTCCATATGGTGATTTTAAGGTAGTCGCAGTGACCCGAGGGAATTACGCTGGTAAGGCAACCCGGGATGCCCCTTAAGTCCCAAGTGGGAGGATTTATAAGTGCCCCAAATTTCTGTTAGGGACCCTAGGACCGGGAGAACCCCCTTTTAAGCAAGGCACAGTCCTCCTGAAAGACACAAAAGAGTGGCCATAAGCACATGCACACACAATTATAAATATATATATAAATACATATATAAATATCAAGATATATTGTTTATACCCTATAAATAAAGGTAAAACGGGACAAGGACTAGCGCTATCCCCTGACTGAGTAAAGTACATAAAAAGGGGGAGCCCAGGAGGGCACTCACATGTCCAGCAAGATGGCTGCCACCGCTATCCGGCCATAGCAGAAGAGTGAGAAGGGAGAAGGGGTGGGCAGCGCGGACCACGCATAGCGCTCTGCCCCGCCCCCTTAACACCGCAGCCTGAGGGGAAGAAGCTCCACTCATGGGGAGCAAAAAACGGCGACCAGCCGGAATGTAAAGCACAAGCACACTACACACACATACACACTCTGTAATAAAAGGAAAGGTCCGCCCCCCCCCCCCTCCATGGAGGGTTAACAGAGGGACCCCGAAGGGGGATAATCCCGCACCAAGTATGGTGTAAGGGATATATAAATAAATAAAATTATATATATATATATATATATATAGCAATTAGGGACAGGGCATCCCAAACCGGGATCACCAACCCGGATTCCGCCTACACCCTTATATGGGGTCTCACGGAGGAGCATGGCTCCCTAAACACCTATTAAGGTGATTCCTACCCTCACCCGGACCTACAGCCAAGGCTGGGAGGCTAATAATGGGCTTAATGAATAAAGGTCCGGGCAGAAATAGGGCAAAAAATGGCTGGGCGTAAGCCCGGCTTACCTGCAAGGAGGAGAAGCAGACATCTTCTGGCTTGCTCGCCGTCCTGCAGAGAAGGAACTGGGAATGTGTGGGAGGTCCCAGGTATTTGTAGACCGGGAGGGGCTTCTTTTTTGCTTTCATCTCTGCAGAAGTTCGCCCTCTACTGGACCATAACCCATATGTCATGAATAGTGGAAGCGGGGTGTGTGACATACTTGGAATAGAGGGCAAACCTTGGAGCCCTGCAACGACCTATACCCAGAGCAGGAAATGGAGGAGAGGCACATGGTACAGGCATCAGGTGAAGCTTCTTGCTGCCTTATTAATGCTGTTGGGTTTACAGTCCCTTAGGTAAGCTTTTGAGAAATCATGTATGAAGAGAACTGAGTTAACATATCTGACAAAGAACAGAGTTTTCTTGAAAGCTTACCTTAAATATACTCGCCTTAAAGGCATCGTCTTATTTCTTCTCTTTCAGAGGAAGAGATACACTTTAGTTCCTTTAACTATGAGAATCTCCCAGAGGACATTCTCAGAGGAGTTTCCAAGCACTAAGTCTTCCAGCTACCGCAGTGAAAATCGGAGTTGAGAAACACATTGCTTTTAAGCAATTTAAATGAGAAAGCCGCAAAATAAGTGAAGCAGCCAACCTCTCCCTCCCACCAATCATAAAGTTACCCCAAGATCACTTAGCATAGCCCAGAGGATCAGGGATTACACAGCAAGAAGCACTTAAAAGCTATCTGGCAGAGAGAAGAAGACGTCCTTGTTTTTGCTGATGAGCCATAATCGGATAATTGGGAGTTTTCATGGTAGTAGTAATAATGGACAGATATTTAACCCTTAATCAGTCACCTTCCATTTGCCAGATTAATTGGACAATCCCTTGGTTTATTTCCAGATGTGCAGTCAGGCAGAATCTACAGGTAATCATAAGTTGTACCTTTACAGACCCAGATTCTGGCTTTTCTTAAAACCAGCCACTTTTAATAACCTAAAGTTCTGACCCCAAGCCAAATCACATAAGCTGCAGATAACAGCAGAGAACAACAAAAAGCTTCCTAAACACCCAATCTCTGTCAACACATAGGAGGATCTGTCAACATGTAGTGCTCTCCACTGAGGACACCTCAGGGTTTATTTTTATTGCCTGTAAATCTGTTAAAGCAGGACAAAAACCTACGAGCAGCCGGCCTAGAATCTAAAAGGACTCCAGTGCCGGCCGTTTTCCCTACAGCATCGTGAATTAGGATGCCCTGCTGTATGAAACCCCCCAGAGCGCCCGTGCAAACTCACCTTTCCACGCTCGTCCCATGAGAGCCACCTGGTATGACTACATCATTCGGTAGACGGACCTGAATGTTTACAATGGGGTCCCCGAAAAAGGGCTGACTGCTGAAAGGACCCTCACATTGAAACATACATGGATAAGTCATCTGCTGCTGAGGAGGCCCTACAGAAGGGAGATCGTTCACTAGGAGTTAGCGAGTAATATAAAGGAGGAGTCTATATGAAGTCTGGATGAAAGATGCAGCTCCTAACAGCCAGAATTGGGGAGAGCAGAACACACAGTAATTTAACCCTTTGCTTAGAATGTCCCTTTAAAGAAATGGATGAGGAGATACCATAGGGGAAGGGGGGGGAGGGGGATGCCACACTGCCTATGGGAATGGGGGGGGGGGGGGGACACTGCCTATATGGGGAATAGGAGGGGGGGAATGCCGCACTGCCTATGGGAATGGGGGGCCACACTGCCTATATGGGGGATGGGGGGAATGCCACACTGCCTATAATAATCGTGGGGCACACTGCCTATATGAGGAGTGTGAGGGGGAGATGCCACACTGCCTATACGGGGAATGCCCCACTGCCTATACGGCGAATGCCACACTGCCTATACGGCGAATGCCACACTGCCTATACGGCGAATGCCACACTGCCTATACGGCGAATGCCACACTGCCTATACGGCGAATGCCACACTGCCTATACGGCGAATGCCACACTGCCTATACGGCGAATGCCACACTGCCTATACGGCGAATGCCACACTGCCTATACGGCGAATGCCACACTGCCTATACGGCGAATGCCACACTGCCTATACGGCGAATGCCACACTGCCTATACGGCGAATGCCACACTGCCTATACGGCGAATGCCACACTGCCTATACGGCGAATGCCACACTGCCTATACGGCGAATGGGAGGGGGAATGCCACACTGCCTATATGGTGAATGGGAGGGGGAATGCCACACTGCCTATATGGCGAATGGGAGGGGGAATGCCACACTGCCTATATGGCGAATGGGAGGGGGGAGATGCCACACTGCCTATATGGGGAATGGGAGGGGGGAGATGCCACACTGCCTATATGGGGAATGGGAGGGGGGAGATGCCACACTGCCTATATGGGGAATGGGAGGGGGGGGAAATGCCACACTGCCTATATGAGGAATGGGAGGGGGGAGATGCCACACTGCCTATATGGGGAATGGGAGGGGGGAGATGCCACACTGCCTATATGGGGAATGGGAGGGGGGGAGATGCCACACTGTCTATATGGGGAATGGGAGGGGGGAGATGCCACACTGCCTATATGGGGAATGGAAGGGGGAATGCCACACTGCCTATATGGGGAATGGAAGAGGGAATGCCACACTGCCTATATGGGGAATGGAAGAGGGAATGCCACACTGCCTATATGGGGAATGGGAGAATGTACACTGCCTGTATGGGGAATGGGAGGGTGAATGTACACTGCTTATATGGGGAATGGGAGGGTGAATGTACACTGCTTATATGGGGAATGGGAGGGTGAATGTACACTGCCTATATGAGGAATGGGGTGGGGGGGATGCCACACTGGGTATATGGGGAATGCCACACTGTCTATGGAATGAGGGCATCCCACACGGCCTATGGGAATGGGATGGGGGCATGCCGCACGGCCTATGGGAATGGGATGGGGGCATGCCACACGGCCTATGGGAATGGTAGGGGAGAATGCCACACGGCCTATGGGAATGGTAGGGGAGAATGCCACACGGCCTATGGGAATGGTAGGGGAGATGCCACACTGCCTATACGGGGAATGCCCCACTGCCTATACGGCGAATGCCACACTGCCTATACGGCGAATGCCACACTGCCTATACGGCGAATGCCACACTGCCTATACGGCGAATGCCACACTGCCTATACGGCGAATGCCACACTGCCTATACGGCGAATGCCACACTGCCTATACGGCGAATGCCACACTGCCTATACGGCGAATGCCACACTGCCTATACGGCGAATGCCACACTGCCTATACGGCGAATGCCACACTGCCTATACGGCGAATGCCACACTGCCTATACGGCGAATGCCACACTGCCTATACGGCGAATGCCACACTGCCTATACGGCGAATGCCACACTGCCTATACGGCGAATGCCACACTGCCTATACGGCGAATGCCACACTGCCTATACGGCGAATGCCACACTGCCTATACGGCGAATGCCACACTGCCTATACGGCGAATGCCACACTGCCTATACGGCGAATGCCACACTGCCTATACGGCGAATGCCACACTGCCTATACGGCGAATGCCACACTGCCTATACGGCGAATGCCACACTGCCTATACGGCGAATGCCACACTGCCTATACGGCGAATGCCACACTGCCTATATGGCGAATGGGAGGGGGAATGCCACACTGCCTATATGGTGAATGGGAGGGGGAATGCCACACTGCCTATATGGCGAATGGGAGGGGGAATGCCACACTGCCTATATGGCGAATGGGAGGGGGGAGATGCCACACTGCCTATATGGGGAATGGGAGGGGGGAGATGCCACACTGCCTATATGGGGAATGGGAGGGGGGAGATGCCACACTGCCTATATGGGGAATGGGAGGGGGGGAAATGCCACACTGCCTATATGAGGAATGGGAGGGGGGAGATGCCACACTGCCTATATGGGGAATGGGAGGGGGGAGATGCCACACTGCCTATATGGGGAATGGGAGGGGGGGAGATGCCACACTGTCTATATGGGGAATGGGAGGGGGGAGATGCCACACTGCCTATATGGGGAATGGAAGAGGGAATGCCACACTGCCTATATGGGGAATGGAAGAGGGAATGCCACACTGCCTATATGGGGAATGGGAGAATGTACACTGCCTGTATGGGGAATGGGAGGGTGAATGTACACTGCTTATATGGGGAATGGGAGGGTGAATGTACACTGCTTATATGGGGAATGGGAGGGTGAATGTACACTGCTTATATGGGGAATGGGAGGGTGAATGTACACTGCTTATATGGGGAATGGGAGGGTGAATGTACACTGCCTATATGAGGAATGGGGTGGGGGGGATGCCACACTGGGTATATGGGGAATGCCACACTGTCTATGGAATGAGGGCATCCCACACGGCCTATGGGAATGGGATGGGGGCATGCCGCACGGCCTATGGGAATGGGATGGGGGCATGCCACACGGCCTATGGGAATGGTAGGGGAGAATGCCACACGGCCTATGGGAATGGTAGGGGAGAATGCCACACTGCCAATGAGGAATGGAATAGGGGGAATGCCACACTGTCTGTAATGGTGCATTTTTGATTTAAAATATTTTTTTTTCTTATTTTCCTCCTCCAAATCCTAGGTGCGCCTTATGGCCATGTGCGTCTTATAGGGCGAAAAATACAGTGGGTGAGCTGCAGGCTCCATCGAGATTCTTCCAGATAAGGCCATAATGAGACCCGATCCTTTGTTTTGCCAAAAATTGCTACTTCACTCAATAGGTCCCAAGACATAGTGCTCCCAACTTTACCTGCTGTGGCAGGAGCAGAGATCTCTCACTATTAGATTTAAGAAGAGCTCTAAGCATTTATTTTGAGAGATCTAGAGAGTGGCAAAAAGCAGAACAGCTATTGATAATTTTTAGTGCAGGGAGGAGGCCTAGCTGCTTCTAAACCACTATTTCCAGATGGATAAAACAGACTATTTGTGCAGGCTTACACATTCAGGGAAGTTCCACCTCCACAGGTCTCAGCACATTCAACAAGAGCTATGTAACCTTCTTGGGCAGAGAGGACAGGTGCCTCTATAGCAGAGATCTGTAAAACAGCAATGTGGTCTTCAGCCCAAGCCTTCCTCAAGCACTACAGACTTAAAGATCTCCTTTAAGAAAAGCATCAGTTCTTTGGTAGAAGGGCCCTGCAGCCTCCCACCCCTAAGGTATAATTACTTGCTAATCCTTTCCGTGGGTCGTTCTGAAGGATGAGGAGAAAATCCCTGTTAGACTTACCGGTAACAGCTTTTCTACAAGTCCTTCAATACGACCCTTTAGTTCCCTCCCATTGTCCTACGGTATACCTTTATGTTACTTGGTTAAGACTGAGGTGGAGGGAAAGGTGTGGAGTTTTAAAGTGGACCAACACCCAGGGGTGATCGGCCCAGGAATCTATAAGATTCCCGGGCTGATTACCTCCCTCACAGCGGGACATCCGAGATCGGAATGTCCCGCGGGGTGAAACCCCCCCCAAAACCCCCAAAAAACCTTACCTTATCTAGACGTGCGCGCGCCCGCGCCGGCCGTTTGTGGATGGCCGTCGCGGGCGCGCGCCCTGTAAGAGTGACGTGCGGGAGTGACGTGCGAATGCCACACTGCCTATACGGCGAATGCCACACTGCCTATACGGCGAATGCCACACTGCCTATACGGCGAATGCCACACTGCCTATACGGCGAATGCCACACTGCCTATACGGCGAATGCCACACTGCCTATATGGCGAATGCCACACTGCCTATATGGCGAATGGGAGGGGGAATGCCACACTGCCTATATGGCGAATGGGAGGGGGAATGCCACACTGCCTATATGGCGAATGGGAGGGGGGAGATGCCACACTGCCTATATGGGGAATGGGAGGGGGGAGATGCCACACTGCCTATATGGGGAATGGGAGGGGGGGAAATGCCACACTGCCTATATGAGGAATGGGAGGGGGGAGATGCCACACTGCCTATATGGGGAATGGGAGGGGGGGAGATGCCACACTGCCTATATGGGGAATGGGAGGGGGGGAGATGCCACACTGTCTATATGGGGAATGGGAGGGGGGAGATGCCACACTGCCTATATGGGGAATGGAAGGGGGAATGCCACACTGCCTATATGGGGAATGGAAGAGGGAATGCCACACTGCCTATATGGGGAATGGGAGAATGTACACTGCCTGTATGGGGAATGGGAGGGTGAATGTACACTGCTTATATGGGGAATGGGAGGGTGAATGTACACTGCTTATATGGGGAATGGGAGGGTGAATGTACACTGCCTATATGAGGAATGGGGTGGGGGGGATGCCACACTGGGTATATGGGGAATGCCACACTGTCTATGGAATGAGGGCATCCCACACGGCCTATGGGAATGGGATGGGGGCATGCCGCACGGCCTATGGGAATGGGATGGGGGCATGCCACACGGCCTATGGGAATGGTAGGGGAGAATGCCACACGGCCTATGGGAATGGTAGGGGAGAATGCCACACTGCCAATGAGGAATGGAATAGGGGGAATGCCACACTGTCTGTAATGGTGCATTTTTGATTTAAAATATTTTTTTTTCTTATTTTCCTCCTCCAAATCCTAGGTGCGCCTTATGGCCATGTGCGTCTTATAGGGCGAAAAATACAGTGGGTGAGCTGCAGGCTCCATCGAGATTCTTCCAGATAAGGCCATAATGAGACCCGATCCTTTGTTTTGCCAAAAATTGCTACTTCACTCAATAGGTCCCAAGACATAGTGCTCCCAACTTTACCTGCTGTGGCAGGAGCAGAGATCTCTCACTATTAGATTTAAGAAGAGCTCTAAGCATTTATTTTGAGAGATCTAGAGAGTGGCAAAAAGCAGAACAGCTATTGATAATTTTTAGTGCAGGGAGGAGGCCTAGCTGCTTCTAAACCACTATTTCCAGATGGATAAAACAGACTATTTGTGCAGGCTTACACATTCAGGGAAGTTCCACCTCCACAGGTCTCAGCACATTCAACAAGAGCTATGTAACCTTCTTGGGCAGAGAGGACAGGTGCCTCTATAGCAGAGATCTGTAAAACAGCAATGTGGTCTTCAGCCCAAGCCTTCCTCAAGCACTACAGACTTAAAGATCTCCTTTAAGAAAAGCATCAGTTCTTTGGTAGAAGGGCCCTGCAGCCTCCCACCCCTAAGGTATAATTACTTGCTAATCCTTTCCGTGGGTCGTTCTGAAGGATGAGGAGAAAATCCCTGTTAGACTTACCGGTAACAGCTTTTCTACAAGTCCTTCAATACGACCCTTTAGTTCCCTCCCATTGTCCTACGGTATACCTTTATGTTACTTGGTTAAGACTGAGGTGGAGGGAAAGGTGTGGAGTTTTAAAGTGGACCAACACCCAGGGGTGATCGGCCCAGGAATCTATAAGATTCCCGGGCTGATTACCTCCCTCACAGCGGGACATCCGAGATCGGAATGTCCCGCGGGGTGAAACCCCCCCCAAAACCCCCAAAAAACCTTACCTTATCTAGACGTGCGCGCGCCCGCGCCGGCCGTTTGTGGATGGCCGTCGCGGGCGCGCGCCCTGTAAGAGTGACGTGCGGGAGGCGGTGGCGGACGCGCTGTCTTGTCCGTCGCTGTCACCCGTTTGTCCGTCGGTGGGGATTGGACGGCGCAGTCACGTGGGAGCGTGGTGAGGTGAGTTTTTGGGGCTTTCTGGGGGGTTTCACACAGCAGGGCACCCCCAATCGGGGTGCCCCCCCCCCGAAGTGGACCAAAACCCAGGATAGTCAAAATCCTGGGTGTTGGTCCACTTTAACATCTGTTCAGTCTGAGTTTCCTCAGAGCTGAGTTGAGAATAGATTATAGAGTCAGGGAAGAAATGATGTTCCAAATGTTTGGATGAAAAAGGAAGCAGTGAGATAGGTCAGTAACTGGTGAGGGCTGACGGGTCAAGAGAGGATTTTTCAAACCCGATTGGTTATTGGTTGAGAAAGAGATGCGTCGGTCACAGCTACATCACAGGAAAAATAAATCACCAAACAAGATTTTTACCGCCCCAGGATTTGGTTATTGTTCCTGGGGCATCCCGATTTTGGATCGCCTGTATACTCACTTCGCCGGCCATCCCACATGCAGGCTCTTGTCCAATGCTTTATGCATATTAAAGCATGTCATAAAGCCCTTTTTGACAGAAGAGCCAGCTGATGTGTACCCTCCTATGCCAGCCTATCCTAATAGCTATGTGGTAGAGCTCACAAGATGCGTCAAAAAGCTGGGGAGGCAGCCTGCACATTAGGATCGCTGACCAGCTGGGTACACAGGCAATCCCAGGGGGATTCAGAGAGGCATCATAATTAGGGATAGGGAACAAGGGTTTAAATACACTGTGAAGCAGATTACAGGTTTTATACTTTTTAAAAGGAAGGGTATCCTGATTTAACCTTTTCCCAGGGAATGGCAATTTAAAAACACAAACATTTGTACAGAGAGTTAAAGTGGACCAACACCCTGCCGTTTTTTTTTTTTTTCTTTTCCCTTCAAAAAATAATTCATGCCATGCCCCAGGACTTGTTAACCATAAAAAAAAAATAAAAAAAAAAAAAAAAAAACGTACCTTCGATGATCCTGCGCGGCGTCACATCCTTTTTTGTTTTGCGCCGCCATCTTTGAATTTCATGTAAGAGGAAGAGATCGTTTGACCTCTTCCTCTTGTAAATCTCGCGCAAGTAAAGCGCAGCTCGCTCCCGATGCAAACGGCGCTTCACTTTACCTAAGCAGCACTACTGCGCATGCGCGTTTTTTTTATTTTCCTTTATGTGAGCACGCTCTGCAGAGCAGGGGAAAGGGTGAACGGCAGAGGGAGTGAAAGGCGAGGATATGCCTGTGATAGGCAAGTTATTGATTTATTTATTTCTTATATTTGTTTTTGTTTCAGGAAATAGACCAGGGAGACGTGCACGCTCCAGAGAGAGGACAGAGGCCACGCCCCCCAATGACATTGAGAAGCGCAGAAGAGAAAGTGAAATTGCGCGAGTGAGGACAGCTTATCCACGGACAAGGAAGAGGGACAGCATGCAAATGGACGGACAAGCAAGACGGACAGCATGCAAATGAACGGACAAGAGCTGGAGGGCGGGACTTCCGGCCGAGATTTTTGAAGAATACAGGCGCTGCGAGGGACAGAAGGCTGTAAAAGTCATCAAAAGGTAAGTGTCTATTTATGTTTAACTGTTCAGAGACTTGTTGTTTTGGAGGGTGTTGGTCCACTTTAAGTTTTAGGTTTTGGATAGGAGTGAAGGAGAGACATTTAAAGTGGACCGATCACTGGCTCAGCCACCCCTGGAGTATAACAGACTAAATGCCCCACTGTGCGACCCCCATGCAATCTCTAACCTTTTCACCGGGTCCCTCGCCAGGGCCACGAGTGCATCCCTGCTACTGAGGCGCGCTCTCACCACCAACAATATTGATAGGTTGGATGCAGGAGCACGTCTTACACTGCAGGGAAACCAGGGATGCAACCGACACTCAGTCCAAAGGCATGGCAAAAAGCGCAGATTGGTCAAGAGCCCACACATGTGCTATAGGAACGGTGTGGGCAATCTGGGGGGTTTCACACTGCATTGTTAACCGAGCACCCCCCAGATGTCCCCATAAACTCACCCCCTACCTCAATGTCACAGTGCATGGGACTAATAATGCTGCTCTGCAAGTACATCCTCATGGAGACATGTGGCCTCCCCACATGCTAGGAAAGGCCAGACAGAGAATAATGAAATAAATAGAACTTGTATTTCTTAAAGTGGACCAACACCCACCACTGATCGGCCCGGGAATCTATAAGATTCCCGTGCCGTTCAGCTCCCTGCTTGGTGAGAGCGCCCACCGCCGCCTCTCGCGCATCCCTCTAGCAGGGTGCACACCCGCGCCAACTGTTTGTGAATGGCCGGCGCGGGCGCGCTCCCTGTAAGAGGGACGCGCGAGAGGCGGCGGTGGGCACTCTCACCTTGTCCGTCGGCGGTGATTGGTGGAGCAAGTCACGTGGGAGCGGGGTCAGGTGAGTTTTTGGGGCTTTCTGGGGGGTTTCACACAGCAGGGCACCCCCCATCTGGGTGCCCCGCGGAAGTGGACCAACACCCAGGATAGTGAAAATCCTGGGTGTTGGTCCACTTTAAAGTCCAACCCAGACCTCAGTAAGCAGGGCTGTAATAAGACGATGCTAAACCAGGGTAAGTAAACAAGCAGCCACCTTAGATGTCAGCTGTCATTGTGCTGTGAGTGGCTTTGAGGAAAATGTAAACGCACATTATTGCTCCCATACGTGATGGGACCCCCCTCCACCCCCTCTTCGTCAAGAGTCTTTGTGGTAAGCAAAGGATTACAAGTGTGGGGGTTGGCAGTCCGTACACAACACGTGTCTCCCAATTTAAAGAAAACCATCCGTCTACATCTAGATCCGGCAGACACAAACAGTTCTAGTTACAAGGCCAAAAAGCTTACCCTCAGGTACATTCCAAGATGCACTACATTAAACACGGTAAGACTAACCATGGACAGGAGAATATCTTGGCGGGAACATGCAGTTTTTAGAAAAACCCTAACAGGTTTATGGTAGGACAGGTCAAGTAGTGACAAATGTCCTGAGTTTAGGGGCTAACAGGCCAGTCGGGGTCTCACGGCTAACAGGCCAGTCGGGGTCTCACGGCTAACAGGCCAGTCGGGGTCTCACGGCTAACAGGCCAGTCGGGGTCTCACGGCTAACAGGCCAGTCGGGGTCTCACGGCTAACAGGCCAGTCGGGGTCTCACGGCTAACAGGCCAGTCGGGGTCTCACGGCTAACAGGCCAGTCGGGGTCTCACGGCTAACAGGCCAGTCGGGGTCTCACGGCTAACAGGCCAGTCGGGGTCTCACGGCTAACAGGCCAGTCGGGGTCTCACGGCTAACAGGCCAGTCGGGGTCTCACGGCTAACAGGCCAGTCGGGGTCTCACGGCTAACAGGCCAGTCGGGGTCTCACGGCTAACAGGCCAGTCGGGGTCTCACGGCTAACAGGCCAGTCGGGGTCTCACGGCTAACAGGCCAGTTGGGGGCTCAGGTTATGCTGCATTTCTACGAAGTACAGCATAAAAAAAGCTTGCACAGTGTGGTGGCTGTGCTGCTGCAAAGGGAAACGACGGCCACTGTGTAACTAAGGCCCAACCCCTTAGAACAGACATGCCGAGAGTGCTGGTGAGGGCGCTAGAATGAGATGAGCTGCTTGGCAGGCGGAGAAACTCTTGCCACCGAACCAATGTTGTAGAAATTCTATTTTGTAATGCTCGCCGTCCCCCCCCCCCCCCACCATAATTTCCTTTATGGGGGTGGAAGTGGAGAAGCAGGACATAATAAATTCATGTGCTGCAGGAGAGCTTAGGGAGATCTTACTAGGGGGTAGCAGTGCTCATTAACCTTAACTGGTGCACTACATAAACACTGAGCTTTCGGCAAGCTCCATAATACAGTCATAGCACTCAATATTTGTATCACAATGTCATTTAGCACCTTTTTGTGACAACAATGCACCTAACAGCTAGACAAGCTTCTGTTTTCGAAGCATTAACCAAATATTACACACAATGGGCTCGATTCAACAAAGGTAGAAATAAATTCGTGTCGCTCGAAAAATCGGATCACATGCGTAAATTTGTAACTTTTTCGAGTGATTCAGAAAAGGGGTTGAATTAAATACGTGCACTCGAAAATGCAATCGTAAAATTTTCAAATCACTTGTAAAATTTTCAAAATGCTCGTAAAAAGGCTGTCGCAAGCGAAAATTATTGGAAAATGTCCTCAATTTTTTTTCTATCGTTTAGTATTGTTTTCTACCTGCTGCATGGTGTTGTGAGGTTTTTTAATGGGTAAATGCATAATTTTTTTCAACTTTTTAAGTTGCCTGTGTAGCTGTATGTACATGGCCAACATTGTGGATACATGTAATAAAAGAGGCAAGGTATGCTGTAGTGGAAGGACTAATAAAACAGTAATATTTGTTACATTGTGGATACATGTAATAAAGAGGCAAGGTATGCTGTAGTGGAAGGACTAATTAAACAGTAATATTTGTTACATTGTGGATACATGTAATAAAGAGGCAAGGTATGCTGTAGTGGAAGTACTAATTAAACTGTAATATTTGTTACATTGTGGATACATGTAATAAAGAGGCAAGGTATGCTGTAGTGGAAGTACTAATTAAACAGTAATATTTGTAACATTGTGGATACATGTAATAAAGAGGCAAGGTATGCTGTAGTGGAAGTACTAATTAAACAGTAATATTTGTAAGAGGCATGTATGTTGTTTTTTTGGGGGGTGTTTGGTTGGATTGCTAGGGACCTGTATTAAAATTGTTTCCTTTAATGCAGAAATGTGTCCATTGTGCTTGGGTGCAGGGTGCAGCTCTTTGCTAGCTTTAACCTCATGGTACGCCATTCTTATGCTTACACTATAACCTGGACCAAAATCCAGGATTTTGACTATTCTGAGTTTTGGTGTAAAAACCCAAAAGGTTGACCACTCCCATGTACCTTCCCCTGTTCTTATGGAATTTTTTACTACTAGTAAATAGGGGAAAAAATTTCAATATTTTTTTCAGGAGTAAAAAAGTGCCATTGACTTTCATTGTCTTCCTAACTAGTGATTCACAAACAGTGGAATTCTCAGGATTTTTTCTTATGAATTGAATTTTTTACTACCGAGTTTACTACCATTGCACAGAAAGTAGAAGGGCTCCATTGTGAGAAAGAGCAAAATGAGTATTCTCCTGCTGAAAGCTGCATCAAAAAACTAGTGTGAAACACTCATTTATATCATGTGTGTGGCTCATCAAGTCCACCTGAATCAGTAGTAAAAATTTCAAATCGCAAAGTGCAGTAGTAAATTTTTCGATCCACTAATTTATTTCGCACTTTTACAATCGCAATCGAATTTAATTCGAGTGACTCGTGTTTTACACGACACCATATAAGCATATCCTGATTTAGGTGGGGGGCAGAAAGCCATAAGAGCAACTCCTGACTTTAAAGCAGAACAAAACCCGGGAATTTAACCTTCCCAGGACTTGTTCCATGCCCCCAGTGCATCCCAAATCGAGATGTCCTACTGTGTGAAACCCCCCAGTTCGCCCAGTAAAACTCACCTCTCCTCAGTCCAACAGCGCATGTGCGGCTCTCGTCCAGTCAGAGCCCTTCAGCATCGTGCTCTGATTGCCTTCAGCATGCGCACTCCGGTCCCAGCCTATCTGGGACAGAAGTGCACAAACACCACGGGCATGCAGCAGCATACGCTCCCCAATGTAAACAAACTCTGATTGGACGAGAGGCGGCACATACGCCGTTGGTCCAAAGAAAGAAGAGCCATTACCGGTGCCCTGAGAGGTATCCCGATTTTGGATCTTTTAGATTCCATGCTGGTCGTTGGTGCGTTTTGCTTTTTCTTAACAGAAAGCCATGCAACTCTGACTCCTGCCTTTTGGGCACTCCTGATTTTTGCCTCTAATGCCTACAACTCATCCCACCCTTTATGCCTAACTCCTGGTTCACTACAGCTGCTACAAAAGCTCCTGTCCATTTAAAATACTATTGATACTGATAAAGAGGGCATTTAGTTTCTGCAGAAGAGGAGACAGGTGCTTAAAGTGGACCAACAGCCAATGCTGATCGGCCCGGGAATCTATAAGATTGTGTGAAACCCCCCAGAAAGCCCCGTAATCCCTACCTGATGTTAGATCAGTGTTTCAGACTCCAGGGAGGCGATTATTCCTCTTTAAGCCCATATAATGGCGGACAAGAAATAGTTGCAAACATCGGTGAAGCAGGTCTACTATAGGATGAGCTGCTGATTCAGCATGTGTGTAGCTATTAATGGTCCCCAAATGGATGCAGATTCTGATAGGAAAAAGCGAGTGTCTCTCGAAAGCACAGCTCACAGAAGGCATGCAGAGCTAGGTTAGGTTAGTGACCCTGGCACAGGGTTTAGGTCCACTTTAAGAGGGTTCTCCAGAACCTACTGTATATAGTGGAATCAGCTGTCATCTGCTGTTAAAGCTTTTGCTAGGGTAGCAGGAGGTAAACCAGACGATATAGGAGCACAGAAACACATCAGGAGTATAGCTTGGTTCCCACAGCTGCTGCAGGACTTCTTGCCCAAGTAAAATAGTACACAGAGCGTACAGCTGCTTCAGAACATCTTGTCAGCTTGTGGGAGGTAGGCCAGATACTTTCTGAAAATTTTCAGGCTTTATAAAGTGTATACATGGCTTAAATCAGCTGCTCTTGTGGGGTAGAATACCAACTTACCAGTGATTCTGGGATTTGGGACACCTTGCTGAGTGATTGCCATAAACTCGCCTTTCGAGCAATCCCACGGCACATGCGCAGTCCAATCACCAGCTTGCGCTCTATTTAGTTATTTTTTTTTTACAGTGTTGAGGTCCTGCACCAGCCATCCTCTATCCCGATGCTGGTAAGCTTACTCAGCTAGAGCACAGTGCAATTGGGTCCATGGGATCACTGACAAGACGACTAAACAGGCGATCCCCGAGGGATACACACAGCAGGTAAATGCCCCTCAAAGAGGGAGCCCACCAGTCCTGGAGTCTTATAGGCTCTAGCCTTGTGGTTGCTCCTCTTTTAAGGAGCACTATCGCGGAATCGTGGAATATTAAAAATCCATAAAAATACGTCAGCTAATGAGAGGAAGCTTGTGGCTTATTCTCTCATGGTAAGAATAAAATCCAGGGGTGATGGGTTTAGCATATCAGGAGGGAAAGAACCTGTCACCCCTGATTTCCTCTTCCTTCCATTAAAATAAAACAAACAAGTCTGGCTAAATATTACTTGATGCCGGCTGTACAAGTGACCTCTCCTCCTGCCATCCAGCTTATTTATATGGATTTTTAGCATTCTGTCATTTTTTGCAACAGCGCTCTTTTAAGCCCTGATGAAAGTTCATCCACTAACTGTCACACTTTGGATAAACAAAAAACCCTCTTTGCGGTTAAAGTGGACCAACACCCAGGATTTTGATTCCTGGGTTTTGGGCCACCCCACTATGTGAAACCCCCCAGATCGCAAGTTACAACTCACCTCACCCCGATCCTACGGCGCATGCGCGGCCGCTCGTCCAATCAGCGTGCTCGGAGCCGCTGTGGTATGCGCATCAATGCGATGTCTTACCCCAGCGGCTCCGAGCACGCTGGTGGACGCATCTCGCGCTTCCCTCTAACATCTTATAGATTCCCGGACCGATCCCGCTGGGTGTTGGTCCACTTTAAAGTGGACCAACACCCTCCCATGATCGGCCCGGGAATCTATAAGATTGCCGGACTGATCAGACCCTTATCGGGGTGCCCCGCTGTGTGAAATCCCCCAGAAACCCCCCGCTGTGTGAAATCCCCCAGAAACCCCTACCTTATCCACGATCCAGCGGCGCCCGCCGCCGCCTCCCGTGCGCCCTGTAAGAGTGACGCGCAGGAGGCGGCGGCGGGCGCGCTTCCTTGTCCGTCGGCGGGGATTGGCAGCGGCGGTCACGTGGGAGCGAGGAGAGGTGAGTTTTTCGGGGTTTCTGGGGGGGTTTCACACAGTGGACCAAAACCCTGGATAGTCAAAATCCTGGGTGTTGGTCCACTTTAACATAATCTGGCCACAGATAAGCTTTCCTGGGACAGCTGCAGCCACAGACTATTGGCTGGTGTTGAAAACCCTGCGGTCACCCATATACTCTCCTCTGGAATCAGTCCTCCTGCACCGCAAGTAAAGAACAATACGTGTACTTTAACAGCACTACCTACAGAAATCTATGGGTTGCGTTGTGATACAGCAGCAGGGCAAACATTGCATGCATATGGTGATAACCCTGGGATCCCTCATATACTCACGCGGAATCAATCCCACAGTGCATGCATGGCCATCCAGCACCACAAGTAAAAAGCAATACTAGTACTTTACCGGCACTGCCTACAGAAATCTATGGACCGCGTTGTGATGCAGCTGTAGGGCAAACGTTGCATGCATATGAAGGGGCAAACGTTGCATGCATATGAAGCTGTGGTGAACACCCTGAAATCACCCATATACTCACCTCTGGTATCGATCCCACAGTGCATGCACGGGCATCCAGCAGTATCCCCTGCACTCATATATCTCATGTGTGCACCTACAAGACAGCATATCTGAAAGCAGAACAAAACCCAACAACTAATAGATTCCATGGCCGTCTACTGGCTTTTTCCCTGGGGCATCCCGAATCGGGGAACATGGCAAACCCACAAGGGCGCACGTAAAACCCCACTTTTCCATGCACCAACGGCACACACGCGGGTTCTCCTCTGATGAGAGACATCTGCTATGACTATGTCATTCAGCAGGAGGCTCTCATTGTTTTGAAAGGGGAGCGTGCTCTGCCATATCCCTGGCCATTCAGATAGGCTGGGACGTTCCCCATTCATTTTAACCAGAACCCTTTGCTGAAAGGAGGTAAACACAACAGGGCTCTGATTGGATAAGAGCCTGTGCATGCATAGAGTGGGGAAAGGTGAATATTAGTGGACTTTCACACAGCGGGGCACCAATTCAGAATGCCCCAGGGGCATGGAATAGAACTTAGGAAAGTCAGATTCCCGGGTTTCGTTCTACTTGAATGGTGCCCACCACAGCCCAGGGATGCGGCCAACAGGGCTGGCGTCAGCACCCGGCAAGCCCGGTCAGCTGCCGAGGGCCCCCACCCCCCAGGTGACAGCTGGCACAATGTGGTTAACCCTTTTAGTGCCAGCTTTGTGAATCTCACTAAAAAACAAAAAAACAAACAGCTCCAATAGGGGGTTGAAGCAGCCCTTCTTAGTTTTGGCCATGGGATTTATAGACCCCTGAATCTTGACTCTCCATCACAAAGGGGCCCACTGAGACCATGCCGGCCGAGGGCCCACATAAACCTAGAGCCGGCCCTGGTGGCCAATATTTACATCGACAAGAGAACCTGGAAAGAGTTTTGCTGGGATGGGGGGGGGGGGTCGCACAGAGGGGCATCCCAAATCATTTGGGATGCCCCAGAGGGAAGGCCAGCAGCCAGCCCCGGAATCAAGTGACAGATATAATTTACTGAATAAAATAAACTCAGAGAAGGCTCCAGACGGGACAGAGACACGGTTTTAGGGATGGTGGCCTGAGGCCCACCGGAGGATCCTCTGATGGGCCAGTGCGACACAGACACCCAGCTTTACTTACTGCTCCAATCAGTGCAAAAAAAAAAACACCCTAATCCCCACACACAGCCTTCCTG
The DNA here is from genome assembly GCA_027917425.1 of Gastrophryne carolinensis. Lineage (NCBI taxonomy): Eukaryota > Metazoa > Chordata > Amphibia > Anura > Microhylidae > Gastrophryne > Gastrophryne carolinensis. Next base: position 611,568,274 of record CM051234.1, read on the forward strand.
ACCAACAAATAAACCTCCCCAGATTCACTAGCGATTGCCCCACCATCTGCCTGTGCCCCCATTATACCCCCCTCACCTCTCCATTGTGTGTCAGTGTGAGGGGAGTATAAATAGGGTGAGTAGACCAGTCTGTAAACGGACCTTAGTGTGACAGTGTGGGCACTGCGGTATAGGTTAGCGACATGCAAATACATACAAAGAGTTTCCTTCATAATAACGTCACGGAGGAGTTCGGGTAAAAAATAGGACGAACCCCCTCAAAATAAAAAAATGGCCGGACAGCATCTTTCTCACAGAAACAGGCAAACTTACCTGCTTGTCGGCTCCAGGTAGGAGGGTGTACGGGCTCCGGACTCCGGGCTCTATCCAACATGAAGGAGTCACATCTGAGGTAAAGGCCGCCCACACTGGACGCCCGCCCGCCTCACTGGGAGGGGATCACCATGGCAACCAGCCTCCCGTGTCTGCTCGCAGCGCCCGGCTCCCCCGTTATATTTTCAGTCATAAAACACCGTCATTATTTGGATTAGCACATTATACAGGGCGGGAAGATAGATGTGGACGCTGAGAATGAGGGAGGGTCACAATTTTGGGGCTCCAGAAGTGAGGTGGGATGAACTGCTGCTTCATTGAGAACTTTTCTCCCCTCAGCTATGTTTGTGTCATGGCCGAGCTGAGGCGGGAAAGCACAGCTACAGTAATGACTGCAGTCACAACATTGAGAAATATCACTGTTTAAAGTGGACCAAAACACAGGATTTATCATACCTTCCAACTTTTCAGGGGGGAAAGAGGGACAATTGTTAAATTAGGCCATACCCCCTCATTGATTGATGGATAGGAGATAGGGTGTAACCGTTGCAACGATAGAAACACTTTAAAGTGGACCAAAACCCAGGATTTTACCTATCCTGGGTTTGGTCCACTTCCCTGGGGCACCCCGATCCCCCCCCCCCCAGATCGCCCTATTCAACTTGCCTCACCCTGCTCCTATGGTGCATGCGCGGCCGCTCGTCCAATCAGCGCGCTCGGAGCCGCTGAGCTATGCGCGTCTAAGCAGCGTCAAAGCTCATCGGCTCCGAGCACGCTGGCGGCCGCATCGCGCGCTTCCCTCTAACAGGGAGCGCGCCCGCGCCGGCCATTCACATATGCCCGGTGCAGGCACGCGCCCTGCTAGAAAGAAGCGCGAGATGCGTCCGTGGCCTGCGCATGCACCGTTGGACTGGAAGTAAGGTAAGTTTTGCGGGCGTCCTGGGGGGGTTTCACATAGCGGGGCATCCCGATTTTGGATGCCCCGCAGGGAGGGATCGGATCGGCCTGGGAATCTTAGAGATTCCCGGGCTGATCAAGGAGGGTGTGGGTCCACTTTAAGCTTCATGCCCCTCATTGATTGATAGATAGGAGATAGGATGTAACAGTTTCAACAATAGAAACACTTTTAATAGGCAAATGAATCATTTATTGATGCAAATGCGCATATTACACCTCAAAGAGGGACAAATGACCGGGGGACATGGATCTAAAAGAGGGACAATCCCTCCAAATCAGGGACACTTGGGATGTATAGTTTTTGACAATCCTGGGTTTTGGTTCTTGCCCCTGGGGCACCTCGATGGAGGATGCCCTGCTGTGTGAAACTTCCCAGGTCGCCCATACTAACATTTCCTCAGTCCTAAGGCGCATGCGCAGCTTCTCGTCCAATCATTGCTCTCGGATCCGCACCCACTCCTTCATTTAAAACGGACCATCACCATCACTGAATAAGAGCCTATCTTATATGTTTCCCCCCCCTGTACATACAGATTGCTCACATTAAAAAATCATCCTACCTGCATCTATTGCATGTTATGAGCCTTTAAATATCCAAGATGGCGGCTCATGGAACATCAGGCAAAGCACAGCTATAACCCATCCCCTGTACTCTATCCCACTCTCCTCTCCTCAGTATGTGATGCTTCTGAGTCAAGATGGTGGCGCCTGTATCCTAAAGTCCTTAACTGATTTAAGGTGACTAAAGTGACTAAAAACTTAAAATATATTAATTTTAGATGCTGGGGAATCGTTTTTTTAAGGGTTTGGGCTTTTCAATAAATCATGGTGAAGGTCCAGTTTAAGGCGAGCCAAGCATGCTGGTGGCCGCATCCCCCGCTACCCTCTAACAGGGAGCATGCCCGATCCGGCCATTCACAAACACATGGCACGGGCCCTGCTAAAGGGATAGCGGAGATGCTGCTCGCGCATGCGTCGCTGGACCGGGAAAGGTTAGTTTCTGGGTGACCTGGAGGGTTTCACACAGCAGGGCATCCTGATTCTGGATGCCCTTGTGACGAGGGAATCGAGTGGCCCTGTATCGTATAGCTTTCACGGCCGTGGAGCGTGGGTTTCGCTGTAATGGGGTGTGTTTGCGGCCAGGATGCATACACAGGGCTGTATTTACCATTAGGCAACCCTAGGCCTGTGTCTAGGGTGATCACTTGTGGTGGGCGGTGCTATGGAGTGTGCTGTTACTGCTATAGCTAAAACTATTAGAAAAGCAGGGGCCGTATAAGCGATTTGAAAAATAGTCGCAGGCCACAATGAGTAGGTTCAGAATTTCCAATTTTTCAATAGCATAACAAAGATTTTCCACACCAATCAGGATACTCAATGTCCCCACAAACGCCCTTTTTTTAGCTCAGAGTTCCTTCCCCCTCCACCCGCCATTACCACATTTATATCTAACAATCCCCACATGCCAGCAATACATATGCTAATTGCCTTACCTCCAAATATATGGGTCCCATATTTATAGCCCATTCCCACATCAATCCCAAATTGTAACCGTACTCCCAATACTCAGCCCCTCTGAGCACCTACCAATGCTAAACATACAATAAATATAGAAAAAACTTATGGTGGCAGAAATTTCACCCAGGGGCAATGTCACCAGTGCTGCCACCTCTATATGGCAATGCGTCCCTTCTAAGCCTCTATTAACCTTTACTTGCCAGTTCCATTTAATTCGCAGGTCAGGGCCACATCAGATGGCCACGGGGGCCACAGGTTGGGCATATGTGATTGTAGCGATAACCTTTATCGCCGGAGGGCTTCCCCGCCAGAGACGTCCTTTTCCCAATGGTGAGAGGTGCTGCAGGAATTCCAGAGTCATCCGTGAGGAAACAGGAACAGCCCTTACAAGGGCTAGTGAATTGTAATATAGTGTTTCCCCCAATAAGAGACAGAACTCAGTATTGAGGGTGAAGATGAACTTCTTTATTAGTGCCACCCTGTGCCTTATATGCAAGGCTCCATGCAAGGGGACCTCCCCCGTGGACCTGATGGAGAACTGCATGACAAACCCACAGACCAATGGGAGCAGGGCACACAATCCCTCAACTCTGCCGGTGACGCAATCAGCAACACAATAGTCTGTAACTCAATCAACAACACAATGGCAGTCTGTAACACAATCAATAACACAATGGCAGTCTGTAACGCAATCAATAACACAATGGCAGTCTGTCTGGGACATGCTCAAGAAAATGAAAGTAATGGATCTATGCAAAAACAGCGCCTTTAAAATCCAAAGGCAGAGTCTGTCACAGTGATGTAGCCCCTTGCCCACACACTGTTTGCATTTAACCCCTTGAACCCTCACACTGTCTGCAAATATTTATGCGTCTTGCAACAAAATGTATACATCTTGTTCCTCTCTCCCACTCTGCAAAGTTGGGAGGTATGAGGACGCAGCAGGCAGGACACATTTTCCTCCACTCTGCCGTACCAGAGAGGTGTTAAAGGGACCATAGAGGCGCCATTGATGGATATTTTTGCGGCACTGCTGCATCTGTTGCGAACGCAGAAAGGCATGCCTGACTGGACAGGTGTGAACAAGGGCTAAGGGGCGAGCTATTTATGTATATAGGCAGACAGGGCAGGTTTTAAGGAAAAATTCAAAAGTGGGGCCCCAAATTTTAAAAATTAGGTGAGGGGTGTGGGTCAGTTGGTGGGGAGAAGGGTTAGGTGAGGGGCACGGGCCAGCAGGTGTAGAGGAGGGTCAAATGAGGGGTGTGGGTCAGCGGGTGGGAAGGAGGTTTAGGTGAGGGGTGTGGGGTGCATCCTGACTTCTGGGGTCACCTCATCGATCAACCCCCTGCAAGCCCTATAAATCTTAAAGTGGACCAAAACCCACGCCGATCGATTTCCCCCCCACCCAAAATCTGGATGCCCTGCTGTGTGAAACCCATTGCCCCATTCACTTACCTTGTTTCCCAGTCCAATGGCGCATGTGCAAGCCACTATCCCTCTAGCAGGGCGTGTGCCCACGCCAGGCATTTGTGAATGGCTTTTGCAGGAAGCGGAGGATTCGGACGTCCCAGGATAGTCAAAATGCCACTTTAACTCTCACTGCACTCATCGGAGAAATATGGCCACGTGATTGCTCTGTGATGGTCACAGGACTGGCAAAGGGGAATTCCGAGAATGGGATCACATGTCATCCGCTGGCCAATTACAAACCCGTGTGCAACAACAGGTAAGGTTTAGAAAGTTTGCAGGTGGTTGATCGTAGGGGGACCTCGGCAAACGGGATTCCACACTCCAACCCTCCCCACGGGACCATTACCCATTCTTTGTAAAATGTGTGTTGGCCCCGTTTAACATTGTTGTGGTGAAACTAATAGAAACTCTCTTGGAGAAAAAAACATAACTGCCAACCTAAAATGTAACAAACTTTTGGAACCGAAACAGCTTTACCGAGGGCAGATCATGTCCTGATGCCCCCCTGTGTGACTCCATCAGAGAACACCGGCCATGCCAGAGCTTCACAACGATACATGGGATTTCACACATGCCCCATCAAGGTGGATACCACCAGTCCTAAAGTCTCATAGACTCTAGGCCAGTGCTTGCTCCTCTTCAAAGGCATGTGCAGGGCAGTGCTCTGGTTTTGGGTGGGTCAGGTGAGATATTTTTTTTTGCTTTTAGTTATATAGAAAGCCTGTCAGAAAATCCAGGTGGCACTTTGCAGTTGAGTGCTGAGTTTGACATGCAGATTGCACAGGAGAGCTAAGAATTTTGTTAACCCCACCACCTCTGCAACACAGAGTTATTGAGGTGGTGAAGATCTGCTTTAACAGACATATCCAGACTTACACTGGAAAATCCAAGGATGCTTTCCGCCCAATCCAGTTCCCTCTGAATAGCTCTGTAACCATAATGTATATTTTGGTCTGGCAGTGGCGGGTTGCGCTATTCCAGGCTCTGAATATAGACACTGAGGCTTTCTATTAGTATCCGTTTGTCCTGGTTATTTCTGCCCATCCTCATTTCACACTGCTGTAATAATATAGTGCTGTCTGCAGCCTGACCCTTCTGGTAACACCCCAGCGTTCTCTGTATACATCGTGCACAGTATTTATCTTTGATTTTCCTAAATGGTGGATACAAATTACAGTCAGTAAAATTTTTCACGTCAACTGTGAGAGTATACATCAAATTGCATTGAAGAAACCCCCTAATGATAAAAGTATAGTTTTCACAAGATAAAAGTATAGTTTACACAAATTAAAATACTGTAGTTCTTAAATTATAAGACACACCTGACCATAAGAGACACCTAGGCTTTAGAGGAAGAAAATAAAAATATATATATATATTCTGAACTAAATGGTGTGCTAAAGAACCCCCCACCCACATCAGGCAGTGTGCAGAATCTTCCCTAATCACCCCATAACAGGCAGTGTGCAAAATACCCCCCCCCCCCAAATCTCCCTATCCCTTATAACAAGCAGTGTAGTAGAATCCCCCTATTCCCCCTATAACAGGTAGTGTGGCAGAATCCCCTTAATCGCCTTATAACTGCCAGTGCAGCCGAATCCCCCCAGTCACCCTATAACAGGTAGTGTAGCAAAATCCCCTAGTCACCCTATAACAGGCAATGTGCAGAATCCCCCAATAACACATAATGTGGCTCTCCCTCCCCAATCCTCTATGACAGGCAGAGTGGCAGAATCTCCCCCACTCCCTATGCCGACACTGTGTTCTAACCAACGCTTTATGCTGTGCCCTAGTATGGCCAGCATAAAGCACTCGTGTGTGGGTGTGTAATCTGGGGGGTTTCACACAGCAGGGCATCCAAAATCGGGATGTCCCAGGTAAGAGGACCAATCACCTGGTTAGTCAAAAACCTGGTGATTGGCGCACTTTAGAGCGGACCAAAACCATTGTGGGGTTATAAATATGGGTTTTGTTCTTCTTTAACCTTATCCCCAGTTTTCCCTTTATCAGGTTTAGTTCATGATAAAGGCAGTAGACATTGGCATGCTGTTGCTTGGAAGCTTAGGAGTGAATTTGGTTGTTGCTCTATAGCCTAAAGGGATGTGAACAATCAGCTCATAGGATGTAAAGTAGATTTTCCGTCTGTGAAAGTTTGCTGTAGCAGATCAAAGTTTTTCTTACTGCAGTCAGACAGCGTCCTCCCACAGAATCTCCGGCCAGATTCAAAGCGCTTCCCATCCTGGTTAAACACTGGTTGTAATCAGATTACTGCCGCTTCACTGGATTGCTGACCTGGAATGCTGCACACAAAAAAACAAAATGACATCCGCCACAAACCCAATCAAATGGAATTTTACACGCGTGTCTGCCTTCTCGAACGATTGTTCTTTCTTATGCTATTATTTGTTGGAGGACTCCAGCCAAACCCTTGTGTACTGCCACCCTCACCCTTTCTGTGCTACATGTGGCCTAAGCCGCTGTCCCATAGTGCCAGGTCAGGGCTGCAATCAGGAATTTTTGGCCCCATATAACCACAATGGGGTCGATTCAGAGCCAGATGAGAAAACTCACTCCTTTTTTTTTTTTTTAGGACAGAGAACTCCCATTCATTATCATTGTCTATCTTGGAGCGGATTCAACAACCGGCTGTAAATGTTCGCATGGTGTTGAGCCACAAGGTAGACAATGAAAGTGAATGTCAGTTTTCTCTCCTAAAAAAGGAGTGAGTTTTCTCATCTGGCTTTGATATAACCCCAATGTATGGGCCCCCTTCTCCCCCTGAGCAATGCCTGTTAGAGAATTGGGGAAAACAAACTTTATAACCACAATCCTCTTCCATTCATATTGGTGACCTGGCACTGTTCCAGGGCAGAGGAAGGACCTGTTCCGAGCTGATCACTGCTGCAGCTGTGACTTTTTTCATAGTTCTCCATTGCTCGGGGAATCCTAGAAAAAATAACCTCCCAGCAATGTAACAAGCCCCCCCCCCCCCCCTCCAAGCTGAGTCCAATTTCGGTATTGTGATCCTCCAATCACCACAAAAGTCAAGTCCTTTTACAAAGCCATGGAGAAAAAAATGAAGAAAGGGAGAGAGGGCGAAAGGAAGGAAGAAAAAAGAAAGAGGGAAACAAAAAAGAAAAATAAACAAAGAAAGAAATAAAGAGCAACAAAGAAAGAAAGAAAGTGAAACAAAGAAAGAATGAAAGATAGTGAAAGAAAGAGAAACAAAGAAAGAAGCAAAGGAGAACCAGGAAGGGCGAGTGAAGGAGCAGTTATCTAAGAACCTGTGGAGGGAGATAAGACCTGGTACCCTCAATAGTGAGCCAAACAAGGCTAGAAAGGGAGACCAGCTCTGGTACTGCAGGTGAGAGGAGTGTGTCCAGGCAAAAACATAAAGCTATACTTACCTTTTGCCCCCTATAACTGCTTTGTCCTTCTCCAATTGCACTGGGTGCAATTGCAAGCATCCTTCATTCACTGCCGAGCAACAGTCATAGTGATTTAAGCATGTCCAAGTCATTCACTGCAATGGAGAAGGTCAGGCTTTCACCCCCCCCCCCCCCCTCCATTACAGGGAATAGATTAGGCAGGTTCCGGACACTGTAACTTATGCAGGGGGAGGTCGTTCGCCTGGCATGGGCCTGCATGCCACAAGGCTCCATCTCGGCACCCAGGAAAGTTTTATGCAAACAAAGGAGGACAGAATAGCTGCGGGGAGACAAAAGGTGAGTTCTAGCTTTTTTATGTTTTTGCCTTGACAGACCCTTTATAGAGGATCAAAACCAATTACAGTAATCCCAGACCTATAATCTATAGAACTCTAAGGCGGGGTGAATGCTTGCCCTAGTAGCATCCCAGTGTCTCAATATGCCCACCTCAATTCCGCAATCCCACTGAGTATTCATGTTTTTTTATTTTGTGCCTGTGCCACTTTAAAGCGGAAGAAAACCCTGGATTTTTACTTTCCCGGGTTTTGATTTGTGTCCCTTGGGGGGGACTGTAATTGCCTTCAATAGGGAGGGTGCACTGCTGCATCGCCGCCATAAGCTGAATGGCTGGGACAGGAGCATGTGTACACCGCAGGAGATGCAGGGCACCTCAGCTCTCAGTCCAGGTCTCACTGCTAGGTCCACCTTCCTTGTTCACACCTGCAGACATTCAAATCTGCTGGGCATAGTGAGCCCACACAGTAGGGATGCTGGGCGCACATATGCTGTGGGATTGCAGGATCAAGGTATCGAGAGGTTTCACATCTGATTTTGGATGCCCAGGGAGGGCAAATCCTGGGGTTTGGTCTACTTTATAACAGCCTGATTCAGCGGGCAGTCCCAGACTATGATAAAATCAGGAGGGCGCCATCCACAGGGCAATTCAAGCTCATTACCACAATAAGGATGACAAGTCAGGAACTTTGTGGATGATTACCTTCAGTTCATGGATGCATTTAAAGCGGACCTTCACTCTGAATAAGATTCTATCTTATATGTTTCCCACACCCTGTACATACAGATTGCTCACATTAAAAATCATATCCTACCTGCATCTACTGCATGTTATGAGCCTTTAAACATCCAAGATGGCGGCTTATGGAAGCCGCCATCTTATCAGGCAGCCTGCAAACAGGAAGTGCCTCCTGACTGTGCTGCTCTGCATTCTGGGACTGCTGACCTTTACCTGACCCCAGCTCTGCTCTGAGCAAAGCACAGCTATAACCCGCCCCCCTGTACCTTATCCCACTCTCCTCTCCTCAGTAAGTGTGATGCTTCTGAGTCAAGATGGCGGCGCCCGTATCCTAAATTCCTGAACAGAGTTGCAGCCCAGTGGGGGAAAGAATAATAAGTTAGTGACTAAAAACTTAAAATATATTAATTTTAGATGCTGGGGAACTGTTTTTTAAAGTGGACCAACACCCAGGATTTTGACTATCCTGGGTCTTGGTCCACTTCGGTGGGGCACCCCCGATCGGGGTGCCCCGCTGTGTGAAACCCCCCCGAACCCCCCGAACTCACCTCTGTCCGCGGCGACGGACAAGCCGCGGACAAGCGGCTCCTCCGCCGCCGCCGCCTCCCGCGCGTCCCCACAGACAGCCACGTCTAGAGGGGCGCGAGGGAGGCGGCGGCGGCCGGCCGCCGCCGAAACTAAGGTAAGGAGTTTGGGGGGTTTCACCTCGCGGGACATCCCGATCTCGGATGTCCCGCGGGGAGGGAGGTGATCGGCCCGGGAATCTTATAGATTCCCGGGCCAATCACCGGTGGGTGTTGGTCCACTTTAAGAGTTTGGGCTTTTCATTAAATCACGCCTAAGGTCCGGTTTAACAACCAGATCTGTCCGGTTATTGGCAATTGAAAGGGGCCGTGTCCCAAGAGACATAGGACACTTACCTCTAATTCCTCAAATAAAAGATAACATACACTCTAGCGATAATCGGTTAGAAAACACTGATAATGAGGCTGTTGTTAACTCAGCAGATGAAGCACGAGATATCATGTGATAACAAATCCTTGCTGACCAGTGAGATGGTCACGGGGCAGAAATGAGAGGCCCCTGGGACAGGTCATGTTTGCATTGAATAATCCTCCTTAAAAATTCTTATACCCCTCTCTATACATTGCATAGGGGAATGATTACAGGAGTATAATCATACCTCCCTGGCCCATGATTTGGAGGGACTGTTCCACTTTTGAGTCTATGCCCCCCCCCCTGTCCCCTGTTGTTCTTATTTGTCCCTCTTTAAGGCGTAACATGCAGATCTGCATTAATAAATTATTCATTTGCCTATTTAGAGTGTTTATAGTGTTGTAACTGTTACATCCTATCTCCTATCCATCCCTCAATGGGGGCGTGGCCTAATTTAACAATTGTCCCTCTTTCCCACCCTGAAAAGTTGGAAGGTATGGTATAACCAGTTCCCTCATGGAGAGCTTCATCTGATTTTGATCTGCTTCTGCATCTAGCATAGTTTTCTTGATCCCATCTGTGGCAAAATCATTCACTCTTTGAAAAAGTTAAAAGAGTACCAAAATCCATTTAAGATTTCAGGGCCGGACAATTCCCTGTTCTAGGGGTATACTGATTTGGGATGATTCGCAACGTGAAACCTTTCGGGTCCCCATAAATTCATCTCCTTCCTCAATCGCACATTGCTTGTGGAGAGCAGGGATGCCCATGCGTGTGCTGTGAACCGAAAGGAGGCAAGTTTACAAAGGTGTCGGTGGGTTTGCTGCAGGGCATCCCAAATCTAGGAAATACTTTTTAAAAAGACCGACTCATTTATATGGGTTTGGATCCGCTTTTAGGAGTCTAAGTGGAATCAAGGAGACTGGCAGTGCTTAGTGCAGGACCAGAACAAAATCATACCGGGTCATCTTTGAAAACTGAAAGCAAGAGGGTAATAAATAGTACAGGTGGGGGTATATATTTATGTGACCATGCCCCCTTTAAAGCAGCCCTTCATATTGATACACACAATCCCAATTTAAGATGCCCCGGGGGCAAGGACCAATACCCAGTACAGTAAAGATCCTGGGTTTTGGTCAATTTTAAAGTGGGACAAAACGTGGTATTTTCAGTTTCAGCTTTGTTCCGTGCCCACATTGGGATACCCCGCTGTGTGAAACGCAGATGCCCCAGATTGGTGCATTCAGACTCACCTTTTCGACAGCTGCACGGGCTCTCATCCAATCAGAGCTGCCTGCTAAACTGACCTAATTGAGTGAGCAGCTCTGATTATTGTTAATGGGGAATATGAATGGCTGGAGTGGGAGTGCACACACTGGGGATGTGGCCACCCGATGTTTACATCACCGAGGGAGCCAGGAAGAAGGTGAGTTTTGCTGCATCTTGGGGGGGCTGTTCACACAGTGGGACTAGCGGCCGGCCCTGGAATCCTTTATTACTCCAAAACAGCCTTACCAGAGGTGGGGAATCGCAGGGCGCAACCACTTTTATAGAAAAACATTTAACACCCATTAAAGCGGACCAAAACCCACATTTTTAACTAGCATCCCCTGAATCGCTCCCCCATGAGGAGAACTTTTTGCCAATTTTTAATGCTCCTGCTTCACTCTAATACCAGCTAATGCAAACCTCCATTTATTGTCACTGTTGTTAATTTCTAGTTCTATACCATAAGAAGGGAGTATCGGCGGGGGCTTCAGTGGGTTTTGGTCCACTTTCAGTGGGTTTTGGTCTGCTTTAAAGTAAAATGCCATTAAATGATAGGCTACTGAAACAAATATTTGAAGTTTGAAAAAGCTAAGGGCTCATAAAGCTATAAAAAGGGAAACAAAACCCAGCCTGGTTGGCGCTGGTCTTCCCCAGTCTAAAACTCTCCAGGGTGCCCAAAACGCTTAACTTTCCCCTGTGCCAAAGACGTGTGACGGGGAGGCCGATTCATTAATAGCGCCAGGTAGCGAGAGATGAGCGCCAATAGCGTGATTTTCACAGCGCCTGCTAGTATTCGCTGTGCTTGGCCGTTGTTCGCTTGTTGACAGCGACTCAGTCGGTGTGCGGTAATGTGGAATACGGGGTTAGGAGTCGCTGTTTCACAGGTTCCGCGCTGTATGGGTGCGCCTGACAGCGAATGGCCAGAGCGAACGGCTCCCAGCATATTCATTAACAAATCACGCTTAAAAAATTCTCGCGCTGTGAAATGCTTGTTTAAACCCCAGAGCGCTGGCGGCGATGGGTTAAAAGTAGTTTTTAACCCCCAAACAACCATATTTTTTGATTAAAAAATTAAACAAGTTTTTCTAAACATTTTGTAATATGAATACATTAATATCAGACCTGTAATATCAATTCTGCACAAATTTTTTTTTTTTTTTTTTACCTTAAAAAAAATATCTAACATTGCCGTAGTGGTCACAGAATTTTTGACAGTTAAAAAAAAAAAAAAAAAAAAAAAAAAAATTAAAATCAATTAATTATGAATATTTAAAGATTGCTCCATTGAAATGCATTGGAGAGCGCCAGGGAGCGACAGGTCATACCTGGCGCTGTGATGGGATTAGTAGCGGCGCTGTTCGTTGCAGTCGGCTACATGATGAATCCCGCGCTAGCTGACGCTCTCGCCGGCGCTAGCCTCATTTAGCGTGATAAATGCGTGATTGTGTCCGCCGCCTGGCGTTCTGGAGTCGGTAGCCGCCGATAGCTGGCGCTACCTGGCGCTAGTCAGACACTACCTGGCGCTATCCCTTGTTAAATAAGGGCCTATGTCATTTAGCAAATGGCTCTCATTGACTATAATGGGTAGCTGCCGCATCCAGGCATCCCTGGTGGCATGCATGTGTCTGTCTCAGCCATTCAGATAGGCTGGGACGGGAGCGCCCACATGCCGCAGGGATGCGGGGGATGCAGCAGCACACGCTCCCCATTGCAGTCATTGAGAGCCGTTTGCTGAATGACATAGTCACGACAGACAGCTCTCATTGGACAAGAGCCCGCACATGCACCACTGGAGCCAGGAAGAGGTGAGTGAATAGTGGCATTCTGGGAGGTTCACAAAGCAGGGCATCCCAATTCCCTGAACAAAATGGAACAAGTCAAATTCACGGATTTTGTTCAGCTTCATCAAATCCCAAGAATTTGACTTTCCTGTTTTTTTTCCATACCCTTGAATCATCGGCATGCCCCGCAGTGTGAAACCCCCCAATTCACTCACTACAACTCACCTTTCCATGCTCCAACGGTGCATGTGCTGGCTCTCAGCCAATGAGAGCCGTCTGCTGTGATTATGTCATTCGGCAGATGCCGCTCATTGACTTAAATGAGCCCCTATGCTGGTTCCCTATGCTGCCATCCAATCCTATCTGAATGGCTGGGGCTGGAGTGCGTGCATGCCGCCAAGGTTGTAGAGGATGTGGCAGTGCATGTTCCCCATTCAAAACAATGAGAGCCATCTGCCAAATGACGTAGTCGCGGCAGGCAGCTCTAATTGGACGAGAGCCCACGCATGCACTGCTGGAGCATGGAAAGGAGAATTCTAGTGGGCAAACTGGGGGGTTTCACACTGCGGGGTACCTCAATTTGGGATGCCCTGGGACAAAGCCAGTGGCTGGCCCTAGAATCTTTATATTCCAGGCTGACTGCTGCTGGGTTTTATTCCGCTTTAAGCACAGTGCTGTGTCACACTCTCTATCAGAAGTTTCAGTTGTGTGCCTATTATTTCCTGACACACTAAAGTAGCCTGCGACAGGAATTTAGGAGATGACAGCCCCCCAATGACACTCATGACAATGACACATGAATAGCAGGACTTGTGTCTGCAGACACTGCACTGAAAGCTTTGTGAGGAGACATGTGCGTCCCCCTCCCTCTATCAAGCTGCTCAGCCCTGTCATTTTCTACTAATGCATTATTCAAGCTAAGAAAAAAATGTGAGTGAATAATTAAAAAAATGGAGAATAAAGTATATTAGTTCGCTGTTTCTTTTTCTATAGCCTATAATATAATAGTATGACATTTCCTGGTTGTCCTTTAATAAAACTCTCAGAAACTCTGCTCAGGCCTCTAGCCTGTAACCCTTGTCTCTACAGACAGAACACATGATGTCACATATAGTAGTGCACAGTGAGGCTGTTGAATGCAGGGATGGGAGGGTGATTAAAGTGGACCAAAACCCACGGAAAGGAATGTATAATATTCCCAGGCCGACTGATTCCCTCCCCCTGGGGCATCCAGAATCGGGATGCTCCGCTGTGTGAAACCCCCCCCAGGTTGCCCATAAACTCACCTTCTTTCCCGGTCCAACAGCGAACGCGCAAACTCCCTCTAGCAGGAGAAATATATACAAAGCTCTAGAAATGCCCCAAATAGATCCCAAATAATTGGCCGCACACAAAGATCTATTAAAAAGTGTATATTTTATTAATATCAAGGATAGCACCAATCCATAAAACAAACAACAATTAAAGACATGATTAAAAAACATATATAGACAAAAACTGTGGAGGATCCCTACAAAATGCTTTAATAACAATTAGATTTGATTGTACAGAAGATCTATTAAATATAGGCAAATTGGATCATAAGTAAAGTGCATGAAAGTGAAAAGCTAAATCAATAATACATTTATATGGATGTACATATGTGCACAAGTCAAAAAAGTGTCAATAGCATACAATTAAATAAAGCACAAAAGCTTAAAGCGGACCTTCACTCTAAATAAGAGTCTATCTTATATGTTTCCCACACTCTGTACATACAGATTGCTCACATTAAAAATCATCCTACCTGCATCTACTGCATTTTATAAGCCTTTAAACATCCAAGATGGCGGCTTATGGAAGCTGCCATTTTTGCAGGCAGCCTGCAAACAGGAAGTGCCTGCAAACAGGAAGTGACTGTGCTGCTCTGCATTCTGGGACTGCTGACCTTTCCCTGACCCCAGCTCTGCTCTGTCTGAGCAAAGCACAGCTATAACCCGCCCCCCTGTACCTTATCCCACTCTCCTCTCCTCAGTAAGTGTGATGCTTCTGAGTCAAGATGGCGGCGCCCGTATCCTAAATTCCCGAACAGAGTTGCAGCCCAGTGGGGGAAAGTATAATAAATTAGTGACTAAACATGTAAAATATATTAATTTTAGATGCTGAGGAATTGTTTTTTAAGAGTTTGGGCTTTTCATTAAATCAGGGTGAAGGTCCGGTTTAAGCAAAAAAGTGCAAGATGGGAAAAAGTGCTAAGAGCAATCTGTTATGCCACAAAGTGTTGCGAGTGCCATATGAAACAGCTTATCAATCCAAAAAAGATGAAGCCAATCACAAATAAACAAAATGCATCACCAATAATTGTTAGCCCGGGTCCTCCTACAGCAACCTACTACCAACGCGTTGCATGGCCAGACGCCACTTCGCCAGGGTAAGTTGCTGTAGGTCCCCTTCCCCTAAATACCCCACCCAATGAACAGCTGGCCAATCCGCTCGATGGGACGCATACATCAGGAAGTGCGGCGAGGAGCGCGCGCACCAGCGAGCAGCAGGCCGCACGCACTTCCCGTCCACCCAGCATCGTATGGAACTTGATGAGGATCCATGGAAGGTGAGTATCTATAGGGGAGGGGGAGTCAAAGTTATAATTAAGTCAAACAAAGCTATACATGGACTACCTAGAGGGTAGTGTGGGATGCGGCCATCAGCGCACCTGGATCCGCTTGTATTAGATGAGCTCCCGGACGAAGGAGCGAATCTGAGCGTGCTGATTGGACGAGTGGCCAGGTAGGACTGGGAAGAGGTGAGTTTGTTCCGGCAACCTGGGAGGTTTCACACAGTGGGACACTGCTGGGTAGTGACAGGGGAAGACAAGCAGCAGGATTGCAGACCCCTTTTTAACAAATGTAACTGTTTCAACAAGAGTTTACAGAGCCCCTGATCAGAGAATTATAAAGGTCTAAATCATGAACCCAGCGATAGATAATTCCCGAGGCTTTACACGTAGCAGATGGCTGGCTTCATCTTTCACAATTAAATGCAGTGTGTGCACATCAGTGTTCATATATGTGATGATTCATTCCAATTACAGCCAGTTATAGGAGGAAAAGTTAAACAGCTCCGGGCTGAGTCTGTGGCTTGGAGAGCGGCCTTCTACTGACAGGCTTCTCTATGAGGTCAGGGTATGACTCCACAATGACTCATTCTGAGGAGACATCTCTCCAGCATGACAAACGCTTTCAATGCATACAGATGGGGCTGGATTATAAGGGGGGCGCGAACCCCGGGGCCTCCACGACTTGCCATGCAAAAGGGGCCTCCACCAACCTTTGGGTTATGGTCTGGTTCAGGAGGCTTTTCAGTCCTTGGTCTGATGGGCCGCGGGCCGGCAACAAAGCTATTGGCAGCAGTGGGGGCCCCCACGTGCCAGGGTAAGCATTTTTTTGTTTTTGAAAAAACTACAGCCAAAGCCACCACAGGGCAGGACGGAGAGTCAAGAGCAGCAAAGGCGCCGCCAGCAACGCTACAGTGATGGGTGCAGAGCTGTCACTGCACATTGGACACCAAGCACAGCCGCTGGCAGCTCAATGCAGGGAACTGTTTTCTGCTGGACCAGCTGTGTGACTAAACTACCCCCCACCCAGAATGGCAAAGCAGGAGATCCCGAGCAGCACGCAACCGCACAAGGGGAGCACAAGGGACTCGATCTGACGTTCCAGTAAGTGGGCAGTGCCAGAAAATTGCCAATCAGTTACTTGGCTGGACTATTATTTTAATGGAAAAAAATACTGTATCTGGGGCCTCCACCAGATTTTGTGCCCAGGGGCCTCCACCACACTTAATCTAACCCTGCATATGGGGGCACAAAGTCCCTGCTCCAAGGTTCTGCTCTGCACCCCCCTAACAGACTCCAGGGCAGTGTGAGTCCTACTCCTTGGGGCATCCCGAATTGGGATCACCTCTAGCAGCATGCGCACCTGTGCCAAGCCTATCGAAATGGGCAAAGCCACACCATCGCGGCTAGAAACTGCGCAGGAGATGTGGATGGCGGCGCACTCACCTCCCTTCTGCTCTGCTTGTCTGCTTAGCCATCCAGCAGAAGGAAGCCTGCAAAGGGTTATGGTCTGGTTCAGGAGGTTCAGGAGGCTTTTCAGTCTTTGGTATGACGGGCCACGGGACCAGCAAGAAAGATATCAGTGGCAGTGGGGGGCCCCTAACGTGCCTGGGCAAGCCTTTTTTGGTTTTCAGCCAAAGCCACCACAGGGCAGGACAGAGAGTCTAGAGTCTAGAATCGACCCTAAAATTTCAACAAAATACTTTCAAGTTTGATGCTGTTGTAAAATGCGGGAGATTTCAGGGCTGTAAAAACTTTAAGGCACTGTATATGTGCTCATATATGGTGATGAAGAGGGGCCAGACACTTGAAGCAGACCAACAGGCATTTTCTACCTAGTGGGTGTGGGGCCACATTGTGTCTGGGGGGGGGTGATTTCTGGAGCTCCCCCTGCGCATTGATCCCCACAACTCCCCGAAATTCTTAACTGCACCTCAATCCTCGGGCAAAATGTGGCCCCGTTATTGGCCACCAGCCGGGAAACTAGAGTGTACCGGTCCCATGAGAATGGAAAGGCTCCTGGTAACACAAGGTGGGCATCTGCCTCCTGAAGAGGCATTTTGGGCGATTCTACCCTTAATCATGTCATGCCAAGTTTTTGGAAATCAGATGTGAGCATGTGTGTGGTGCATTCAGGGATGCCAGAGCAATACTCTATTAATATAATAGAGGTACCCTGCCATCTAGTGGTCAGTCTGCAAATTACACTTTGTGTACATTTACATTTGTGTACATTTCTGAACATTGAAGGACAACTAGTGGACCAAAACACAGGATTTTCACTATCCCAAATTTTGGCCCTGATTTGGGATGCCCCACTGCGTAACACCCTACCAATCGCCCGAAGTACATATCTTGCTTGCGTTCCCATGGTGAAGACCTGGCTTTCCTCCAATCAGTTGCTTCGGACGCGTAATGTGTGTCTGGAGAAGCTGAAATCTTAGCTCCACTCGTGATCATCATGCGGCACCACCTTCATTGCTAGGCTGTGCATGCACTGTGGGCTCTTCGGCAAGGTAAGCATATTGGGCGACTGGAGGGATTTTACATAGCGGGGTCCAAACTGGACCGAGCATCTTATTGAAACAGTCCGGCTTGGTGTAGGGGGGGGGCTAATCCTGGTTGGCGATGCCCCCCCCCCCCCACCAGATATACCTACCTGTTCCTAATTCCTCCAGCCTTGTGAATGGTCGACAACTGTCACATGGTCTGGAATGCTTTCACCTGCTAATAGATGCAGACTGCATGACCACCGCTGGCCAATCATAGGGCCGCATTTTGCTGCACTTGAGAATAAATTAGAAATATTTTGGGCCAAATTGTATTGCCCCCACACAGGGAGTAATGCCCTTTTTGTCTAAAATGTGTGCTGATCCTCTTTAAACACCATTGAAAAGACATTCTATTAATACAGTATGAAAGGCTTCAGAAAAAATCATTTGGCTAATTTAGTCGGCAGAAAGTGACAGAGCTGAGCAACATTTAAACTTGAACTGGACCAACAGCTTGGCACAATTGGAAAATAAATAGAATAAAATAGCGACCATTTTGGAGCTTCCTCTCCCAGCATTCTAGCCATGCTGCTGCCTGGATTGACCTGACCATGCACAGTAACAGGAAGCCCAGCAGCACTTCCTGTCTGCAGGCGGCCTGCACATACATCAGCCGCCAGTTTGTTTTTAAAGTTTACCACAGTAGGATTGGGAAAATGCAAAATAATTTTTATGTGCAGCAATCTAAATTGCCCTGGGGAGGGATACATATGAGCGCTGTTTGTTGTGTTGATCTGGTTTAAGTCATTTTTGATTGTTGGTCCACTTTAAAGCTCTTGCACTGCTGAATACTCACACTCTAATTTATTTAGACAATAATGAAATGACATAGTTCATCATGACTAGACAAATGCCAGTCTCTAAATCCACATTTATAAGTGGACCCAACCCACCTCTATTTAACATGTTTAAAGTGGACCAAAAGACAGGATTTTGACCATCTTGGGTTTTGGTGAAACCCCCCAGTTCTCCCGAATAAACTCATCTCACCGCGATCCTACGGCACATGGGCAGCAGCCACTCGTCCAATCAGAGCTCGGAGCCGCTGAGCTATGCACGTCTAAGAGACGTCTTAGCTCAGCGGCTCAGAGCGCGCTGGCGGCCGCATCTCGTGCTTCCCTCTAACTGCTAGAGGGATAGTGGGAATGCAGCCACGGCCCGCACATACGCCGTTGGACCAGAATTCAGGTAAGTGTAGCCGGCGACCTGGGGGGTTTCACACAGCAGGGCATCCCGATTTTGGTTCCCCCATGTGGGGAGGGGATGGAACGGCCCGGGAACCTTATAGCTTCCTGGGCCGATCCAGCAGGGTTTTGGTCCACTTTAAAGTGCTCGTACTTTTTCAGGTTTACAGGGACTTAAAGAAGCAGTATCGCGAAATTTGCATTAAAAAAGATAAATAATTAAATAGCCACACAATAGCTTATAACATGTGTATAAATAATCTGGCAATAGAAAAAGAAAAAAATATCTGCCTCTCTTATAAATTGTATGATTACAATGGCTCAGTCCATTTGCTGAATAGGGGGATCTGCTGGGTTGTTTTTAGTGAGCTGCTTCATTTAGCCCACTGGTCTCCTAGCAACACTTTACCTCAGAGGCTGACACTGTAATCAGTGGTAACGGCTGTGTGTGTGTGTGAGGTGCTGCTTTTGTTATGAGACCAGGTGACTCAAATGTGTAAAATCTATACAAAATAAACTAAACTGACTGAAAATGACTGAAATTCTTCTTTGAATAACTGTGCAGGAAAATCTAAAGGTATTAAAGTGGAACAAAACCCCATTGTAAATCAGGATGCCCACTGTGTGAAACGACCCCTGGATAACCACAGATCCCCCCATTTTTCTGGCGCGCTCACGCAGATAGTCATTTAGACAGGCCGGGCGGCCAGGAAGGTTACTGCTCAGGCTCCCCATCTGTGTGCAAACAGAGCTGATTGGATGAGAGCCCGCGCATGCGCTGTGGGACAGGGAAAGGTACGTTTTCACAGGCGAACTTGGGGATTTCACATATCAGGGCATCCCAAGTCGGGATAGGGGCACAAAACAAAACTCCAGATAGTGAAAATCCTGGGTTGGGCTTTGCTCAAAACACACAAAGCTGAAAGAAAGATCATCAAAATAAGAATATGAAAGAGAAAATGGTAAACTGAAAGATTCTGCAGCAGAGCCAACATGAAGGGAAAACTGTCAAAATCAGCTAAATGACTTCTAGAGCTTTTCTCTCTGTTTTATATATATAAGTTCTGGCCGGGCAATGTTGCAATGTTGGCTGCCAGCACTGAACAGCTGAGACTTTGATACATTGTTTACCCCTCTCCTCAGCATGGAACTGATACATTTGTATCTCCCTCTCCTCAGTGTGGAACAAGCCAGAGTGTAGGCTCCCGACACTGACAAGACATAAACATGAGCTATTAGTCTCCAGCTGTTCAACACACACATCATTTTTTTTCTACATTTGTAATTCTTACTCCAACACTTACCTACATTCAAAGTACCATTTAAATATAAGTCACCAAGAAAAATTCGCGATACTGCTCCTTTAAGCTTGATGTTTTGGTGCTTGTAACTTGTGCGTCTGAAGTCCCAGCAATGACATCAGTGAAGGGACAGCTGCTTGGTGACGGTGAGTTTTTATTTTAAATAAATAACCTAAAGACAACTGTATCTACCTAAAGGTCCAAGCAAATATCCCAGCTAGATCTTCAGGATGGAAAAGTATTGCCAATCTGTATGGGAGAAGCTTTGAGAAAGGAGCTGTAGGCTCCGAAACGTAGGCTACTCACTGCGATCACCATTGCTTTCTTTCTTGTGGGTAACTTGTTATACTATTATATGATTATATTCACATTATGATTACTGCTATAATTGTACTGCTTTGCTATGCTTACTAGTCTTGTTCTCTGGTATGATGCATTTACCAGGGGCGTAGCTAGGGGGGAGCAGGGGGGCATGTGCCCCGGGTGCAGCAGGTCAGGGGGGCACCAAAGGGGGACCTGAGAACAGGTGGGGGGCTCTAGGGGGGAGCAGGGGGGCATGTGCCCTGGGTGCAGCAGGTCAGAGGGGCACCAAAGGGGGACCTGAGAACAGGTGGGGGGCTCTAGGGGGGAGCAGGGGGGCATGTGCCCTGGGTGCAGCAGGTCAGAGGGGCACCAAAGGGGGACCTGAGAACAGGTGGGGGGCTCTAGGGGGGAGCAGGGGGGCATGTGCCCTGGGTGCAGCAGGTCAGAGGGGCACCAAAGGGGGACCTGAGAACAGGTGGGGGGCTCTAGGGGGGAGCAGGGGGGCATGTGCCCTGGGTGCAGCAGGTCAGAGGGGCACCAAAGGGGGACCTGAGAACAGGTGGGGGGCTCTAGGGGGGAGCAGGGGGGCATGTGCCCTGGGTGCAGCAGGTCAGAGGGGCACCAAAGGGGGACCTGAGAACAGGTGGGGGGCTCTAGGGGGGAGCAGGGGGGCATGTGCCCTGGGTGCAGCAGGTCAGAGGGGCACCAAAGGGGGACCTGAGAACAGGTGGGGGTGCCAGTAAGCCTGGCTACTCCTTTGCATTTACTATTGAGCAATTACTGACCAGGGACTTTGGTATACTATAAGTGTATATATATATATATATATATATATATATATATATATATATATATCATTCAATGTTAAATTAAAAAAAAAACATGTAACAACAATAGTTGTCCTTAGCGGCCTGGTGATCGATTTTGGCATCAAAGGAAAAATTGGGAGAAAATTAAACATTCTTTTGACTCTTACGTTCTTCTAGCACTATTATAAATAGGCTCTGATTGCTCCCAACATGAGATTGTATGGAGGAGCTTAAATAGCTAGATGAGCGTCTATACAGAGGCGCTAAGAGGGACCGCTACTATACACTGTGATCGGCGATCGGGCGCTGTAACAGAGCGCCTCAGTTGCTGTAGTAACCTGC
The DNA here is from genome assembly GCA_027917425.1 of Gastrophryne carolinensis. Classification (NCBI taxonomy): domain Eukaryota; kingdom Metazoa; phylum Chordata; class Amphibia; order Anura; family Microhylidae; genus Gastrophryne; species Gastrophryne carolinensis. Next base: position 611,590,062 of record CM051234.1, read on the forward strand.
CCGGCATTGATGAATGAGATGTATGTTGGGCGCTCTCACACCAGTACAGCGTTGCAGGGAGCGAAAGGTAGCGCCGGCTCATTGCGACCGACTCACACCATATTCAACAAAAAATCTGGCTCACACAGCATTGGCGCTCAAATTTTTGTTTGCTGTAGCATAGAGCGCCAGACGCTGTGTGATTAAAGTGATTTTTTGGACACATTTCCACCAGTAACAAAGCGAAAAAACATGGAATGACATTGTTATAACACTGTGACATTAACACTTTAGTGCCAGACCTGTAAGAACAATTCTGCATAAAATTAAAAAAATATATATATATATTTTCTAAAATATAAAATTCCAGGCCAGAAGAGATGTCAGAAGTATCTGAGAGTAAAAAAAAAAAAAAAAATTAAGAACAGGAAATGCATTAGAAGGAACGTCCAATGAAATGTATGAGAGAGCGAATGATAGCGGCATAGGCGGGCTGGGGTTTTGGTGATGCCGGCCCTTCTGCAGTGTGTCCGACCCCACATAATACCCCCCCCCCCCATAATAGACAGTGTGCAGAATCCCCAATCACCCCATAACAAACAGTGCAGCAGAGCATTCTCCCCAAATTAACTCAGGTCCATACCTTCTGTAGATATTATTTTGGGGCTTCACCACGGCAATGGGCAGCGGCAGGCTGCGAGGATAATGATAGCAGCGGAGGCTGCTGGTGATCTGCACGCAGCTCCATGCTGTCCATTCATCCCTCTCACTGGGAACACAAATCCACTGATCTCTCTCATCAGTGGAGCACAAGTGTCACCGTGCCTGTGCCATAACGTCTGGCCCACAAGTCTATCCTCTGCTCGCCCACCATCACGGTCGACAGGCCATGCCTGCTGCATACTCTACCTGTCTTGGCCGTCTGCAGGACACCTGCCAAATGCATTTTGCGACGGGCCACATGAATGGCACCCACCGCTGCACAGCCCGTGGCTGCTCCTATTCACCCAACCCCCTGCAAGAAGAATTACCAGAGCCGATAAACTTCCGGAACGGCCAACAGCCAATGTAGGGAAGCTGGTGACCTACCTGGCATTTGTGCCATATGGCCAGTCCGTCCCTGCATGGCTCGCGCATGAGCCGTTGGAATGGGGAGAAGGTAGGTTTTACAGGGGACTCAGGGGTTTCACACAGTGGGGTATCCCAAATCAAGGTGCCATGGGGGCAAGGAATCAGGCAGGCCTGGAGTCTTATAGACTCCAGGGCTGCTTTTGGTCCACTTAATGGTTAACTTAGGATCATTGTGTGGTGAGGACCAGAGGACGATGGAGTGGAGCTGGATTGTGACTTCACATGGCAGTGATGTAATACACCACAAAGGGGGCCACTGAGACACTCTTGCCCAAGGGCCCGCACATATCTGGAGCCGGCCCTGCTTCAGTTGACAGGCTTTCAGCTTTTCCATGCAGATTGTAAGGCAAATCACTCAGGGCTAAAAATGGGTGAAGTTATCTGGTGCAATCATAACAGTTGGTGTAAGCATGTGACAGTGAAGGCAATGCTTCAGTTAACTGTAATACACTGTGACGCCTTTTAGACTTGTATCACGTAAATGGGCCTCATTTGTACTGATCAGTGTTTACTTTCCATAACATGCTGCCATGCAGGAGGAAGAACACACAAAACCAAGCCCATCACTCATCCTAGGTTTTGGAGGCAGATTATAGCACTTGTTTATCAGTCACAGTAGTGTAACTAAGTGTGACGGGGCCCTGGTGTGAACATTTAAGGAGGCCCTTGCACAACTCATACAGCAAACATTTTTCTGTCCTGTAACTGAATTGGTAGCAGCTAGACAACTAAATACTGACAGCAATTGATGCCAATTAAGCAAAAACATTGATATATACGGTGGAGGAGCAACAATGATGCGGCCCTCCCTGCCCTCCTGGGCCCCTTCAAGTTACGGTCCTGGTCAGAAACCACACCCACTGTAAGTGCACCTTCTACTATTACAGACATAGCAATAGAACAGTGTGCTTAGTTAGTGGCTGCCACAAATTGTGAGTGTGTGATACTGCAAGATACATTTGAGGACCCCCTTCATGTGCTTCCATGCATGAAAAAGAGGATGCTCCCATGCATGCAAAATCGGGATGCCCCATTGTGTGAAACCCCCCCCAGGTCGCCCCATTCTCTTACCTCATTTCCCAGCCCCACAGCACGTCTAAGAGCAGCGGCTGCATCCCGCCATCCCTCTAGCAGGGCGCATCCCTGCGTCAGCCATTTGTGAATGGCCTGGTGCGGACACGCTCCCTGTTAGAGGGAAGCAAAGGTTGCGGGCATCAGGGCGATCAGAACCGCTGCTCTTAGACGTGCCGTGGGTCCGGGAAGAGGTGAGCTGGTCTCAGCATCCTAGGGGGTTTCATGCAGTGGGGCACCCCTGTTCGGGGTGCTCCAGGGGAAAGGACCAAAACCCAGGATAATCAAAATCTATGGTTTTGTTCCACTTTAAAGTGATTGCCCAGGCTAAGTTTAAAAATGAATCACTTGTTTGCGTAGCTACAGTGCAGAGGATTCATCCAGGTGTGATGCTGAAAAAAGCAGTCCCTTAACTGTTAGCCAGCCGCTGGATTTCATTAATTTATTCATGACCACCTTTTTTGGCACTGAAAGGTGGACCTATACAACAAAACGGAGAAGCAATCCTCCCTTGCACACACAAACACTGGTGTGTCTCACCCGTTCTGATAAAAGGGGGGGGGGGGGGGGATAAGTCCACCTCTCAATGCTAAATAAAAATACAATTCTGTGAAATACTCACCTGTAGAATTGGTATTATAAGTATACAGTAAGTCCTGCTCCAGATAGATTACTTACACTTGGGTTATCCTCTGCCAGATGGCGCTGCACTGCAGAGACATGCAAAACAGGCTCCTCCCGGCCCCTCAAACACCCAGAGACATCCCACAAATCCCCAGCATTGAAAAGCAGTGAAAAAGAAGCCGGGAGAATTTAACAACCAAAAACTGGTAACTATAACAATGATAACAATCACCATACAGGGGATCCAGAATAATGCAAAAACCAGGGTGGGGTGGAGCAGGACGTACTGTATACTTATAATACCAATTCTACAGGTGAGTATCTCACAGAATTGTATTATTCTTAGTATACAGTACGTCCTGCTCCAGATAGATTACTTACACTTGGGACATCCAATAGCAGTGTCCGTAAGGTAGGGTGGGATCCCCAATAAAAAGGTAACAGCAGACAGTTTAAACCACTGCCGCCTGCAAAACCTTGTGGCCAAAAAACAGCAACAGCTGAGGCCTTAACATCAACCTTGTAAAACTTTGAAAAGGTATGAACAGAAGACCAAGTAGCGGCCTTGCACACTGGTGCAATAGAAGCCTGGTGCTGGAAGGCCCAAGAGGCACCAATAGCACGAGAAGAAAGAGCAATAAAGCGAAGAGAGGACTCTTCCCCTTAGCAGAGTAGGCCTGAATCACAGCCTGACGAATCCACATGCTGATAGAAGACTTGGCAGAAGCCAAAAACCCTTTCCTAGGACCAGAAGGGACCACAAGAAGAGCCTCAGTGTTCTTGAAAGGTGCAGTAGCCACCAGATAGTACTTCAGACACCTAACCACATCCAAAGAGTGCAAAACTCTCTCCTTAACATCGCTAGGGTTAGGGCACAAAGAAGGAAGAACAATATCCTGATTCAATGAAAGGCAGACACTACCCTTAGGCAGAATTCTGGATTGAACAAAAACAACAACTTGTCCTAATGCCTCTCAAAGTAGGGGGGCTGAATGGATAGCACCGCCAACTCAGACACACGCCTGACAGAAGTGATAGCTACCAGAAACACGACCTTGAGTGTAAGAATAGCCAAGGCAGCAACCTGCACAGGTTCAAAGGGAAACAGGCAAGACCATTTTCAAATCCCCCCAAAAAAACAGGGCCCATAGGTTGTAGTGGGGAACGCACATGTGCAACCCCCTAAAGGCAGTCTCAATCAAGGAATGCAGAACAAAAGACTTCTGAAAGAAGACAGACAGGATAGAAACCTGGACCTTCATAGTACTGAGTTAGAGAAAAACTCCAACCCATGCAGTAAAACTCCAGATCCCTGGGAACTGAGAACACCCAACAGGGAAGAGACCAAGACTCAACCATTCAAGGAAGGTACGCCATGCCATATAACAGATAGAAGAAGAATCATCTTCCTAACCTTCACCGTGGACTCAGCCCACGAGGTAGACAACCATTCTCCATCAAGATGGAGGCTTCATCAGTCAGGCCGTCAAGGCCAGAGTTAGTAAATGGAATGGCGTAAGTGGTCCTAAGTGAGCAGAACTGGCAATCCAGGCAGAAGCACAGATCTACTGCCATCTGCACCACGTCTGCAACCACACTCTTCTTGGCCACCTGAGGCCACCAGAACAACTGGCACCCCTTTCAGAACAATCCTACGCAGAACCCTGCCTAGCAGGGGGAATGTAGAAAGATATACAGAAACTGAATGTCCCGCCATGACAGTACTAAGGCATCCATGGGCACGGCCAGAGGCTCCTGGTACGAGGAGACAAAGGCGGGGAGTTTGTGATTGTGACGGAAAGCAAACAGATCCACATAGGTTGGCCCCAACGGTGATACAGAGATTGGAACACCCTGTTGCAGAGGGACCCCCCCCCGGAATGTATACCGCTGAAAGGCAAGGAACATTGGCCTCCACCAGATCAGAATCAGAGACACTTCCTGGAGGACCCTCTTGCTCCGGGTCTCTCCCTGATGATTGATGTAGGCAACTGCCATCAGAGTGACCATGCGCCCCCGAGCAGGCAGGCCCTGAAATGAGCAGTCAAACGAATCAGAACTAACCTTATCGCTCACAGCTGCAGGACGTTGATGGGTGAATAGGCCTCCTACGGACCCCACCTCCCCTGGAACCGCAGGGCCAGGAGAAACCCCCCAACCTGATAGACCGGCATCCGTGGTGATCGTCTCCCAGGAAGGAGCAAGAAGGTTCCGCCCCCCAATAGGTTCCTTGACTTCATCCACTACAAGAGGGACCTCCTCACCAGGGGGGGAAGACACCCAGACCCTGTCCAGGGATGCTGGGTCCTTGTCCCATACAGACAATAGGGGAAGTTGCAGAAGCCCCAAGAGGGACTGAGCACAAAGGACCGCTGCGAAGCACGCCACCATCAGGCCCATCAGCTGCATCCCCTGCCTTGGTGAAGAAACGGGGACAGCTAGGAGAAACTGAATTTGTGCAAGCAGATGTCCACCTTCTGCTAAGGAAGGAATATCCTTGCCTGAACAGTGTCCAGATTCATTCCTAGGAATGAAATTACCAAAGAAGGGGACAGCGAGAACTTGGTGATCATCCATCCAGATGACTCCAGGATGGACACCACCAGCTGAGTATCCAACTATGCCCGATGTAGAGACTGGGAAGTGATGAGGACGTCCAGGTAGTGCAGCACACGGACGCCCCTTGGCCTCATCAGAGACATCACCCCCGCCAGCACCTTGGTGAGCACTCTGGGAGCTGAAGAGAGGCCAGATGGCAAGGCCACAAATTGGCAGTGTTGATCCTCCAACGTGGATCTAAGGAATCTTGGTGTCCTGAAGACACAAGGATGTGAAAAGTAAGCATCTTTGATATCCACAAACGGCATGAAGCCCACGGTTCGCAAGGAGCAAATGGCCGAGCGCAGAGTTTCCATGAGGAAGGCGCCTGTACTTGACAAATTGCTGAAGATCTGTGCATCCAGAATGGGCCACACTGACCCATCTTTTTGGGAACAGTGAGAAGGTTGGAGTAGGGTCCCTTGCCTCTGTCTGTTAAGGGATATCTGCAAATGACCCCCATACCCAGCAGACCTTGCATGGCCTGCGCCAGTATCTGAGCAGAAGCAAGGACCAGGAGTACCCGGGACCCGGTAATCATAGGGGGGGGGGCTCACAGCAAACACCATCTTGTAGCCGGAGGACACTACCTCCTAAATCCACCGGTCTGAGGCGTGGTGCCTCCAGCAAGGTGCCGCAGCCGTCCCCTCAGGGCACCCCATCATGCTTGAGGGGACTTGGGAGAGGATTTGAGCATAGCCCCCCCAGAGGAACACGGGTGTTGTCTTCTGCTCCTGGGACAGGGAGTTGCGGGAACCCCCACGAAGGACGCCCCTGGTTCCTGTTTAACACCATGGTGGGGGGTGGAAGGGGGGCTCTGGCCCCGAAGGGCCCGAGACAGCCGTCTACGCTGGGGTAACTTACCTCTCCTACCAAACAGGTCTAGGCGGGCCCCAAACAGACGCAGCCCTTTAAAGGGGAGCCCGGTAAGGGCTTCTTCGCAGCATTGTCAGCACCCCACTGTTGCAGCCAGAGTAAGCGACGTATAGCCACCACAAGGGCAGAAGTTCTTGCACACATTCTAATGGTGTCATCCAATGCTAATAGGATAAATTTTACAAACACATCACAATTGGAGAGTGCATTAAACACATCCCAAGGGAGATCATCAGGGGCACGATCGAGCAGTTTCCTGATGAGGGTTCTAGTGGCCACAGCAGTAATGGCAGAGGCACAGACCGGGCGTAGTGCCGTCCCCGCACATGCAAAGGCGTGGGAGGCCAGCAGGTCAATGCGCCGGTCCTCAGCATCCCGAAGGGTAGTACGGTATAGTCGGGGGGATGCAAGAAAGGGGTGTTAGATAGCCCTATGATCGGGACATCCACCTCAGGGGGGAACGACCAACATTTAACCACGTCAGGGGGAAAAGGGTACTTACTATCCCAATCTCCTGGAACCCCTGGAAGTTTACTGGGGCACTCCCATTCCTTGAGCACAAGGGTATGGAAATGTGCCTGCTCTAGAAATTCCAAGCATGATGATGCTGTATGGAAATGCTCCCCTCTTTGTCTGGGAGCCTCACCAGGGGGAGAGATAGACAGAACCTCAAAGATCTTGATCAATAATCTGTCAGTGTCATCCTGGATCCAGGGGTCAGGGTCAGAGTCTTCATGAGCCTCCGGTCTCTCATCAGATGAGCCTGAGTCAGAAAAGAGCTCTCCTTCATCAGAAGGGGTATAGCCACACAGAGTCATAAACTCCTCAGTTCCCATAGGGAAAACAGTAACATTAGGCGTCAAGAGCCGCTTCTTACCAGGGCCCTTACGCGCTAAAGACCTCGCAAAAATCTGTTCAGCCGTAGGCAGTCTAGATGCCAATTCAGGCTGAGAATCCCCACTTGTGTGCGACTCAGCAGGAGTGAGATTTAAGCCAGGGGGATTAGTGAGGCGAGGTACAGCCACTGGCAGGCCAGATTGCAATGCCAGCGCTTGCTCAGCACAAGGTACGCAGACCCACGTCTTGTCAGCATCAGCATGGGGTTGTCCACACGCCATACACCGCCGGTCATGTCCCAGAAGGACCCCGGTCACATTATCCTTAGATGCCTCCATATGGTGATTATTAGGCACAATATGCCAGTAGGGATTGACGCTATAAAGCAACCCTGGATGCCCCAATGACCCGCTAGGGAGTGGGAGTAAATTTACAAGGCCCGCTATCAATTACACCGGGCCGGGAGAAGCCAATGGATTCACCTTTTGAAAGACACAATGAGAAGAAGGGTGTCAGAACCGAAACACACTACAGTGAATTATAAAGCCGCCCGTGTCCCAGAAGGACCCCGGTCACATTATCCTTAGATGCCTCCATATGGTGATTATTAGGCACAATATGCCAGTAGGGATTGACGCTATAAAGCAACCCTGGATGCCCCAATGACCCGCTAGGGAGTGGGAGTAAATTTACAAGGCCCGCTATCAATTACACCGGGCCGGGAGAAGCCAATGGATTCACCTTTTGAAAGACACAATGAGAAGAAGGGTGTCAGAACCGAAACACACTACAGTGAATTATAAAGCCGCCCGCGACCAGACAATATGGCGCCGAGAACCTCGAAGGGCAGGCCAGCGCGAGCCGTGACACGAGGCGCGCCATGCCAGGCCCCGCCTCCCCGAAGAGCGCGAAGTCCAACAGACTAGCAGCCAATGAGGACGCAGAAGCGTCTGAGGTAACGCCGCCGCCCGGCGCGGAACATCCAAATGAAGGAAAAAGGCGCGCGCGGCGGCGGCCTTAACAGTGTAAAAAGACAAGTTAGCGCGGCGGTTGACACCTCATACACCAGTCCAAGCAGACATTACAAAGAGGACCATAAGCGTGTAATCACAGTACACGGACATCCACACACACACACAACCCCCCCCCTTCTCTTCCTCCCGAGGGCTACTGGGAGAATGAGGGAGGATGGCGGCCCTTTGTACAGGGCCCACCGCTACCGGGGCATGGGACAATAATGCGGGAGGGGCATCCCATAAGGCTCACCATCAGCCTATACCGCCTACCCTTTGGTGGGGGACTGCGGTGGAGCAACGCTCCTTAAGCACACATGGTGCTGCCTACCTTCACCCGACCAGCGCAGCCCAGGCTGGGAGGCACATCACATCAAGGACGGGTGGGAATAGCCCCGCTCACCTGCGACAGAGTGATAATTTCATGTCTTCGCAGTCAGCACTGCAGAGAAATCTGGGGATTTGTGGGAGGTCCCCGGGTGTATGAGGGGCCGGGAGGAGCCTGTTTTGCATGTCTCTGCAGTGCAGCGCCATCTGGCGGAGGATAACCCAAGTGTAAGTAATCTATCTGGAGCAGGACGTACTGTATACTAAGAATAATGGTGTTGTTTGAACCTGTAATAATTGCGGGGAACCATCCTGGTTGCCAATAAAGTCAGGTCTTGACTCTAGGGTGGATGGTTAGGCTCCAAAAAGCCAAATTACCTTCAGATTATGATTTGCGAGACATGTGAGCTGGGCATTGTTGTAACATAAGCAGTAACACACCTGCCGACAACTTCCTGAATCGTTTCTCTTTGATTGTTTCATATAATGCCTTCATTGCTTAAGCATAGGCGTTCCCAGTTATTGTTGTCTTGAGTGGCATGGATTTTAGTCATAAAACCCCTTCTGTATCCCAAAAACCTGCTGTAATTTCCACTTGGATGCTGCACATGAAATGCCTTTGGAGTTGGTGACTTGTGCTTCTATTGCATGGCCTCTTGTTAGGTCTCAAGATGGAGGGGCATGGTGGACCCATGTTTCATCACCCGTAACATCACCCAGAAGTCACCTGGATTTTCTCTAAGCATGTCTATATTCTCTTGGATAAATTGCTGGTGGTATGTTTTTTTATATATATATATATATATATACTGTTATCTTGTTATAGTGCCAGATATTTCACCCAGGGGTGGTGTTGCACTATCAATGTCACCGCGATCCTCTAAGCCACTGCTGCCACCTCTATTTGGCAATGCATCCCTCTTATACCACTCTCCTTGCAATCTCTCATCCTTACAGACTTACCCTTTCCACTTTTCCCCAGCAGATCAGGGGCCACATGTGGCCGGGTTGAGCATATGTGCTTTGGAATCTCTCTCCTATTATATCTTGTATTCAGAATATTCATTAGCACTGCATTTGTTATAGTCTATGCGCTTTATGTTTGTCTGTAATTACCACTTTGTACAGCGCTATGGAAGATGATGGTTCTTTATAAATAATAACCAGCACAGACAAGCTCAACTCTCTAACATTGACAGAACATACTGGGGTAGAAGGTTCAATGACACCCCTTGCACAGTTTCTTGAATAATCACAGTGCTCATGGCAATACATTTCTCCCGAGAGAATCCCCCAGGCTCAAAAGATTCAGGGAGGCGGAGAGGTGTGGTGGCTTACCAGTTCTGCAGCTTCCGTCCTCTGCTTGCCGAGATTCACATGTGGCTCCAGAGTTCCTGTTTGGTGAATCCCTGGTGTACAGTATACAATATCTGATCAGGTGCTTGTGTCACCCTTGTACAAGGTTTATTGTACAGGGATAGGTTGGGGTCTCCATCTTTACCTGATATATACTATAAATATATATACAATAGATAAATACATGACCAGGAACAGGTGTGTATATGATCTTGTGTCAGCGGTGTTCACGGCTGTGCAAGTTGTGACGTCAGGGATCGCTCACCCTCTGCTAAACAACTAGAGTTCACAGAAGCAAAGCCAAGAACATGTCACCGCTGAGCCCCTCGGTGCTGTTTGCAGCATTTGTGACTTAACCATTATCAGCGGTCATAGTTTTGTATGCTTTTGTGATTGATTATAAGTGTATTATGTCTTGTATATACACTTTATTGATGTCACCTATTGTCACTAACAGCATTAAAAATATTTCCTTTTAAATGCAATTTGATCTTAAGGGTGTTCAATCTTCCATTCCTGCTTTTGTATATAGTCTGGGTCTGTTTTGAGTGGGCAAACCGTGGAACTTTGGAACCCCTGATAACTTTATACTATGTATCAGAGTTTTCTTCTTTATCAGTGTGCCACAACCTTGAATTAATTTTGCAACGGTCCAATATAAAAATGGTAATCACCATAAAAAGGCAACAAGAGATGAGAAAACAAGGGCGGGTGGGATGACCTGGACTGGATATATTCAAAAACAATTCTACAGGTGAGTTTCACAGAACTGTATTTTTCACTATATCCAGTCCAGGTCATCTCAGAAGTAATGACATGTGGGACATCCAAAAGCAGTGTCCCTTAGGGCAGGATCCCCAGTGCAGAACAACATGAAATTCATTTCACTACCGCTTGAAGCACCTTTCGGCCAAAGACAGCATCAGCTGAGGCCCTAACATCAACCTTGTAAAACTTGGTAAAAGGTATGAACTGAAAACCAAGTGGCGGACTCACAACTTGTTCAACAGATGCCTGGTGCTGAAAAGCCCAAGAAGCACCAATAGCTCTGGTAGAATGAGCTGTGATCCGAAAAGGGGGTTCCTTCCCCTTGGCAGAATATGCTTGCACCACCGCCTGTCTGATCCACTTACTGAGGGCGGACTTGGGAGTTGGTAAACCTTTCCTAGAGCCTTCTGTAAGGACAAAGAATAAATCTAATTTCCTGAAGGATTCAGTCACAACCAGGTAATACTTAACGGCTCTGACCACATCCAAGGCATGGAGGGTCCGTTCCTTAGCCTTAGTTGGTGCTGGACACAAGGAAGGCAATACAACTTCCTCATTAAGATGAAAGGGAGACACGAACTTAGGCAAAAAATCAGGTTTGAAACGAAAAACCACCTTATCCTTATGCAGCTCAAAATAAGGAGGCTTCATACAAAGCATGGCCAGCTCAGACACGCGACGAACCGAGGTTATCACTACCAAAAAGACCACCTTGAGGGTCAAAATAGGCAAGGCAGCATCGCACAGGTCCCTGGAGAGCAGAAAGCACCAAATTCCCACACCGGTAATACAGACTTACGTGGTGTGTGATTGTGTCTGGACGCAAACAGGTCCACATCCGGCTGACCCCAGCGGAGACACAGAGCGTGAAAGATCTCGTTGCCGAGAGACCATTCCCCCAGATGAGAGGCCCCCCTGTTTAGGGAGTCTGCCTCCTGGTTTTCTACCCGCATCGCACAACCCCTTAAAGTGGACCAACACCCAGGATTTTGACTATCCTGGGTCTTGGTCCACTTCGGTTGGGCACCCCCGATCGGGGTGCCCCGCTGTGTGAAACCCCCCCGAACAACTCACCTCTCCCTGCGCCGACGGACAAGCCGCGGACAAGCGGCTCCTCCGCCGCCTCCCGCGCGTCCCTCTTGACGTGCGCGCGCCGGCCATTCACAGACGGCCGGCGCGGGCACGTCTAGAGGGGCGCGAGGGAGGCGGCGGCGGAGTTTGGGGTGGTTTCACCCCGCGGGACATCCCGATCTCGGATTTCCCGCGGGGAGGGAGGTGATCGGCCCGGGAATCTTAGATTCCCGGGCCGATCACCCGTGGGTGTTGGTCCACTTTAAATGGGGAGTCAAGCGAAGAAGCACAAACCTGATCGCTCTCAGCTCCAGGAGATTTATGGGCAAGTGGTTTTCCCACGGACCCCACTGACCCTGGATCTTCTGCGTCTGCCAGACGCCTCCCCAGCCAGTCAGACTGGCATCCGTGGTTAATATCTCCCACCGGGGAATCAGAAAGGACTTGCCCACCAACAGGTTTCTGGGGTCCAGCCACCACAAGAGGGACTGTCTGGTCGGGGGGGCAGTGGAAATTCCTGTTCCAGCGACTCCTGCATCCGGTCAACAGGTTCAATTGAAGAGGTCTCATGTGGAATTGGGTGAAGGGCACTGCCTCGAAGCAGGACACCATTAGGCCCACCAGCCTCATCCCTAGACGGATCGACGGCCACTGACAAGCCAGCAAGGTCTGCACCTGCGTCTGAAGGCCCAACACCTTCTGCTGTGGCAGGAAGACCTTGACCTGAGAGGTGTCTAATGTCATGCCCAGGAAAGACCTCACCATTGAGGGAGTGACCGAAGACTTGGGGTAATTGATTACCTATCCGAAAGCCTCGAGAGTGGATAACACCGTCCGGGTGTCGCTCTCAGCCTGCTGAAGGGACTGAGCCACAATCAGTAAATCGTCAAGATAAGGCAGCACACGAATGCCCCGATTCCTCAGAATAGCCATGATGCCCGGCAGCACCTTTGTGAAAACCCAGGGGGCTGAGGATATCCCGAATGGCAGAGCCACAAACTGGTAATGCTGGTCCTCCAGAGCAAATCTCAAGAACTTCTGATGTCCCTGGAAAAATCGGGATGTGCAAATAGGCATCCCTGATGTCCACCGTGGTCATGAAGTCGCCGGCCCGAAGAGAGCTCACTGCTGACTGCTAAGGTTTCCATGCAGGAATGTCTGACTCTTACAAACCTGTTGAGACCCTTCAGGTACAGGATAGGGCATAATGAACTGTCCTTCTTGGGAACTGTAAAGAGATTGGAGTAGAAGCCTTGGCCCTGTTCCCGGCGAGGCACAGGGCCTGAGAATGGCCGTGCAGCACCTCCTGCGGTTAGGGGTGATTTGCCCTGTGCCTCATCGGGAACAGGGCCAAGGCTTCTACTCCAATCTCTTTACAGTTCCCAAGAAGGACGGTTCATTACTCCTTGCACTGGGTTCTGGTATATCCGAGACTGAAGAAATCTTGAGGGCGGCCTGACTGCCAGCTCCATTTTGTAACCGGAGGACACCACCTCCTGAATCCACCGATCCGAGACGCGCTGTCTCCAGACGTGAGCAAATAGCAGAAGCTGTCCCCCCACCCGGATGGGTGAGGGCGCCTCCTCATGCCTGAGGGCCCTTGGCAGGGGGCCTGGACTTGGATCCCCAGGAGGGATTGGGTCGACCGAAAACCTACCTCGTCCCCAAAACTCTCTGCAGCCACCTGAAAATGAAGAGCCCCTTCCTCCATGAAAGGAGCGATAGGCAGAAGAACCCCAAAGGGCCGCGCAGGCCTCCACCGCTGAGGGAGTCTACCATCCTTGATCAGGAGGTCAAGACGCTCCCCGAACAACCTGTGCCCCACGAAGAGGATACTAGTGAGCGACTTCTTGGCCGCGGCATCAGCCGATCACTGCCGCAACCAGAGCGAGCGACGCAGCGCAACAAGCAGGGCAGAAACCCTGGCACCGAGCCGGACACCATCCATGACAGAGGCAACAAAGGCAAATAAATCCACGCAAACTTTGAGTTATTTATACTCCTCCGCCCACTTGCGAGACTTAGCAATATCCATAAGACGTCTCACCTTCTTTCTGATGGCTAAGGAGACAATAGCCGCGGCACACACAAGGCGAAAACCAGCACCAGCAAATGTGAAGGCTGGATCACGCAAGGAAGCAGTATCAGGTGACGGCATAACCCCGACACAGGGGAATCCACTTCGGGGGGATGGGACCACAGACGGACCAGCTCCTCAGGGAAGGGATACCACCTGTCCAGGCCCTTAGGCACCGACGGTAGCCTGTTAGGCCTTTACCACTCCTTGAAGACCATATTACAAAAATGGGCCTGCTCAGAAAAGACAAGTCTCTGTCTCTCAGGCCGAAATAATTCACCCTGCTTCCTTTTAGCAGCTTTAGGAGGGACAATATGCTACACCTCAAACACAGCAGCCAGCAACCTCTCTGTATCATCAGGAAGCCACATATCCTCACCCGAGGAAGAGCCAGGCCCGCTGTCATAGCCGGCAGAATAATCCACAGTGGAAATAGAGTCCTCATGCAACTCGCCCTGCTCCATGGAGTCCAGACCTCCAAAAAGATCAAAATCATCGTTATCCGAGTAAACGGGCTCGATATGGCGCTTCTTACTCGTAGCCTTCTTAGGAGCCGTGCCAGAGATCTGTCTCTCAAGGCTGGCCACCCAGTATGCCAAATCAACACGGGGCCCCTTGCTGGCTTCCCCCTCGCTGGGGGCTGAATGCAGTAGCGGGGGTTCTGGAGAGGTTGCAAGCAATAACGGGCTAAAGGCAGATACGCCCGCCCGGTCGTGCTCCAGAAAGACGCTCCTGCCGCAAGTGACACAAACTGTGCCGAGTCCACCCAGAGGACTGGCACCACACATGGGGCAGAGCTTTACCCGCTCAGATGGGGCCCCTAGCTCATTATTCCCAGAAGCCTCCATTATGGTGATTAGAGCAATGGTATATAGGTTACAAGGCACTGCCGGCCCAAACCTAATAAGCCCTCAGAATTAGTCCCTCTTAGTGATCCCTCTTAATAGGGAGAGGGCACGGAGGGGGGGGGGGGGGTCGGTGACCGGGAGGAACCATAACCCTTAATCTATCAAGGGGGCCACCTAGAAGACATAAAATAAACAACCATAAGCATCCCAAAGCACATGCACAATGCAACACAATAAGTTGTTTAGCAAGAGGGACTCAACACCGATTCAATGGCACCAGCTCGGGGGGGCTGACCAACAGCGTGCAGGAAGAGCAGGGCAAGATGGCATGGAGAAGGCAGCTGCATGCGGTCGAGTGGCGGGCCGCACAGCAGTGACGTGGAAAGCGTCATCGCGTGGCCCCGCCAACAGCACGAAAAGAGCGCCCACTCCCAAGATGGAGGGGGGCCCGGAGACTGGGGAGACGCAGGGCGGCGCACGGAGGAGCGACGAGCGCGCGTCGCGCACCCTGCAGCAGAGGCCGCGGCCTCATAATAGAAAAAGCCTAGCGCGGCCCAGAGCCTAGCTCTGCCAACGTTCGACCCCGGTATTCTCCCTACCGTCACCGTCCCGATCAGCCATGGCTGGGAGGCAATAGTGGGTCCACGGGAGTATCCAACGATCCTAGCATCAAGACTGCAAGATGAACACTGGGAAATCATGGTGAGACATCGGTTTTCGTAGGGGGCCGGGAGGAGCGACCGCTTTTGATCTTGCAGTCGAGTGCCACCTGGCGGTGGAATACCCACGTCATTACTTCTGGGACGACCTGGACTGGATATAGTGAAAAAACCATCGACCTCTATCCCTGCCAAAGTACTAGCTATCTACTGATTGCCATCTATCCAATCTACTGTCCTGAATGCCTCCTCAGCCTATTGACTTCCATCCATCCAAATGACCCATCAATGCAACCCTTTGCCGCCCCTCCCCTCCCCCCCCCACCCCAAATCTCACTGACCATGGCTTAAAGTGGACCAACACCCAGGATTTTGACTATCCTGGGTCTTGGTCCACTCCGATCGGGGTGCCCCGCTGTATGAAACCCCCCAGAACCCCCAAAAAAACTCACCTCTCCCCGCGCCGATGGACAAGCCACGGACAAGCGGCTCCTCCGCCGCCGCCTCCCGCGCGTCACTCTTGACGCGCGTGTGCCCGCGCCGGCCATTCACAGACGGCCGGCGCGGGCACGTCTAGAGGGGCGCGAGGGAGTTTGGGGGGGGTTCACCCCGCGGGACATCCCGATCTCGGATGTCCCGCGGGGAGGGAGGTGATCGGCCCGGGAATCTTATAGATTCCCGGGCCGATCACCCGTGGGTGTTGGTCCACTTTAAAGACCAGTCCAGACAATAGCAATAATAAGGCAAGGAGCTCAGGTGAAGTCTATGTGCCTGAGTAGAAGCTGTAGGTCTCCAATATTTGTCCTTGCTTTCCTTTACATTATTGACAATGCTCCAAATAGGGTCTCACAAATACCAAGACACGGTTGGAACAATTTAAAGTGGAAATTTAGCCCTAATGAAAGTTCCCCAGAATAATGGACTCAGAATATTATATCTGTATCTGCAATTAATGTGTTCTCCCGCAGCAAGCGTCAGTCACTAACAGTGTGATGCTGCTGGGTGATTTCTCCTCCTTTCCCCTCTCAAATCCCTGAAAGAATTAAAGCTACACAAAACCCTTTTTCCACCACCAAGGCCACAGCCGCATATTTGAGATTGTCAATTGGCCGATTTAGACTGGGAAAAGCTCCCCCCCCTCCCATGAATGGCTGGGCAGGGAAGCCACAGCTACAGTGTTGTGGGAGCCGCCGAGAAAGGCAAGATTACAGAGAACCCAGAGGTTTCACACAGCGTGGCTTCCAGTTTTATTGAGGCTTTTGAGTGGATTTAAATATGTCCTACACCCAAACTGATCGCGGTGGAGGTAAGTAAAGGAGGGGATTGCAAGGCTGTTAGCCACCATTTGTACTAAATCAGCATTGAACTGCTTTAACCCTTTCAGTGTCAGCCTACCTAGGAGACATTGTCACCCTCCATTGCCAGACCATTTTTCATCCTTTTGAACTATACATATGTTTAGAGTGGACCAAAGCCTGGGATTCTCACTATCCAGTTTTGGACTGTGCTGTGTGAAAAACACCCAAGTTGCCAATCTCACTTACCTCTGCTTGGTCCCCCTGCTGCGGCTACAGCAGCTTGCTGCAATCCTAGCCGCACTTGCAAGCGGCACCACACAACCATTCAGTTGTGGCAGGCGGGGCCATGCACAGCCGAGAAGGGAAGCGAGTGATGTCAGCACTGGTCACGCATGCACTGGGAAATGCTCCCAAAAAAAAAAAAAAAATTAGGGAAATGCTCCAAAAATTTGGGAAATGCCCCAATGCTTCAGGATGCCCCCGCAGGAGGGAGTAGGCCTGTTCATACTCCAGGGTGGGTTTTGGTCCATTTTAACTGATTTTTGCAGGAACTTACAGTGATCAAAAAGAAAAATTATATATTGTTTTCTTTCAGCACACTTTAGCCTTTAATACGAGGCAGCTCCATAAATTCTACATGGCCGGCACGGAAAGGGTTAAGGAAGAAAAGATACCCAAAAGGGGGAGAAATCGCACTGCAGGAGAGCTTATCTGTGATCAGATCACATTAATTTCAGTATGAGAAGTTTTTATATCATTCAAAATGTGGTCATTGTTAAAGGAACTTTAAAGGCCAAGTCCAATCTGACTCATTGTTCATGGAAGCAGCCATGATGGAATTACTGCATAATGCCTCACCACTGTCTTCTATTGAGAGGAGAAGGGAGGGGTAGTGCTTTGTCTCATAGAAACATGACGTTGACAGCAGAAGGAGACCATATGGTCCATCTAGTCTGCCCTTATGTATATACTGTATGTTCTCTTTATCTTAGGATAGATGTGTGCTTATCCCAGGCATGTTTAAATTCAGTGACTGTTGATTTTTCAACTACCTCTGCTGGAAGTTTGTTCCAAGCATCTACTACTCTTTCTGTAAAATAATATTAATTATTTAATTATTAATAACATTGCTCCTGATCTTCCCCCCGACTAGCTTCAGGTTGTGCCCCCTTGTTCTATCATTAAGCTTCCTCTTAAAAATACTTCCCTTCTGAACCTTACTCAATCCTTTCACATATTTAAAGGTCTCAATCATGTCCCCCCTCTCCCTTCTTTCCTCCAGACTGTACAAATTAAGTTCTTTAAGTCTCATACATGTCAATAGAAGACAATGGTTCGGCATTAAGCAGCAATTCCATCATGGCTGCTCGCATGAACAGCAGGAGTTAGTTAAGACTGGAATTGCCCTTTAATCAGAGCTTACATGAATTTTTGACTGGACTTACACTTCGAAGAGGCCCAAAACCCTGCTTCCCAGGGCACGCCACTCAGCGATACCCCCGGGGATTACCGTGAAACATACTTTTTCGGCAATCCCTCGGCCTATCTGAATGGCTGGTAGGGAGAGGGTAAAGAGATGCCGGCCAATTTTAGTGCTCTGTGCCAGGTTATGTTTACCATCAGCATTCTATGCCACATTCATATAAAAGGCATAGCATTGCTCATTGATAAGAGGAGAGTCCCGCAAATGCATCGTAGGAGTAGGGAAGAGGTAAGTAGACCCAATCAACCAGGGTGGGGGGCAGCTCAGGGACCAGGATTTGCTTAACTTTAATACTGGTTTGCTGAACCATTGGAGCAGCAGATTCCTGGTCAGTTGACTACGCTAATCTATTAGTATAAATCGGCTCCGACAGCAGCATACAGAAATAAATGGCATGGACACCATTACTTTCAGGCACTTTAAAGATCATAGTTTATTTACTGTATAATAAAAAGCTAGAATACAGAGGCAGTCCGATATCTGCAACACTTGTTACCACCTTTATACCTCTGTAATAAAGCACAGTGCCCCGTGTCCCCCGTCCTGCAGGCTTGGCAGGTGGGGTGCAAAGGGCTCATGATGGGTCAATTCATTCTATGTACACCGATGAAAGAAATGTAACAGGCAACACAGCGCTCCAACATGAATGTGCTAAGCGGCATTATTTTACATACATATAATAAAAACAAAAAGAACGAAAGGGGAATTAGTGTTTCTGGGCTTGAATCCTTGTTGGAGAACCTGCAGCAGATGCACCCATGCAAACTTCTTCCCAGATTGAGCCTGGATTGTGTTTTAGCCTTTACAGTAAATGACATAAGGGTAACAGACCGAGTTCTGTGCATACAAAAATATATATATTACTGGAAGAAAAAAAAAGGGGATGGACCAGTCCACCCTAACCAATATTTCATTTAAGGGGCAGCCACTGTCTATAGGGAGTCATGAACAAAATCCTGACCCCCCCCCCACACTTGCAAATCATGTCCGCAGGTACAGAACAGCCACTTCCACAGCAACATTCAAACATGAACCCTAAAACCAGTTAAATACCCACCCACAGGGCATCCCAATTTTAAACACCCCACTGTGAGAAACCCCACCAGTCACCAGTTATTAACCTCAATGGCGATCCCACATGCAGATGGCAGAGGACTCTCCCACATCATGGAGGGATGCGGTTGCCAATCAAAAAGCAGCTATGCCCACATTCAGCTTTTATAGATTGGAGGAGAGCCACGCATGCACCGTGGGATCGCCAGCCAGGTTATGATGGGCCATCAGCAAGTTTTCAAACTGTGAGGCATCCCATATCAGGATATGGACCAAAGCCAGTTACAGTTTAAATCCTGGGTTGTGGTCTGTAAATGCTCACATGAACACTCTCACCCAGGAAAGCCCTGCTGGTATGGGAGCAGCAACCGATGAGTCATTTGGGTAAGGCTTCCTAGCGAAGGTACGGCAGCACATACCAGTAATGGCTGCTTGTGATAGGTCATGTGATGTGCTCCTCCTAACAAATCAATGAGGCAGCCTGCTACCTCAAATCGGGATGTCCCAGGGTTGAGGATATTGGGCAGGCCAGGTGGTTGTGGCCCTGTGGCTGGAGGTGCAGAGATCCATCCCATCTCAGAAAGCAGACGGAAAACTAGAAAGTAACTCACACCCAAATATCTATGAAATATCAGAACTGGGTGGACTGATCCCTTGAGAACAATAAACCCAAAAATCCTTAAAAAAACAAATGCAACTATTTTGGACAATGGAGTACAGGTGAGCCACTGGTACATGCCAAACATTGAAGAGTAACGTGTCACAGCATAGGCGGGTCACAGCTCATTTACAGCCCTGTGAAAAAAAAAAAACTAGGGCCTGAAATGTATCTTAGACCGGGTCAGACATTGGAGAAAAGACCAAAATACGCCGCAATATCTATACAACTGGAACTATATACACAATTTAATGGAATGTTTCCCATCCCCAGAATGGCTTTTATAAAGACCATGGGACCATTGACACTTAACAAGTACTTTACAGGTTTAAAAGGACAACTGCAACAGATTTACAAATTAAAAAAACAAAACAAAAGTAATCATGTCCAGTACCGAAAAAATGAAGTGTAAAATGGCTACAATGAGTGAGTGAAATGCCCCGTGTCAGCTCCTATAAACCATAAACCAATATTTAGGAAGCTAAGCTAACTAAAGTCAGCGTGCATCCGGGGATCCAACTGCCATCACAACCCTTTAAGGCCTTCTGGGTAATGTCGAGCCCGGGATGCAAAGGTTTGAAGAGAAGTGTGATGCCAATATGGCAATAAGAACCGAGAACTCTGAATAGGAAGTATTCTTGCAACAGTCTGGGTTCCGCTAAGGATTTAACATCTTTTGGTGGCCAGTCGAAACAAGCAAAGATAAAATTACAGGAAAATAAAAATATTCAAGCAGACAACTGGTTTTGACGTATAATGAACACTCCAGTCCTCTGGGACGAGGTTATTTTGTAAATGTGGCCACCACGGCCCATAGAATTTCATTTGAGTTTGGCTTCATGGCCTCTACTTCGGGGTCTAGATCGAGCAGCTGTCGGACTCTCTTCATGGCCAGGTCGTACTGGTCATCCAAGAGCGGGGCAAAGGCATTTTCAATGACGTCAGAAGAATGTGCTAGATAGATAAGGGCCAGCAGGCGTTTGTCCATGCGGTGGGGATCCTTCACCCACTTGTCCAGTACGGCTTCCTGCACCTTCTTGATGAGGCGTTGCTTGATGTTGTTGTTGGTGAGCGGGTGCGTGGTCATGTCAAAGAGGAGGAAGTTTTGCTTCTCGGTGGTCAGGACCCCTTTCTCAACCAGATTTTTAGCCAAACGTTCTCGCACATTTCGCAACTGGAAGTGGAGCTTCAGAGGGTTCCAGGTCTCACCTGAATGGTAGAAGATTTCAGAAGATCAGAAAAAAAAAAAAAGGAAAAAAAATTAAATTTGGCCCAAGTATTACTAGAATACTGGAAAGGAAAACATTCTGCCACATAAAAATAATTTTCAGCATAGACTTATAATGATCCTAAAAAAGGAAATTTGTGTACTCACCGGAAAATTTATTTTTCTCATCACCTTCCATTCCAGGGCATCACCATTAGCCACGTGTGGGTTAACCTTAGCCATAGACGGGGACTGCAAGAAAAACTAAGCTGCCCCGGCCTATATAGGGCAGGCTGTGGCTTGGACACCCCCAGTTAAAGGAGTACTCTCTCAACAGTCCCGTCGACTGCAAGAAAAGAACTGGCTGTGCCACGGTTTGCCCTATATAGTCCCTGTCTATGGCTGAAGTTAACCCACGTGTTGCCGATGGTGGTGCCCCGGAATGGAAGGGACGAGAAATATTCATTAGGGCAGGGGTCAAATCCTGTAGCACGTGTGGCATGAAGCCCCCTGCTGCGTGGCTTACAGGCTGTTGTAAAGAGTGCAAGCAATCCTTTAAAGCAGACCAAAACCCACATTTTTAACTTGCATCACCTGAATTGCTCCTCCAATGAAGAGCACCTTTTGCCAATGTTCACTACTCCTGCTTCACTCTAATCCCAGATAGTAAAGCTCCGCCTCATCCATTCATTGCCACTGTTGTGTGTGGTAAGGATGTCTGATGTAATAACTGCCATCTATCTGAAGGGGGCCATCCAAAAAACAGTGTTCCAGGACAATTCGAAAAGAGGTAATACTCTAGTTCTACACCCTAAGAAGAGTATCGGCAGAGACTTTGGCCAAATGTATTTCACAAGTTCAGTGGGTTTTGGTCCGCTTTAAGTTTGAATTTAATTGGTTACTTACCACATTTCACATTGCAGCTAACAGGCCCAGGGCTGATCAGAGTCAGCGGTGTGAATGAGATTAACGCAGAAACAAGCAGGCTGAGAAGAATGGAGGTTAGGAAATTAGGTCTTGAGGCAAGCACGCCCCCCCCCCAGATATCCTTGGGTGCATGACTGGCACTAGCCACACCTGTCACAGTGCCTGTGCATGCACTACTCCATTCACTGCACTGGTGGGGGGGTGTGAAGGCAGTGGCTTGTAGACCCTTTGCATAGAAGTGAATAGAGGGGGCTTGTGCAGACACTGATGTGATAGGCAGCAAAAGTGTGCAAGGAATATGGGGAGACATGAACATAGGAAACCAGGTTTCTGAGCACTGATCTAGCTGGAAGCTAATGCAGGGAAGGGAAGTTTTTTTTTTTTTTTTTTTATTTAGGTTTACAGACCCTTTAAAGCAAGTGTGTCAAATTCAAATATGCGGTGAGCCAAAATTAAAAACTAAAACAACCCATCTGCAAAGGTAAAATTACCAGAGACACCGGGGGTTTCACAGAGAGGATACCTAGTAGCCGGCTATGGAGGCTGTTAGACTGCAGGGCAGGCCGCAGGGGGTGCCAACATATCTACCTTGATAGTATCTCAAATAGGAATGCCCCATAGTCGTATAGTAAAAGGAAGCTCACACGCGGTATAAAATGCTATTTCCCCAATTCCAATGCGCGTTACCAGGCTGCAGAATAGTGCAGGATGCGCCCCACTGCTGCAGCAATGTACCACATTCACAGCAGATTCCTGCAGCACTGGAACCTGGAAGTGTTAAAGAGAAAATACCATTTTGTGAGTACTCACCTGAAAAATGGATATTGTTGGTGTGCCACACACCCCGCTTCACCTTTAATTCTTCACGATTGGGTTACTCACCGCCAGGTGACGCTGTGCAGAGAGGAAGTCTTGTAACGAGCCCCCTTCCGGCCTATATATACCTGGTACCTCCCATTTATCACCAGTGTATTAAAAAGCAGAGAGACAAGGTACCAGTAAATTAACGGTAACCTCAAAATAAATCAATATAAATAAAAGCTTCACCATATAAAGGATTCGGAATAACGAAAAGGGTGGGAGTGAAGCGGGGTGTGTGGCACACCAACAATATCCATTTTTCAGGTGAGTACTCACAAAATGGTATTATTCTTGGTGTGCCACACACCCCGCTTCACCTTTAATTCTTCACGATTGGGACATCCAAAAGCAGTGTCCACAAGGGATGGGCAACTCAAGGCCAGGTGAAGCATAACTTAAATGACTGCAGTCTGCAGAACTTTGCGGCCAAAAACAGCATCCGCTGAGGCTCGCACATCAACTTTGTAAAACTTAGAAAAAGTATGAACAGAAGACCAATTGGCGGCCTTACAAACTTGTTCAACAGAAGCTTGGTGCTGAAAAGCCCAAGACGCCCCAATGGCGCGAGTAGAATGAGCAGTGATACGAAAAGGGGGAACTTTCCCCTTAGCAGAATAGGCCGCAGTAACGGCCTGACGTATCCATTTGCTAATGGCAGATTTGGCTGGTGCCAAACCCTTCCTAGGCCCACAGGGCACAACAAAAAAGGCATCCGTCTTACGAAAAGGAGACGTGATAATCAAGTAGTACTTAACACAGCGTACTACATCCAAACAATGCAAAACCCTCTCTTTGTCATTCTTAGGATTAGGACATAAGGAGGGAAGAACAATATCCTGATTCAAATGAAAAGCAGAAACCACCTTAGGAAGAAAGTCTGGCTTGAACCGAAAGACCACTTTATCCTGATGCCTCTCAAAGTAGGGCGCCTGGATAGACAAGGCCGCCAACTCTGAGACACGCCGGACCGAAGTGATAGCTACCAAGAAGACAATCTTCTGAGTCAGGGTAGACAAAGCAATATCTTGCAGAGGCTCAAAAGGAGGAGCCTGCAGAGCAGAAAGAACCAAATTCAAATCCCAAACCGGGAGTAATGGTTTCCTGGGAGGCCGCACATGCGTAACCCCCTGGAAAAAAGTTTTAACTAAAGAATGAAGCGCAAAACGCTTCTGAAAAAAGATAGATAAGGCAGAAACTTGCCCTTTCAAAGTTAGCTGAAGACCAGAGTCCAGCCCAGATTGTAAAAACTCCAGAATCCTGGAGACCGAGAAGACCCTACAAGGGAAGGATCTAATCTCACACCAAGCGATATAGGCTTTCCAAGTCCTATAGTAGATGATAGAAGAAGACCTCTTCCGGGCACTGATCAGAGTCTTGACGACTGAGTCAGAAAGACCCTCCTCCTTCAAGATGGAGGTTTCAGCAGCCAGGCCGTCAAACCCAGCGCTGGTAAATTGGGGTAACACTACCGACCCTGAGTGAGCAGATCGGGCCGAAGAGGCAGAACGAACTGGTCCACTGCCAGCCGAACGATGTCTGCGAACCACACTCGCCTTGGCCACCTTGGGGCCACGAGAACGGCGGACGCCCTTTCCAGAGCCAATTTCCGAAGCACCCTGCCCAGCATGGGTATCGGAGGAAACAGGTATATAAATCCCAGATCCCCCCAGCTCAGGGACATGGCATCCACTGCCAGAGCCCGAGGATCCCGGGAGAGCGACACGAAGTTCAGGAGCCTGTGATTGTGACGAGAGGCAAACAGGTCCACCTCCGGTGTCCCCCATCGGAGACACAGTGAGCGAAAAACCTGAGGATGGAGAGCCCATTCTCCCCGATGCGGAGAGCCCCTGCTCAACCGGTCCGCTTCCTGGTTCTCCGCTCCTGGAATGTATACCGCCGAGAGACAAGGAACATGGGCCTCTGCCCAGGTCAGGCCCAGGGACACCTCTCTGAGAGCACTCAGACTGCGAGTCCCTCCCTCATGATTGATGTAAGCAACCGCTGTTCGATTGTCTGAACGCACCTGGACCGGAAGGCCCAGAACGTGATGAGTCAGGAGAGCAAGAACCCGACGGATGGCTCTCAGTTCCAGAATATTGATGGGTAAGTGGGCCTCTTGCGGCCCCCACTGCCCCTGGAACTGCAGCTCCTTCCAGAATCCGCCCCATCCCGACAGACTGGCGTCCGTGGTGACAATTTCCCAAAAAGGGGTCAGGAAAGACCTGCCCTTCACGAGATTGGTCGAGACCAACCACCACTGGAGGGACTGCCGGACCCGGGAGGACAACTGGAAGGGCTGATCCAGCGACCGAGGCTGCCGGTCCCAAGACGCCAACAGATAAAGCTGAAGCGTCCTTGTGTGAAATTGAGCAAAAGGAACTGCCTCGAAGGAGGCAACCATCAACCCTACCAGCCTCATCCCCAGACGGA
Source organism: Gastrophryne carolinensis (assembly GCA_027917425.1). Classification (NCBI taxonomy): domain Eukaryota; kingdom Metazoa; phylum Chordata; class Amphibia; order Anura; family Microhylidae; genus Gastrophryne; species Gastrophryne carolinensis. The sequence continues at coordinate 611,615,214 of CM051234.1, forward strand.
TGGACGGCCGAGGATTGGAAAGTAGGACCCGAGCCAACTCCTGAATCAGATGAATTTTGGACAGGGGGAGAAACACTCTGTGTTGGAGAGTCCAACTGCATCCCCAGAAAGGACACCACCCTGGCCGGAGAAAGGGAGGACTTGGGGAAGTTGATCACCCAACCAAAGCTTTTCAGCGTGGAGACCACCATCCTGGTGTCTGTTTCCGATTAATTGAGTGACGGAGCCATGATGAGAAGGTCGTCCAAATAAGGTACGACACGAATGCCCCGAGATCTGAAAATGGCCATCACCCCTGCCAGCACCTTGGTGAACACTCTTGGAGGTGAGGTAAGGCCAAACGGAAGTGCCACGAATTGAAAATGCTGATCTTCCATCACGAATCGAAGAAAACGTTGATGAGCGTGGCAAATGGGAACATGAAGATAAGCATCCTTGATGTCTACGGACGTCATGAAGTTCCTCTGCCGAAGGGAACCGACGGCCGTTCGCAAAGTTTCCATGCGAAACTTCCGAAAACGGATGAACTTGTTGTGTAATTTCAGGTCCAGGACGGGACGAACTGACCAGTCTTTCTTGAGGACTGCGAAAAGATTGGAGTAGAAACCGAGGCCCATTTCTAAGCGCGGCACCGGCCGGATGACCGCCATTTCTAACAGATTCTTTACCGACGCCAGGAGCCCCTGTGCGGCCAAAGGATCGACGGGCACCCGAGACCGAAAGAACCGTGAAGGAGGGCGAGACTCGAACTCCAGTTTGTAACCGGACGACACTACCTCCCCGATCCATCTGTCCGGAACCTCATGGTTCCAAACCTGGGAGAAGTGTCGCAATCGCCCCCCCACCCGCACGGGTGAGGGCAGCCCCTCATTGCTGAGCGGGCTTATCAGCAGGTTTGGGCTTGGTGCCCCAGGACTGAGTGGGACGGCCACGGCCCTTCCCCCGAGTCCAACCTGCACCTCTGGTAGCGGGAAAGGAAGCCCGCCTACCCGCTCTGAATCCCCGAAAGGAAGGCCTACCAGAACTTGCCCCCCGAAAGGGACGACGAGGCTTCTTACGTTGGGGCATTTTACCACCTTTGGCAACTGAATCAATCTTATCACCAAACAGCCGCAACCCCAAAAAGGGGAGAGCTGTGAGCACCTTTTTAGAAGCTGCGTCCGCCGACCACTGGCGCAGCCATACTGCATTGCCGCTGTCTTGCTACTCATAGCCAGCGCATCGTCCTGAGCGGACAGAACATAGGAAACAAAAAAGACTCACACTGCCTGAGAGCAATAAGCTCCTTGCAAGTGGGATCAAGATCCACACACAGACCCTGAATTACAGATCTAACCGCCAAAAGAAGAAGCGATGAAGCACACACCGGGCGCATCGCTGACCCGGCGTAACTAAAACCATGGCGAGCGTACTGGTCAATCCGACGATCCTCACCATCCTTAAGGGCAGTAGTCTCAGCAGACTGCACCATAGCCGTGCTGGAGAGCCCTAGTACAGGGGTATCGACGTCAGGAGAAACCGACCAAAGCTTCACCAATTCTGGCGGAAAAGGATAACGTTTCTCCCAACTGGAAGGAATTCCAGTTAACCGCGTGGGATGTTCCCATTCCTTGAGCACAATTTTCTCAAAGTGGTGTTGTCTGGGAAAACCAAAGGCGGCTGAGGGACATTAAACAACTGACCCTTTGGCAGGGTGACAGCCTCAGGTGGATCTAAATTCAAAATTTCAAACATTTGAGCAAGAATGGAGGGGGTGTCACGAAAACCCTCCACAGACAAATCGCCAACAGCATCGACCTCAAGCTGATCTGCAGGCTCATCTGACTCCACCAAAAATTCTCCCTCCTCGTCCAGGGAGCAATCGGACCAAACCACAGGCTCACATACATCCTGTGAAGCCGTAGGTATAGGAGTCAGGTGCTTCCGTTTCGCAGTGGCCTTTAACCCTGCTTTAACGGAAACTATTTTCTCGAGGTTGGCCAACCGTGCCGCCAACTCGGATTGCGAATCCCCACTCTTGACAATGTCACGCGGGGTCCGGAATAGGGAGGGAGGGGTAGGGGATGATGGGAGTTGCGAAGGGCCAGCAGCCGGAGCAAAGGACTGACGCGCAATACTCTGCTTTGCACAAGGAATGCAAACAAAAACATCAGCTGGGAGCGGAGTTCCACATCCTCCGCATACCCTAGATGGCCCAGAAGAACCATTTCTGGTAATATCGGAAGCCTCCATATGGTGATTTATGGTATTCGCAAAAATTAGGGTTTAAGCTGAACAAACTGTAAAAAGTGAAAAAACAAAACACAGCACAACCCAGTCCCCCTAAAGCTGACCCAAAGCTCTGGCCCAACAGGCCAGCAGCAGCAAATATATACAGTGAAATAACACACACACATACACACAATACACATCCCTCTACCCCCCCCCCCATAGTGAAGGGAGAAGGGATCGCAACGGGAGAGCAAGGGGCTAAGGGGACCCTCGGGACAGGGGCATCCCATTTCCGGATCACCATGCCGGATAGCCGCATTGCCCCCAAAAGAGGGGGTCGAGCGGAGGAGAAGCTCCTAGGCACCTATAGTGCAGTCTACCAATTGCCCAGTGAGCAGCCTAGGCTGGGAGGCTTCCATTCCACCATAAAGGTACAAACAATCAAAAACCGGGCAGAAATAGACCAAAAGGGGGTGCCGGGGTAAGACCCCGGCTACCTGTAAGCAGGAGCCTTCAATCTTCTGTCTTGTCGTCAAGCAGAGAGAAAAACACTGGTGATAAATGGGAGGTACCAGGTATATATAGGCCGGAAGGGGGCTCGTTACAAGACTTCCTCTCTGCACAGTGTCACCTGGGGGTGAGTAACCCAATCGTGAAGAATTAAAGGTGAAGCGGGGTGTGTGGCACACCAAGAATAGGACACTTTTGATGGTATTTGAAATTTAGTCTTGTTGTGCCAAAATGATATACTCAATGTGCTGAGCTGATCTATCATCTTCATACAATAGCAAATGTGCATTTTATGGAAACTGTTTTCTTTTATCTGCAGTCTATAAGAGAGAAGTGAGACCCGCGCACACAGAACACTGCTGCTATGGCCACTGCTGAGGTGAGGGCACGCACTCACACTTTCACATGCCCGGCAGCAGTGGCCTGTGTGTACAGAAATTACTTCTCTCTTCTTGTAGATATTGGTGTACAGACATGGTGTAGACTTCCATAGCAACAGATTGCAGGGAGTGAAAACAGCTTCCATGGAATACACATTTGCTAACGTAAGAGAAAAAACACACTAGATAAGCTCAGCACCTTAATCTTAATGACATACTTTTGGCACAAAAAAAAAACCTTTGGGGGTGCCCCGCTGTGTGAAACCCCCCCGGATCACAGAGCGCAACTCACCTGTGCCCTGTCCTATGGCGCATACGGACGGTAGTACAATCAGCACCTCACCTAAGGCGGTTCCGAGCGCGCTGGTGGCCGCATCCCTGCTTCCCTCTAACAGGGAGCGTGCCCGTGCCGGCCAGTCACAAATGCCTAGTGCGGGCAAGCACCCTTCTAGAGGGATAGTGGGGATGTGGCGTGGCTCGCGCATATGCTGTTGGACCAGGAAGCAAGGCAAGTGAATGGGGCGGCCTGTGGGTTTCACACAGCGGGACATCCTAATTTTGGAGGTCCTGGGCCGATCACGCTGGGTTTTGATCCACTTCAAAGAGAATCAGTTTAAAATAGCAAAAGCTGCTGGCTTTTCCCCAGGGGATCCCAAATTGGGATGTCCAGCTGTGTGAACCGCCCGCCCCCGAGGGCACCGATATAAACCTAGATTATATTCCTACCAGGAGAACGAAACCACAAGCTTGCAAGGATATATTTTTGTTGGGGTGTAAAAGTCCTCGCACAATTCAACATTTCTAATATTACACAATTTCTTAACAGCGCTTTTAAAGCGGAACAAACCCCCAACAGGGCCGGCCCTGGATTCTAAAAAGATTACAGGGCCAGCTGATGGTCTTCCCCTGGGGCATGCCACACTGTGTGAACCCTAAACACGGCTCACAGCAAAACTCACCACTGTCCTAGCTCCCTCGTCAGCAGAAATATTGTGTGCTGCATCCCCAGACTGTGAAGCGCTTCGCTGCTGGCAATGTAGCTGCTCTCACTCACGATTGGTGTAAACACTGACATTTGGCGCCGATTGGTCAAGAGCCTACATGTGCACCGTAGGACCTGGGAAAAGGGGGGGGGGGGGGGGGGGGTGAGACTCGGCAGAGGTGAAGCTTTATAGGGATGTTCATATCTACACTGTGCCTTTACAGAAGCCATCTATAAGTAGCATCCACAGTAGCTTGCTCATGGATTTGAATTAAAGCCCCTAGTAAACCATCTACACACCACTAAGAAGTTCAATCCAGCTTTGTACAGTCTCTGGGGTTGGGGTCTCCTTTATGTGCTTTAAGGCTTCATCCAGCATAACATCGCCTGTGGGAGAATCCGATTTGCAGATGACCTGAAAAATAAGAGTTCTGCTGTTCACCTAATTCACAAAGTAAAAATGCGAACTCCTCTTTCACAAAATGTATTAAAGCACACAAGCAATTCTGTCATAAAGCAAAAAAAATAAAAAAATAAAAACATACAGAGGGATTGCGCTCAGAAGAATGAAACAACTCACGCTCCAGCAGAATTCTGTAGGTGAAGCAAGTCTTACGTAAGTGGTGGGCACATTCCTTTATAGTAGGGGTGACAAACTACCCCCTGAAGGGGCAGCAACATGTTTTGTGGCTCTCCATAGCTGTCTGAAAACTAATTACATCACTTTTGTGCCCGAGTGGAGATCTTTAAAACGTGGAATGTTGCTGGCCCTTTAACCCTTTAAGTGCCAGCCTACCTAGATTTTTTGTCACACTGTTGCCAGTCTACTTTTCATGTTTTTGCGCTACACATGTTCAACCTTGATTTTTGAAGGGATTTCCAGGGATTTTCCAGGAAAATGATATATTGTTTTTTTCAGCAGAGTCTGGGCTTCAACATGAAATGTCTTGTTTGGCCTTTTTTTTGTGTATTCTTAATCCTTTTGGATGAAATATGTGCAAAAAAATAAAAAAAAAAATCTATTTTTTAAAAATTTTAGTTTTTTTTGTTAATAAAAGTTTGTTAATAAAAACGTGTGACAGCCCTATTTCTCCCGGTTACAACGGTACCACATATGTATTGGTAGACACCCTTTCCTGCCCAGGAAACTCCCCCCAAACTGAAACAGCAGTTTAGAAGATTTCAGATAGGATACAACTATGCAATATGATTGCATAGTTGTAAGGGGTTAACTTAAAAAAAAAAAAAAAAAAAAAGACATAGGGTCCCCCCTCCCGGGGACCTCATCTTTTTTTTGGAATTTTAAGGGTTAAAAACCCTTAAAATCCCCCCCAAAAAATGACGTAGGGTCCCCCTTACCCAGCATTACCGACCCGGACCAGCTATGGGGGCTTGTAGAACAGGGCGCAGGGGCCAGCGTTGGTGGCCCCTGGCCCTGCAGGCTACTAGCCCACATAGCCACTAAGTGGCCCGGGCCCTTCTGCCCCCCCTGGCCGTTGGGGAGGCAGGCAATGCGGGGCTGGGGGTTATGGCAAGTCACCCACTAGCCGCAGGTGATTGCCAGCCCCAGAGCCTTGTGAACTGGTATAAGGGGTCTCATGGACCCCTTACCAGTTCACAAATAGTTAAAAGTAAAAAAGACAGACAAAATATTTTATTCTTTTTTTTACTTATACTTACCTCTGATCCCGTGTCCCGCGCCGCTGCAGATGACACTTGTCAGTGATCAGAGCAGGGAGGGTGGGAGGCAGGGAGATCAGAGCCTCCCTGCTCTAATCGCTACCGACAAGTGACAGACGGAGCCCGGGTGCCGGTATACGAGGAGCGTGATGATGTCATCCGGCTCCTCCCACAAGTGGGCGGGGCAAGCGCCGGCCGAAGACGATGGTGAGGGCCCGTTGCTGGGTCCTCACCTGAAGAGTGGTAAGTCCAGGGGGGGTGAAGAGAAGACCCCGGGAGAGTGATCGGGCTGTCAGGTGAGTTTGTCATTTTTATTTTTATTTTTCTTTCACATGGCGCGGGCTATTCCGGGCCCCCTCCTGAAGATCAGAGGCCCGGGGGCGAAAATCAAGTAGCTGATTATTGAAGGGAATCGCTGGCACTTTCAAAAGAGGGGTCAGGTAAGTCTATCTTTTTTACTTTTTTTTTATGGGGCTCTAAAGTCAGCTACGCGAGTCTCACGTAGCTGGCACTAGCTCGACTAAGATCAAAAGCTGTCGCTCCTCCCGGCCCCCTATAAAAGCAGGTGTCTCACTATGATTTCCCAGTGGTTAAACAGCAGTAAGAAAAGAGAAAACCATGTTACTTACATAGCTTCAGCATGTACTCTCTCCAACAAAAAACCTTAAGGACAACGGTCCAATATAGAATGGTAATCACTATAATGAACAAGGGCGGGGTGGGACGACCTGGACTGGATATAATCAAAAACAATTCTACAGGCGAGTTTCACAGAATTGTATTTTTCACTGTATCCAGTCCAGGTCGTCCCAGAAGTGATGACATGTGGGACATCCAAAAGCAGGGTCCCTTAGGGCGGGATCCCCAGTGCGGAACAGCATGTAATTCATTTCACTACCGTCTGAAGCACCTTCCGGCCAAAGACAGCATCAGCTGAGGCACTAACATCGACCTTGTAAAATTTTGTAAAGGTATGAACAGAAGACCAAGTGGCGGCCTTACAAACTTGTTCAACAGAGGCCTGGTGCTGAAAAGCCCAGGAAGCACCAATAGCTCTAGTAGAATGAGCTGTAATACGAAAAGGGGTTCCTACCCCTTGGCAGAATATTCTTGCACCACCGCCTGTCTGATCCACTTACTGAGAGCGGACTTGGCAACCCTTTCCTAGAGCCCTCAGTTAGGACAAAGAGCGAATCAGACTTCCTGAAGGATTCAGTAATGGCTCTGACCACATCCAAGGCATGGAGGGTCCTTTCCTTAGAATAAGTCGGTGCTGGACACAAAGAAGGCAAGACGACTTCCTCATTAAGGTGAAAGGGAGAAACGACCTTAGGTAAAAACAGGTTTAAAGCGAAACACCACCTTATCCTTATGCCGCTCAAAATAAAGAGGCTTTATACAAAGGCGCAGCCAGCACTGACACGCGACGCACCGAGGCTCAAAGGGAGGACCCTGGAGAGCAGAAAGCACCAAATTCAAGTTCCACACCGGTATTACAGGTTTACGCGGTGGACGTACATGGGTGACTCCTTGGAAAAAAGTCCTGATCAGTCTATGATTGGCAAAGTATCTTTGGAAAAAGAGGGCCAAGGCCGAGATCTGGCCCTTGAGGGTGCTCAATTGGAGACCCAAGTCTAAACCATATTTCAGAAACTCCAATATCCTGGAGATAGAGAATGTGCGACAAGTGAGACTCTTGGACTCACACCAGGCAATGTAGGCATGCCACACTCTGTAGTATATAATGGAAGACGACTTTTCCGTGCACGTATCAAGGTATTTACAACCGTGGCCGACAGCCCCTTTACTGTCAGGAGTGAGGTCTCAATAGCCAGGCCATCAAAGCCAGCGTCTGTAAATTGAGTGAGAAGCCCTGGGTCGTCGGCATGATATAGCGATCAACTGACATCTGAACTATATCCGCGAACCAACTCTGTCTCAGCCAGCAAGGAGCCACCAGGATGGTTGGTACCCCCTCCTAGGCTATCTTGCGCAGGACTCGGCCCAGGAGCGGAGACGGAGGGAAAGCATAAAGGAGCCTGAACTCCGTCCAAGGAATTGCCAGAGCGTCTGTGGCAAATGCCAGAGGATCTCTTGACAGGGAGACGAACCTTGGGAGCTTGTGATTGTGTCTGGACGCAAACAGGTTTATCCGGCTGACCCCAGCAGAGACCATTCCCCCAGACGAGATACACTCCTGCTCAGGGAATCTGCCTCCAGATTTTCTACCCCGGGGATGTACACCGCCGAGATGCAGGGAACATTCTCCTCTGCCCAAGTCAGAATCTGGGTCACCTCCTTGAGGGCTCGCTTGCTCCGAGTCCCGCCCTGGTGATTGATGTAGACAGCCGTCGGATTGTCCGAGCGAACCTGGATCGCACGACCCCTTAAATGGGGAGTCAAGTGAAGAAGCACCAACCGGATCGATCTCAGCTCCAGGAGATTTATGGGCAGGTGGGTCTCCTGCGGCCCCCGCTGACCCTGGATCTTTTGCGTTTGCCAGAAACCTCCCCAGACGGTCAGACTTGCGTCCGTGGTAACAATCTCCCACCGGGGAGTCAGGAAACCTTTTGGTGGGCAAGTCCTTTCCGAGTCCAGCCACCACAAGAGGGACTGCCTGGCCAGGGGAGACTGTTCCAGTGACTCCTGTGTCCGGTCCCAGCCGGTCAACAGATTCAACTGCAGAGGTCTCATGTGGAACTGGGCGACGGGCACTGCCGCGAAGCAGGACACCATTAGGCCCACCAGTTTCATCCCCAGACGGATCGATGGTCGCTGACAAGACAGCAAGTCCTGCACTTGCAACTGGAGGCCCACCACCTTGACCCGAGAGGTGTCCAACGTCATGCAGAGAAAGGACCTCACCATTGAGGGAGTAATAGAAGACTTGGGGTAATTGACTACTCATCCGAAATCCTCGAGAGTGGATAACACCGTCCGGGTGTCGCTCTTGGCCTGCTGAAGGGACTGAGCCACAATCAGCAAGTCGTCCAGATAAGGCAGCACGCAAATGCCCTGGTTCCTCAGAAGAGCCATGATGCCCGGCAGCACCTTGGTGAACACACGGGGGGCTGAGGATATCCCGAATGGTAGTGCCACAAACTGGTAATGCTGATCCTGCAGCGCAAACCTCAGGAACTTCTGATGCCCCTGGATGTGCAGATAAGCATCCTTGATGTCCACCATGGTCATGAAGTCGCCAGGCCGAAGAGAGCTCACCGGACCGTAAGGTCTCCATGCGGAAATGTCTGACTCCGACAAACCTGTTGAGGCCCTTCAGGTCCAGGATAGGCCTCAGTGTTCCGTCCTTCTTGGGCACCGTGAACAGATAGGAGTAGAAGCCTTGACCCTGCTCCTGACGAGGTACAGGACAAATCACACCTAAATGCAGGAGGTGTTGCACGGTCATTCTCAGGCCCTGCGCCTTCAATGGGTCCTGGGATATCCGCGATTGAAGAAATCTTGAGGGCGGCCAAACTGCCAGCTCCATTTTGTAACCAGAGGACATCACCTCCTGAATCCACCGATCCGAGATGTGCTGTCTCCAGACGTGAGCAATAGCAGAAGCAGTCCCCCCACCCGGATGGGTGAGGGCGCCTCCTCATGCCTGAGGGGCCTTGGCAGGGGGCTTGAACTTGGATCCCCAAGTGAGATTAGGTCGGCAACGGGACCTGCCTCGTCCCCAGGAATCTCTGCGAGTACCTGAAAATGAAGAGCCTCTTGCTCCTCGAAAGGAGCGATAGGTAGATGAGCCCCGAAAGGGTCGCGCAGCCTTCCGTTGCTGAGGGAGTCTTCCGTCTTTGACCAGGGAGGTCCAGAGGCTCCCCGAACAATCTGTGGCCCACGAAGGGGATACTAGTGAGTGACTTTTTGGCCGCGGCATCAGCCGACCATTGTCGCAGCCAGAGCGGGAGACGAAGCGCAACCAGCAGGGCCCGAGACCCTGGCACCGAGCCGGACACCATCATCCATGGCAGACACAACAAAGGCAATAAAATCCGCGCAAGCTTTGAGGCTTTGAGGAACTTATACTCCTCTGCCCGCTTGCGAGACTTAGCAATATCCACAAGACGTCTCACCTTCTTTCTAATGGCTAGAGAGACAATAGCAGCGTCACACACAGGGTGAAACCAAGCACCAGCAAAGATGAAGGCATGACAGACCAGCTGATCCATGCGCTTGTCAGCCGGATCACGTAGGGAAGCAGTATCGGACGAAGGCATGACCATAGTGTTGGACAGACCCGACACGGGGGCATCCACCTCGGGAGGACAGGACCATAGCCGGACCAGATCCTCAGGAAAGGGATACCGCCTGTCCAGGCCCTTGGGCACCGACGGTAACTTGTTAGGCCTTTCCCACTCCTTAAAAATAATGTTAGAAAAATGAGCCTGCTCAGGAAAGACTCGTCTCTGTCTCTCAGGCCTAAACAAATCACCCTGCTTCCTCTTAGCCGCTCTAGGGGGGACAATGTGCAGCATCTCAAAGTCCGCAGCCAGCAACTTCTCCGTATCATCAGGGAGCCATGAATCCTCCTCAGAGGAAGAGCCAGACCCGCTGTCATGGCCAGCGGAATAATCCACCGTGGAAACGGAGTCCTCATGCAACTCGCCTTCCTCCACGGAACCAAGACCTCCAAACAGGTCATCACCCGAGTAAACCGGCCCGACATGCCGCTTCTTAAATCGTAGCCTTCTTAGGAGCCGCACGCAAGATCTGTCTCTCAAGGCTGGCCACCCGGTATGCCAAATCAACTTGCAGAGGCTGCAGGCAATAAAGGGCTAGGGGCAGATATGCCCGCCCAGTCATGCTCCAAAAGGAAGCTCCTGGCGCAAGCGATACAAACAGTGCTGAATCCCCCCAGAGGGCTAGCACCGCACATGGGGCAGAGCTTAACCCGCCCAGAAGGGGCCCCTAGCTCACTAGCCTCCATTATGGTGATTAGGAAGATATGCTGGTTACAATGCACTGATGGCCCAAACCTAACAGCCCTCAGAATAGTCCCTCTTTTGTGATCCGTCTTAAGGGAGAGGGTGTGGGGGGGGGGGGGGGGCAGCGGACCGGGAGGAACCACAACCCTTAATCACACAAAGGGGCCCACCTAGAAAACACAAGCAGAAAATGCCATCAGTTTCCCAAAGCACATGCGCGGATACAAGACAAAAAGGCTATTAAGAGGGACTCACGACACTGACATCGCTCGCAGCTCAGAGGGCTTCCAGGCAGTGTGCAGGGTAAAGGCAGCACAAGATGGCACAGAGCAGGCCGATTTGCGCCTTCGAGGGGCGGGCTGCACAGCAGTGACGCAAAAAGCGCCATCGCGCGCCCCCCTCCCCAAAATGGAGGATCAGGCCCAGGCAGAAATCAGACACAGGGTAGCCCACGGAGGGCCCCCCATACCAGCCAGCGCGGCGTGCGCACGCGGCCGCAGAGATGCAGAAGCCACCTCCGAGCGGCGTCGTCCCCCCTCACAGCACAGCAGCCAAGATGGAGGGGAGAGAGGAGCGGGATACTCTAGGGAGGCAAGTACCAGAAAACACAGTGCATAAGCATTATCAGCAAAGGACTAATTCAGAGTCACAACAATGTCTGCGCAGTTAAAAGTGAAGGTCCACCAGAACACCAACACAGTAATAAAGCCTGTGGGGCAGGGAGGGTATGAAACCCGCGGGCATAAATGGTCCCCCCCCCCCATAGGCTCACCATCAGCCTATGGCCGGCTAGCCTTTAGTCAGGGTCTGCGGGCCAGAGCCTAGCTCTGCCAACGCCTGACCCCGGTGTTCTCCCTACAGTCACCGTCCCGATCAGCCAGGACTGGGAGGCAGTAGTGGGTCCACGGGATCAGTGGGAATAAAGTTGCAGCGGCTGACGGGCTAGGAGACCCCGCTCAGCTGCAATATCCAGGAGAGAGTGCCAACGATCTTCAGCAGCCAGACTGCAAGATGAACACTGGGAAATCATAGTGAGACACCTGCTTTTATAGGGGGCCAGGAGGAGCGACAGCTTTTGATCTTACAGACGAGCGCCCCCCTGGGGGCTGAAAATACAATTCTGTGAAATACTCACCTGTAGAATTGGTATTATACGTATACAGTACGTCCTGCTCCAGGCCCTTCATATACCCGGGGACCTCCCACAAATCCCCAGCATTGAAAAGCAGTGAACAAGAAGCCGAGAGAATTTAACCACCAAAAACAACTGGTAATGATAACAATGACCATACAGGGGATCCAGAATAATGCAAAAACCAGGGTGGGGTGGAGCGGGACGTACGGTATACATATGATACCAATTCTACAGGTGAGTATTTCACAGAATTGTATTATTCTTAGTATACAGTACGTCCTGCTCCAGATATAATACTTACACTTGGGACATCCAATAGCAGTGTCCATAAAGTAGGGTGGGATCCCCAACAAAAAAGGCACAGCAGACAGTAGAAGCACTGTCACCTGCAAACCTTGCTACCAAGAGCGACATGAGCAAAGGCTCTAACGTCAACATCATAAAAAAAACCTTTGAAAAGGTACGGACAAAAAACAAGTAGCGGTCTAGCAAACTTGTTCAACAAAACCTAGTGCTGAAAGGCCCAAAGATACCAAGGCACCAGTAGAATCAGAAATAAAGTGAGAAGAAACTCTTCCCCTTAAAGGAATAGGCCTGAGTAACATCCTGACAAGATCAAACGCTAACAGTAGCCCAGGAAGAAGGCCAAACCTTCCCTAGGACCAGAAGGATCATCCATCCAAGTAAAGGCTAGGCCAAAGGCCGCTTAACCCCTGGAAGCAGACAAAATCATGCACATACAGATGTAGGTGCCCACAAACCCCAAGGGGCATCAGTCCCCCTAAGGGACAAGAGACAATCCAGGAAAAAAATTCCAGCACCTGCTGAGGGAAAGTAGATACCCTTGCCTCAGCGTTACTAGGAATAAAGCACAGAACAAGACAATGTCTTAAATACATGAGCCTAAGACACCTTAGGCAGAAGGTCCGGCGCAAAGCGGAGCACCACCTCATCTTGGTGTATATATCAAGGAACAAGGGCTAGCTAAACAGAGCCGCCCGCTCAGGCACACGTCTGACTGAAGTAACAGCCCCCAGAAAGACAACCTTGTGGATAAGAACAGTCAGACAGCATCCGGAATAGGGCCAAAAGGAAACACCCCGCAAGGCAAATAGAATAAAATTCAAATCCCAACAGGAAACCTAGAACTACGTGGGGGATGCACCTGAGCAATCCCCGAAAGAATGCTTAACCAAGGAAAAAACTGAGCAAAGACTTCTACAGGAAGGCGGACAGGGCAGAACCTGAACCTCCAGAGTACCGAGTAGGAAAGCCAACTCCAACCCATGCTGTAATAACTCTAGAACCCTGGGAATAGAGAGCGCCCAACAGGGGAGAGACCAAGACTCACACCAATCAATATGGGTATGCAATACCCCACAATAGACGGAAGAAGAAGCAAACTCCTAGGCTTCCAGAAGTTGCAGTCACCCAGAAGATAAGCCTGTCTCCATCAAGGTGGATGAATCGACAGTCAGGCCATCCAGACCAGAGCCTGTAGATTGGGGTGAAAGTAAAAGAGGGCCTGAGTGAGCAGATCAGCACTCCTGATAGAACGTACAGGTCCGCTGTCCTCATCTGTACCACATCTGCAAACCACACTCCACTAGGCCACCCAGGGGCCACCAGTATCACTGGTTCCCCCTTTCAGAGCAAACTGGCGCAGAACCCCGCCTAGCAGGGTGAATGAAGATAAGACATACAGACAGAATGTCCAGCCATAAAGTTACTAAGCCTCATGACCAAGGTCAGAACAATCTGGGACAGGGAAACAAGGGCCTAGAACCTATGACAGTGATGGGGCCCAAAAAGATCCAAACTAGATGGATCACATAGAGACACAAGAATTAGCACATCCTGGTCGCAGAAGGACATCCACTGGAGCGAATATCGCAGATATGCAGGGAACGTTGTCCTCCACCCAGATCAGGGTCAGATACCTTCCTCGAGGATCATCCTGCTCTGCGTCCACACAGATAATTAATACGGGCCCTGTCGTCAGACAGACCAAGGATCCCCCAAATAGACAGATCCCGCAAAGGAGAAGTCCAGCGAGATAGAGCCAACCTGAAAGCCTACCGCTTCAAAAAATAGATAGGTGAAGAAAAAATCCCCCCTCCGTCAACCTGATAGATTTGGTATCCAATCTACAGGAAGACGCAAGGAAGGGGGTGCCCCCTGACTGGTTCCTTGAGTACAACAGTCTCCCACAGACCCAGCTCCAGGGAAGCTGGACCCCAGTCCAGCATTTACAATATAAGTTGCAGAAGAGCCCAAGGGAACTGAGCATAAGGGACAACCTTTGAGCAGCCACCAACAGGCCCACCAGCTGCAATCCAGCCTGGTGAAGAGACGGGAACAGCAAAGAGGGACCGAGCCCATGTAACCAGTTTGTCCACTTCATAGTCAAGGAAGCAGGTTCCCGCCTGAACCGAATCAAAGTTCAACCCTAGGAATGGAGATAGCAAATAAGGGGAAAATGAGGAATTGAGGTGATTGAGCGCCCATCCAAAGACTCCCAAAGGACACCACCAGCCGAGTAACAAACTCGGCCTGACGTAGAGATTGGGAAGCAAAGAGGGACGACCAGGCAGTTCCTCGCGGACGCCGCCTTGGCGATCACTCTAGAAGCAGAAGAGAGGCCAGATAAGGCCACAATCAGCAGTGTTGCACCTCCCAACACTACCCTGTAAGATCCTCGGTGCCCAGAAGACACAGTGGCAATGAAATAAGCATCTTAGATCTCCACAGACTGCAAGAGGTCCCTGGACACAGGGCACTGGCGGCCCAACTCCGACAAAACCATGTAGGAACCGCCTGTGAATGTAAATTGCCGCACCTATGGAAGGCCAGAATGCCTCATCCTTTTGGGGGAATGTGGAAAGGTTGGTGTAGAGGCCCCTGCCTCTACCTGTTAAGGGCAACCTGCAAGTGACCCCAGACCTCGCAGGCCGTGCGTGGCCTGCGCCAACATCTGAAGAGAGACAGGGACCAGAAGCACCCTGACAAACGCGGGAAGGGGCCGCCCAGCAAACACTATCCTGCATCCAGAGGAAACTTCCTCCTGAATCCACCAGAACAAGGCATGACGCCTCCTGATAGGAGCAAGGTGCTGCGGCCACCCCCTCGCTCGCCCCATTATGCTTGGGAGGGTTTTGGTGAAAGATTTGGAATTAGTCCTGACGGAGGGGCCAGGGCGTTGTCTGCCACTCCTGGGGCAGGAATCTGCACCAAAAAGCTGGGAGGACACCCCTGGTTCGGGTTTGAAACTAACATGGGGGGGCCCAAGAAGGCAGAGACAGCCTTCTGCGAAGGGGTGTTTTGCCCTTTTTTCCCCAAACAGGTCCAGACGGGCCCCGAAAAGGCATCGCCCTCTAAAGGGAAGCCCAGTAAGAGTCTTTTTTTGTAGCATCGTCAACACCCCACTGTCGCAGCCAGACCAAGCGGTGTATAGCTACCACAAGGGCGGAAGTTCTTGCGCACATCCTAATGGTGTCATCCAGCGCTAAAAGGATAAACCTTACAAATACATCACAACTGGAGAGTGCATTAAACACCTCCCAGGGGAGATCCTCAGGTTGATGATCAATCATCTTTCTGATGAGGGTCCTAGCGGCCACTGCAGCGATGGCCGTGGCACAGACCGGGCGCAGAGCCGTCCCTGCTCAAGAAAAGGCGTGGGAAGCCAGCCTATCAATGCGCCGGTCCTCAGCATCCCGAAGGGTACGATAAGTAGGGGCTGCAATAAAGGGGGGGTTAAGAACCCCAATGATCGGTGCATCCACCACGGGAGGTGATGACCAACAGTTAACCACATCAGGGGGAAAAGGGTATTTCCAATCCCAGTCCCCTGGAAGTTTACTAGGGCATTCCCATTCTTTGAGTACCAGAGCCTGGAAGTGATCCTGCTCCAGAAATTCCAAGCGCGGCGTCGCTGTATGGAAACTCTCCCTTCTAGGCCTGGGAGCCTCACCAGGGAGGGAGATAGACAAGACCTCGAAGATCTTTATCAGTAATTCATCGGTGTCACACAGGCCCCAGGAACCAGGGCCAGTATCATCATGACTCCTCGGCCCCTCGTCAGATGAGCCCGAGTCAGAGAGCAGCTCACCTTCATCAGAAAGAGCCAAACCCTGCTGAGTAGTGAACTCCTCAGTTTTTGAAGGAATGGGCGAAACCGGAGGCGTCAGGGACCTCTTCTTACCAGGGCCCAAGCGCTCTGCCAACCTCGAAATCACCTGATCAGCCGTAGGCAGTCTGCGTGGCACGACTTGCTGGTCATTCCCGCTCGAGTGCGACTCATCAGGAGTGAGGTTTAAGCACGGGGAGACAGGTGTATTGAAACGAGGCCCAGCCACTGGCAACCCTGACTGCAGGGCCAGTACTTGTTCAGCACAGGGTCCGCAGACCCGTGCTCTGTCCGCATCAGCATGGGGCCGTCCACACGGTGTACACAGCCGGTCTTGTCCCGGAGGGACCCCGGTCACATAAATCTGAGATGCCTCCGTATGGTGATTATCAATGCAATATATGCCAGTAGGGATTTATGCAATAGGCAACCCTGGACGTCCCAAGGACCCGCTAGGAATGTGGGAGAATTTTTTGTAAGCCCGCTACAATTTATGTTAGGCCGGGAGAAGCCACCTGAGTCTTTGACGTCTGAAAGACAGAAAGGAAATAAGAGGTGTCAGGGCCATGCGCAGCAGAAAAAATACTAATGATGAAATCACCCGCGAGGGCACTTACAGACTTGGGGAGGTGAAAGACTACCAAACACGCGCGCGAAGATCAACAAAATGGCGCCTACCGAACCTCGAAGGGCGGGCCCAATCTGGGCGTGATGCGGAGCGCGCCACGCCAGGTCCCCGCCTCCCCCAAAGAGCGCAAAGCTCTGAGGCAGCCGTCCAGGCTTGCCAAGCATAGGATATGCTAGTAAAAGCATCTGCTAATGGATACTCGTAGTCTGACGAAGCTGCCACCCAGCACAGTAAATTTTAATAAAAAAATGAGAAGGCAAAGATGGCGGCGGCCAAAATAAAATGAGCAAGAAGCACGGCTCTGACACCCAGTTGCCAGTCAAGGGCAAAACTACGGCCATAAGCGCAACAATACAGTACACTGAGACCGCCAAACACACTCCGCCCCCTATTTTTTTGCCCCGAATACGGGGGGAAACGAGGGAGGATGGCGACCCTTTACACAGGGTCCACCGCTACACGGGGCAATAATGCGGGAGGGACATCCATTAGAGGCTCACCATCAGCCTAAACCGCCTACCCTTTTGTGGGGGACTGCGGTGGAGCATGGCTCCGTTAAGCACGCAAGGTGCTGCCTACCTTCAACCGACCAGCGCAGCCCAGGCTGGGAGGCACATCACAGGGAGGACGGGTGGGAATAGTCCAACAGGGCCGCAGGCTGTAATAGCCCCGCTCACCTGCGAGAGAGTGATACTACATGTCTTCGCAGTCAGCACTGCAGAGAAATCTGGGGATTTGTGGAAGGTCCCCGGGTATATGAAGGGCCGGGAGGAGCCCGGTTTTTGCATGTCTGCAGTGCACAGCGCCCTCTGGCGGAGGATTACCCAAGTGTAAGTATTATATCTGGAGCAGGACGTACTGTATACTTAGAATAACCCAATTGTCATCACTTCTGGGACGACCTGGACATATTGAAAAAAAACCCAACCATTCTGTCAAGTATCGCGATATTTCATTAGACAATACTATAGTCTATTTTTTTCTAGTATCGATTCTGACTCCACCACTACACACTCACCTGACCCTCGTTCTATCCACCCGGCTCTCATCTTCACCCTGGGGGCCTCCATCCCCCCCCCCACCCGGGCCTCTTCAGTCTTCAGGAGAGAGCCTGACAGACCCCCCCCCCCCGCTTTCCGAATGGCAGCGATTCTGCGGCACATGAGCAGCTTTCTGTGCTGTGGATATTGATGGCAAGCTCTCCTCCAATCAGCTTTTTATGTCAGGCATCCTGATGGCAGCCTCTTCTCCAATCTGCTTCTTTATGCCCTGCACACTGGCGAGCAGCATAGAAAGCTAAATAGAGGGGAGAAGCAGGCATCCCCACAGACACCCATGCCAGCCATTTAGCTGGGTCTGGAGTGGGAGTGCACATGAGGGATGCTGCCATAGCCCATGAATGCGCCACATATCACCAACAGGGATAACCGGGCATCCCAAATCCGTATTCCCCAGGGAAAGGAAATTGTCTGGCCCCGATTCAGTTACACTTGGTGGTTGGTCCCCTTAGTCCAACAAGAACGTCCATATTGTATCAAAACATGGATACATAAAGTGCCAACATCGCAGATGTGCAATACTTAAAGTGTAATTCCACTTGGTGGCCTGTCGTTATTGTATGCCAAAAGGATGTGCTCAATGTACTAACATATCAGATCAATTTTTTTTTTTTTTAACCACCTTAGTGGTGTGATATCTATATTTAATTTTAGGGCATTAAGGTGGTTAAAAAAAAAAAAAATTGATCTGATATGTTGTATGTATGTATGTAAGTGTATGTTTTTAACTCCTCTTTTACAATTCCATGTAAATAGATATTAGTATGGTACAGATTAGAAGCAACTGAAGTGATTTACTGTGTCATCACTGGTTCCCTCAGTCTCTACCCACCACTACTGACTGGTGTGGTGAGCTGTCTGTATAGATGGTTATATATGTAAGCCAATAGGGTCTGCCAACAACAATAAAGAGGAATGATGGTCGAAAACTACCATAGTTACTCTGTACTATATAGCAGCAGGAGAGTGCGACCCGGCGCGTCTAAGGCTGCCATGGAGATTTCAGGGCCAGCACTGATAGCCTCGGTCGCTGGCTGTGCCAATAGGCTGCTTGTGGTCATGTCACCCCGAGCAGGCTATCAGTGCTGGCCCTGGACCATAGTTCCTCTTTAAGGACTTATGCCAGATAATCATCTAAATTTCAGCACACCCTTTCCAATCCTTTAAATTGTGCAGTATATGGCTGTCCCTACTGTGTCCATGTTGGTCCAAGAATAAGGGATCATCAGTCCAGTCATCAGCTCACCATTGGCACCAATTTATCCATTCCCGCGCCTCCCTCCCTCCGTTTAAGGGTGTTGAAAAAGCTGATGCCAGGACATGTCCACCAAGAATTAAATCACAAGACGTCAAATCTATACCAGCAATATTGAAATGCATTATGGCCTTTTTCACATACTATTTAGAACTGAATGTAATGGGAACAGTGCTAGCAAGTTGAAAAAGCTTTTTTACTAGCATGGATTGCACATCTGCACTTTATTGTATTTATTCATGTTTTGACAATATGGACGTTAATAAATTTGTATATAATTAAAAAAAAAAAAAAAAAAAAAAAAAAAGAAGGATAGCATGGTAACTGAATGAGGGAAGGGTGGAGAGACTGAGATCTCCTAACTAGTGTAAATTTAAGGGTCTCCCTAGAATAACTTTTTAGAGGTCCAAAGTCACAATGCAGTCTACAGGCACGTGCAGCCTTGATGTATAGTAATCCAGACAAACAAATTAAACCTGCATATGCTTTATTAGAGATGTTTTTCAGCACCACGACCATCGGTTCTAATTTACCAGACGATAAGTTATCTGTAAGTAAATTGTTCATACCTTTCTTGCCAAGAGACTTTTCCGCCTCATTCCTCCAGCCTCCAGGGCAATCTTTCCTCGAAATGCCAGCTCAATTAGCATGCACCCACGCAGACCAGCAGAGATGCAGTCGTTCCAGAAGGATGTGTAGCCCTGGGAAAAAAACAAAACAAAACAACCTTCAATGTAAAATTCATTAACTTATATAAAACTGGCAATATAATAGAAAGCCAATAGTAATTCTAGGGCTCTAATCAGCAACATTATTTTCAATGCATATGAACGCCCACTCAGTTGCCTAATAAGTAAAATAATTAGGAAACAAATATAATAGATGATCAAGTCAACCTAATAACCAGAGAAGGGGTCTATGACAGAAAATGCTACTGCGACATATGTGAGCCGCTTACAGGCCCATTTACATACTCCCCATTTATCTAGCAGAGCAATACAGTTTAGTCCCTGGGGCAGTGGAGACTAAATGGAGGGAAGCAGAAAAGCAAGACTAAGAATTCTGCAGAGCCTTATCTTAAAGGGACTGCACCAGCATGGGTGAGAAGATACTTACCTCTTCTCCCCTGGAGGTGTCCGCCTGTGTTTTACTCACGCAATGCCATGACAGGCCTGGAGCGGGTGTGCATCTATCTAGGAGGTATGCTAGTGATGCGGTGCATGGGCTTGTGGGAAAAGGCGAGGGGTTCACACAGCAGGGTATTTCAATTCAGGATGGCCCAAAAAGAGGTAGCCCCCCATATATAGACTCAAGAGGGGTGTTCCACTTTAAGCAGTATTTTAGAATCTGCAAGGTTTTAATGAACAGGCTCTCCTGGGGGGCTGAACGGTTTAACATTAAACCAGACTTTCACCCTGAATAAGAGTCTATCTTATATGCTCCCCACACCCTGTACATACAGACTGCTCACATTAAAGTGGACCAACACCCAGGATTTTGTCTATCCTGGGTTTTGGTCCACTTCGGTGGGGCACCCCGATCGGGGGTGCCCCGCTGTGTGAAACCCCCCAGAAAGCCCCAAAAACTCACCTGTCCCTGCTCCCACGTGACCGCTGCAGCCAATCCCCGCCGACGGACAAGCGAGCGCACCCGCCGCCTCCCGCGCGTCACTCTTACAGGGAGCGCGCCCGCGCCGGCGGATCGAGGAGCAGGTAGGATTTCAGGGCTTTCTGGGGGGTTTCACACAGCGGGGCACCCCGATGCCGATCGGCCCGGGAATCTTAGATTCCCGGGCCGATCGGCATCGGGTGTTAGTCCACTTTAAAAATCATCCTACCTGCATCAACTGCATGTTATAAGCCTTTAAACATCCAAGATAGTGGTTCATGGAGCATCAGGCAGCCTGCAAACAGGAAGTGTTTTTTGACTGTGCTGCTCTGCATTCTGGGATTGCTGTCCTTTCCCTGACCCCAGCTCTGCTCTGTCTGTGCAAAGCACAGCTATAACCCGCTCACCTCTCCTCAGTATGTGTGATGCTCCTGAGTCAAGTTGGCTGCACCCGTATCCTAAAGTCCTGAACAGAGTTGCAGCCCAGTGGGGGAAAGAAGAATAAGTGACTAAAAAACGTAAAATATATTAATTTTAGATGCTGGGGAAGTTTTTTTTTTTGTTTTTTTTTTTTTACGGGGTTTGGGCTTTTCATTAAATCATGCTGAAGGTCCGGTTTAAGGACAATCTGGGGGAGGCTCTGGCAGCTGTAAATAATTTCAGACATCTGGACTACAACAGCTTGAAACATATGGCAGTTCCTGGAATGTAAAAGCAAGTAATAAAATGACTGCTTAGGGCAGAACAAGGTAATGTTTTTGAAGGGCATATATTTGCTGTACACCTTTGTCTACTTTGAAACGCAGAGCAGGGTTGTTGCACCATAGTCCCTCAAATATGCAGCGGTCAGGCTGCCCTGCTGTGCATTGTGCCGCTAAAACAAGAACCGGACACACAGATACTCGCCTTTTCCGGAATGCACTCCAGCATGACTGCGAGCGGCCTATCAGCATGGCCGGCACTGGCAGGGAAAGTTGATAAGCTGCTCCATGGCAGCCGTAGAAGGGAGGTGCGATGCTGGTCACGCTGCCTCACTGCTGCATATAAAAGAGGGACTATGGTCATTACTGACCATAGATCCTCTTTAAAATGGGCCAAAACCCCAGATTTAGACTTTACTGGGTATTGGTCCTTTCCCCCAGGGCAACCCCGATCGGGAGAGCCCCGCTGTGTGAAACCTCCTAGATTGCCCAAAGAAACTCGCCTCACCCCGGTCCTATGCGCGGCCACTCGTCCAATCAGTGTGCTCGGAGACGCCAACGCCATACCATTTAAGACGGCATCTAAAGCCGGGAGCGTGCCTGCGCGGGCCTTTCACCCTGCTAGAGGGATAGCGGGGATGCGGCCGCGGCCTGCACATGTGTCGTTGGACCAGGAAGAAAGGTAAGTGAACGGGCCGACCTGGGGTGTTTCACACAGCAGGGCACCCCGATTTTGGATGGTCCGGGGGGGAAGGGAATCGATTGGCCTGGGCCGATTGAGCTGGGTTTTGAGCCACTTTAAGGCTATAAAAATGCCCCTCCAATTGACTCCTCACTGCTAACCCGATTTGGAATGATTATGTTCCTACCTAAAAGGAGCAGACTGTCGGAGTCTGGGTGTCTAATTTAACCCCAGCATTTCGTATTCTGCCTTCCCTTGTGCCATGAATTTCTCTGGTTTGACCATTTGTCTAAAAACCAACTTTAAGCAGTCTTAAAAACTTTTAATCACATTGGAAACCATTAACAAAGTACTGAACTGCATTTATGGTGGTGTACAGTGGGTTTTTTCCACTTTTTTGTGTCTTATAGTACCACGTTTAGTAATATGTGCATGCCGGGGAGGGTGGGTGTCATGTGAAGTGAAGAACAAGGAAGAAGGAGGAATAAGTACATTTCTCTACAAGCACCTTTAAACTCGAGTTTTATATTATACCATCATGGATACATGGTGAATTTTGGAGTAATGGCCCATTTACATGAGCAAATATATTGACTGTTTGCTCTTTACACCCTCTAAGCAAAGAGGTTATAAGGTGAATTAAAGGGACTCTCCAGGCACATAACAGATTGCTCCTATCTGGCAGTTAGGAATTCACCAAATTGTGAGATTGAGTCCTGTACCCCCGTCACATCCATGATGAACACCCGCTTCCCAGACACCGCAATCCTCAATCTAATGAGTTGAATGGGACAATAAGTCACCTCCTTCAACTACATGGTACATGAATGGCTTGGCTTCCCAGCTCTGTGCATGCTACCCATCCAGCAGACCTCAAGAGAAGCAACCACCGGCCACCCTCTTTTTTTTTGGAACATTCAGATTTGGGATGCCCTGATGTATGAAATCCACTGGACCATCATAAAAGCCCCAGCACCCCTCCAGCTGGTGCTCACTCCTATTCCAGGCCCATTTGCTGGCCAGTAGGACACGCACTGCTGGAGGGAAGGTCCTGTGGGGAATGCAGTCAACATGAACTGCATACACAGCTGATTGAATGGGAGCTGGCACTTGCAGCGTGGGATCAAATTTGAGGTAAGAATATCAGAGTACCCAGGGGGCTTCACACAAGGGGGCTTCACAATGTGGGACGAAAGGAGAAGATAGGCTGGTATTAGTAGTATTTGTCATTATTATGCACAGCATATGGCAATGAATTGACAAAAGGCAACACATGCGCCGTAGGACCAGGGAAAGGGGGGGGGGGGGGGGGGTCACATCAGGATGCCTCCGGGACAAGGAACAAAAACCAGGATAGTAAAAATCTGATGCCTTTTCTGCACCACTTTTGAGTATGAAATAACCGCCATGTCACCAAGCGCTTGGTGTTCCAAGGCAGAAACCTTCAGGCTGCAGAGATTATGACCGTTCGGGGCGCAGGTTCAAGTATGCATCTGACACTTCAACACCTTCAACTTACAAAGACATGCCTGTTACCCTCTCACATTCCAAGAGCGACATCAACACATAACACCTTGTTGCCAGTAACTCTATACTGGGGCTGTTCTCTAATCCAATTGGAGATCTTCCAGGCATGGAGGCGATCCTTACAGGACTTTACAAAACTGCTTACATACAAGCATTGGTAGCAGTCACATGGAGCAATAAATGGCTTTCAAGCCTGGCAAAATAAACCTTGTAAAGCACACACATTACATGGGTAATAGTATCCCATCACCATGTCTGTACATCGCTAGTATACAAAGTATATACAATTACTAGGATAGAATGATCAGCAACAGGGTTTTACGTTAGATTGCCACCTCAGACATCAGTTGTATACCTTTTACGCACATTTTACGCATATTTTGACTCCTTCAGGTTCCCTTACTCAATCCAACATGTAAATGACCAATTCTGAGCAACAAGAACTGGAGTGAATGCCTTTAAAGTGGAGCTTAAAGTAAAAATATGACTTTAGGCCCCCTTTTAACAGCCACCCCAATTTGCAGTTGCCTTCCAGTTAAAGCCTAAAGTCAGGCATGACTGGAAACTGACACTGCTGCACCCTGGGGTGATGCTCTCTTGTAGGTGGTGAGGCTGCTGAATGTGCAGTTGGCTTTTCCTGTCCCCCATTTGATATTGTGACAAGAGGAAAAATGGATGACTCACACTTGCAAGACGGGATAGGTTAGATTAGTGTTGTGTTCCCAGTAAGCCAGGAGCAGCCAGTGGCACCCTGGGCTTAGGTTTAGGCCTGCTTAAAGGACAAGTATCATTTGCCAACTGCTCTGCTCCTACCCTTTAGCAGGATACATTTGTGAACGGCCGGCATGGGCACACTCCTTGTTAGCAGGTAGCCGGGATGTGGCTCAGATCCGCTCGCCTTAGACAAGCTTTGGTGGGAGCGGACCTTCATCCTAAATAAGAGCCTATCTTATGTTTTCCCCACATTAAAAATCATCCTACCTGCATCTACTGCATGTTATGAGCCTTTAAACATCCAAGATGGCGGCTCATGGAGCATCAGGCAGCCTGCAAACAGGAAGTGTCTTCTGACTGTCGCTCTGCATTCTGGGATTGCTGTCCTTTCCCTGACCCAGCTCTGCTCTGCCTGTGCAAAGCACAGCTATAACCCCTCCGCACTTTACCCTGCTCTCCTCAGTGTGTATGATGCCTCTGAGGCAAGATTTCCTAGAGTCCTGAACAGTTGCAACCCAGTGGAGGAAAGAATAAAAAGTGACTAAAAAATTAAAACATATTAATTTAGATGCTGGGAATAGTTTAAGGATTTGGGCTTTTCAATAAATGATGCTAAAGGTCCAGTTTAAGGTTATTTAGCAGGGAAAAAAGGAGGGGTACTTGCCTTTTGTCCCCTCTTGCGTAAGACTGCTAGTTTGGCGATCAGCAACTCACCAGAGCACTGCCCCCAAGCTGCAGACTGCAATCCCGAATCGCCACGGGCCTCAAACCACATTCATCTACATTGCCATGCCGGGCCATGCCCATCAAGCACAGGGGAGGGGCCACAACCACTCCATGCACTACAACGAAGGGGGCGTGGTCAAGCCTCAGCCGACTACCTACATGAAAGAAGAGGGGGTGGCAGTGCACAATCCCCACAGATTCCATAGGGACACAAGGTCCCCCCTACTTACCTAGCGGTGCTCCTGTGTTCCTGCAGCATCACATCTAACGCTGGGTGCAGCACATTTCTGGTTGGAGGTGTGCGGCAGTGTACGAGGCTCAGCTGAGGCACCTAGAAAAAATAATGGGTGCCTCGGGCTGGCTTCATGCAAGGTATATGGTCAGCTACAGGCACGATCAAGACCTTCATGGCATCACTAATTCAGGTGTCTGTGGGGAAAGTCCATGAATGGGTAAGCTGGTATACAACAGTGATTAAAAGTAACATAACTTCCTCTTGGGAATAGTATCTAATACAGGGGCTTTTTTCTTCAATTACCACTTTCCATTTTGCAATTATATCAAGTGCCACCTGAGAGGTGTGTGCGGGTTAACTGCGTTAGGGAGAGACATAGTTTTCATCAATTGGACCTTTTAGTTACGGAGCAAATGCTTTGGTAAGTATAGATGGCAGCAGATCAGGTTGGGGTACAAGTCAGTCTGCAGCCTTATCGAGTACCACCTGATAGTTGGGAGCCACAATCTGATTTAAACTGGCCTGCCCAAAATTAGAGGCGCCAAAAATACTCCATAGCATCTCTGCTAGTCAACAGCTACCGAGCCTTCTTATGCCACGTTTTCTGCTTACACCATTTTCTCCCATTTAGATGACCAGTTACCTTTTGAAAGAATAGGGTAGTGGGAAAAAATGGCAAAGCAATAAATTTGCTAATTATCTGCTGTACATCTCCATGTTAAAAATATGGGCAAATGGATCACACTCACCCATCTTGCCAAGAAGTATGTGTAGTAATTAATGCTGGCACACCACAGCTCCTAATGATTTTTAATAACTAAAGACATACAAAAAGGAACCGTCTGTGGCACGCACCCATACACAGGACTTGTGAGGAGAATTAGGCTGTCAAACTAAAAGCCAGGATAATACCAATTACCTTACTGGGCCTACAGAGGTCCTCCCAACTCCAGGACTGCATAATCCCTCTATTTTACCTTGGCAGGCAGTTTGAGCTGCTCAGTTATAGCAAAAACATCGCCACCTCACAAAATAATCATAAATATTACCCAGTGACTATCCAATTCAGTCACGCAATGGGTCCCGTGTTAGCGGGTGGTCACCATAGCCATGAGATGAAGCAATCACAAGGTATAATGCATAAAATCTCTCCCCATTATACACTAAAAGGTTCTATATAGGATCTCTCTCAGCAGTTAAAGTGGACCATCACCCTCCGGTGATCGGCCCGGGAATCTTCCCTCCCCGCAGGACATCCCCCCCAAACACCCCAAATCCCCCTACCTTGTCTTCCCTCTAGACGTGCGCGCGCCCACACCGGCCGTCTGTGAATGGCCAGCGCGGGCGCGTCAAGAGTGACGCGTGGGAGGCGGCGGCGGAGGAGCCGCTTGACCACGGCTGTCAAACCGCTTGTCCGTCGGCGCTGGGAGAGGCGAGTTTTCCGGGGTTTCACACAGCGGGGCACCCCGATCGGGGGTGCCCCACCGAAGTGGACCAAGACCCAGGATAGTCAAAATCCTGGGTGTTAGTCCACTTTAATCTACCCCCTTTCAAGTATCAGATTGTATGAACAGGATATGCCATAAAATAGCCATACAAAGGCCATATGATCGCAGCCCCCCCCATGCCCCCCCAAAATTAAAGGGACAGTTCAGGTGATGGCAATAATAAGGCAGCAAGGAGCTCATCTGAAGCCTGTCTTTGTGTGCCTACCTTCCATTTCCTTCTTTTGGATCCATTTCTCCAGAGGCAGCTACATGGGGATAGGTTTCAAATAAGCTCCTTCGCCTGGCCCAACCTTTTAACTTTATATAGAGTAATAGCCAGCGCTCGATGACATTCAGTCCTGAGGCTTGTGTCATATTGAAACCCCCTCATTTATCAATAGGCCAGAAAGGAACCTTCCACACCATTGGTCAATTCAAAACCATGCCAATGCAGTGCACAGTGTGCTTAAATCACTCAGCCCTGCCATTCTGATCAAAGAGGACATAAAGAACATGAGACTCGGGACTCCGATCCAGGCTGGGAATGGGGACTAAAGGCAGGTATAGCTTTTTGGTGTTTTTGCCTGGATGATTACTTTAAGTATAATAAATAGCAGGAGACCTATTTAGCCCTAATTATTAAACCGGACCTTCAGCATCATTTGATAAAAAGCCCAAACCTTTAAACTATTTCCCCAGTATCTAAAATGAATAGATATAATAGATTGATATTTTAAGTTTTTAGCAGCTTACTTTTTATTCTTTCCACCACTGGGCTGCAACTCTGTTCAGGGGAGCGAGTTATAGCTGTGCATTGCACGGACAAAACAGACTTGGGGGGGTCAGGAAAAGGACAGCAATCCCAGAATGCAAAGCAGCCCAATCAGCAGACACTTCTTGTTTGCAGGCAGCCTGAGACTCCATGGGCCGCCATCTTGCAATCTGTATGTACAGGGTGAGGGAAACAAAATGGGCTATAATTCAGGGTGAAGGTCCAGTATAAGTAAAACTTGCAAGTCTCCCACCAGTCATATAGAATAATCGTAGAGAATAGCTGTGGCCCATCATCATGTCATGACATGTGGATTCTAATTTATATATTAAAATAAATAGTGGGAGCCCTACATAGGTTGAAAAATATTATGTGTACAGCATATAATAATTTGAGATGGCTTTCAATGTGGACCAAAACTCAGGATTTTGGATATCCAGAGTTTTGGTCCTTGCGCCTGCTGTGTAAAGCTCCCCGGGGTGCCCAAACTAACTCATCTTTCTCTGGTCCTGTGGCACTTGTGCAGCCCCTCATCTAATGTATAATAAAGATAATAAGGGGCAGCCATTATTATCAGGGCACAAGCACGGCGGCAGCCGCATCCCCCGCTACCTTCTAACAGGGACTGTGCACTGCTAAAGGGATAGCGGGGATGTGGCCGCAGCTTGCGCAAGAGCTGTTGGACCGGGGAAGAGTGCGAGTTTCCGGGAGACCTGCGGGAGGTTTCTGGATACCCCGGGGGAGGGAATCTTATAGATTCCAGGTCTGATGGCGGTGGGTTTTGGTCCTCTCTAAATTGTAGACTCACAAGGGCAGGGCCCTCACTCCTCACGTACCAAAGTGTTTTGTTGCATTTTACTCATACTGTATGTAATATATGCATTTATATTTCTGTTACATAATACTAATAATGCCCTGTGTATAAAAAGTATTTTAACTGGAATTTCTATTTTGTACAGCGCCACGGATTCCACTTTATAAATAACAGATGAGATTCCCCTGTAGAGGGTGCATATTACAGAACATAATATTAAAATAGGAATAGGTTCCCACTGTCATAGCACATATTATAGAATATTTTATCATAAAAGATATAGGTTCCCCCCCCCTATCAGGGTACATATATTACAGAGATTATTATGTAGAGAGCTAGGTTCCTCCCCTGTCAAGGCACATACTACAAAATATACTTATTAGAGATACAGACTTCCCCTGTCAGTGCACATATTACAGAAAATATTTTATATTGTGCCCTGAAAGAGGGGAACATTAACCCTTTAAATGCCAAGCACGTAGTTTCTACGTGGTTGCTTCCCCTACCGTTAAGTGCCAAGCACATAGAAACTACGTACCTGGCATTTCCCCCTGCTAGTTAAAAAAATAAAATAAAAAATACTCACCTGACCCCTCGCTGGATCCGGCCGGGTCTCCTCTTTAATTTGGTGGCATCCACTCCCCCATGGGGGGGGGGGGGGGGTCGGATGGCTCCAGGAGAGCCCCCAGAATATCCCCCCCCCCCCCCCCTTCGGCAGCAGCAGCTGCTAACTGTAAAAAAATTAAAAATGACATTTACTTACCCATGGCCACACTGCCAGAAACAACAACAGGTCTCCTCTTCACTGGGGGGGGGGGGGGGGGGGGCTCCTCCCCCCCAAGGCTCTTCCGTGGCGAGGAGAGGGCAGAAAACGCCCTCCCCCACCACTTCCTGCATCGGGTCTGTGATGTCACCAGCAGCCGGCCTCTTAAGACCGGCACCCGAGACAGAGAATCAGTCTGCTCGGGTGCTTGGAGGAGAGAGCTGGGGAGGAGGAGAGGGCTGTGATCGCCCCCCCCCCCCCCCCTCCCCAGGCTCTCTCCTCCAAACACCCAGCAGACTGTCAGCTGTCATCAGAGATTGCCGGGGGACACAGGATCGGAGGTGAGTAAAGTAAAGTAAAAAAAAAAAATATAAATGTCATTTTTTTCTCTTTCAGTGTCTATTTTTTACATTTAACCCCTTGTGAACTGGTAAGGGGTTCATGAGACCCCTTATACCAGTTCACAACGCTAGCCGCAGGTGACTTGCCATTAACCCCCAGCACCCCCATTACTTGCCTCCCCAAAGCGGGGGGGGGGGGGGTGGGGGCAGAAGAGCCCAGGCCCACATAGGCTATGTGGGCTTGTAGGCTGCAGGGTGGGGGGGGCACAAAAGCTGAACCCTCCACTCTGTTCCTACAAGCCCCCATAGCTGTTCCCGGGCTGGTAATGCTGGGTAAGGGGGACCCCATTTCATTTTTTTGAGATTTTTAAGGGTTTTTAACCCTTAAAATTCAAAAAAAAAAAAAATGGGCCCCCCCCGGACAACACACTTAATCCGGAACAACACCCGTTTTTACCCGTAAGAAGCGAGGGGGGGCATACACTATGCTGGAGCCCCCCTTGCAGCAAAGCGCAGCATATATCGCCTGTTTTACTCACCTGCATACCGAGCCAGCGGCGAGAACGGAGTCCCGCGATTGGCCGCCGGGCGGTCACGTGGGTGTAGTCGCGTCCTCTGTGCCGACCACCGGCAGGACCTGCCCACATGACCCCCCGGCGGCCAATCGCAGGACTCAGTTCTCACCGCTGGCTCAGTATGCAGGTGAGTAAAACAGGCGATATATGCGGTTTGCTGCGAGGGGGGCTCCAGCATTGTGGATGCCCCCCCCTCGCTTCTTACAATGACCACACAGCCAGACCAACACCCGTTGGGTAAAAATGGGTGTTGGTCCGGTTTAACCCCTTGTGAACTGGTAAGGGATCCACGAGACCCCTATACCAGTTCATAAGGCTGGGGGCTGGCAAGTCACCTGCGGCTAGCGGGTGACTTGCCGTTAACCCGCGGCACCCATATTACTTGCCTCCCCAAAGCCCGGGGGGGGGGGGGGGGCAGAAGAGCCCGGGCCACATAGGCTATGTAGGCTATGTGTAGGCTATGTTCCCGGGCTGGTAATGCTGGGTAAGGGGGACCCCATTTCATTTTTCGGGGGGTTTTCAACCCTTAAAATTCAAAAAAATGCCCCCCCCCCACCCCTTAGTGGATAGTAGTAGTATTTTATTTGTAAATGTTATAAAAGTGCTATTTTCAGTTTGGGGGGGGGGGGTCTCCTGGGCAGATGGGGGGGCTACTGATACATACGTGGTACCGTTGTAATCGGGAGAAAATGGGCTTTCACATGCAATATGTTTTTCTCTAATAAAGTACATTTTTAGTTAATAAAGTAAAGTTTTAATTAAAATAAAGGAGACAATTGTCTAAAAAAATATATATATATATTTTTTTACACAAAAATATAAAAAAAAAATAAAAAAGACTGTAGAAAAATTACAAACAAGACATTTCATGTTAAAGCCTAAACGCTGCTGCAAAATATATATCTATAATTTTCCTGGAAATTCCGGCAAAAATCACGGTTAAACGTGGCGCAGAATGGGGGAAAATGACCTGTCAACAGAGGGTGACAAAACTTCAAGTAGGCTGGCAATTAAAAGGGTTAATAGTACCTATGCATGTTGGGTATTGTTCTGCTCGGGGGCCCTTGCTATTTCAGATTTAGCTTGTTTTTTCTTGTTTGCATATTTATATTTTAGGAAAACATGTTATTCTGTTTTTTTATTCATCTTTTTAGGGAAACCCTGTGCAACCTAAGAGGGATTACTTCCAGAAAGGTGAGCCTACTACAACAAGTTGGGTACTCTTAGAAAGCTTAACGTGTACTTTCAGGGAATATATGGTTTATCGGGGATATTCCAAATGTAAAGGGTTGTTTTGGTTGAAAAATTGCAAGGTGTGCATTTTGCCTGCAGAGCTGGAATTTTCAAGTAAAATTACTGTTATGCGCATGCTTTACTTGTGGTGTTTGTCAACTCTTCCCTTGACAGTACCTATGCATGTTGAGTATCGTTCTGTTCGGGGCATGTTGCTTTTTGAGATTTTACTTGTTTTTTCTTGTTTGCACAGTTTTTTTTTTTAGAAAAATGTGGCTTTATTATTTTTTAGGAAAACTTTGTGCAACCAAAGTATACATTGAGGGATTACTTCCAGAAAACTAAGCCCACATAAACAAGCTTGGTACGCCTAGAAAGCTTGAGGTGTGTACTTCCAGAGAATATATAGTTGTTGGGGGCATTTCAAATGTAAAGGGTTGTTTTTCTGGAAAAACTGCAAGGTGCGTATAGCGCAGTTGTATTTTATTTGAAAATCTCCTAAAGCTCTGTTTCAGTTTGGGGGGAGTCTCCTGGGCAGGAAATGGTGTCTACCAATACATATGTGGTACCGCTGTGACCGGGAGAAATTGGGGTTTCGCACGCAATAAAATTTTATTGACAAACTTACATTTTTTATTACAAAAACACACTACAAATTGCAAAAAATAGATTTTTTTTTTTGCACATATTTCACCAAAAAGTATTGAGAATACACTAAAAAAAGGCCAAACAAGACATTTCATGTTGAAGCCCAGACTCTGTTGAAAAAAACAATATATAATTTTCCTGGGAAATCCCTGGAGATCCTTTCAAAAATCACAGTTGAACATGTGTAGCGCAAAATAGTGAAACATGGTCTGGCAACAGAGGGTGACAAAAGCTGCAGGTAGGCTGGCACTTAAAGGGTTAAAGACAGGTGATACAGACCCCCCCCCCCCCCCAAATTCAGGACACAATATAATAAAAATCAGAAACAAGTTACCCCATCACAGCATACTTATTATAGAATAATCATCATAACCCCCTCCCCAATCAGGGTACATATATAGATGTTATTAAAGTGGACCAACACCCAGGATTTTGACTATCCTGGGTTTTGGTCCACTTCGGTGGGGCCCCGCTGTGTGAAACCCCCCCAGAAAGCCCCGAAAACTCACCTCTCCCCGCTCCCACGTGACCGCTGCAGCCAATCCCCGCTGCCGGACAAGCAGAGCGCGTCCGCCACCGTGCGTCCCTCTTACATTCACAAACGGCCGGCGCGGGAGCGCGCCCTGCTAGAAGGACGCACGGGAGGCGGTGGACGCGCATGCACCGCTGGAACGTGGAAAAAGTAGGATTGTGGGCTTCCTGGGGGAGGGGGTTCACCCCGCGGGACATCTCGATTTCGGATGCCCTGCGGGGAGGGATCTGATCGGCCCGGGATCCCCCCTGGGTGCTGGTCCGCTTTAAGATAGAGGCTGTAAGGAGGAGGAAGATAAAGCCCCCTGTTTCACAAGTACTAATAATAGACCCCCCCCCCCCCAATCAGAGCACTATATATTATTTGAATAGACCCCCATCAGAGCACTAATAATAATAAACCCCCCCATCAGAGTAATAATAATGACCCCTCTCCCCCCGCCTGAGCAATAATAATATCCCATGTCTTAGTACTAATAATTATAACAACCCACCTGTCATAGCACTATTAATAATAACAACCCACCTGTCATAGCACTATTAATAATAACCCACCTGTCATAGCACTATTAATAATAACACCCCCCCGTCATAGCACTAATAATAATAACACCCCCCCCTGATAATAGCAATACTAATACCCCCCCCCCCCATTAGAGCACTAATAATCCCCCCCCCCCCCCCGTCAGAGCACACAATATTAATAATGAAGCCCTCCAATCAGGGTAAAACTAATGTATAATAGAGATAATAATAAGGGCAGCCATTATTATCAGGGCACATAATATAGATAATAAGTGGCGGCCATTATCAGGGCACATATACCACTAATAATATTTTATTATATATATATATATATATATATATATATATATATATATATATATATATATATATATATATATATATATATATATATAATAAAGGATATAATCCGCCATTATTATCGGGGCCTCACCTCGCGGTCCTTGAGGCCGAGCAGCAGCACCTCCTCCATGAGGGTGAGCCTGGCCTCCTTGTCCCCCCGCTCGTCTTCCTCAGGCTCCTGCTCCTCGGGGTCCCGGTCGCTGCGGGAGGCCTCGGTGCGGCGCTGCACCAGGCCGGAGTTTCGCTGGGTGACGGTGTTCATGGCGGCGGAGTGATTCGGGGGCTGGCAGGCGAGCGGCGGCGGAGGGTTATCTGGCGGCTCCGGTCATCAGCCCACTCCGCCGCCGGGGCTGGGGAGGAAGAGAACAGTCGCTGGGCACCACCGATAGTCCAAGATGGCGACGCTTGCTGACGTCACCGGAGGATGTGGCAGAAACACTGGCGTGGGAGGAGCCTAGCTGGCTGCCGGAAGTGATGTCAGGGCTCGGGTGAGCGTGCAGGAGGCGGTCAGGTGTGGGTGTGGCTGGCTGTCATTGCTGTCAGCTGGTTACAGCTCAGCGCTCGGGCAAACACGAGGGCGCCATTGCAGTCTAGAAATAAAGCATTAAAGTGGACCAAAACTCAGGAATTTGAACATCCTGGGTTTTGGTCAGTGAAACCCCCCAGGTCGCCGAAACAAACTCACTTCTTCCCAGTCCTACGGCACATGCGCAGCCACTCGTCCAATCAGCATGCTCGGATCCACTGACGCCCCTTCGTCTAACAGGCTGATTCGTTACTAGAGGCAGGTAGCGACAGATGCGCGTCTGTAGCAGGCATTTCAGAGCGCCCGCTAGTAGTCGCTGTGCTCGGCTGTGGTTCGCTAGTTCAGAGCGTCTCAGCCTGTGCAGCATTGATGAATACATTGTGGGGAGTCGCTATATGAGCAGTACAGCACTGTATTGGAGCGCATGGTAGCGACTGGTCGGTGCGACCGACTCACAACATGTTGTACGCTGAGGCTGGGATAATGATGAATCGTACGCTACATGGCGCTATCCCAGTCGCTTAACAGAATTCGCTTGATAAATGTGTAATTGCGTGCCGTGTCCGGCGTTCACCTGTCGCTACCTGTCATTTACAAGGCACTACCTGACGCTATCCCTTGATGAATAAGGGCCTAAGTCTTCATCTAAGGCAAGCGGCACCGACCGAGCTGATGGATGCATCCCCCGCTACCCTCTAACAGGGAGCCATTCACAAATGTCTGGCGCGGGTACGCATCCTGCTAAAGGAATAGCGGGGATGCAGCCATGCGCGGTTGGGCCGGAAAAGAAGGTAAGTGTATGGGCGACCTGGGGGGGGGGGTTTACACAGCGGGGCATCCTGATTTTGGATGCCCTGAGGGAGGGAATTGATTGAATCCTCAGCCAATCAGAATGGGTCCTCTTTAAAGCGGTCCTTCACTCTGAATAAGAGCCTATCTTATATGTTTCCCACACCCTGTGCATACAGATTGCTCACATTAAAATCATCCTACCTGTATCTACTGCATGTTATGAGCCTTTAAACATCCAAGATGGCGGCTCATGGAACATCAGGCAGGAAGTGTCTTCTTTTTTTTTTAACAATAAATCTTTATTGAGAAGAGCAAGGCAGCGATACAGGTCACAATCGTCAGAGCATCTCCATCGTTTCTACAGAATGATAAACACACGATAATATGAGCTTTTGTATTGACATTAACACATGTTCTATGTCGCCTGGGTTGACCCCAGCGATCGTGAATAAGGACCCATCCCGCTGCCCCCGGCCCCTCATTTTCCATAAACTAATAGAAAGGAACAAGGGGGTTTTGAGAGGAAGAAGAAGGAGAGGAACAGAGAAGGGTGGGAGGGAAGGGTAGGAAGGGAGCGAAAACAGAAAGGGTGAAGAGGGAGTGAGAAGGAAGGGATAGATGGAAGGAAGAAGGGAGGGGGGACCACAGGTCCCAGGCCAGGCCCTCCACTCCAGGAAGTGTCTTCTGACTGTGCCACTCTGCATTCTGGGATTGCTGACCTTTTCCTGACCCCAGCCCTGCTTTGTCTGAGCAAAGCACAGCTATAACCCGCCCCCCTGTACTTTATATCACTCTCCTCTCCTTTGCAAGTGTGATGCTTCTGAGTCAAGATGTCGGCGCCCATGTCCTAAAGTCCTGAACAGAGTTGCAGCCCAGTGGGGGACAGAATAATAAGTTACTAAAAACCTAAAATATATTAATTTTAGATGCCGGGGAATCATTTTTTAAGGCTTTGGGCTTTTCAATAAATCATGGTGAAGGTCTGGTTTAAAGCCT
The DNA here is from genome assembly GCA_027917425.1 of Gastrophryne carolinensis. Taxonomy (NCBI): domain Eukaryota; kingdom Metazoa; phylum Chordata; class Amphibia; order Anura; family Microhylidae; genus Gastrophryne; species Gastrophryne carolinensis. The sequence goes on from CM051234.1 coordinate 611,650,651, forward strand.
TATGTGCCCCAGCCTAAAAGACTCCAGAGCTTGGTGAAATCCTTCCCCAGGGACATCCCGATTTGGGATGCCCTGCTCTGTGCTGCCCCCTGTCTGTGCGGGATACTCGCCTCGGGATTTCATCATACAGTGCCGATCACCAATCACCAGTTTGTCCTGCCCTGGAGTCTAAAAGAGAGTTGCCCTTGGGACATCCTCGACCCTGTAGTCAAGGCAAAGGTCTCTGATTGGATGACCTTTCATCCTGTTCAAACTATCGCTACTAGTCCTGACAAACTTACTGGATCGCCTGATCCCAGTCCTGTGCCGCTGCCCTTTACCTCCGCCGCATTGATGCATTCACAACGCTGTGCAGAGGGGACTATGGCGCACCCTGGCTCATCGTCACAAGATCTATGGCACGTCCCTCTCCACTGAAGGTAAGTATAGTGTTATTTTGTTTTTGTCTGAAAGCAGACCTTCACTCTGAATAAGAGCCTATCTTATGTTTCCCCCACCCTGTACATACAGATTGCTCACAAAAATCATCCTACCTACATCTACTGCATTTTCTGAGCTTTTAAACATCCAAGATGGCAGCCCATGGAGCCTCAGCCTGCCTGCAGACAGGAAGTGCCTTCTGACTATGCTGCTCTCCTTTTCCTGACCCCCATCTCTGCTTTGTCTGTGCAAAGCACAGCTATAACCCGCCTTCCTGCACTTTTAACCCCCCTCTCTTCTCCTTAATATGTGATGCTTCTGAGGCAAGATGGCGTCCATGTCCTAGAGTCAGAACTAAATTAGCAAATTCCGCACCACAATACAAATACAAAGTAGCAATTAAATTCAACACCTGTGGCCGTGCAGTGATGGGAGACTATCTCTGTCCTAAATTGGAGTCCTAATATTAAAATGGTGAATCCAGCAGTTCACCCAAAATAGCTCCAAACCACCGCACCCCCTCCACAGTAATCAATACATCAACCAAGTACCGTATTTGCCAGCGTATAAGGCGACTTTTTCCCCCTGTAAAACATGCCTTCCAGTGGGGGGGTCGTCTTATACGCCGTCACCTCCGCTCTCATACATACAACACACACATTCATGCTTACTATCATGCCACCGCCGCCGCTCTCATACACACACACACATTCATTCTTACCTGCACTTCCTGGCTGTTGCGCGCTGGTCGTCGGTGGGCGTGCCCCAGATGGCCAGCGTCCATTGTTTTCATTGGACGGCGGCCATCTGGGACACGCCCACCGACGACCAGCGCGCAACAGCCAGGAAGTGCCGGTAAGAATGAATGTGTGTGTGTGTGTGTGTATGAGAGCGTATGAGAGCAGCGGCGGTGGCGGCGACAGGAACAGCAGGGACAGGCAGACCGGCCCTCCGACCATCGGTAAGTGTGTGAGGGGCGGGGGAAGGAGGGAGTGGGGCCACTCGCTGGCTGTACTGAGGGATGCCCCCATGCCTGTACTGAGGGATGCCCCCATGCCTGTACTGAGGGATGCCCCCTGCCTGTACTGAGGGATGCCCCCATGCCTGTACTGAGGGATGCCCCCATGCCTGTACTGAGGGATGCCCCCATGCCTGTACTGAGGGATGCCCCCTGCCTGTACTGAGGGATGCCCCCTGCCTGTACTGAGGGATGCCCCTTGCCTGTACTGAGGGATGCCCCTTGCCTGTACTGAGGGATGCCCCTTGCCTGTACTGAGGGATGCCCCCATGCCTGTACTGAGGGATGCCCCCATGCCTGTACTGAGGGATGCCCCCATACCTGTACTGAGGGATGCCCCCATGCCTGTACTGAGGGATGCCCCCATGCCTGTACTGAGGGAAGCCCCCATGCCTGTATTGAGGGATGCCCCCATGCCTGTATTGAGGGATGCCCCCATGCCTGTACTGAGGGATGCCCCCATGCCTGTACTGAGGGATGCCCCCATGCCTGTACTGAGGGATGCCCCCATGCCTGTATTGAGGGATGCCCCCATGACTGTAAGAAGCCAGAAAGTATGACTATAAGAAGCCACCCAGGGACTCTGGGGAAGGGAATTAACATGTTGAAATTAAATCTGATGTTCTTTTACGTTTTATTTGGTGTGCGGAAGAGGGAGTAGTCTTATACGGTATACGGTATATAACAAACTCTATATTTTGAGTGGAAATGTTGGGGGGTCGTCTTATACGCCGGCAAATACGGTATATATCATGAATTCATAAATTATTTATTGACCCATAAGAATCACATAACAGACAATTAAAAAACATATAACACTAGACCGCACATTCCCAGTGGCATCCCAGTTACCAATCCATAAAGTGCATTAGTGCTAAATTTGTGCAAACACAATACAATTAATATTAAATGTGGCAAGAGAAGAACAGATTCAAGTATCAGAATATAACAATTGGTTTAAATAATAAACAAACACATCACCTGAGTGTATAACTCTGAGTGTCCCCCAAGAATGCCAAGGTCGAGTAACAATCCCCCCCAACGCGTTTCGTGCCCCCCCCCCCCGCTCACAGTCCACTTTATCAAGGTATCCTGTCCTAGAGTCCTGAACAGAGTTGCAGCCCAGTGGGCGAAACAATAAGTAAGCCACTTAAAGTGGACCAAAACCCACCCTAGATCAGAGCTTGGTGAAATCCTTCCCCAGGGACATCCCGATTTGGGATGCCCTGCTCTGTGCCCCAGGATTCGATCATACAGTGCCGATCACCAGTTTGTCCTGCCCTAGAGTCTAAAAGAGAGCTGGCCAACCAAGTGCCCCGGGACATCCTGGGCCCTGTAGTTATGGCAAAGGTCTCTGATTGGATGAGAGCTGGTGTATGCAACATTGGTGCAGAGAAAGGTGAATTTTAGTGGGTGAACTGGAGGGTTTCACACAGCAGGGAACAAAACAAAACCAAGGAAAGTCAACTTCCTGGGTTTTGTTCTGCTTTAAAGTTATACTTACAGTTATACTTTTGTCAAAGAAAATAATACTATACTCGCCTTTCATCCCGTGCAGGCTATCGCTGCTAGTCCGGTGCTGACAAACTTACTGAATCACCCGATCCCAGTCCCGTGCCGCTGCCTCTACCTGAGCCACATCGTCGCATTCACAACGCTGTGCATTGGGGACTATGGCGCACCCCGTCTCATCCTCACAGGATCTATTGCACGGCGCTCTCCACTGAAACCTGCATGGGATGAAAGGTAAGTATAGTGTTATTTTGTCTTTGTCTGAAACAAGACCTTCACCCTGAATAAGAGCCTATTTTATATGTTTCCCCCCACCGCGTACATGCATGCATTTTCTGAGCTTTTAAACATCCAAGATGGCGGCACATGGAGTCTCAGGCTACCTGTAGACAGGCAGTGTCTTCTGACACACGCTCTGCATTCTGGGACTTTTCCTAACCCCAGCTCTTCTCTGTCTGTGCAATGCTCAGCTATAACCCCACCCCCTGCACTTTTAACCCCCCCCCCTCCTCTCCTTAATATGGATGGCACCCATGTCCTAGAGTCCTGAACAGAGTTGCAGCCCAGTGGGGGAAACAATTAGTAAACCACCTCAAGTGGACCAAAACCCACCCTTTACTCTATGAGACTCCAGAGATACTCTCCCCAGGGCATCCAGGTTCAGGATGTGTCAAAACCCCCCCAGGTCACCCGAAATCTCACCTTCGTTCCCAGTGCAACTGCCTTTAGCAGAGCTCGTGCCCGCATCAGGCATTTGATAATGGCCGGCGTGGGCACGGTCCCTGTTAAAGGGTAGTGGGGGATGTGGCCACCAGTGCATTCGGATTCAGATGAGCTCTAGGACAAAGGGACGAGAGCGGATCTCAGCGCGCTGACTGGACGAGAGGCTGCGCCTGTGCCGCAGGACCAGGGAAGGGTAAGATTGGGGAATTTTCACACAGTGGGGCATACCAGATCGGGGGCAAGGGCCAAAACCCAGGATAGTCAAAATCCTGAGTTTTGGTCCACTTTAAAGGATATCTCCATGCAAGTAAATAAAATGCTCACCCTTTGCCCCCACCTCACTTTCATCCTACTCCAGTTTGGAAAAAGGTTTTGCCCTCACCTCACAGTTCGGAAAAACTCACCAGGTGCCGAGATTGCACAGCATTGTGTTCACAGGCCCTGGTGGCATAAGGGACCACAGAGGCGTCAGTAACATGAGCACACCCACTACAGTTGCTACAATGACACTGTGAGTGATGCAGAGGAGCTGCCATTGGTCCCAGTGAGATGTGGACAACCGTGGATACTTTGGCACACTAGTGTAAGATGGAAGTGCTGCGAGGAACAGAGTGAGCATGACTTTTTTCCAGTCTAGACAGTCCTTTTTAAAGTGGACCAAAACTGGGCATGGACTCTATGAGACACCAGTGTCAGCTTGCTCCCTGCCACCAGGCATCCTGAATTTACATGTCCCGCTGTGTGAAACCCCTGGTTCACCCACAATTCTTACCTTTCCAACGAGCTCACAGCACAATCGTGCCCGGAGGCAGCATCACTCGCATCCCACACAGCCGAAAGATGCAGGCAATGCCTCTACATTGGGATTCCATTCAGCTTCTATAGCATTACAACATTAATATGCGTGTCCAGAGACGTTGTTTGGACGAGTGGCCGCACCTTGTTTTTGAGGATAAATGAGCTGGGGGATTTCACACAGCGAGGCACCCCAAGCCAGGGTGCCCCAGGGGGCAGGACCAAAACCACGTAGAATCTACGTTCTTGCCATTTTCTTTGGCTAGTTTAAAAAAAAAAATCTCTTCCATCCATCCTGGATCCAGCACCAGGGGTCTCCTCTTCCCCCCAGCGGACTAAATAGGACCATTGGAGAACAAATGAATTAATCAAGTTCATTTAAAAAGTGGAGATTAGGAGCAAAGGATAGTAAAAGGAGGGTTGAGGAGGATAGAAAAAAATGTGTAGCAACAGTTAAAAAAAAATGTATATGATGTAAGGACCCTCGGAAGTTAACATCAGTACCATGAGCCATGCAAATCCCCCGACTCAGGATAAAGTATCCATTTGGGAAAAGGCTTGAGTGGTATCTGAAAGATCATGAACTGAGATGAGAAATAAAAAAATAAAGAGGTAAGTAAAAAAATAAATAAAATAATAAAAACTTTTCTCTGTGTCTGTGTGTTTTGTTTAACTCTGTGAACTGGTAAGATGTCCATTAGCCCCTATATCAGTTCACATGGCAGAAGGGGCTGGGAATTACTTGCCATTATGCCTCGCCCACCCCATTACCAGCACCCCCATGCCCAGGGGGTGTAGAAGAGCCCACGGCCCGTGAGAGCTATGCGGACTGGCAGCCTTAAAGTGGACCAACACCCAGGGGGGATCGGCCCGGAAATCTATAAGATTCCCGGACCGATCAGATCCCTCCCCACGGGGCATCCGAAATCGGGATGTCCCGCGGGGAGGAACCCCCCAGGAGGCCCACAAACCTTACCTCAGCCCCGTTCCATCGGCGCATGCGCGAGCCGCATCTCGCGCTTCCCTCTAGCAGGGCGCGCACCCGCGCCGGCCGTTTGTGAATGGCCGGTGCAGGCGCGCTCCCTGTTAGAGGGAAGCGCGAGACGCGGCCTCCAGCGCTCAGAGCCAGCTGAGCTGGTATGCGCGTCCAGGCGGCCTTGGACGCGCATACCACAGCGGCTCTGAGCGCTGTGATTGGCTGGCGCGGTCACGTGGGAGCGGGGAGAGGTGAGTTTTTTGGGGCTTTCTGGGGGGTTTCAGACAGCGGGGCACCCCCGATCGGGGTGCCCCACCGAAGTGGACCAAAACCCAGGATAGTCAAAATCCTGGGTGTTGGTCCACTTTAATGGCCGATGAAATCAGTTAATCATATATAGCGCAAAATGGTGAAAATAGCCTGGCAACAAAATATGTAGGATGGTACTGAAAGGGTTAAAAAAAAAACGTAGTTGTCTTATCAACGTTTTTTTTTCCTGCACATAGTCCAGCAAAGATGTAACAGTGAAAGTCATTCTAATATTTTCAACAAAGTTTGAGATGTGCTTTGTTTTGTGCATAGCAACCTACATCCCAGCGAGCGGTTTTATTTTTTTACACAGAATAAAATGTTTTTGTTTGTTATAAAAAAAAAAAAACATCCATACCAGAGATGAGGCAATTTTACTGCAATGCCAGGTCTTGACACACTGTTTTCATTGCAGTGAATAGTGGGGCCGTGCCGGTGCTTCAGTACAATCGGGTCGGGTATTGCAGGAGTTGGAGCCAGCGATCAGATAAGAGCTGGAGTCCCGGAGTAGCAGCAATCGTCTGCGTGGGACAAAAGGCAAGTATAGATTTTTTTTCATTTGATTGCCTAGACAATTACTTTAATACCATTCTCAGCCATTCTGGTTATTCTATGCAATCTAAGTTTGTCCTTTTTGTGGGTTCTTTCATACCACGCTATACAAGGATGCCCATAGGACCTATTCAGTGAAAGCCGTGTAGTATATGGGCATCAGTTTCTGGGTACACTAAATTTCTTGTCTGGCTGTCTCCTGTTCTTGCTGGGCTTTTCTCAGTACTATATCAACATGCATGTCCCACTTTATGTCATGTGTGATGTGAACACAGAGAAATGATTTCTCCTTCACTCTTGCAACCTCTACACCACCTACGTGGATTGGTGACAATTTTGGGGGATATTGATGAAAATTGATCACCATCAATGTTTTTTCAGGTTTGAGGATCAGATTGTCTTTGAACTAGTGAACCAGGTTGTTAACAGTGCTGCAGTAGGGCTGTTTTTTTGTGAATGGTCAAAATTCTTTAAAAGAATAAATTATTACTTTATTAGAAAAAATCTTAGCTTCATTTATAAAAAGGCCCTATAGCATGTGTAGGTGATTGGGAAAAACTGGAACAAAACGTTGTGAACTTTTTTGTGTTTTAAAATATATATAAAAATATATAAAAAATCTCACCGATATACAGGTTGCAATTTACATCACAAGGTACATCCTAAATTGAACTTTCTTTACCAAATAATTAGCTTGACCACCAATAAATCTCATCACTTCTGCACCAATGTTAAACCACTAATCGTGCCCCTTTGTCACTGGCCCGGCAATACATTTCTTTAGCTAGTAATGGCCGGCCACATAACTCTTCACAACACAAAACAGGTTCTTATTAAACAGAACATGGGTGCGGGTTGGCCAAAATAAGGACTAACACATTTCCTTTGCCACAATTTTTTTATAGTCAGGAATGATATAACAAGTAGTTGGATTCTTTGACACATGTATTGGCTCACAGAAAACATTTACAGGTAATATAAAAAAGTGTCTTTAAAAGTAGTAATACAATGCAGTTTTGGCCAGCACTCAAGAAGGGCAATCTTTCCCTATGTGGAGCAAACCACTACTCTTGCTAAACCCCAACGTGCAATTTAGGTTACTTAAATGGCCAGTCCAGCCAGACTGCCTGTTTTAAAAGCCCCCTGGCCACACTTCCCTAGCACTAAAGTAGGGTGGGAGTTGCAAAAAAAAAACACCTTGCCCGCAATCTAGCGCCGACATTAGCCCAAGTGCCACCATCTTGCTTCAGCTGGCTTTAGAACTCAGTCCCCGTGCTATACGAATGGCAGTAAGATGTAAGTAAAGTAAGATGGCAGTGCTCCAATCCTGCTTCAACTTAGGGAAGGGTGGCAGAGCCGGGGCTTCTAAAATGGGCAGTCTGGCTGGACTGGCCCTTTAACTTATTCAGAGCTGGGTCTCTGTGTTTAAGTTGCCAAAAAACATGCTCATGATCAGAGCCTATTGTGTTTAAAGGGACATCCTAGGCAATAGAAATAAAAAGGCAGCAAAGAGCTGGTCTCTGAAGTCAGCTCTCCTTTCCTTATTTTTCACCACACTCTAAAAATGGTTTTAAGGATGCTCCTGTCGCTCCTACCATGAGCGACCCTGCCAAGTGTGACCACTGTGGCTTGCTGGGCTCGTCCACGTTGGAACAAACAGGGACAGCTGTGCGACCACATTTGGAGTTGGTCAGGAAGGAATCGGAGAGAAAGGAGCAGCATCTACAGCATGCTGCAGAAAATGGAGGAGAGGCACATGGGACAGGCTCCACATAAGCTTCCTGCTGCATAATTATTTTTTGGACTGTGCCTTTATTTTAGTGAGTAAACATAATGGAGCTAGGAGGCAGCAATGCCATGGGCTCCAGAAGGAAATAAAAAAGATGTCTTAAGCTGGGTTTTAAAGCGGACCAATCACGTCCTATGAAAGATTAAATCTAAAAAAAAAAAAAACACAACAGGTAACAACTCCCCTTAGAGTCCTGGTAATGAATTAGATACTCACAAACAATTTTGGCTTTAAAGAAAAAATTATGGGAAAGTTAAGGAAAAAGTTAAATTTTTTTTTTGGCTCTTAACCTCATTCTAGCACTATTGGAATTGTGAGGAGGGGGGGCTCCAACAGCTAGTTTAGAACAATGGTATCCTGTCAGAATCTGAGTAAAACTAAATTTTAAATCACAGGAAAACAGGAAATTAAAAGACAGGAAAACCAAACAGAATTGAGGGCATAAAACAACCAAACGTTATTGTACCTTGGGTGAGGGAGCAAAATAGATTGAGTTGTTTTTGGGGGGTTTTGGTCCACTTTAAAGTCAGCCTGTGATATTAACCATACTACAATGGGCTCTTCACAGCGTACCCATTTTTACTGCACTTGCTCTAAAGGGCATCCACATGCCTAGCAATCCCCGGGTATCCTGTAAGCCTGGTGCATAAAGAGGGTTCCTTAACCAAAAGGGTGGCTGCTTGGGCCAAAGGACAACAACAAGCGCACAACTGGTACATAAATGAAAAATGTTGCATGTAAATTAATCCCAGACAAGCAAAGGAAAATACAATTCTGTGATTACTCACCTGTAGAATTGGTATTATGAGTATACAGTACGTCCTGCTCCGGACAGAATACTTACATTCGGGTACTACTCCACCAGATGGCGCTGGACTGCAGAGACATCGAAAATAGGCTCCTCCCGGCCCCTCAAATACCCAGGGACCTCCCACAATCCCCAGCATTGAAAAGCAGTTAACGAGAAGCCGGAGAATAAAAACAATCCAAACTGGTAACTATAACAATCACCAGACAGGGGATCCAAGATAATGCAAAAACCAAGGGTGGGGTGGAGCAGGACGTACTGTATACTCATAATACCAATTCTACAGGTGAGTAATCACAGAATTGTATTATTCTTAGTATACAATACGTCCTGCTCCAGATAGAATACTTACATTTGGGACATCCAATAGCAGTGTCCATAAATTAGGGTGGGATCCTCAAAGGTAGCAGCAGACAGTTTACACCACTGCCGCCTGCAGAACCTTGCGGCCAAAAGCAGCATCAGCTGAGGCCCTAACATAAACCTTGTAAAACTTTGAAAAGGTATGAACAGAAGACCAAGTAGCGGCCTTGCAAACTTGTTCAACAGAAGCCTGGTGCTGAAAAGCCCAAAAGGCACCAATAGCACAAGTAGAATGAGCAGTAAGGCGGAAGGGAGGATTCTTCTCCTTAGCAGAGTAGGCCTGAATCACAGCCTGACGGATCCATTTGCTGATAGTAGACTTGGCAGGAGCCAAACCCTTCCTAGGACCAGAAGGGACCACAAAAAGAGCCTAAGTTTTTCTGAAAGGTGCAGTAGCCACCAGATAGTACTTCAGACACCTAACCACATCCAAAGAATGCAAGACCCTCTCCTTAGCATTACTAGGATTAGGGCACAAAGAAGGGAGAACAATGTCCTGATTCAAATGAAAGGCAGACACTACCTTAGGCAGAAAATCTGTCTTGAAGCGAAACACCACCTTGTCCTGGTGTCTCTCATAGTAGGGGGGGGCTGAATGGAAAGCGTCGCCAACTCAGACACACTGAGGTGATAGCCACCAAAAAGACAACTTTGAGAATAAGAATGGCCAGGGCAGCATCTTGCAAAGGTTCAAAGGGAGCACCCTGCAAGGCTGACAAAACCAAGTTCAAATCCCAGACAGGCACTATAGGCTTACGTGGGGGACGCACATGAGTAACCCCCTGGAAAAAAGTCCTGATCAGAGAATGCTGAGCAAAGGACTTCTGGAAGAAAATAGCCAGTGCAGAAACCTGACCCTTCAGAGTACTGAGTTGGAGCCCCATCTCCAACCCATGCTGCAGGAACTCCAGAATCCTGGGAATAGAGAACACACGACAGGGAAGAGACTTGGACTCACACCAGTCAATGTGGGCACGCCAAACACTGTAATAAATGGAAGAAGAAGACTTCTTTTCTAGCCCTTATCATGGTATCAAACAGAGGCAGACAGCCCCTTCTCCATCAAGATTTTGTAAATTGGGATGGCGTAAGGGACCCTGAGTGAGCAGGTCTGGCACCCTGGGCAGAACGTACTGATCTGCTGCCAGCTGCACCACGTCTGCGAACCACACTCTTCTTGGCCACCAGAATTGCTGGCACTCCTTCCAGAGCAATCTTGCGCAGAACCCTGCCCAGCAGGGGGAATTGAGAAGCTGAAAATCCTGCCATGACATTGCTAGAGCATCCGTGGTCAAGGCCAGAGGATTCTGGGACAGGGAGACAAAGGCCGGCAGCTTGTGATTGTGACGGGACGCAAACAGATCCACATCTGGTTGGCCCCAACGGTGACACAGAGATTGGAACACCCTGTTGCAGAGGGACCATTCTCGCTGGCGCAAGGTCCCCCTGCTCAGTGAGTCTGCCAGCAGATTTTCCACCCCCGGAATGTTCACCGATGATATGCAGGGAACATTGGCCTCCGCCCAGGTCAGGATCAGAGACACTTCCTGGAGGACCCTTTTGCTCCGGATCCCTCCCTGATGATTGATGTAGGCAACTGCCGTCTGGTTGTCCGAGCGTACCTGAACAGGCAGGCCCCGAAGGTGAGGAGTCAACTGAGCCAGAACTAACCTGATCGCCCGCAGCTCCAAGACGTTGATAGGTGTGTGTGGGCCGCCTGAGGGCACCTCCCCTGGCACTGCAGAGACTTCCAGAAACCCCCCCAACCTGACAGACTGGCATCCGTGGTGACCGTCTCCCAGGAGGGGGTCAGAAAGCATCTGCCCCCCAACAGATTCTTGGAGTCCAGCCACCACGAGAGGGACCGCCTGACCAGGGGGGGAAAGCGCAAAGACCCGGTCCAGGGATGCGGGGTCCTTGTCCCACACTGACAAGAGGTGGAGTTGCAGAGGCCTGAAGTGGAACTGAGCATAAGGGACCGCCTTGAAACACGCCACCATCAGGCCCACCAGCTGCATTCCCTGCCTGATGGAGGGATGATGACAAGATAGCAGGAACTGGACCTGCACAATCAGACTGTCCACCTTGAGGAAGAAAAATCCTTGCCTGAACTGTATCCAGATTCATTCCCAGGAATGAAGTCACCAAGGAGGGGGACAAAGAAGATTTGGGCTGGTTGATCACCCATCCAAATGACTCCAGAGTGGACACCACCAGCTGAGTATCCAACTCTGCCTGATGTAGAGAATGGGAAGTGATGAGAATGTCGTTCAGATAGGGCAGCACGCGGATGCCCTGAAACCTGAGCAGAAACATCACTCCTGCCAGCACCTTGGTGAACACCCTGGGAGCTGAAGTGAGACCAAAGGGCAATGCCACAAATTGGTAGTGTTGATCCTCCAGAGTGAACCTGAGGAACCTTTGATGACCTGGAAACACAGGAATATGAAGGTAAGCATCTTTGATGTCCACAGACGTCATGAAATCCCCTGGGCGCAGGGAACTGATGGCAGAGTGCAGAGTTTCCATGCGAAAGCGCCTGCACCTGACAAATTTGTTGAGGATCTTCAAGTCCAGGATGGGCCTGACTGACCCATCTCTTTTGCGCACTGTGAAGAGGTTGGAATAGAAGCCCTTGCCCCTTTCTCGTAAAAGGGACCTGGCAGATGACCCTCAGCTTCAGAAGGCTCTGCACTGCCTGCACTAGATCCTAAGCTGACACAGGGTCCTGAGGAATCCATGAGCTGATGAACCTTGGGGGGAAGGGGGGGGGGGGAGGGTGGCGGGCGGCAGCAAACTCTATCTTGTAACCGGAGGACACTACCTCCTGAATCCACCGGTCTGAGACATGAAGCCTCCAGACGTGAGCAAAGTGATGAAGCCGTCCCCCCTGAGAGGCTTGGGAGAGGACTAAAGCTTGGAGCCCCAGGAGGAGCCAGGGCGTCCCCGTCCTCTGCCCCTACCCCAAAAGTCTCCTCGGGCCCCAGTAAAGGAAGCCCCCCTCCCTTGTCTAGCACCATGGTAGGGGGAGGAAAAGGAGCCCTGACCCCGAAAGGGCCGAGACTGCCGCCTGCACTGGGGTAAGCTGCCTCCCTTAGCAAATAGGTCCAGGCGGTCCCCAAACAGGCGTAGTCCTTTGAAGGGAAAAACAGTGAGGGCCTTCTTGGCAGCGTTGTCAGCAGCCCACTGGCGCAGCCAAACCGAGAGGCCTATAGCCACCACAAGGGCAGAGGTTCTGCCGCATATTCTAATGGTGTCATCCAAGGCAGAGAGGACAAAATTCACAAAAACATCACAACTAGAGAGTGCATTAAACTCCTCACAAGGCAAATCATCAGGGGCACTGTCAAGGAGACTTCTGAGCAGGGTCCTAATAGCCACAGCCATAATGGCAGAGGCACAGACCGGGCGCAGCGCCGTCCCCACACATGCAAAGGCATGGGACGCCAGCTGGTCAATGCGCCGGTCCTCAGGGGAGTGCATGACAGAGGTGATAGATAACCCTAGAACCGGGGCATCCACTTTGGGAGGGGATGACCAACACTTTACTACACAGGTGGGAAAGGGATACTTCCTATCCCAACTCTTGGTACACCGGAAGTCTACTGGGACGTTCCCATTCCTTGAGCACAAGGTTATTGAAATGTGCTTGCTCAGGAAATTCCAAGCGTGACTTAGCAGTATGAAAAATTTCCCCCCTTTGCCTGGGAACCGCAACAGGGGGGAGAGATAGACAGAACCTCAAAAATCTGAGCCAACAGTCTATCAGTATCATCCGGGGCCCAGGGGTCAGAGCCAGAATAGTCATGACCCCTGGGCCTCTCATCAGATGACCCTGAGTCGGAGAATAGCTCCCCTTCCTCCAAAGGGGTATAGCCAGATAGTTGCAAAAACTCATCAGCTTCCATAGGGAAAAGAGTGACATCAGGCGTTAAGTGCCGCTTTTTTGGAGAGGCCTTACGCGCCAACGTATTAGCAATTAACTTCTCAACACTAGCCAGTCTAGAAGACACATCAGGCTGAGAATCCCCACTTGTATGCAACTCAATGGGAGTGAGATTTAAGCTTGGGGGAGTAGGTGAGGCAAAGCGAATCGCAGACTCAGCCACTGGAAGGCCGGATTGCAGTTCAAGCACCTGTTTGGCACAGGGTAGACAGACCCGTGCCTTGTCCGCGTCAACATGGGAGGCCCCACAAGCTACACACAGCCGGGCTTGTCCCGAAGGAACCCCGGTCACATTATTCTGAGACACCTCCATATGGTGATTATAGCGGCACAATAGGCAGATAGGGATTAACGCTATACAGCAACCCGGGATGCCCCAATAACCCGCTAGGGAAGTGGGAGTAATTAACACTAGGCCTCACAAGTTAACCAACTAAATAGAGGGAGTAGGGCCAGGAGAAGCCAAAGGGGTTCGCCCGTCTGAAAAACATAATCAAAGGGGAGCCGTAAGTATACAGTAATTAACAGAGGTAATAAAGCCGCCCGCGAGGGCACTCACGGACAGCGGTAGGTAGAAGCCCGTCACGCAGCAGCCAGAACCATGCAAAAAAATGGCGTCGGTATACCTCGAGGGGTGGGCCCGCATGAGCAATGGCACGGAACGCGCCAAAGACAGCCCCCCCCCCCTGAAGAGCGCGAAGCCAACACGTGACAAACAGCCAATCTTGCGGCGGCAATTTCAAGCACAATAAATGTAAAACAAGTCAGCGTGGCTGACACCAAGCATAATGTAGTGAAGCATAAAAGCCAATACACGTATATACATACACACACACACACACACACACACACACACACACACACACACACACACCTCTTTCCCCCGAAGGCTACAAGGAGAGTGAGGGAGGACAGCGGCCACTTAACATAGGGCCCACCGATAGACAGGGGCAAGGGGCAATAGTGCGGGAGGGGCATCCCATAGAGGCTCACCATATGCCTGTACCACCTACCCTTTGGCGGGGGATTGCGGTGGAGCAGCACTCCTAAGCACCTAACAGCGGTGCTGCCTACCCGACCAGCGCAGCCAAGGATGGGAGGCAGTTACTGATGGAACGGGTGTGAATAGTCCTACAGGGCCGCAGGCTAATAGCCCCACTCACCTGCGAGTAGAGAGAGACATCTTCTTGTCCTTCGCAGTCCAGACTGCAGAGAAAATCTGGTGTTTGTGGGAGGTCCCTGGGTATTTGAGGGGCCGGGAGGAGCCTATTTTCGATGTCTCTGCAGTCCAGCGCCATCTGGCGGAGTAGTACCCGAATGTAAGTATTCTATCTGGAGCAGGACGTACTGTATACTAAGAATAGAACCACTATTCTCTCTGCACACAAAATCATCGGCATGTCGCAAACAACCAGATACAAGTGGGCTGACGATATGTTCACCAATCAAGCTGAAAATGAATTAGAAAAATGGCCAGTGACTGGGCCACAGTAGAGGGGCTAGATCTCAGCAATAACTAATTTATTCAGTGCACAAAGATGAATCCTCTGGATTGCCATGAAAGTCATCATTCTGGTGATCTCATTGCACAGGCCACAGGACCCACTATGTTTACTGGGTAACTGGCCTAGGATAGAAAGACAGTAAGAATGGAAATAGGATTATTAATGTTTTTGTTTCATTTTGTGCCTGGACTGTCCCTTCAAATGGATCAAATCCCTGGTAATCCAGCTTTAGAGTCTAAAAGACTCCAGGGCTGAGTTACAACTCGTCTTGGTTAGGGATGCCATGCTGTGTGAACCTCCCTCTAGGGGTTGACCGTATACTCAGCTTGGCGAAATTCCCACCACCATTATATCTGAAAGGGGGGGGGGGCACTCATTGTGGGGCATGAATATGCATGGCAGGGAGTTCTGACTGGAGATAAGTCAGTGCATGAACCACAGGAGCATAGATCACACACAGGGAAAACCAAATTAGGATGCCCATGCAATGCAGACCAAAACCCTGGAAGTCATAGTACTAGGGTTTGGTCCACTTTAAACATAACACCATTTATCATTTCAAACATAACTCAGTTATATGACTAAAATTAGCCGAGCCTTGGGGCCGACCTGCACAGAAGTGGATACCAGACCCTTATGCTGAGAGCTTAGCAGCTGAGGTGGTTTGTGGATGGGGCAGTGTGTTAAAGAAACATTGTACTATTTGTTTGACAGCCACACCTGCCATCGTGGAGCCTCAATCTCATGTAGCCCCCAATCCAGCAGTATGGCCCATTCAGTGCTATCATCCTAGGAGCAGATCACTACAGCATCCAATCAACAAGGAAGCCTGCTCCCTCATGACCACACACCATCAGAAGATGATCAGTTTCCTGATTCCTGGGAGATCAAATCAGAGCTGGAAGTGCTGAATTGGGACACAGGACCAGGGCTGCTATCAGGGCAATACAGGAAGGATCTGTATGGGGCTCAGCCCTTCCACTTTAGAACCTACCTGGAGCCCCAATATTTGGGCACCTCCTGCTCAGTAATCATGGGCACTGCAGATAAAATGATTAGGGGGGTTCAATACTGGATTATCTTTGGGCCCTTATCTTATGAGGGGCCCATACTCTAAATAGGTTGCCCATATAGATTCTGGACTAAAACTCTTGAGGCCTGCCTTTGGAGTCTAAAAGATTCCAGGGCCAACCGATTATCTCTCCCTCTGCGTGAAATAACCCAGTTCATGGAACAAATGTACCTTTCCTTCAATCCCACGGTGCATGTATGGCCTGAGGCAGTATCCCCCGGCATCCCTCCGGCTCAGTTAGCATGCACAGCTGGAGAGAGTGGTAGACTGGAGGCACCAAAATGCATAATTCTGGACGCCCCAGATCACCTTTTCACCGGCGCACGTGCAGGCTCTCGTCTAATCAGCACTTTATGTTGTGCATACTATTGAACGGCATAAAGTGCTGTTTTCAACAGTGCCCTGGCATAGGGACCAACCGCACCCTCGGTCTTCCTGCAGTGTGCTCCCATCCCAAGCGTATCTGAATGGCTGGACGTGGAAATATACCCCAGCTGCTAGGTGGCCTGGGATGCCACATAGGCACCAGAACGCAACGTGGGAGCACCAGAAAGATGATTGCAGGGGAATCTGGGGGGCTCACACAATGAACCAGGATGCCCCAGGGGCACTTAGACGGATGGTCCTGGAATTTTTAGACTCCAAGGCCAACTTTGAGGTGGTAGGCCCACTTCACTTCACTATCCTGGGTTTTGGTACGTCCCCATAGGGAATCCAAACCAGGGTGGTTTGGGATGCCCCACTGTGTGAAACCCCACCCATTGGCCAGTAAACTCACCTTTGCATCACTGGCATCCTTTGTCTGTCTGCAGCCACGCACAACCATTCAGTTGCAGCAGGCGTGGACGTGCACAGCTGAAAAAGGATGCACATGATGCCACTGCCGGGCCGCGCATGCGTCGTGGGCTTGTCAGACAGGTAAAAATTCTGGGCGAACAGCGGGGTTTCATATAGTAGGGCATCCCAGTTCTGGGTGCCCTGGGGAGAGGGAATCAGCCAGCCCTGGAGTCTCGGATAGGTTTTTGTCCGCTTTAGAGTGGATCAAAACCCAGGATTTTGACTATCTTGGGTTTTGGTCCTTTCCCCCGAGGCACCCCGATCAGTGATGCCCCCCTGTGTGAAACCCCCCAGATCGCCCGAGCTCACTCAATCTTTCCCGGTCCTATGGCGCATGGGCAGCCTATTACATTCGGTCCCAATGTATTGTTACTTAGACTATCCATTCTTAAAAGACAATTTGCATCGCAAAATCCCCACAACAAAAAATCATGCTGGATAGTGAGAGAAGGAGTTACACCCCAATTGAAAAAAATCCCAACATTCTTGTGTTTTTCTTTTCCTGGGAAAAATAAAATCTGGGGGGCGTTTTTTTTGAAGCGTACCATTCCACTTTTACAGGGGGGATATTCTCCGTTACAATGCCTGAGCCAGGCTGTGCTGAGCAGCAGCATTAAACCAGTCTTATTATCTGCCCAATGCATTGCATTATGGGTAACAACGTCCACATATCTATTGCAATAGGCTGTTCCAGCAAGGTTGGCTAAAAGAATAGTCATAAGAGCTGAACAGATGACAAAGAATGGTACATTCAAATCCTGTCACTCTGGATACTTCTCCCTTCCATTATAAGAAAGTAACTGGTTTGGATGGAATTTTCCAATGCAGGGTGAATGGGTAACTCCTCATTCTGCTATTTAGCTTATTTATTAGCATTTTTAGTATTGGACCATTTTTTCGCTATAGTGCTCCTTTAAAAACATGTGAATTAAAGGAGGGCTATTGCGAAAAAATGGCCCAGTGATAAAAATCCATATAAATGTGCTGGATGGTGGTAGGAGGGGTCACTTATACTCCCAGCATCAATAAATATCCAGCCAGGCTTGTTTTTCTTATTTGTAATTGAAGAAAAAGGAAATCCGGGGTGACAGGCTCTGTCACCCCTGATAGACTAAACATGTCACTCCTGGATTTTATTCCCACCAGGAAAGAATAAACCACAATCTTGGTAGGTGTTTTATTCAGTTTGGATGTATAAGTGACCCCTCATCTCATTAGCCAATGTGTTTATATGTATTTTTAATATTACAACATTTTGCAATAATGCTCCTTTAAATACCATTATATGATAGGCTATAGGAAAATACATATTTAATACACTTAAAAAATCTTTCCCTCTGTATTTAAGTCCTACTTGAAATTTGAAAGAGAGAGCAGAAAGTGATGTCACCAGAA
This sequence comes from Gastrophryne carolinensis, assembly GCA_027917425.1. NCBI lineage: Eukaryota > Metazoa > Chordata > Amphibia > Anura > Microhylidae > Gastrophryne > Gastrophryne carolinensis. The sequence goes on from CM051234.1 coordinate 611,668,671, forward strand.
ATTAACAGGGCTGAGCAGCCTGACAGGGGAGAATGTGTCCGCTAAAGCTTTGCAAGCTCTTTCTGCTATACTCCCCACCCCCACTTGAGGTATGAAAAAAAAGTCCAGAAGGGAAGATTTCCTTTTATAATCACTTGCTCACTACTAAATGTCATGGTGCGAGGCTGTTAATTGTAACCTGGTGCATATATGTGTTGGTTGAATTTATGAGCTGCCAGCAGAACTGCAGATTGCTGTGACCTTGCTGTTGCCATACAGCTGTTATCACAGTGAAGAGCACTGGAACCAATCAAAGTGCAAAGTGACAGCCTATCAAAGTGATCACTGCTGAAAAAAAAGCAGTGTAAATATACTATATAAAGGCTACAGAGCCCACAGATCAGTTCTCTTACTCCACAGAAACAGTTACTATAGGGCATAGCATAAACAGTATTTCTGCTGTAATAACCATTTAACCCCTTCTGAAATAGCCATACGATTTTCAGTTTTCTCCACCTAGAAAAAAGGAAAAAGCTGAAATGTCCCAATTTCCCCAAGATGTATAACTTGGGGGGGGGGGTCTGTGTTTGAATGTGTTGGCTGTGTACAACTTCTGCTCTGTCATCACTGTACTATAGAGTCAGCAATTGTAAAATAGGCCTCCAGAATCTATAAGGCGCTCAAGTCATTTCAGGTCTTGAGGTGAGCCCAGCCAGTCACAATAAAAAAACATACAGTAATAGTTTTAGACATAGAAGACATAATGCTAAAAAAAAATTAAAAATTAAAAACCAACAACATTTTTTGTTTTTCCTTCTAATCTAGTTATTAAAGCAGACCAACAACCATGTGTATCCAGAATGCTGGACCCGCCCCCGCACATAACCCCCAGAATGCCTGATATTCTTACTTTAGCCGTGATCCTTGCCGGAAATACAGCTCAGCGATTGCCCAGCGTTCACATGGGTAGTGATGCCGCCAGAAAGCGCGCCCACACCAGCATCGGCGGTCAGTTGTGGTGCTGTATTCCCAGTAAGGATCGTGCCTAAGGTTAGAATATCGGGCGTTCTGGAAAGCTATTTATAGGGGGTGGGGCCAGCTTGTCTTATTGCCACAGGGACAAACACCCACCACACCTGTACAGGTGGTGGTCTGCTTTAAGTTAGATCTGTCATCCAAAAAAGGTCTAAGGTGTCTAAGGTGACAAATATCACCTGGAAATAAAAAATATGACCTGGTAAGGAAGGGGTAAACACTCTTATTAAATGGTTAAATAAAGAGTATTTTTTATTTCCTGTAGCCCATCATATAATAGCATTTTATTTCCACAGTCTAAAGTGAGCCCGGGTTGCTCGGTCTGTACCCCTGGGGCGTCCCGCTTTGCGAAACCCTGGCTGTTGCCTGGTATACATAGCTCTCCAGCTATCCCACAGCACAGTTGCGGCTCTCCTCCAATCAGCCTTTTTAGCTGTACATATAAAGGAGTGTCTAAAAAATCTGAATTGGATGGCAGACATGCAGAGGATGATGCCCCGGCCACACATGACCAGTGGGATCGTCGGTAAGGTAAATTATTTATAATGGAGGACTGCTAGGATTTCTCAGAGGGGCGGGTATTTAACTGGACCTAGAGTCTTACAGACCCTTGGTCCGGTTCTGGTCCACTTTAATGATAGTTGTCCTTTAAACAAAAGCAAGAAACCTCCACATGGCACTCGAAAACAAATGGGCACTCAAACCGAGCTCTTGAAATATATAAAAATTTTATTTAAGGCCACTATGGGACCTAAAAACATACAAACACTAATACACAGTGTTTGTGTCTGCACTAAAAATTTTTTTCCCATATATAAGATAATTATTCGTGTTACAATCATGTTGAATATTTAAGTATTTCTTATATTCTTAGGTAGTGGGAAATTGTGGTTTAAATTGTCTTGTGTATTAGTGTTTGTATGTTTTTAGGTCCCCTAGTGGCCTTAAATTATTTTTATATATTTCAACTGCTCGGTTTGAGTGCCCATTTGTTTTCGAGGGCCATGTGGAGGTTTCTTGCTTTTGACTAGTAATATTTTGGTACTCGTGGTGCACCTTTTAGGGCTTCCATTTCTTTAGATTGACTTTAGAATCCTTTGTGGTGCCCTCACATATATGTTGTCCTTTAAACAAGGCGTGTAAACAAGGCATTTGGTTTTGAACCTCTAGATTGTCTAAGCAATCGTATAAATGTAGAAAATATATAAAAGCAAAATCTCTGGAAATAAATTATACATTTGGTGAGAGGAATATAGACAGCTTTGCTGACAAATAACAGTGAAGGCCATAAAAAGGTCCGAGACCTCCATAAAATCATATACTGCCCAAGTCAATGTATTCATCGTCCCTGTTAACAAGTTCATCTTCAGCCTCCCAGCTTCGCCACGTGGTGGTGGATATGGACGGCCTGAAGGAGCTTATGTGGAGCTGAGCGAATGGGTACAAAGACGAGCGTCGGACGGACTTTTTACGCCGGCCGTCCACATCATTTTCTTTGGCCACTGGGTTGAGTGGAGCCGGGCCTCCTTTCACCTTCTTCTTCAGGCTCTCTATTTCATCCATGAGCTCCAGCACTCTCTGCATAGCTGCCACGTTGCCCCCGCCAAGCACTTGAGCTTCTGGGATCCAGCGGAGGTGGCGCTGAGCCCATATGTGGATTTCCGGCCCTTCGATGTGCGGCAGGATTAGGCCGTGAAAGTCTATCGGTTTCCGGTGCCAGTTTTCATAGAAGGCCTTGTAGCTGCTTGGAATGTCGTCGGAGGCACTGATTAGTTTGCTGATCCTTTTCCCCAGGAGACTCTTTATGAATGGTCCCGTTTCCTCTCTGAAAAATCCTTTTAGGCCGGAACTTTTTGACTGGGTGAGAGGCAGAGACAACTGTCTAGTATGCTGCGAGAAAGAAAAAACAGGATATCAATAGAAAACACTAAACAATGTCAGTGGAATCTTTCATGTTGCTTTCCTCTGCGAAAGTGGAGACTTTTTACAGACACACACTACTAGCACAATATGGTCACTTAGAGCAGTTGTTCTCAAATCTTACCCTTCAAATTAATCCCCTGGCAAAAACTGAGCCCCACAATTGACCGCCGGCTTCCTCCCATGTGTATCCTGCAGCCACTGACCACTGGCACAGGGCTTGATTTAAACAGGGGGCAATTTGACAGGTAAGATCTCTGCTATACTGGCCTTTAAACGGGGAGGGAGAATGGGCACAGGCAATCGGGTGTTGGTAAGGTCTTTTGCTATACTGGGATTTACAGCGTGGGGGGGGGGGGGGGGGGGATTCAGTGCGCTGTAAGGCCCAGTAAAGCAAAAGATCAGGGAGGAGGTCTGTAAAATTGAAATTGCACTGTATATGGGACAATTGCCAACCAGGTTGTGTAGTTTGAGCCAGCATGGCTGTTAAGAAGGGACAAGCCAAAATGGCTTCGTAAAGCGGACCAAAACCCACTAAACTTGTTAAATACATTTGTCCAAAGCCCCTACCAATACTCCCTTCTTAGGATGTAGAACTAGAAATGGATATTTTCGACCTTCAAATTATCCTGAAACACTTCTTATTTGCTGTCCCTCTCTGTAAGATGGCAGGAGATTAGTCATTGCATAGTAGTGGCAATGACATAATAGCTACAGACAGCAGTGGCAATGAATGGAGGAGGTGGGGCTTTACAGCTTAAAAAGGTGGCATTATCTGGGATTAGAGTGAAGCAGGAGCAGTGAAAATTACCAAAAGTTGCTCCTCGTGGGGGTGGGGTCGAGCAATTCAGGGGATGCTAGTTAAAAAATTGTGGGTTTTGGTTCGCTTTAATTTATGTTGATTGAAGGCCTTGTCTCAGCTCGTTTTATGTATGTATTCACATGCTAATTAAGCTGGTGAGCCAAGATACCAGTTGAATTAAGACCAGCCAATCAGAGCATCACCTGGCTGGTTAGAATGAAACAAAAGAGAAAGCAGTGAGAGATGGAGGACAGTCTTGCTTAGATGACTTTTGGGCAGCGACCGATGATGGGGGCTTTCTCTGAACTTGCGAGACCGGCTTTTGTGGACGACAAGAGACAGGCCTGCTCTTTGTGGTTGAGAGGACTATCTGCCATCTAGTATACCACGGCATGCTGATAGCAGATTTCTGTTAATGTTCTCCATGCTGTTCCTACTGACGCTCCCTCTCTTTCATCAACAGGTATGTCCCCTGGGCACAAGGACTTTTTTCCTGCTTTTTAACCCCATCACAGCCAGCCAGTTTGGGTATGTCCCCTGGGCACAAGGATTTATCATCTCCTGCTTTTTAACCCCTTCACTGCCAGACAGTTTGGGTCTCATCACCACTATTCTTTTAGCAGGGTGCGTGTCTGCACCAGCCATTTGTGAATGGCCAGTGCGGGCACGCTCCCAGTTAAAGGGTAGCGGGGAATGCAGCGGTCTGGGCGCCCAGGTCCACTCTCTTAGACAAAGAGCGTGCTGACAGGACAAGAGGCAGTGGATGAGCCGTAAAACCGGAGAAAGTTGAGTTAGTTCGGGCCTGGGGGGTTTCACATAGCTTCTGTATTGTACATTTTAGCATGCAAGGTATAAATAACTATAAAGTGCATTTTCTGGCATTTCCTTGGAATTTACTGGGATATGAACTTTATTATGTTTTATTATTTACTGTTAATGGGTGCTACTGTAGTTACAGTTTATAATAGGGGGCATTAGGAGTAAGTAAAGTCAATAAAGGCTTATAGTATCTCTGCTTCTTGATATTCTCTTCTCTCTTGGGGTTCAAGGTCTTGCACTCTCTTGGCTCACCTCTTACCTCTCTGACAGATCATTCAGTGTATCCTATTCTAACACAGTCTCATCCTCACGTTCCCTTTCTGTCGGTGTGCCACAAGGTTCTGTCCTAGGCCCCCTACTTTTCTCAGTCTACACCTATGGCCTTGGCAAACTTATAACTTCACTAGGCTTTCAATACCACTCCTATGCGGATGACACTCAGATATATCTCTCAGGCCCCAATCTCTCCTCTCTCCTATCTCGCCTCCCCAACTGCCTTGCAGCTATTTCTTTATTCATGTCATCTCGCTACCTCAAGCTAAACATGGACAAGACAGAACTGGTCATTTTCCCACCATCTAACTCCCCTCCCCTCTCTAACACGTCTATTTCTGTCAACAATTACACAACAGCATCTCCCCAAGCTCGGTGCCTGGGAGTCATTCTGGACTCTGCCCTCTCTTTCAAACCACATATTCACTCCCTGGCCACCTCCAACTTAAAAACATGTCACGCATCCATCCCTTCCTCTCACCTGACACCACTAAAATGCTAGTGCATGCCCTGGTCATATCCCGACTGGATTACTGCAACATTCTTCTTTGTGGCCTACCAACTAACAGACTGGCAGCACTCCAATCTATCCTGAACTCTACTGCTCACCTCATCCATCTCTCCTCTCGCTCCTCCAGTTCTGCGCCTCTCTGCCAATCCCTACACTGGCTGCCAGTCCCACAGCAAATCCAGTTCAAAACTCTAACTCCCGCATACAAAGTTCTCTCCAACCAGGCCCCTCCCTACATCTCATCTCTAATCCAACAATATCAACCTAGACGCAGCCTCCGCTCTGCTGCTGACCTTCTCCTGTCCTTCACCCGGGTCACCTCCTCTCATGCCCGCCTCCAAGACTTCTCACGGGCAACTCCAATCTTCTGGAATGCCCTCCCCCACCTAATCCGCCACTCCACAACTCTCAAAACCTTCAAAGGTGCCCTTAAAACTCACTTATTCAGACAAGCATATAATCTGGCTTAACCAATTTTCTAAAGGGCATACGCCACAAAGCTCAATACTGACTTTTTGTGATCCTTCCCCCTCGTCTTCACCCTCTTGATTTAGACTGTAAGCTCGCAAGGGCCGGGCTCTCTTTCCTATTGTATCTTGTACTCAGAATATCCATTTTCAACTCTGTTAAACTGCATTTGAAATAGTATATGTACCGTATGTTTCTACTCTGTCTGTAACTACTACTTTGTAAAGCGCTACGGAAGATGATGATGGCGCTATATAAACAAACAATAATAATAATAATAGTATCATCCCAATTTAGAATGCCCTGTAGTGTAAAACTAGAAAGCAAGCTAGAGAACGAGCTAAAAATATAAAGGCCTAAAACCATGTAACCGGGCTCCAGAATCCAGGGGAGGGTTACAGCGTTCTCCTGGGGCATCCCGATTTGGTGAGTGAAACCTCCCGGCTCACACGGTTCCCCCTTGCACTACATGCGGTACAAGGCCTGTGGCCTGCTTATTTTGTCAACATTTATAATTGATCTGCCCTTGAGGGTAGTTAGTTGGCCGCTTTTGTAGCTAAGGGGATACCTGGCATAAAAAGGCTGGAAAACGTCCTATTGAATGCTACAGCATGTGTGTAACAGTTTCCTATCCTGCTTCACTGGGGAAAGACTATCTCTGATCTATCTCTCACTGATGACATGATCAGCAAAGCTTTAGATCTACGTTATGGTTATGCCCATGTCAGAAGAAGAGTAAAGTCAAGTCAAACATAGAAAAACAAAAAATAACTATGTTCCAAAAAAGGAAAAGCCCAGTCATGAAGTCATTTATGTATAGGAAAGCAATGGCTAGACTTTAGGATTTGGCTGGGAAGAGGAAACTGGAAACCATTACTAACCAGCCTGTGAAAACACAGTTTAAAAACATCTAAATCTATTCAAACATTTAGCAAGACTAAACGTAATATAAAAAAAAACCTCACCTTAGAGCGAGCTGCTTTGCGGTTTTTCTCCTGCTTGGACTTCTCCACGTAGAGGGGGTTGTTGAGGAAGGACAGAGCCTTTAATTCAAACTGCACCGACCAGTCCCACACGGTGTAGAAGTTCAATGGCTCCTTTTGTTTCCCGCTCCCTTCCTCGGGCTGCCAAGAAAAAAAGCAGAGTGCTGCAGATTCCAGAAGGAAACGGGTCACAGCTTACGCAAATGTTGGCTTAATGGCTAAATCGACCTCAGGGACAGCACAATGAGGCCTTTGACAAGTGCTTCAAATAAAATGAACAGATTTTGGATGTGCATCCTGTTCATTTCTTCCTTTAAAAAACAGCTATCATTCAAGCGTAACCAAACCCACCAGCAGCTGGCCTGGAATTAAAGATTCCAGGGCTGGCTGCTGGCTTTACCCCACGGCATCCCATAACTGTGTGGAACCCCCCTCAGGGCGCCCGTAAAAACTCACCTTTCCACACTCCAGTGGTGCATGCGTGGGCTCTCCTCCAATGAGAGATGCCTACCGTAACTACATCATTTGGCAGACGGCTCTCATTGTTTTGAATGAAGAGCATGTGCTGCCGCATCCCTCTTGACATGTGCACGCTCCTGTCCCAGCCATTCAGATAGGTCCCCATTGAAGTCAATAAGAGCAGTCTGCCAAAGGAGGTAAACATGGCAGACAGCTCTCACTGGCTGCGCGCCCACACATGCACCATTGGAAAGCGGAAGAGGTGAGTTGTTTGGGGCTTTCTAGGGGGTTTCATACAGCTGTTCCCCCGGGGGAACGGAACAAATCCTGGGAAAGTCAAATTCAGGGGTTTGTTCCTCTTTAAACAAGAAATATTTAATTAATGTACTTTATTAGCTACTTCTGTCACTGTTTTCTGGCTTAGTGATTTTTTTTTAACTTCAAGTGAGAAGGTTTTTCTTTTTCTGTAGCAATATTATAGCATTTCATTTTCACATGTGTTTAATGATACTTCCCTTTTAAGGGGATAAAAAAATGAACAGGGTGCAAGTGGGAGCACTAGCCATATAAGTATACACACCGGTCCTGTGGGATTCACATAGAGGGGCGTCCCAAATTGGGAAGCCCCAGAGATAAGGAGTCGTCCAGCCTTGGAGCCTTTTATACTCCAGGGCCAATAAGCATTAAAAGGACAACTATTATCAAAGAGGAACAGAGTAAAGATCAAATCCACATGGATGTTTGTATTAAAGCAGATCTAAAATCGGAAAAATTTGATATATTTCCTTGGTCGTGGGTGTGTGCCGTGTAGATAAACTTTTAATTCTCCCCACGAGCGGGAATTCCGTCCGTCAAAAATCCACGGATGCCAGCATTATCCCGGATCAGATCTGTCCCATCACAAAGATCATGTTTCGGACATTGAAATAAATACTTACCCGATTGTAGGTGTCCTTTTCATTTGGTGAATTAAAGAAGAAGGTGCTGAAGATTGGGATATTGATGCTATCAGACAAAACAGTCAAATATGTCTCAGAGAACTCAAAAGCAAGCGGGTACTGTTGCACGAGCTGCCACACACAGTCCAAGAAGAGCAGAAAGACTGGAGCCTAAGGAACAATGAAAGAATAAGAGAAAAAAGAAAAAAAAATATTCCTTTATTACATGTGATCTGATATAGAAGCTTTCCTTACCAACCTCTGGAATTTTTACTCTAGTAATTAAACCGGACCTTCAGCGTGATTTAATGAAAAGCCCAAAGTTTTAAAAAACGGTTCCACAGCATCTAAAATTAATATATTTTACGTTTTTAGTCACTAAATTATTATTTTTTCCCCCACTGGGCTGCAAATCTGTTCAGGAATTTAGGATACGGGCGCCGCCATCTTGACTCAGAAGCATCACACTTACTGAGGAGAGGAGAGTGGGATAAGGTACAGGGGGGCGGGTTATAGCTGTGCTTTGCTCAGACAGAGCAGAGCTGGGGTCAGGTAAAGGTCAGCAGTCCCAGAATGCAGAGCAGCACAGTCAGGAGGCACTTCCTGTTTGCAGGCTGCCTGATAAGATGGCGGCTTACATACGCTGCTATCATGGATGTTTAAAGGCTCATAACATGCAGTAGATGCAGGTAGGATGATTTTAATGTGAGCAATCTGTATGTACAAGGTGTGGGAAACATATAAGATAGACTCTTATTCAGAGTGAAGGTCCGCTTTAAGTATGTGCCCAATATCCCGGATGCCTCAGACCCCAGGTGCCATACGGGCCTGCGGCTTGCCTACTTACCCTTTTACGGAGTCTGGCAGCTCAGATCGCTCTCTTGAAGCCCCGGTATTTGAAGCTGGGAGTTGCACCTCAAAGGACTGAAGCTCCCAGTATTCTGAATGGGTGCTTCGGCTGAGCTTTGTATACTGCCATACAGTCTGGCTTTACATATTGGGTGAAAGATAAACAGGGGAGCCTAGCGTCCATATGGCACCCCTGAGGTCTGATCAGAGAGTCCATGAAAGTGGACATTTCCTTTAGAGAGACCATCAATTGTCACACAACCACCACCACTTCACTGGCTCTCAGCCACATTGAGTTAATAAAGACACCTGGATCCAATGGTGAAACCCATCCTGCACTGCAGCCCTGGTTTCCCCTCCTAGACAGCTGCTCTGACAACACATTTACCTTGTCAGTCACCCCCAGGACTGCCTTGGGAATGGGCTCGCCAACGGGTCCAAGTGAGTGTTTTTTCTTCTTCTGGGCGGGGGCGGGGCAGGTACAAACTCACATGGTAAATGTAAAAAGTACTGTAACGCCTCATTTAAGAAAGAAAGAAAAGGAAGCAATTTTCTCCTGTAGATTTTATCCAGTCTGGTCCTCAGAATTAGCTCTGTGTCTGAGGCCCACGATGATCATGTGCCCACAAAAAATTCCTTGGCACACTCCACCACATCTCGCTGTTTGATGTGGCTCTGTCCCCACAGCAGTCACAGTACCCTTTAATGCCAGACCTCATTCACAGCAATTGAATGGAGCAGGCGTGCACATTCACCGTCATTTGAGGTCAATTCAGAGCCAGGTGAGATTTTTTAGGAGAGAAAACTTCCACCGACTTTCATTGTCTACCAGATGTACATTTTTAAAGGGCTCTGAATCAGCCCCAAGGTAGACAATGAAAGTGAATGACAATTTTCTCTTAAATTGATCCAATTATCATGAAAAGTAGAGGACACTGGGAGACCCAATCCAAAAAATCAGATATTTCTACCACGCAGTACCTTTTTTTAGCGATTACTGACCTTTTAAAGTCTGCCTAGGTTTGCTGTAAGGATCACAGACAGTAAACTATGTCCCATGTGGTTTGTCCAAATAGAGAGGACACTTCCAATAGTAGTTCTACATTTATAACATATTACAAAGATAAACATAGGCCAATTCATATGGACGATTCTCAGGTTAAACCCTTTTTTTTGCAAAGCAAAGAGACACAGCAAAAAAGCACAGCAAAAGGATGCCAGGGATACGGCTTGTTGCTAAATTAAATCTCATATACATGTGTTGCATTCGGGATCCAAATGATTTTCAGTGCTAATCAACAAAAAGGGACACCCCCCTAAAAATGTTGTTCCTCCCTGGCAGGGCATCCCCATGTGGGATGTCTCGCTGTATGTATCCACGGAAAACTCGAAACTTACCTCTTGCGGGTTGCCATGTGGGATGTTCAGCCAATCAGAGGCGCTGGTTTCTATTCAAAGAGGCAATGGAAATCTGAATTGTCGCATCCCAGTCCCTGCCTCTAGATGGGTGGAACATTGAATGAATCAGGCAATTGAGGGGGCTGCACACAATTGGAGAATCCCAATTCAGGATGCCCCCATAAAGAGGAAGCGCAACCCCCTAAAAGTCTTTAAGCAGCAGAATCCAATGCCAAGCAGCAAATCATTCTTGGGATAATGGGAAGAGGTGGAATAATGGAGCAATAATTTGAACAGCATGTCCATACAGAACTTACAAACTATCTGTCTACAAACTTCCTCCTAGATCCCCTCCAATCTGGTTTCCGCTCATGTCACTCTACCGAAACGGCCCTCACCAAAGTCACCAATGATCTACTAACAGCCAAATCCAAAGGTCACTGCTCTGCTCTCATTCTTCTCGACTTATCATCTGCTTTTGACACTGTCGACCATGCTCTGCTTCTCAATATTCTTTCTTCTCTTGGAATCCAAGGTCTCGCACTCTCTTGGCTCTCCTCCTATCTCTCTCACCACACATTTAGTGTATCTTACTCAAACACCATTTCCTCTCCCCAGCCTCTGTCTGTAGGGGTACCACAAGGCTCAGTCCTAGGACCCCTACTTTTTTCAATATACACTTCTGGTCTAGGACGACTAATAACCTCGCTAGGCTTCAAATATCACTTTTATGCAGACGACACTCAGATCTACCTCTCTGGCCCGAATCTCTCTTCTCTCCTCTCTCGCCTTCCTGACTGTCTAACAGCCATCTCTTCCTTCATGACATCTCGCTCTCTTAAACTGAACATGGACAAAACTGAACTGGTCATTTTCCCGCCATCTCACTCCCCTCCCCTCTCTAACACCACAATCTCTGTAAATAATCTTACAATAACTGCAACTCCTCAAGCTCGATGCCTGGGTGTCATTCTGGACTCCTCTCTCTCCTTCAGACCTCACATTCACTCCCTGGCCACCTCCTGTCGCCTCCAACTCAAAAATATATCTCGCATCCGTCCCTTCCTCTCACCTGTCACCACTAAAATGCTAGTACATGCCCTGGTCATATCCCGACTGGACTACTTCAACACCCTCCTCTGTGGTTTGCCAACAAACAGACTGGCTCCCCTCCAATCTATCCTAAACTCTGCTGCTCGCCTCATCCATCTCTCCTCTCGCTTCTCCAGTGCTACTCCCCTCTATCAATCCCTCCACTGGTTACCTGTCTCCCATAGAGTTCAGTTCAAACTTCTAGTGCTAACCTACAAAGCTCTCTCTAACCAGGCCCCTTCCTACATTTCATCTCTGATCCAGCATTACCAACCAAAGCGCAACCTCCGCTCCGCCTCTGACATTCTCCTGTCCTCTTCCTTGGTTACTTCCTCGCACTCCCGCCTTCAAGACTTCTCCCGTGCCTCCCCACTTCTCTGGAATGCACTCCCCCGCTCGATCCGCCACTCTCCATCACTCCAAGCCTTTAAAAGCACCCTCAAAACTCACTTCTTCAGACAAGCATATGACCTGGCTTAAGCAACTATTATAACCTTCAATGGCACATGCAGCCATACTCAAGCTCTACCACTTGTGACCCCACCCCCTTTGTCTCCACCCCCATCCTTTAGACTGTAAGCTCGCAAGGGCAGGGCACTCCTCCCTATTGTCTACTGTGCTCACAACACTTGGTTTTAACCTGTGGCATCTAATTTTGTATTGTTCTCTGTGCTATATGTTTTACCTTGTCTGTATTCTTAACTTGTAAAGCGCTACGGAAGTTGATGGCGCTATATAAATAAACAATAATAATAATAATGGAGGTCACCAAATCCACCAATAGGGATGGAAGTGCTGGGCTAGTTTGTATGGGGTTCCACGTGTTTCTAAAGGCAGTCGAAGGCTCACACATTTTATAGTTTATCTCAACAGTAAGAATGTGATAGTTAGCCCACTGCCATAACCCCCTCATCTCCCTTTTTTCAAGGCGACAGAGCGGATACAGAAAGGTGCACCACTGTTACACATGTCAGAGGAGTTAGTATCTTAATGTACCTCATTGTCATTTCTCCGGAGGTGATTGCATCGGTCCAGAAAGCAATGTCCTCCCATCACCCACTCCTTCTGCATGAGGCTCTGGAAGCCGGCTCGGGTCCGATAATACGAATCCATCATGATCTGCACCAGACTGGCGATCACACAGCACAAATCGGAGGCCGTGTCCTCTGAAGGGACAAGAAAATTATGTCGGTTGTAGGCAATGAATTGTGGCATATCAAGTGTCAGGCAACCCTTTACTGCATCGTCTGCCCCTAATAATAATCACCCATATGCTTCTAAAACTATAGAAGGGACCAATAATGTTTCTTTCACGAGCACACGTGTTTTTTTTGTCAAATATTTGTTTTCCAAAAAATGTAAAGGGACTGTTGGGGTATACAAATACAAAAAAAGGGACAGGAATCTTACTTTCCCAGTGTGTTGTTCCTCCTATCCCCCTGCGCAGCCTCTGTCATCTTTTCCCCCAAAATTGGAAATCAAGTCCTGCATTGTGCACAGTTTTTCAGGAGAGTGACCAGATTTCCCAGGTGACTTGGTGAACGAGACTCCGCCCCCTGCCACGGCACAGTAACTGAAGTGTGATGCTCTACTTACCTAGACATTGGACAGGCACTGCCTTAGGTGCACCCTTTGTATAATGAGGGACCCATTTTCAAAGTCCTGGTAAGTTTTTTCTAAGTATAGAAGTTGAAAATAAGGGACAATTCACACCTTCCTGCCATTGAAACAAATGGGCTTTTCACATCTATGCAGTGTGTTGAGCTTCACGTGTTTTGCCCATAGTGTGAGCACAATGCAGCCTATAGTTATGTATGGGAATTGCAGGTAGAAACACGTGTATTGCGCTCCTAGTCCATCACCGGTCCCCGGAATGTTCTTTGTCCTCGCTGGCAATCATGGGTCTTTATTGCGGAATCATCTGCAGCCCCCTCCTTCAACAGATCCTGCCACTTCCTCCCTTAGTGCTCTGCACCACCTCCATGCCACTTGGGACGCCATATGATGCTGCCACTGTCAAAAATTTGCAAATGCAGCCACCACAGCTCAGTACACAAAATTGTAGTGTACTGAAGGGTCAGAGCGCCAAAGACCGGGACAGGGACTTTTTGGTTACCTTGCTTAGTTACTTTTTTGATTACCTTGTTTTTCCTTTTTTCTTTTATAAATGAACAAAAAATGCAAGATGGCAAGTTCCCTAAATTGTATCACGATTCTGAAGCAGATGGCGGATGGTACCTTTTGCCCCCCGCCGTTCCCCCCTCTAACGCCAGTGGTATAAAAAAAACTTACCAATTGTCCAGATCTAGCGCTGCTCTGCAACTCCATTCTCTGCCTCCTCCAGGATGGAATTATGGCCCTCCAAACATATTTCATTCAATAAAAAGGAGGCGGCGTGCTGAGTCATGATACAATTTGTATAACTTGCCATCATGCATTTTTTGTTCGTTATAAAAAAAAAAGGTATTAAAAAAAAGTAACTAAGCAAGTTAACCAAAAAGTAATGAAAGCCTCTGTCCCGGTATTGGGCCCTCTGACCCTGCAGTATACTACATTTTTGACTGCTGAGCTGTCGTGGCTGCGTTTGCCAAATTTTGACAGTGGCAGCACCATAGGCCGTCTCAAGTTTTCAGGGAAAGTATATTTGGGCCCAAGTTTTCAGGGAAAGTATATTTGGGCCCAAGTTTTCAGAGAAAGTATATTTAGGCCCAAGTTTTCAGGGAAAGTATATTTGGGCCCAAGTTTTCAGCGAATGTATGTTTGGGCCAAAGTTTTCAGGGAAAGCATGTTTTGGGCCCAAGTTTTCAAGCAAAGTATATTTGGACTCAAGTTTTCAGGGAAAGTATTTTTGAGCACAAGTTTTCAGGGAAAGTATATCTGAGCCCAAGAGGTGGGTAAACTGTATTAAAAAAATAGTTATTACAGTCAGTAACCCAAACAGGTCTAACCTCCAAGCCATAAAAAGCTTATAAAGCAGCATAATGCAAGTTCTGACAGGCAGAGTTACTTACCTTTCAGAACAACATTGATTCTTTTGTCTTCTAAATAGTCGATTACTTCAATAGCTTTCTTAAGACACTGCCTGTAATACAACAAAACCTTTTGTCAGAGGAAAAAAAACAGCCCATTTTACAAACAATTAAATGTGGCCTTAATGAACAGTCCAGGTAATGGCAATAATAAGGAAGCAAGGAACTCCCCTGTAGCCTGTCCCATCTGCAGATGATGTAGCAGGTCTCCAAAGTTTGCCCCTCTATTCACATTTTTCCACAACCAACCTGTCCCTGAGCAAGCCTGGTAAGCCACAGTAGTTGCTTTTACCTGGCTCCCTCCTGATGGGTGCACTGAGAAACAGGGGCAGTCGTGTGACATTTGCAGCGTCGTTGTGGAAAAATGGAATGTAAAGAAAGGGCAAAATTTGCGCTCTACTGAGTTCATGTCACCCGCTTCTCATGCCAGAACTGCGGATGAGAGAGGTGCAGCAAGAGAGCAGATGGAAGGTAAGTGGGGTGTCTTATGCTCAAGGGCACCACTGATCTGAGGTCTGACAGGAAAGTCCACAAAAGTGCACATTGCCCTAAAAAGGAGGACATTCCACATTATAATGATCCTATACCCAGCAAGAGAGTTCTTGTCCTCACCTTCTATCCCCAGCCCAGTGCCCCAAAACAGCCTGTGTGTTTTTTTTTACTAAAGCCTTTGCCCAATATTCATAAAAATACTAAAAGGAAGCAAATGTCCAAATAGCAGCCATATGCTAATTCATTCAGTTACAACTAAACTGTCACATAATGGCAGTTAGGTGGTTGAAGTGCTTTACAATGCTGAATTATGTGTACTGTAACTGAATGTATCATCACTGAAAATCATCAGGGGGCGGGGCTGCTCTTTCGTGTTGATATGAATATTGGGCAAAGGCTTTAGTAAAAAAAAAAAAAAAAAAAAAAAGGGAATAGAAGGCGACTACCTAAACTTCCTTTCTGGGTATAAGATCACTTTAGGCAGGCCACAGATTTAAGCAATATGGGAGATTTAAAAATTCTCCCTGCTGAAAAGCGGCAAATAGAGCAATGCCTTGCACAAGGAAGGAAAACATGAGACATTTCAGAAAAATGTATACGTGAACATCATACTGTGAAGAGATTTGTGGCTGAGCACAGACAGGTTTGTGCAGATAAAGGCATAATGAGGATGGTTTCACATAAAACTCATCGGCTTAAGACAGCAACTGCTAAAATTACCAAAAGTAGCCGGGTATTTAAAGTTACAAGAAAGATTTCTAGCTCCAAGAGAGGTATAAAATAGCAGCAATAAATACTACCCCAAGGTCCCCAGATGGAACCTTAAAAGGGGGGTAACTTTGTTTGTTGTAGGTATTTAAAGCTGCTGGTGACTCTGGAGTCCCAAGATCCTTAAGTTGTAGGATTCCAGAGGCCTGGAGTTATGCATAAACCTACTATTCTGCCACCCCTAACCAGCAAACTGGTTGCAGTGGGCCTAGACACACACGTAGAATTATATTCAGTCCAAACCCTGAATGGTCCAGATGAATTTAATAGTGAATGGCCACCAGGTCCCAACAAGGGACAGCAAGGAGGTGGTGGAGTCCTGTTTTGGGCCACAACCATGGGTAGAGAGGAGGTAGGCCCTGAAAGTGTGCAAATTACCTCAGTAAAGTAATTATAAAGTTTCTGAATGACTTTATTCTATGGTGCAAAAAGAAGACCTGTGCCTTCTGTAGTAAAATCTTCTTCATACATGACAATAACTCATCTAATGTTGCAAAGAAGACCCCTGCCTGCCATGGGCATAAAAGGAGAGAAACTCATCATGTGGCTCAATTCGACCCTTAGCCAACAAAAGCTTTTATTGACTAAAAGAAGGACACCAACGGAAGGCTTAATGGAGCCGAGTGCACCGATTTGCTACATGCATGCGCCGTTGGATAGACATCAAGGTTAGCCCGCAACTCGTGGCTTGTGACGTGAAAAGGCTGTGATATCTCCTACCTGATTATTTCAAGCCAGTTGGAGGTGTTCAGTAAAGAAAACCATTTGGAGTCTGTGTCCCAGAATTCAGTAGAGTTGTCTACAAGTACAAAAACAATAGAAATCATTTTCACACTGACACAGGTCATAAAAAAAAAACAAAAAATACAAATCTGTGAAATACTCACCTGTAGAATTGGTATTTTAAGTATACAGTACGTCCTGCTGCAGATAGATTACTTACACTTGGGTTATCCTCCCCCAGATGGCGCTGCACTGCAGAGACATGTAAAACAGGCTCCTCCCGCCCCCTCAAATACCCGGGGACCTCCCACAAATCCCCAGCATTGAAAAGCAGTGAACGAGAAGCCGGGAGAATTTAACCACCCAAACTGGTAACTATAACAATGAAAACAATCACCGAACAGGGGATCCAGAATAATGCAAAACCAAGGGTGGGGTGGAGCAGGACGTACTGTATACTTATAATACCAATTCTACAGGTGAGTATTTCACAGAATTGTATTATTCTTAGTATGCAGTACGTCCTGCTCCAGATAGATTACTTACACTTGGGACATCCAATAGCAGTGTCCATAAAGTAAGGTGGGATCCCCAGCAAAAAAGGTAACAGCAGACAGTTTAAACCACTGCCGCCTGCAAAACCTTTCGGCCAAAAACAGCATGAGCTGAGGCCCTAACATTAACCTTGTAAAGCTTTGAAAAGGTATGAACAGAAGACCAAGTAGCGGTCTTGCAAACTTGTTCAACAGAAGCTTGGTGCTGGACAGCCCAAGAGGCACCAATAGCACGAGTAGAAAGAGCAGTAAGGCGAAAGGGAGGACTCTTCCCCTTAGCAGAATAGGCCTGAATAACAGCCTGGCGAATCCATTTGCTAACAGTAGACTTGGCAGGAGCCAAACCCTTCCTGGGCCCAGAAGGGACCACAAAAAGAGCATCAGTTTTCCTGAAGGACGCAGTGACCACCAGGTAAACACCTGACCACATCCAAGGAATGCAAAACCCTCTCCTTAGCGTTGCTAGGATTAGGGCACACAGAAAGAAGAACAATATCTTGATTCAAATGAAAGGCAGACACTACCTTAGGCAGAAAATCTGGCCTAAATCGGAACACCACCTTGTCCTGGTGTCTTCCCAAGTATGGGGGCTGAATAGAAGAGCCGCCAACTCAGACACCGAAGAAATGGCTACCAGAAATACAACCTTGAGGGTAAGAACAGCCAGAGCAGCATCCTGCATAGGTTCAAAGGGAGCACCCTGCAAGGCAGACAAAACCAAGTTCAAATCCCAAACAGGGACCACAGGTTTACGTGGGGAACGCACATGAGCGACCCCCTGGAAAAAAGGTCTTAATCAAAGAATGCTGAGCCAAAAGACTTCTGAAAGAAAACAGACAGGGCAGAAAAACCTGACCCTTCAGAGTACTGAGTTGGAGTCCCGACTCCAACCCAAGCTGTAAGAACTCCAGAACCCTGGGGACTGAAAACACCCGACAGGTAAGAGACCTAGACTCACACTAGTCAAAGAAGGTACGCCATACCCTGTAATAGATGGAAGAAGAAGTTTTGTTCCTAGCCTTCACCGTGGTATCAACCACCGAGGCGAACAAGCCTTTTTCCATCAAGATGGAGGTTTCAGCAGCCAGGCCGTCAAGCCAGAGTTTGTAAATTAGGATGGCGTAAGGGGCCCTGAGTGAGCAGATCTGGCATTCCTGGCAGAACATACTGGTCTACTGCCATGACCGTGCTAAAGCATCCATGGTCAAGGCCAGAGGATCCTGGGGCAGGGAGACAAAGGCCGGGAGCTTGTGATTGTGACGGGACGCAAACAGATCCATATCTGGTTGGCCCCAACGGTGGCACAGAGATTAGAACACCCTGTTGCAGAGGGACCATTCTCCCTGGCGAGAGGTCCCCCTGCTTAGAGGGTCTGCCAGCAGATATGCAGGGGACATTGGCCTCCGCCCAGGTCAGGATCAGAGACACTTCCTGGAGGGCCCACTTGCTCCGGGTCCCTCCCTGATGATTGATGTAGGCAACTGCCGTCTGGTTGTCCGAGCGCCAACTAAACAGGCAGGCCCTAAAGATGAGTAGTCAAGCGAGCCAGAACTAACCTGATCGCTCGCAGCTCCAAGACATTGATAGGTGTGTGGGCCTCCTGAGGGCCCCACTTCCCCTGGAACCGCAGGGACTTCCAGACCCCCCCCCCCCCCCAACCTGATACTGGCATCCGTGGTGACCGTCTCCCAGGAAGGAGCAAGAAAGGATCTGCCCTCCAACAGGTTCCTTGAGTCCATCCACCACAAGAGGGACCTCCTGACCAGGGGGGAGAGCACACAGACCCTGTCCAGGGACGCTGGGTCCTTGTCCCATACAGACCATAGGTGAAGTTGCAGAGGCCTCAAGTGGAACTGAGCATAAGGGACCGCTTCGAAGGACGCCACCATCAGGCCCACCAGCTGCATCCCCTGCCTGATGGAAGGATGGGGACAAGCAAGTAGGGACTGAGCCTGTGCAATCAGAATGTCCACCTTCTGCTGAGGAAGGAAGATCCTTGCCTGAACTGTATCCAGATTCATTCCTAGGAATGGAGTTACCAAGGAAGGGGACAGTGAGGACTTGGGGTGGTTGATTACCCATCCAAATGACTCCAGAATGGGCACCACCAGCTGAGTATCCAACTCTGCCTGATGTAGGAGACTGGGAAGTGATGAGGATGTCGTCCAGATAAGGAAGCACCCCGACATCTGAGTAGACATCACGCCAGCCAGCACCTTGGTGAACACCCTGGGAGCTGAAGTGAGGCCGAAGGGCAAGGCCACAAATTGGTAATGTTGATCCATCAGAGCGAACCTGAGGAACTTTTGATGACCTGGGAACACAAGAATATGAAGGTAAGCATCTTTGATGTCCACAGAAGTCATGAAATCCCCTTGGCGCAGGGAACTGATGGCAGAGCGCAAAGTCTCCATGCGAAAGCGCCTGCCCTTGACAAAAACTTGTTGAGAATCTTTAAGTCCAGGATGAACCTGGCAGAACCATCCTTTTTGGGTACTGTGAATAGGATAGAATAAAAGCCCTTGCCTTTTTCTCTTAAAGGGACCTGGCAGATGACCCCAAACTCCAGGAGGCCTTGCACTGCTTGCACTAGCTCCTGAGTTGACACAGGGTCCTGAGGAATCCGGGACCTGATGAATCTAGGAGGGGGATCGGCAGCAAACTCCAACTTGTAACCGGAGGACACTACCTCCTGAATCCATCGGTCTGAGACATGAAGCCTCCAGACGTGAGCGAAGTGCTGCAGCCGTCCCCCCACCCGGATGGGTGAGGGCGCCCCGTCATGCCTGAGGGGGGTTGGGAGAGGATTTAGCTTTGGAACCCCAGGAGGAGCCAGGACGTCCACGTCCTCTGCCTCTACCCC
This sequence comes from Gastrophryne carolinensis, assembly GCA_027917425.1. NCBI lineage: Eukaryota > Metazoa > Chordata > Amphibia > Anura > Microhylidae > Gastrophryne > Gastrophryne carolinensis. The sequence goes on from CM051234.1 coordinate 611,688,626, forward strand.
AGAAATCTCCCCGGGCCCCAGGGACAGATACCCCCCTTCCCTGTCTTGCACCATGGTAAGGGGAGGAGAAGGAACACTGACCCCGAAAGGGCCGAGGTTGCTGCCTGTGCTGGGGTAACCTGCCTCCCTTAGCAAAAAGGTCCAGGCGGTCTCCAAACAGACGCAGTCCTTTAAAGTGGACCAACACCCAGGATTTTGACTATCCTGGGTCTTGGTCCACTTCGGTGGGGCACCCCCGATCGGGGTGCCCCGCTATGTGAAACCCCCCCGATCACCCAAAAAACTCACCTCTCCCCGCTCCCAGTGCCGACGGACAAGCGGTTTGACAGCCGCGGACAAGCGACTCCTCCGCCGCCGCCTCCCGTCTTATAGATTCCCGGGCCGATCACCGGAGGGTGATGGTCCACTTTAAAGGGAAAACCAGTGAGGGCCTTCTTGGCAGCATTGTCAGCAGCCCACTGGCGCAGCCAAACCGAGCGGCGTATAGCCACCACGAGGGCAGAAGTTCTGGCACACATTCTGATGGTGTCATCCAATGCTGAAAGGACAAAATTTACAAAAACATCACAACTGGAGAGTGCATTAAACACCTCACAAGGCAATTCATCAAGGGCACTATCAAGCATATTTCTGATAAGGGTTCTAGTGGCCACAGCAGTAATAGCAGAGGCACAGACCGGGCGCAGCGCCTTCCCTGCACATGTAAAGGCGTGGGAGGCCAGCTGGTCAATGCGCCGGTCCTCAGCATCCCGCAGGGTAGTGGAATCAGGGGAATGCATGACAAGGGTGTTAGATAGCCCTAGGATCGGGGCATCCACCCTGGGGGGGGGGATGACCAACATTTAACCACCTCAGCAGGAAAGGGATACTTTCTATCCCAACTCTTTGGAACCCCGGGAAGTTTACTGGGGCGCTCCCATTCCTTGAGCACAAGGTTATGGAAATGTGCCTGCTCTGGAATTCCAAACGTGATTTGCTGTATGGAAAAGCTCCCCTTTTTTGCCTGGGAGCCTCAACAGGGAGAGAGATAGACAGAACCTCAAAGATCTGGGTCAATAATCTGTCAGTGTCATCCGGGGCCAGGGGTCAGAATCGTCATGACCCCTTGGTCTCTCATCAGATGAGCTTGAATCAGAACAGAGCTCCCCTTCATCAGACGAGGTATAGCCACACAGATTCATAAACTCCTCAGTTCCCATAGGGAAAACAGTAACATTAGGCGTCAAGTGCCACTTCTTACCAGGGCCCTTACGCGCTATTCGCAATAATCTGTTCAACAGTAGCCAGTCTAGAAGACACACCAGGCTGAGAATCCCCACTAGTATGCAACTCAACAGGAGTGAGATTTAAGCTTGGGGGAGTAGGTGAAGTGAAACGAGGTGCAGCCACTGGCAGGCCAGATTGCAATGCAAACACCTGCTCAGCACAGGGTACACAGACCCGCGCCTTGTCAGCGTCAGCACGGGGCTGCCCACCCGTTACACACAGCCGGTCTTGTCCCAAAGGGACCCCGGTAACATTATCCTGGGATGCCTCCATATGGTGATTATTAGGCACGATATGCCAGTAGGGATTGACGCTATAAAGCAACCCTGGATGCCCCAATGACCCGCTAGGGAAGTGGGAGTAATTATAGAAGGCCCAACTATCAATTACACCGGGCCGGGGGAAGCCAATGGATTCACCCGTCTGAAAGACACAATGGGTGTCAGAACCAAACACACTACAATGAGTATATCACACGTGCGCGCGACCTGACAAAATGGTGCCGAGAGCACCTCGAAGGGCGGGCCAGAGCGAGCCGTGACACAGGGCGCGCCAAGCCAGGCTCCGCCCCCCCGAAGAGCGCGAAGCCCACAGACAAGCATGCCAATGAGAACGCAGAAGCGTCTGAGGTAACGCCACCGCCCGGCGCGGAACATCCAAATGAAGGAAAAGACGCGCGCGGCGGCGGCATTTGCAATAGTAAAAAAGACAAGTCAGCGCGGCAGCTGACACCACATATACTAGTCAAAAGACATGACAAAACGCCGTATGCACGAATCACGATACACGCTCATCCACACCCCCCCCCTTCTTTCCCTCCCGAAGGCTACAGGGAGAATGAGGGAGGATGGCGGCCCTGTGTACAGGACCCACCGCTACACGGGGCATGGGACAATAATGCGGGAGGGGCATCCATAAAGGCTCACCATCAGCCTATACCGCCTACCCTTTGGTGGGGGATTGCGGTGGAGCAGCGCTCCTTAAGCACACATGGTGCTGCCTACCTTCACCCGACCAGCGCAGCCCAGGCTGGGAGGCACATCACACGAGGAATGGGTGGGAATAGTCCAACAGGGCCACAGGCTAATAGCCCCGCTCACCTGCGAGAGAGTGATACTTCATGTCTTCGCAGTAAGCACTGCAGAGAAATCTGGGGATTTGTGGGAGGTCCCGGGTATTTGAGGGGCCGGGAGGAGCCTGTTTTACATGTCTCTGCAGTGCAGCGCCATCTGGCGGAGGATAACCCAAGTGTAAGTAATCTATCTGGAGCAGGACGTACTGTATACTAAGAATAAACACTGAACAACCACCTTGTAAGACTCTAGGGCCTGTGGAGTCCACTTTATGGGGCATCGTGAATTGAGAAGCCGAGCTGTTTGTATCACTGGGGATCGTCCAGTACACTGACCTCACCTGCGATCCCACACCCCTTGCCTGGGCTGCGGTTGCATCCCCGTTGTACCTTTAGCAGTACATTCCTGAATGGCTGGTGTGTGCCCCAAAGCTAGAGGCGAGCGGGGATGCACATGACAGCGCATGTTCTTTTCATCTTTTTGTGCCAGTCAGAGCAGCAAAGAAAATCCAAATGGAAAGAGAGCAGCTGATTGGCAGAGCAGCCCACAAGTTTTCACCCATGTAGAAGGAACAAAACCCATGATAGTAAAACATCTTGGGTTTAGTTAATCTTTAACAGTGTATTTTATATGTTTTATATTAGGTCTCACCACGGTAGCAGCACCAAAGTAGAGAAAATGGCTACTAATGGGTTCATTGGTCCCCAAGTTTGTTGCAATGCAGCCAAAGGGCATCTGTAGCCAATGCTTCCTGCTGCCCAGAGGGACTTAAATTCAACATGACTTTATGTCCCTTTTAACATTTATTTCTGGAGCATCCCAGTTGCAGATGCTTCTACAGTTAAAGTTCCTCAGGAAGCCAAAATCAGACATTAAAGTGGAACAAAACCCGGGATTTGTTTCCTTCTGCCTTGGCCACCCCGGTTTGGGATGCCCCACTGTGTAAACCCCGCAGGTCACCCATTCAAACTCACCTTTCCCCCGGTCCTACGGTCCATGCTGTTCCGTCTCGGTTTATGGAAATCTGACGCAAAAAAAGTCTGCATCACCAGCATCGGGCATATGCTCTCCCCTAGAGCCCGAAGATGCTTACATCAGAGATGGAGCCAGGAATCGGATGACTTTTGTGGCACCCTGCAAGGGGGAGATGAAATCATAAAGGGAGTGCAGACTGGATGGGCTATTCTTCCTTACTTCTGGCTCTAAAAGGTTTTATTAACTGGAGGGGTATCCAAATCATGATGCGAGGGTAATTTAAGATACAGCACAAAGCCACTATCTTCTATACACAGGATTCATTCTTACCAACAAGAAACAGTTGTTTAAAACGAGTGTAGGCTGCTTGTATTTCAGGCAGTGATGGAAGACAAAGGGACAGGTCCTCAACTCTCATTTCTTCATAGGGAGGTCTATGAAGAGTCTTTTCAACACTATTTAAAACACATAAAAGATAGTTAGATACCACGTGAAAGACTCAGAAGCACCAAGCACAAGACCCCATCACCAAGTCTCTCTCACATATAAGGGATTTAAAGAGACTTTTCAGCCCCCTCCCACCAGCACATACTATTTTTTAACCCTGTCCTTCCTCAGCCCTGGTGGAGGGGCTAAAAATAGACCATAGGGTCAACTTAAAGCGGATTGTCTAAAGTTTACGACCCCCCCCCCCTGCCCTGCCACCGAACCCTGGTGCTGAAGCAGGACAGGGAGGTTAAAAAGAAAAAAACCCTTACCTGACCCTTGGGCAAGTGCTGCTCCTCCAGCTCCGAATCATGGCAGCCGTCATCTTGCCAGAATAACACAGAGCCGCATCCCTCTGCTCCATGGATGAGCGGCGGGAGCACTTGCGGATGGGGGATGCAGCTTTGTGTCATATTCAGCGGCAACCGGGAGAACACTGCTGGCCTAAGGATAAGGTAAGGTTGTTTTTCTTTGTAATCCCCCCAGTGCTAGTGTAGGGTGGCGGTCATGTTTTGACTGAAGTTCCATTTTAAGAGTGGTGTGTCCTTGGACCACTATCTTCACGTCGATCATTTTGTGATGTCACCTTCTAGACTCTTAGCATCCATTCCCAATAGATTAGGGTCCTATCATGGTAATTACTATTTGAAATGGTGCAGCCCAACGTCCAACCCCGAACAAGGACTTTGGGTTGGGGAAGCAGCTAGCAGGGATTCAGGGAACCCTGCTAATAGTCAAGTGTGTTGGTGCTATCATGCTAGTAGGATGAAAAAATATTATGATGTTCTCGACTTTAGGCTGCCTCTTACTTGCATGCCCCCCCCCCCCCCCCCGGGGCATACAAAATTGTGATGCTCCGTTGTGTGAAACCCCCCAGGTCGCCCATACACTTACCTGCTTTTCTGTTCCAACGCCGCATGTGTGAGCAGCGGCCGCATCCCCACTATCCCTCTAGCAGGGTGTGGCGAATGGCCGGCATGGGCACGCTCCCTGTTAGAGGGTAGCGGGGGATGCGGCGGTCAGCGCGCACTGATTGGACGAGCAGGCCGTGCATGCACCTTAGGGTCAGGTAGAGGTGAGTTTGTTTCAGCGACCTGGGTGATTTCACACACCGGGCACCCTGATCGGGGGCAAGAACCAAAACCCAAGATTATTAAAATCCTGGGTTTTGGTCCACTTTAAACTGCAGAAAAATATTTCTACCCCTTGGGATCACAGGTCAATGGGACGAAGCACTGACAAGAGGGGGAGGTTAGTGTATGCCAATCAGATGGCAAGAGGAGGTCCCACCCCCGCAGTTGTTTTTCACCTGGAAGTGCCGATGCTTGTGCCAGGGAGTCCTATTGTTCAGGAGAGATGGAGGTGAAGAAGAAAAAAGAAAGCTGCAGCCCAGTTCCAAGCCTCTTCCACTCCTGAGCTGCCATGTTTGTTAAAGGGGGGGCAGGTGTCACTTCTGGTGGCTGGTGCTCACCTAGCAGCCTGTCACATGTACTTTAATCAGCAAGCTGATCAAAGGGGGGGCGGGGGATGTGTGACATTAAAACAGCCTCATGCTTGGCTGCCGGTGGTCATGTGGTCTGCACTGCTATCGGTTGCTGGCACCGGACCGCATGACTGCCGGCAGGCCAAACATGGGGATGCATTTTGCTGGTAGAACAAAGAGCAGTTAGGGGCTGGTGGCCGTGTATGCGTAGGGGGAGGGGCTTTGCAAATCTGGAAGATAGCAAGTGCCTCTTATGTGATATTTTATTAGAGCCAGATAGATAATGAAACAACATAGACCTGTCCAGGAAAATTCTCTGCTCCTGTATGGAGGCATCGTCCACTTCTTTAGGTAGGGAAGCCATCTTGCAGAGAGATGCACCATGCCGAGTGGACCAACACCACATCTAAAAATCAAAGAAAGTGATACAGTGTCATGTAGACCAGTAAAATGAATTAGCATCTTTTCTTGGCCGAAAACAATAACATCACCACATAGAAAAACACATTTTTTGTACCTATAGAAAAGATAGCAAAGCACGATGTACAAACTGGGAGATTTTTTAGCAAACACATTTTACACTGGCCATAGACAGTTTAGGTAGCCATTCATTAAAGCAGACCAAAACCCACTGAACTCGTGAAATACATTTGGCAAAAGCCCCTTCCGATACTCCATTGTTAGGGTGGAGAACTAGAAATGGATATTTTGCTTTTCGAATCACCCAGGACCATTTTTTGTTTTCCATCCCTGTAAGATGGCAGGGGATCAGTCATTTCATAGTTGTGGCAATGACATCACATAACAGTGGCAATGAATGGAGGAGGCCGAGCTTTACAGCTAAAACAGACGTCATTATCTGGGATTAGAGTGAAGCAGGAGCAGTGCAAATTGGCAAAAGGTGCTCTTCATGGGGGGGAGCAATTTAACTAGCAATTTCTAGTTAAATGTGTGGGTTTTGGTCCGCTTTAAGCCTGTGTTTCCCAACCCTTTCATCAACAGGTCATGTTTTTCAGATTTCCACACAGACACACAGCTGAAGCAATCAGTGCAGCAGCAGAGCTATAGAACGGGCTAAGTGGAAATCTACAAAACACAACCTGTTGGTGGCTCTTAAAGAGAAGGTTGGGGAACACTACATTAAAGAGGAAATATGTTCAAAAATCACCATCGATCCTCTGTACCATATAGCAGCGCAACCCAGGGCCAGCACTGATGGGCTTGGGCACTGGCTGAGCCGATAGGCTGCTTGGTGTGACGCACCCGCGAGCAGCCTATCAGCGCTGGCCGGTGCTGGCCCTGGAGGCTGATAGGCTTCTCCATGGCAGCCTTTAGAAGAGGACCCAGAAGCAGTGAGTATCAGGGCGGTTGGTTTATTGTTTTGCTCCGCTGCTATACGGTACAGAGCCACCATGGTCGGTTATGACTATAGTATCTCTTTAAGCTATGAGAGTTATCCTGTGGACAATGCTTGTGCAATCACATCCACGGGTTTACATTTTCTCCAACAACAGGGTACAAACAAGGGATATATAGCAGATCAGCTGTTTGCTGTGGGCCTGATCATCTGGGTAGCAAACTATCACATGCCATGTTGGCCAATCTATATACCAAAACATTCTTCTGCAATCCAGTTCTCGCCCTCCTGAATGCTCCACTTTTTGGTTCAAAAAACAGTCCAGGCTAAAGCAATAAAAAGGCAACAAGGAGCTCACCTAAAGTCTGTCCCATCTGCCTTTCTTCCATTTCCTGCAGCTCTCTGTAGAAAACGTAGCAGGGCTCCAAATGCCCCCCCCCCCCTTCCCTATTCATTCCTCCACAACCACCTCAGATTTTGAGCGTACGGCCACCTCTGTCCCCCAGTGCTCCCACTGTTAGCAAGCCTGGCAAGAGACAGTGGTTGCTCCTGTTGGGCACACTCACGCTGGAATCGCGGAGGAACTAGGGCGGCTTTGCAATAGAAAGGAAAGAAGGGGCAAAAGTTGAAGATCTGTTATATCAACTACAGGGCACTGTAGAAAATATAGGAAAGGAACATGGAATCGGCTTCAGAGGAGCGCCTTGCTGCCTGATTACAGTCATTGCCTGGACTGTCCCTGCAAGTTCTGGATTCCACAGGATAGCATGGTATTGGTCCCTATATTCCTAAACCAGTCCCAGTGCTGGCCATCCACGTTTGCCTGCTTTTCTTACTTCTTATAAAGGACTTACTATATAAGCAAATAATAGACTAATGGATTTGAGGATCTGGATATAGAAATTCCAGCAGATCCCTTGGCATCTGGATCTTCAATACTTCCTGGTCTTGAAGATCCGGCCATGAGCACTCCCCCGCCCCAATCATGCAAAAGGAGTTTTGCCAAAACCGTGCCCGACAAGGTCTCCCTTTTATATATATTATATATATTCATATAGCAAAGGCGTGTGTGTGTGCAAGGTTTTTGTTTAGCAAACCAAACACAGTGTACCAGTTAACCTAAGGTCAGCTTAGAAATCCGTTAAGGACCAGGAACTCTTCCTAGCACAGATTTGCAACAAGTAAAAAAAAATGTATATAATATGCTATGTATTAATGATCTTACCGGAATTCCCCTTCCTTGGAATTTATATACACACTCATCCTGCAGGGACACGGGCACCACAAAGTAAGGTGGCAACCTGTAGAAAGAGAATTTAGGGGTGTCACCACATTATACATTATATTAAAACAATCATACAGTGCCATGTATTAAATTACCCCCCCACGGATTTCAGAGTATCTTTAGGTATGGACCCCCCAGGTCTCCTGCTGCCCACCTCTTGGGTCTCCTGCTGCCGCAGCCTGGGTCACCTACCACTCACAGCCCTCCTCCCAGGTCTTGCTGCCACCTGCCCCCTGGGTCTCCTAACTGCCTGTGGTGCCCAGTTTTCTGCAGCCACCACCATTCTCTAATAAAAGTCCTCCTGCTGCTGTTGACACTATTGCCAGTGGAAAAAGGAATGTCATGGCGCAGGGCGGCACATAGGGCCGCCACTGTACACCACTGTACAGCACAGGAGGCACATCTTAGTACTATTTATTAACTTCTATAGGCCTAAATGCAGCCATGAGACACGTGCTATGGCAGAACACATACCTATCTGACACACTGTAGGTAGCATTGATGGACAGCACCTTGTAGCCCAGGTTTCCTTTAGTGCGATCCAGTTCCCACTTCCAGTCCTTCGCTGTGTCAAACATCAGAGTATGATCCTTGATAGCTGTTGCTTTAACAAGAAGGGAATACAAAACTAAATAAAGATCATAATGATAATACCCATGGTGGGCAAACTTGGCCAAGAAAGTATTTCCATTCAAATTTCAAACCTTTCCCAACTTCCACTACTCCAGAAAACTCCAGAATTGTAAATGCAATAGAGTAATGGTGGATCAGAGAGAGAGGTTTGACGTCAGTCACCAGCCTACTTAGGTGACTCCCATGCCAGCCCTAGTAGAGGAGCATTGGGACTGGCAGGGCCAGATTATAATTGGTGCAATGGAGGTCCTGCCCTGGGACCCTGGTTAACAGCACTATAATCATATGGGCAGCATAACCAGGGTGGGTTTATAGGAAGGGGGAACCCAGGACATGCACATCAGTGCCTCCAAAAATTGTTCCCAGGGGCCATATTTAACCATATTTAAGGAGCCATGCCAAGCCACCACTATGTTTTTTTCTTTATAAAAGTTTTGGTTGCTCAGAGGTTAACTGATCTCCCTGCAACAAACCTTTAAAATAAAGTGCCTTTGGATGCGAGGTCATCGGAAGCCGCATTTGTGGTCTAGAAGCAGCTCCCAAATCACGTGAACGCCCACCGCTCATATACTATCAGCAGTAAAAAAGCTCATATGCATATCAGAGGCTGGACGAGAAACTTCTGTAGCCAGCAAGAGTGTGAAGGATCGAGTCTGCTGGCAGGAAGGCAAGTATATATATATATTTTTTTTTATATGCTTAGACTGTCTTGACCCCATTATGTTGTACTATATTTGTGCAACATTTACACTTACCTACATAACGTGGAGCGGCTTCTGTGTACGAGAACAAGAAGAGGCGTTTTAACAACTTTGGACTGAGTGTATGATGAATGATCCCGCTGACAATCTGGAGGGGGAAAAAAACATTGCACAAATTTAAATATGAAAAGCAAACAAATTGCATTTGTGTGGTCTCTAAACTATTCCAGTTACCTGCTAATGTTTGTGACATCTCGGTTACTAAAAAACACTGCCTTGCAGCATATACTATTGGCCAAGGGCTCCAAAAAGCTAAGTGCCCCTTTAAGGTGTGCCTACAGATAGTACAGGATTGGCTCTGATGAGGGATTGATCACCTACATTGCTGTATGGAACAGTTCTGCAGAGGTATGTTGGCATAGCATCGGGGATAAAATAGAACAGCACTGCAGCGTGGTGCCCACCAGGTGTTATCTGTTGCTCAGTGCCCATAGCAGCTTCTCTCGCTGGTCAAATGAGACCACATTAGACAACAGATGGCCGCATGACATGGGGGTTGAGGCCTTGCAGGACAGCAGCGGGTCATCAGGACACCAGATTTTGGCTTTCAGTAACCGATACAAACTGAACATAAGTCATGTCTATTCTGAGCTCTGAAAGTCGTCTTTTTGATCGGACATCTTTTTTCTATTTTATTAAAAAGTTCAGGTCTTTCAAACAGTCTGGTCTTTCAGGAACAGGGCCCCCTGTCTGGTGTCATGCCTAATTCAGCAGATGGAAAAATGGGACTCATCTGACCAGCGCTTTCTTCTTGTAAGCTGTCACCGCGAACATGGCTGACTGCTGCTGACTTTAGAAACAGATTACATGGCGCATGTGCGGGCCTCCTGCGAGGTCCCCAGCACTCCTCTGTCTGATGTGCACAACAGTGTCCAACAGATCTGAATGGGCAGCCAAGGGGAGCAACCAGCCAGAAACTTCCGGGAATCTTCTATTCAGAACCCCGGGCATGAATATTCACAGTAGTGAGTTCTGATTGGGGAAGAGATTGCGAACGAACAGTGGGAACTATACCAGTTTCAAAACACAGTCAAATCGGGATGTCCCTATAAAGCAAGCCAATACCCAGATGAATGCAAAAATGGGGTTTGATACACTTTAAAGCAGGCCTATAGTCTAAATAGACAATTGGTCTGCTAATGACAAACCCATTCCAGCGCTATGACAGCCACAGTAGGACATGGAATTAGCGGTCACATGGGACATGGAATCAGTGTGGAGGCATGGACCAGCTGAGTAATTTGGCTCAGTTTTAGGTTTCACAGAGAACATTAGATAGTTGGGCACACCAAATTGGGGTGCCCCAAGGATGTGGGTGTTCATGAATCTATTTTTAATATAGGTTAGCTTTAATTCTAAAATCACCAAGTATTAAATTCCAAATGTGAAAATGCAGGCTGTATGGATCTCCATCACAGTTAGTCTAATAAGAAGTTCTTACATATCTGCTGTTTCCTTCAAAAGGAAATTCTCGTCCTCACTTCATTTTAACGGGGACCAGAAGCCACAGGACACTGTGCAACATCTGGGTCTCCTACTGGAATAGGATCAGGCTTGCTGTGGTGTGTAGCAAACCTTCTGGTCCTGTACTGGATGGAGATCTGGCCTAAAGGAGGTAACTATCACTCACTGGGGGCTTGGAGAGAGCAAGGAGTGAGTTCTTTTGGGGTACTTCCATCCTCCATGGGACAGACTTCCCAACACAAAATGCTATAATCAATTATATTTACCCGTTTTAATTCCTCCTCTTTGGTGTATCTCAAACAGAAATTAAACACCCGGAAATCCTTGCAGTAGATGATCAGGATCTCTGGATATTTCTTCAGTGATGGCCCAGATATCAGAACCTTCTTCTTATCATCGTATACTGGAAAGGCATCATATAATATTTATTGTAAATAAGGCAGCATAAAAAAGTTCTGCACTACAGAAATTGAATGAATAACTAAAGGCATTAAAATAATGAAAAAACAAAAACTCACCTTACTCCATAGACAGATAATCCAGCACAGTGTTGGCCGATCATATCACCTGGTTCTTCTGTCTGCTTTAGAGGTGCTATAGACAAGCTCTTTTATGGTTGACTCCTCCTTCAGATCAGCAATATTTATCTACAGGGATTCAGTATTGGACTAACACCTCTGACTCCAATCAGCAAAGGAACCTGCTCTCATGTGACTGAAAAATACAGCACCTCATAGTGTTCCTGTGTTGAGGTGGACCAAAACCCATCTTTTTACCTAATATTATTTGTATCACATTACTCTTTTGGATGGTTTTGCCACACATCAGGAATTGCTGATGGTTTGAGTGAAAGGACCAGCAATTGCCGTATTACATCAGGACCCAGTGCCTCTTTAATTATGTATGAAATGCTTGCTTGCTCCCAGGGCCACAATTTAATGAGGTAGGTTCAAATGTCATGGTAAGCAAAAATAGCGACCTCTTTATGGTCCACTTTAAACCCCTATATCAAAAGGGAGAATACACCCCTAATGGGAACTGACTAAATTAACGTCTATAAGTTATAAGAATCAATATACCAGTGGAGGAGGAAATAGAAGTTATTAAGTGGAAATTATCACAACTGGAACCGGCTTCATTTTGAGGCCAATGCTGAGTAAAAAAATGCACCTGTATTTGCAGCCCCTTAGACTTTAATGAGCCAGGATGCAGCAGGCAGAACTGTTTGCACCCGTGTTTTTCTCTGCTCTGTGGCACCGGAGAGGTGTGAAAGGGGCCATAAAGGTGCCATTGTTGGATTTTTTTTTTATACGGTACTGCAGCACCTGCAGAAACGCACATGGTACCACACAGGTGTGAGCAAGAGCTATCTTCTCACAGGGAAAAGACACACTGTTGCTTTCTCATTGTTCCACAAGCCTTTCTCATAAGAAAGCACCAGGAGCAGGCTGAATAAAGTATCTCCTCCAAGCACAACAATCGGGGCTGGACCTGCATCTGCTGTTACTTCTCTCCTTACAGTTGGGCCGCTTAGTATTTGTGGCACTGATACAATGCTGCTCTCTTGGTGTGCGCCCAGCAGCAGCCAGTGTCGACTCCCCCAGCCGTGTTCAGCCGTTCCACTCTCACATACCTATGGTAATCTGACCACACTACATCATGTAGTCTCTCTTTAGCGGGTCAGCCACCTACTGCCTGCTTGTGCCAGGTACCTGGGATATAACATATTGTTGGCTGGGACCCCATCGGAGCTGTAGCTGCAGATGCTCCAGTACACACTCTCCTACTTTTTCTCTATTCTTATACTGCATCTTATTTTTATTGTTCCTCTCTTCTCACTTTGTCTGACCACCCCTGAACTGCCTCCCTCCCCTGGTGCTGAGGCAGGGTATTGGGGGGGGGGGGGGAACCCTTACCTTGCCCAGATCCTGTGCCATTCCCACCAGCACAGGCAGTAGCCACAAAAACAGTGGCATCCCTCACTGTGTTCAAGTGAATGGGTGGGCAGTGCCGCACACAGAACAGGGAAGACTCTCTCTGCGCTTTCCATTCTAGATGGCAGCGCACAGGATCCAAATCCCCGGGAGAAGAATCCTGACTCCCGGGCAAAATGTTTTGTTTCTTTGTCACTTTCCCTGTCCTGTCTCAGCGCCAGGGGAAAGAGGCAGGACTGGCATGACCAGAGACTGGAATTCCAATTTTTTCATAAAATTTTGCGCATACACATATAAATACCTTTATAATTACGCCACCCCAGGAGCCGTATTCTCAGGCTTAATGCCTTGTATGTAATGTATTTGGAGAACAGTAAACTGATTACACACACACACTATATATATATAATTATTGTTATTATCATTATTATGCTAAGTAAGCCTTGATTACTTCCTTTTCAAAAGCATCCCACACTATCCCCCCCTTCTCCGGCCTGTGCCCTTGCGTCAGCAGACATTTAGATCTGCACAGGTTCAGGAACCCACACGGTGGGGATGCCATGCATCATAGACTGAGCTGAGTGAAGGGCTCCTGGAGTGGGAAGAGTCAAGGTCATGGGTTTTGCTCTTTTAACAAAGTGCTAGAATCTCATAATGATAAACAATCATTATTATTGAGGCTACAGCAGGCAAAGGTAATTATTAAATGATTGCGTAGGGCTAAATTTGGCGCTGTCCTAAACGGTTTTCCGTTTTTAAATTGAAGAAGACATGGCCGAGATATCAAGGTTTACATATTCACCTAATGATTGTTCTTCTCAAAACAGTGGATGTGGTCATTGGATTTGTGATGCTGCATAATAATCAGCAAGGTGATGAATCTGGAGGAGGAGGCGGAGGGAGAGGGGAGGAAAAGGGAGGGACCAGCAATCCTGTCCCAATCTGCTGAGCTGATTAGGGGACAGGATGAAAAAGAAAATATAATCGGCTGAACCTGTAAACCCCGATATCTCGGCCATTTCTGCTTCAATTTAAAAACAGAAAACAGTTTAGGACAGCACCAAACGTAGCCCGTCACAATGGTCTAACAATTACCTATGCCGGAACTATCACTTTAAGCTTACAAGTGTCCTACCAAATCGCCCGCTTACCTCCGTACAGCTGGTCCACGCATTGCAGGGTGATGTCATTTTCCCCAACAATCTTGTTCTTGAATTCCAGAGGCTGAGAGACAATGAGAATTCAGATTATGAATACTAAAAAGTTGGCAGGATATGCTGAGCAGGGGGCAGCCTCTCAGACAGGAAAACATGTCTGGCCAAGAGCTGAGAAATCTGATTTCATGTTATTAGCCTTAGTCAGGATGGCCATAAAGAAACCATCTCATGCTCACATGTAAACCTTGGGATTTGATTATTTTACTGACCAATTATACATTTTCTTGTAGTAACAGCTTATCCAGATGGGGGCACTTTTAATAACAAATAGAATTCATCGCTTTGTGGTTTGTTTTAGACTGTGCAGCATTATGTGCACCTGGAATTTCCCCCAAAACCTGCACCTCCGAACCCTTCCCTGGCATTAAGCCTGATTCAGGCAATTAAAATAGGAAACAAATTCACCAAATTGGGATGCCCTGCTGTGTGAAACACCCAGGGCACCCATACAATCTCACCTTTCCCCAGTTCAATGGCACATGTGTGGGCTCTTGTCCAATCAGAACCACTTGCCCTTCGACAAAAGGTTCTGATTGTTTACAATGGGGAGCGCATGCTTCTGCCCCAGCCATTTAGAGCACACGTGCTGCCGCATCCCTCCCGTATACCCGGCAGTGCACATGCCCCCACCCCTAATTGAATTTGCCGAAGAATTTTAACATGATTGGATGAAAGCCTGCTCATGCATTGTTGGAGAGAGGAGATGAGATTTACTGGGCATCTTGAGGTTTTCACATGGAACAGAACTCGAGAAATCCGCTTTAAAGCAGAAGTCCAGTGAACTGGACCCCAATGCTGCAGCATTGATTGGCTGACTAGGCACTCAGTCACAGCTGGGATGTTGGCTTAGAACTGCGTCTGGTCAGGTAAGGCTCAATTTTTGTTTTAAAATGCCCAAATCTTGCTCAGCAGTGGGCTGGAATTGTGGTCTATTAGTAGCGGACTTCCAGATTAAAAGGCTTGTAGGTGAAGCTACTGCTCATATTTGAATATACTTTTAGCTAGTGGCTGCAGGTATATAGATCGCACTGCTTTAATCAGTCCATTAAACAGAAAAACTGGAGCAAGGGGACTATATGCTGCAGACATTTCCTTCTAATTGGAAAATCTTCATGTCGCTCCTGCTTCTCACCAGTGGGAAACCCAACTACCAGCAGCTGTACTAATATGACAGGTTAGGAAAAGCTAGGGGAAGTTTTCTAGACCAGCAAGTATAAGGCTTCTTGTTCTGTGGTCTAAGCACTTCCCGTCACATCACCCACAACCTGTTCTGGGATCCCCTTCCTACTGTATTTTGTAACCACTGAGTACATTTTTGTTGTGCAGCTGTCTTATATAGTCTGGTTTGCCTTGGGTCCTCTAAGTGTGACCGTTTAAACCAGTTTCTGGGTGACGTGCGTTGTAGGCGTGTGGCCTAATTATGGGTCACATGCTCTAGGAATATTTGGTCCATAAAAGATGTTGGTGCATTCCACTACCACCATTCAACCAAAGAGTAAGAAACCACCCAGACATCCAGCATTGTGCATTTGGTGGGACATTTTTCCCCATGTCGGCAAAGTGGGACATTTAGGTGTTTCCAGAATTTGCCAAGGGACAGTGGCCACTGAAAGTGGAACATCTGGTCAGTTCATCTATACCAGCTGAAGGGATGGGGGTGTGCCTGGCTGCTAGCCTGGGGCCACTTTATTTTTTTTTTTTACATAAAAATTTTAACTTGCCTTTCTTTTTCCTTGAAAACAATTACATGGGCTTATGCAGTAAAAGAAAGAAAAGATGCAGGAATGGGCCAAATATATTTAGGCAGGTAACATAGAAACATAGAAGGTTGACGGCAGAAGGAGACCATACGGTCCATCTAGTCTGCCCTTATGTGTATACTGTATGTACTCTTTATCTTAGGATAGATGTGTGCTTATCCCAGGCATGTTTAAATTCAGTGACTGTTGATTTTTCAACTACCTCTGCTGGAAGTTTGTTCCAAGCATCTACTACTCTTTCTGTAAAATAATATTTTCTAACATTGCTCCTGATCTTCCCCCCGACTAGCTTCAGGTTGTGCCCCCTACAGGTATAAACACTTACATTTAAAAGAATGAATGAATAAATAAAATATAAAATTGCTCTCCCACCATTGCCCACCATGGTCCCCACATGACAGCGCCAGCCAATTTCCGGGGCCATTTGAAATGTAATATTAGGAGTGGCTGAAACAGCGCCGAATTACACGTATATTTTACAAAAATTCGCTATTTCAGGTGTATTTTTTGCGATTTTTCTTACTTATGCAATAGGATGTGAAAACAATGCATGGAAATCACCTTTTTTTACTGAATCACACAAGTCTTAAAAAGAGATAATTGCACATCCTCTATTAACAGCCTGTGCTAAATTAAGCCTATTGTGTTACACGGTTGTAACTGTTGCTCGAAAAAATTAAAACCCAGATAAAAGTGTCAGGTAGTCACAAAGAATTCTATTGTGGTCTAGTGGTTAGCTATACAATACGCACAGTACTGGTTCTGTCTCTAAAAGAGAGAACCAATATATGTGCAGGGAGATTCCAAGCAGGCTGTGAAACTTCGTTGTGAAAAACAAGATCAGCATGAAAAAAAAAAGATACATTATTTATTTTTACACTTACATTATCATCTGGCTCCTCGTCATACAGAAAGGTGATCTTGAAGTTGGTGCAGATGAGTCTCCCTCTGAGGCCGCGCTGTGATCCTTCATCCTGTGAATGCTTGTACACATTGCTGGCTTCACAGAGGACCATCTCACCTGTAAAGCACATGATCAAATAGTTATCAACACATCATAAGTTGGAAAAGTGTCATTACTGACACCTACAAATATTTACATAAACTGCGAGATTTTGAGATGCTTTGAAATGCTTATATTTTAAAGTGGAACAAAACTTGCAAGGCACAACTTTGGAATGACAGGGCCGGCCATCCCCCTAGGCAGCCTAGATCAGGGTGTTCCACTGTACCAAAAAATGCATTGCTTTGTTTCTGGGTATAGGCTGACCTGGGAAAGGCATGTCATGCCTCAGATTTAGAAGTCATGAGCTCCAAGGAGTGGATGTTGGCCGAATTTTGGTTTTTCCACGACCACACAAAAAAGCAATTCTGCGAGTACTCACCTGTAGAATTGTTTTTGTTCTTGCATGGCACAGCCTGCTTCGGTATTCATAACAGTTGGGTTATTGCGCCACCTTGTGGCGGAGTAACCCAACTGTTATGAATACCGAAGCAGGCCGTGCGAAGCTGAAAAGAAAAAAAGCGGTCGTGGAAAAACCAAAATTCCGCCAGCAGCACGCATGGCTATTGAAAAGCAGAGGGAGGGGTGGGCATAACAAGATGTATAACAAGTAGGGGGCGTCTGCGCGTCAAGCAACCTCAGGATTTAATTGCCCGGCGTATGTAAAGGGGCAGACAGGGAGGCCAGGGGAAACAACAACATGTTTCCACTTCTGCCCAACCCCAGGCTGGTGCAACACAGAGGAGAGGGAGCAACAGAAGGTATGCTGCCTCTCTTTTTTAATTTAAAACTAAAAAATCCCTTTAATATAGTTATCTTCCACCTAAACAGTTTTATTAGAAAAAAAGGATGCATTGATCACAGAGGAATAAAATTACATAAAATAGAAATGAAAATGTCGAGTTGTATCTGCCAAACATTTACTGGCTCATGAAGCCTTCAAAGAAGCCAACAAACACACTGCAGAAGAGAAAGCCAGGTCTTACAACATAATGAAGCCACCCAAGGTGTCCCTATGGTTATGAATAATGGGAAGATAATGCTGGATAACCATCTATGGCCACGATAAGAATAGCCACACACTGTATAACCTGATCTATTATGGTGCTTTTTTAACATTCAGCGACACAGTCGAGTCACAATTATTATGACAACCAGCTAATATCCAAACCTGAAACGGCCCACTGACCAGAGAATGCAGGCAGTGTCAGTCCCTGGGTCAATGGTAGCGGAGCTATGATTGGTGGCAGCAGGGCTCAGTCGGTGGCAAGGGGCCCAGAGTAGGCAGCGGCGGGGTCTGCTGTTGCCTCCACTGCATGTATCCAGGGCAGTACAGAGGCTCAGAAACAGGTGCTCCAATTATTTCTAGTGGGGTATGTGGGCATCAGCAAAAACAGGGTGGGGGCTGTGAACAGTGTTACTTCCTACTGTATGTATTGGGGCTCCCAGCGCAGCAGTTCCCCTTGCTCTCTCCCCCCACCTCCAATTCAAATGACTGCAACTCGCATTGGAGCTTCAGAGAGACTGAGGAAGTAATGCACTTTGCTCCCTATATAAATACAAATTAGTAAGTAAAGCAGCTTGCAGACGCCACAGAAGTTGACATACAGCACTCACGCCCCCCCTGACTTTATCCAGCCCCAACCATCCCCCTGGTATCAGCATTTGTTGATAACTTTACATAAAAAAAGTGGCAACCTGACTGCAGCCATCACTTCTGCAATTCTCTCCCACTCACTGCCCCTTCCTCTGACCCACCTCCACTCCCTGACACATCCCCTCTGTGCTTCCCTCATACCCAGTGCAAATCTTTAACCAAATTCTGGTCCACCATACATCTGCACCTGTGAACAGTTTACTATGCTTGGTCCAAGCTTCTCCAGTCGTACCCTGTCCAGAGTAACTCACGGAGGCTATACAGGCTACGAGTGACTCAATAAGGTAATGATAGGTCGTCACAAGAATATGGAACCATGCTGATTGCAGTGCATCCCACGGCTGCTGGACAATGCACAGTGAATGATCCAAAGAATGAACACAATGATAAAGGTGGTCCCACAGATGCGCAATTGGGTCAAGTCTGGGGAATTATGGGGCCAGGGTAGTACTTTGAAGTCTTAGTCATGCTTGGACATTTCTAGCTGTGTTGTTGGAAGATCACATCTGCCCTAGTGAGGATTGATACCCTAACTGTTTAAGAGTGGCTTCCGCATGGATGAGTGGCCCAGAAAAGCTCATGAAAACATTCCCCAGACCATAATTCTGCCACCACCAGTTTGTGTTCTTCCAACAATGGGTGCTGAGTGTTTGTTCTCTGGTGTTTCTTGTAAAGCAGAAAACTTTGGAGAAGCCAACACCTTGCCAACCAGGTGAGGTCCAATTCCAATAATGCCAACAAAATTGAAGCCTTTTCTACCGATGCCACTTCATTAGCAGAGGTTCAGTGACCATCTGTTTCGGAGCCCCATCTGCAGCAGGGTTAGGTATTGATTTAGATACGTGTTTGGTAACCTAACTCATTTTGCTGGTGAGCTACTCCACTGTATCGTGTCAGCCCATCCTTAGGCACCTTTGAAGTCTACGTTCACCTCTCACATCAGTGGCATGTGGTACTCCACAGTTTCAACTGAGCTTTTTCATAATGTACCAGTTGTCCACTCATGATCTACTTTTACTACAGCGTAATATTGTGACATTGTATACACCTATGGGACTGCTGGCCACCAGTGGCCAACAGTGAGGTTAGGGTGACTATTTTTTTTAATAAAATTTCCTACAATTTCAGTTTAGCATGGTATTTATCAATGAATCGTTTATTACATGTTTTCTCATTTCACACAAGAAAATGTTACATTTTTATTGGTCATAATCATTTAAGGGTTTGGGGGTTTTTTTTGGACGAAGAATAAAATCATCTAGCCACACAGACAATAATATTACAGCTCACCACTTCCTTCCTTTTAATAAAGAATAACATCAGAGGAGCAGCTAGCACACAGCACTTCCCAGTGTGGAAACAACCCACAGGTCAGCGACAATAAAGCAGCCACTCTAGCAAGACAATGCAAGAGGAAATGAACGACTCCCGTCTTTTTGCTGCTACCCTGAAAAACAGCAGCTATGCCAGTTGCTTTCTCTTCAGTACTGATCTCTGGAATCCTTTAAAGGACCTATTATTAATTAAATAGCCCTGTCTTTCGGATACTTTCATGGAAAATCAGCTACTGAGGTGACAAAGTTCTTCATATCAAAATCTCTACCTACTGTATCTGGCCAGGAAATGTCACTTTACCTGCAAATCTTGCTCCAAACAGCAGCAATACCATCAGAAAAAGCGACTTTGGTTTCCATTCTCCCCCCTTGAAAGTTGTATGTAATGGTAAAGATCACAGAATTCCTTACTGTAAGCCAAAAGAAGAATAACCTCCAAATGGATCATTTGGAGGAGAAAAAGCCTAGACATCATATAGTCATAAAACTCTGCAAGTCTCATGTCTCCATCGGTCAAGGAATTTATGTTTACCAAAAAATCCTCCTTATTTCGGGGTTTCCTGAGCAAATGCGCCGTTCTTCTTTTTCTAGGGGAGGGTGGCAGGGCGGAAAGGACCAGAGCCTCCCCACCAGTGGTCCCCATACACATGCAAGTCGTATGCAGAAAATCTACAGACTGATCTGTACCCCGACCTGCTCTCATATATACAGTATTCTTCGCCATATAAGACGCACCTGCCCATAACATGCACCTAGGATTTGGAGGAGGAAAAAAAATACCATTTTGTGAATACTCACCTGTAAAATGGGTATTATAAGTATGTCACACACCCCGCTTCAAGACAATCATTACATGTGGGTATACTGACCTGTAGATGGCGATCTTGCAGAGATGATAATAAAAAAAGGTAAGACCCTCCCGGCCCATAAATACCTGGGACCTCCCACTCATTCCCCAGTATAAAGATAGCAGTAAGAGAAAGGGACCAGGAAAGCCAATTAAACTAACAAAGGTTCACCATATAAAGGATCCAGAATACAAAAGGGCGGGGTGAAGCGGGGTGTGTGACATAATACCCATTTTACAGGTGAGTATTCACAAAATGGTATTATTCTAAGTATGTCACACACCCCGCTTCAAGACAATCATTACATGTGGGACATCCAATAGCAGTGTCCAAAAAGGGCGGGGATCCAAAAAACAAGGCAACAAGGCACAAACTTAAACCACTGCAGCTTGCAGAACTTTATGGCCAAAAACAGCATCTGCTGAGGCCCGAACATCAACCTTGTAAAACTTGGAAAAAGTGTGAACCGAAGACCAAGTAGCAGCCTTACAAACCTGCTCAACAGAAGCCTGGTGCTGGATGGCCCAGGACGCCCCAACAGCACGAGTAGAATGAGCAGTAACACGAAAAGGGGGAATCTTCCCCTTAGCCGAATAGGCCCCAACAATGGCCTGGCAAATCAATTTACTAATGGAAGACTTGGCAGGAGCCAAACCCTTCCTAGGCCCAAAGGGCACCACAAAAAGGGCGTCGGTCCTACGAAAAGGAGAAGTAGCCACCAAATAGTACTTCACACAGCGAACCACATCCGAAGAATACAAAACCCTCTCCTTGTCATTGCTAGGCTAGGACACAAGGAGGGTAGAACAATATCCTGATTAAGATGAAAAGCAGAGACCACCTTAGGAAGGAAATCTGGCTTGAAGCAGAAAACTGATCCTGATGCCTCTCAAAGTAAAAGGGGCCATAATGGACAAGGATGCCAACTCCGAAACACGCCAAACAGAAGTGATGGCAACCAGAAAAACAACCTTCTGAGTAAGCGTAGAAAGTGCAATATACTGCAAAGGTTCAAAAGGAGGACCATGCAAGGCAGACAAAACCAAATTCAAATCCCAAACTGGGAGCAAAGGCTTCCTAGGAGGCCGCACATGCGCAACCCCCTGGAAAAAGGTCTTAACCAGAGGATGAAGAGCAAAAGACTTTTGAAAGAAAACCGCCAGGGCAGAAACATGCCCTTTCAGCGTACTAAGCTTCAAACCTAGGTCCAGACCATGTTGCAAAAATTCCAAGATCCTAGGGATAGACAACGCCCTGCAAGGCAAGGCCCTGACCTCTCACCAATCAATATAAGACCTCCAAATCCTATAGTAGATGGCAGAGGAAGACTTCTTTCTAGCCCTAACCAGAGTCTGAATGACAGCATCAGAAAGACCTTCCTCCTTCAAGATGGAGGTTTCAGCAAGCACGCCGTCAAAGCCAGCGTTAGTAAATTGGGGTAGAACAGTGGACCCTGAGTGAGTAGATCCGGCAGAAGGGGCAGAACTAACTGATCCTCTGCCAACCTTACCACATCTGCGAACCAAACCTGTCTTGGCCACCTTGGAGCCACCAGGATTGCTGACACGCCCTCCAGGGCCAGCTTGCATACCACTTTGCCCACCATGGGAAACGGAGGGAACAGGCATAGAAACCCCAGATCCCCCCAGTTCAGAGACATGCCATCCGCCGCCAGAGCCAGCAGATCCCGTGAGAGAGACACAAATGCCGGAAACTTGTGATTGTGACGAGAGGCAAAGAGGTCCACCTCCGGAGTCCCCCACCGGTGGCAAAGCGACCGAAACACCTTGGGGCTGAGCGACCATTCCCCCTGGCGAGATGATCCCCTGCTCAGGGAGTCCGCCTCTGTGTTCTCCACTCCCGGAATGTACACTGCCGAGATGCATGGGACATTGCCCTCTGCCCAATCCAGTATCAAAGACACTTCAATGAGGGCCCGCCTGCTGCGAGTCCCTCCCTGGTGATTGATGTAGACGACCGCCGTCCGATTGAACCTGAACCGGTAGTCCCCGTAACTGATGAGTCAAGTGAGCCAGAACCAACCTGATGGCTCTCAGCTCCAGAACATTGTTGGGATTGTGAGCCTCCTGAGGCCCCCACAGCCCCTGAAACTGAAGATCCTTCCAAAATCCCCCCCAACCTGACAGGCTGGCATCCGTGGTGACCATCTCCCAACGAGGGGTCATAAAGGACCTGCCCCTCGTCAGATTGCTCGGTTTCAGCCACCACCGAAAGGAACGCAGCACCCGGGGGGACATCAGAAAGGACTGATCCAATGACAGCGGGGACCCGTCCCAGGCCGCCAAGAGATGGAGCTGGAGCGTCCTTGTGTGAAACAGGGTAAAGGGAACCGCCTAGAACGATGCCACCATCAATCCCACCGGGGATGGATAGGAGACACTGAGTCAATTCCTGAATCAGAAGAACCTTGGCTCGGGGGAGAAACACCCTGGCCTGAGAAGTATCCAGAGACATTCCCAGGAACTCCACCACCCTGGAGGGAGTGAGGCAGGACTTGGGATAGTTGATCATCCAACACTGTCCTGGTATCCAGCTGCGCCTGACTGAGGGAAGACGCCATGATGAGAAGATCGTCCACGATGCGGATACCCCTGGCTCTGAGGATGGGCATCACTCCTGCCAACACCTTGGTAAAAACCCTTGGAGCCGAGGTAAGGCCAAACGGCAGAGCCACAACTGAAAATGTTGATTGCCCATGACAAACCTGAGGAATCTCTGGTGTGCCAGAAATATTGGAATATGCAGGTAAGCATCCTTGATGTCTATGGACGTCATGAAGTCCCCCTGACGAAGTGAGTGGATGGCTGAGCGCTGAGTTTCCATACGGAACTTCCGGGGACGGACGAACCTGTTGAGCAACTTCAGATCTAGAATGGGACGAATGGATCCGTCCTTCTTGGGCACCGTGAACAAATTGGAATAGAAGCCCAGGCCCCGGTCTGAGAGGGGCACTGGGCAGATGACAGCCATGTCCACGAGACTTGCTACTGCCGCCCGAAGCCCCTGGGCGGGTAGAGGATCTGACAGCACCCGAGACCTGAAGAATCTGGGAGGGGGCCGGAACTCGAACTCCAGCTTGTAACCGGAAGACACCACTTCCTGAATCCACCTGTCCGAGACCTCTTGGACCCAGACCCGGTAGAAGAGTTGCAGCCGTCCCCCCACCCGCAAGGGTGAGGGCACCCCCTCATTGCTGAGCCGGCTTGGCAGCGGCTCAAGGCTTGGAGCCCCAACTGTGTCCTGGACGGGCCCGACCCCTGCCCCTAGGCCAGGAATCACCTCTGGACGAAGGGAAAGCAGAACCCCTGCCAACTCTGGCCCCACGAAAGGACTGAGAGAAGGAAGCCGCCCCCCGAAAGGGGCGACGCTGCTTCTTACGCTGAGGTAACTTACCTCCCTTTGCCACCGAATCCAATTTTTCTCCAAAGAGCCGCAACCCCGCAAAGGGAAGGGCCGTGAGCGACTTTTTGGACACAAAATCAGCCGCCCACTGGCGTAACCAAACTGACCGGTGGATAGCCACAAGCAGGGCAGCAGCTCTGCTACACATCACCAATGTGTCGTCCAGGGCGGACAGCACAAAGGACAAAAATAACTCACAGAGTTTAAGGTCGGCAAACTCCTCACTAGCCGGGTCAAGCCCAGAAGAGGTCAACAATCCTCTAACAACCGACCTGGCAGCTACCAATACAAGCGCAGAAGCACAAACCGGCCGCAGGGCCAATCCAACACTGGCAAAACCGTGACAAGCCATCTGGTTAATGCGTTTATCCTCACCATCCTTGAGAGTAGTGCACTCTGGAGAATGGAGGACTGAGGAGCTGGACAACCCCGAAACAGGAGCATCCACCTCGGGGGGAGACGACCAGTGCTTCACTGCATCCGCCGGAAAGGGATATTTCTTGTCCCAACCCGGTGGGACACCCGGAAGCCGAGTCGGCCTCTCCCATTCCTTGAGAATGATACCATCAAAATGCTTTTGATAAGGAAATTCCAAGCGCGGCTTGGTCACTTCAAAGAACTCCCCCTTCAGCAGAGGAGCCACCTCGGGGGGAGAAATAGCCAGGACCTCAAACATATGAGCCAGGACCCTAGAGGTATCCAAGGAAACCCCCTGGCCCCCTGGAGTCATCAGACTCCTCACGCGGGGAACAATCAGACCAATCCAGGGAATCAAAATCCTCCCTATCAAAGGCCTGCGCAGCCGTATACAAATGTTTTCTCTTTGCCGTGGCCTTTTTAGCAACGGCACTGGAAAACTATTTTTCAAGATTGGCCAATCTGGCACACACCTCAGATTGCGACTCCCCGCCAAGGACCACGTCACAAGGGGTACGTGTCAAGCGAGGGTGAGACGGAGAGGAGACTGGCGGAGCAGACGCCTGAGATCCGGACTGCCGCGTAATAGACCTCTGCACACAGGGTACACAAAGAAATACATCATTCCCCAAAAGGGATACCCCACACCCCAAACACAGCCTGGATTGCATTATATATATAATGCTCAGAGGGAATTACGCAGTAATGCAACCCGGGATGCCCCTTTAAGTCCCGAAAGGGATGAATTTTAAGCCAACTAAATTTAACCAGGGACCCTAGGACCGGGAGAATCCCCTTTTAATAGTATCAATGGTCCACCTGGAACACACAAATAAAACACACTCAGACCATGCTGGCAATGTCCAATAAGGAGTTAATGACAGAACATCTGATGGACACAGGCCACTCACCCGACCTTCGCCCCACCTGATTACCGTATGCCAGGCAGGAGGAACAGTGGCGACACGCAGAGAGCAGAAGGGAGGGCGGGCAGGCGGGGTTCGCGCCCGGCCCCGCCCCTCCCCCGTATCTCCCGGCCAGAAGCCGGGACCTGACAACAGCGCCCGCAGCACTGGGGGCGGGCCGTAGGCGTGCGCGCTAGCGCCCGGAAACCCGCCCCCCACCCCGAGGAGGAGAAGCACCTCATGGGCGCCCACAGCCGCCATTTGCCGCACGCCGGAGGCCGGCGCCGCGGCCCGCCAGCGCCAGTATGCACCACACACACAAAGTTAAATCACCAAACACACACACACACACCTAATAAAGAGATGAATCCATAAAGGGACCCGCCCCCCCCCCATCTAAGGGTATCTGGGAGAGGGGGAATCCATCCCAGGGTAGGGCCAAGGGACGGGGCATCCCAAACCGGGATCACCAACCCGGATAGCCGCCTACCCCTTGTTATGGAGTCTCACGGCTCCTAAGCACCTGGGGTGCCAACTACCTTTGCCCGGACCAGCAGCCTAGGCTGGGAGGCAAGTAATTTAAATCAGGGGATCCTGGCAGAAATAGAAGAATAGAAGGCCGGGAGTCATCCCAGCTACCTGCAAGGAGGAGACATCATCTTCTGACTTGCTCGCCTCTGCAGAGATGAAAGACTGGGGAATGAGTGGGAGGTCCCGGGTATTTATGGACCGGGAGGGTCTTACCTTTTTTTATCATCTCTGCAAGATCGCCATCTACAGGTCAGTATACCCAGATGTAATGATTGTCTTGAAGCGGGGTGTGTGACATACTTAGAATAAATATTCTGAACTAAATAGTGTGCTAAAATGCCTCCCCCCAGAACCCTATAACATTTGTGTGCAAGAAATCCACCAGTCCCCTATAACAGGTAGTGTGGCAGATCCCCCCATTCCCCAAAAAATTGCAGAATTCCCCCTGCCATTTAACAGGCACCTTGCAGAATACCCCAAAGCAGATAGTGTGGCATCCATCCTCCAAAATAAGCAGCATGCATAATACCCCCATAACAAGTAGCCTGGCAGATCCCTGCCATCCCCAGAAACAAGCAGCATGCAGCATACCCCCAACCCATCATATAATAGGCAGTGTGGCAGATCCCCCCTCCAAATCCCCACTGAGTCAGTTCGATGAAAAAAAGAAACTTCATACTAGCCGCGGGCAGATTCAGCAAGTGCACAGAGAGGTGCACCAAGGTCATTGATCCATCGATTTCCGGACCACATTTGCCCTATTAAGATGCACAGGCATTTTACCCTAGCTTTTGGGGGAAAATAAATGTGTGTTATAGAGCAAAAAAAAGGTACTTGACTCAAACCTGATTTGTACCATTACTATAAAGCTGTCTCCAAACATGATAAAAACTTGTGCATTTTTAAAATCAAATCACTTTATTTCGCCTAAGACAGATACAAAGATCGCACAAGGAATATTGAGTGGTTACAGGGGTGTAATTCGTGGGAGGGGAAGGAGCGGGATAACATGTTGTATACAATAAGGATTAACACATTCTAATGTAAAAAAAAAAAAAAGGGGGGGGGGGGCACTATATATAAGACAGCAAACCTATCCGCCTTTACTAAAGGTGTGCCGGTCAGTTTAAGGGTAGTTGAGGTGTCATCCTCATTGTTCACTTCGTGGTTAGCAGGGGTTAGCTTCTTGATTTTATTCAGAACGTCCATGGCAATTGGGTAGAAATGGTTCTTAGAGCAGGGGGGTGGCCAGGGTAGTTGCAGCCAGGGAGGATACTGTTGGCAGCAGAGAGGCACCTAACCCCCAATTGTTCGATGAACGCCATGGCAAGGTCCCTCCTCTCCAGACACATGTTAGCACTTAATGCCTCTTACTGTGTTCACTGGTGTGGTTCACTTATGTGCTTCACATTTGCATGGATGGGTTCAACGCGAAGCACAAATTCCTTTGTATGCACATTATAGATGTCAGATACTTGCCACATGCCACAGAGAAGTGAGCAGTGAGGCAAACCTTTTAAGGGGCGAGTGCCAAAACTGTAAACCAAAACTTTTTTTTTTTTAAAGGCCAACCTGATGGCCCAGGCACCACTGCCATAGAGAGTGATCGCTATCTTAGCTTGTGAATAGTAAGGCCACTTATTAACTGAGAAATAATAAGACTCTAAAAGGGATAAGCTACAATCCTATGGCCCCAGAGCAGATTTTGGACAGGGACACCCTCCATGCCCCCATTTTTAGCACCTCCTGGGGAGAGGAGAGAAGGAGTTCATGTCATTTGCTGGGTAGGAGTGTGGCGAGGTTGTGGGTCAGCGGCTGGGTAGAGGGGAGATGAGGTTGTGGGTTTGTGGGCAAGGGGTTGAGTAAGCAGGGGTGAGGTTGTGGGTAAATGGAGCGGAGGGCGGTACCAGCAGGGGCAAGGTATGCAGTCAGAAGTCATGCTGTATATTTTCAGACAGAAGTGACACAAGCCATCATGGGACACCTGTGTCATTTTTCGATGACGTGCGGGGGAGCTAGCCTGTCCGCAAGCCTCTGACTGCACACTCTACCTTTACACCTGCCAGTACTGGCGCCTTACACCTCCCCCCTCGTGATGGCCATAGGTTCCCAGCCATAAGGAGCGGCAGGGCTCCTGACGTGACCACCTGACCATGGGCTCTGGGTGCAACCGCGACCACGGCCCTACATGAAACATTGTAATTGCCCAGCGACGCTGCTCCTGGCAGTGTTTGCCTGGATTGACCTGTGACTGGTGCCGCCGCACATCATGAGCCAGCAACAATGGATGGATGAGTTGTTTTTTTTAACCCATTTGTATGTAATAGAGCAGCCCCTGCATACAGACAGGTAGCAAAGCATGAGGTTCTGCCAACGCAGACACTGCAGCGGTGGGCAGTGTTCAAAGCATTTAAGTGTTGTGAATCCATTACCACAAAAAAGGAAAAAATATATATTTGGCTGGTGTTTAAGATTTATTAGTGACATCTCTATTTATTATTATTATTATTATTATTATTATTATTATTAAGGGAGGGATCACAAGTGGTAAAGCTTGAGTTTGGTGGCATGTGTCCAGTGAAGGTTATAGGAGTTTCTTAATTCAGGTTATATACCCCACAGTGTAAACCCCCTGGTCCCCCCCATATAAATCCCAAAGATTCAACTAAGCTTACCCGCACTCTGCACTAACTGCTCCCTCCGATCTGCGTGGCCCCACCTGCAGATATGCTGCCCATGCATGGGATGTGCAATCTAGAAGTGCATACGCGGAAACCGGGGGGGGGGGGGGTTTGGGGGGGTTAGTGAATAACCCGGCTTAGATCATAGGGTTTCGACAAAACAAGTTTCGGTCCTCTTTAAGCTTGGTAAACACTGCAGGTGAATATCCTATAATGCAGGTGGTGGTGGTAACCGAGTTGCTGATTAATTAAATTGCTGGTTAATTAAAAGGCTGAATTAAAGTTCCCATTTGACTGGAAGGTCACTGTACAGGGCAGCATGGGGGGCATGCGATAAAGGAATGCAAGTTCTGAATAGTGGTGCTGGGAGCCTGCAACCAAATCGCCAATTGCTGCCCCGCGTGATGGCCAGCGATGCTCACATCAGCCTGTGAACCAGCAAGGAAGACAGAAGTAAGTATCGGGCACTGCTGCCGACTCCCTGCACAAGTCATCTCTGGCATCTCTGCCCTCCCCACCCTGTTCAGTGACCCTCCGGTTTTAGTTAACTGGTAGGCCCCTTTATAGACAATTTCTATTAATGAATGACCAGCCTTTCAGTGTTTACAGAGACTATGAGTCTAACTATGTCTCTGACAACAGGTTTTCCATCTAGTTAAAGGGGACTTAAGGTCCTGATCCACAGGAACAATAAACTAACCTGAGCTACCCCCTAACATCCCAGTTTAGGGAGATGCTAAATTTTTTCTGGTGGAGCACCACTCGACGTGGTAAGAGACCAAAGCTTAATGCTGTATTTTGGGCTTCCTTTAGGGAGCTTTCACGGGAGAGGCAGCCCAATTCAGGAAGCCCCAGGGGTGACTTTTTACAAGGTCATTTCTGATTTTAGGACCTTGATTTTATGGTACACAAATGTATCTTTGGAAAGTTTTGGGTAATACATAAAAGCCGTGGTGACCATACCTGGCAATAAGGAGACATCATCGTCCACTTTAACAGCTTCTTCCTTCTCTTTAACGTCAATTTCCTGTGGAGGAGAAGACACATACATGAAAGTGTCCCGTGAGACCTCAACTGCAGCTGTTAGGGAAATATGCGGTTGGGGCAACACCAGATATCAAATTCCTGTCCTGCCTCATGAGGGTAATAACAACAGGAAGGTCAAACCACAGCAGATCATGGGGGCCAGGGCAGGAGAGAAAGCGAGGAGACACATCCACCCATGTCCTCAATAATAAGCCATTCTTTGAAGAGGAATCAGAAGAGAGCAAGGAGGTAAAACTGGGCTTTGGGGGCGGGGTTGGAATATGCAGGGGGAGATTTGGCAATTCTTTTTTTTATAAATTCCGGATGGCTTAAAAGGATTGTCAAGCCCAAAGGAAAAACAACACTACTCATTTTTTAGCCCAGATCAGCTTCACTTGTGTACAACTTACCAAGATTGGAGATTGAGCGTCCAGTTGGTCCAGTGCCGGTTGGCAGCCATGAACGTGTCAGGTTTATACCCCCACTGCACACCCACTCCATATATTGCAATAGAAGGGGCGTGCCGCCATGATCCCGCCTCAATACCAACCCCCCATTGCAACTAATGATGTGGGCGTGCTGCGGGGCACAAACCCAACACGTTCATGGCCACAATAGACCGAAGAGGACCGCTGGGGCGTTCAATCTCTGATCTCAGTAAACTGTACACCAGGGCTGTACAGGATCTAGATAGTGGGAGCAGCGCCTTTTTTTACTTTTGGCTGGACAATCCCTTTAAAGTGTACCAAAACCAGCCCTGGAGTCTGAGACTTCAAGGTCGAATGATTCTCTTTTCCCGGGAACTGGGCTTCCCCACTTTGTGAAAACCCCCGGTTCACAAGCTTACCTTTCCGACGAGCCCATGTCGCATGCACGGCCGGCATCACTTGCATTATTCGGCTGTGCACGGCCAAACCTGCTGCAAAAGAATGGCTGTGCTTTGCCGCGCACAGAGCAAGGATGTGAGTGATGGCGCTTGTGGCTGGGGATTATACAATATATGTGTGGCCGGATGATTAGACGACTGCATGTACTGTTGGGCATGTACGCATGTACTGTTGGGCAGAGAGGCGAGTTTCCTTAGCCAGTAGTGGTGTTTCACACTGTGGGGCACCCCAAACCTGCGGGAAGAACCAAAACCCAGGATAGTGAAAATCACCAGCCAGCTCCACCAGTGCCCCACAGGACTGCTGGCAGTAGATCAAGTCCACCTAAGGATCATTAGTCCATCTACAAACCCCGGACCCAAACTTTCGATTTGGAGCAAAGATGTAAAGCGTAAAAATACAACGACAGGCTTGTAAAAAAATACTTACCTTACCCCCACTGGATATCTAACACATTCCCGTGTTTCCTTACTGACTGCAGCAAACAGTTCTGTCTTAAACCAGACCTTCAGGATCATTTAATGAAAAACCCAAACCCTTAAAAAACTATTCCCCTGCATCTAAAATTAATATATTTTAAGTGTTTTGTCACTTATTATCTCTCCCCCCAATAGGCTTCAACTCTGTTAAAGGCTCTAGAATATGGCCGCCACCATTTTGCCACAGAAACATCACATACTGAGGAGAGGGGTGAAAAGCACAGGGGTCGGGGTTATAGCTGTGCTTTGCACAGACAGAGCAGAGCTGGGGTCAGGAAAAGGACAGAAATCCCAGAATGCAGAGGGGCATAGTCAGAAGACACAGCCTGAAACTCCACCGGCAGCCATCTTGGATGTTAAAAGGCTAAAAAAAACAGAATAGGTGCAGGTAGGGTGATTTTTGATGTGGGCAATCTGTATGTACAGGGTGGGGGAAACATACAAGATAGGCTCTTATTCAGGGTGAAGTTCCAGTTCAAAGCACATTAAGAGCCCGCTAGTAGAACTAACAAACATCAGCTGTCAAAACTGTGCTAGCTCAAATTCCAGAGTGTAAGGTGAGTATATATAAAAATATATAATTTTTTATAATCATCCTCTAAGCATGCATGGCTTGCCATGAAGAAACTATTAGGAATGTTTGCAACACAGATGCCAACGCCGCATAGACGCACAACTAATAACAGTAATCACCACGCGGCCAGGATAATGGCAGTTTACAGGGCAGGTTGTGCCGTCACCTCCTCACAAGCTGCTGAGAAGTTTATTTGTGAACAGTGAAAAGCAATAATTATCATACTGAAAGAAAGAAGAAGAAGCTCCGCCACCAATAAAAGCTAGTACGGGCCTGTTTGCATGAGACTTATACCACAGCTCTGCCGACAGATACACCGCCAGAGCCAAAGGCTGAAGGCCAAAAAATGGGCAGATACCCACAACAAAGAGCTAATCATCCTCGCTGCATTTATATAGAAGCTTACCCAAAAGCCTCTGGACAGGCTCGGAGTGGCCCATCAGATTACCAGGAAATATCCCCCGTTCTGGGTGCAGCTGTTCTATGGCAGGAGATCACAGGTTATCCACTCGCAGACAATACAGTATCCCCCGGGATCGCCCCAAAACTCAACTCTTATATTCGTTCCCAAGGCCCATGCGAGGGCTGCTCAGCTAATCCGTGGCTCACGTTCTATGCAGAATTTTTTGTGCTCAGAGCAGCAAGAAAGGCTGAATGGAGCTTATGCCACTGGCCGCACCCTGCTTCTCCATGTGCCTTGCCCAGCCGGCGTGGGATCATTGAAGAGGTGAATGTACCCAGCGATCCCCATGGATACACAGAGCAGGGCATCGCAATTCAGGATGCCCCATAAAGCACTAGACTCTTAAAGAGAACCAAAACCAACCCTGGATTCTATGAGGCTCCAGGGCAGCCATAAGTGGACCAAAACCCGGGATTTTGACTATCCTGGGCCTTGATCCTTGCCCCTGTGTGGAACACCCCAGGTTGCTGAAAACGTACCTTTGTTCCTGGTCTAATGACGCATGCGCGAGAAGCGCCCGCATCCCTACTATCCCTTTAGCAGGACGCTCCCTGTTAGAGGATAGCGGGGGATGTGGCCGCCAGCGCATACGGATCCACTTGCATTAGACAAGCTCCTGGGCGAAGGAGCTCAAGTGAATCCGAGAGGCCACGCATGCGTCGTAGAACCCGGAAGAGGTGAGTTTGTTCGGGCTACCTAGGGGGGTTCACACAGCGGGGCAAGAATCAAAACCCAGGATAGTAAAAAAAAAAAAAGCCAGGGATGCGGCCAGCAGGTCAGTCAATCGTCAATCTCCAAACTGCTGCTGGTCAGTTTGACTATCCAAGGCTTTGGTCCTTGGCCACAAATCACTCCGCTGTGCAAAACCCCCTAGGTCGCCCAGTAAAACTCATCTCACCCTGGTTCTACAGCACATGAGAGGGCACGCAGCCAATCGGCTAAGGGCTGAATCTAGCTGAAAACAGCCGAGCGCCGGCCATTCACAGATGCCCATCATCTGGCTAAAGGTATAGCATAGTCCAACTGCGGTCCGCGCATGCACTGTTGGTTTGGGGAGTAGGTACATGTTTCTGGGGACTCAGGGGGTTCACACATTGGGGCATCAAAAATCGGGCTGCCCCATGGCCTAGAGACTTATAGATTCCGGGGCTGCCTATGTTGCGTTTTGGTCCACTTTTAGTACCTGTGCCCGATCCACACTGACTCCCTCCCCCCCCCAATGGTGGGTTAAGAGCCTAGGCAGCCTGCATACCACACAAGCTGGTAACATATTTATTAAGGGTGAAGGGTGGGGGGGAGCAGTTTCTCTCAGAGGAGGCAACTGGCCAATAATGGAATCCGGCACAGAGGAATGTGACGATTTCCCAACTCCCGCCACAAACACCCGGAATACACTGAAGGCCATTCAGCAGCAAAAACATCCAACACACACAACTAGGTGATAAAAAATCATAATAAAAGTACTTGAAAGGTAAAGACAGTATAAGAATTCAAAATCTCACTCAATTCAGCCACAATAAAATTCTGCTAATAAAACCCTTAGCAAAATATGTCCATTAGAGAGGTGATCCCAAGGCAGTAAATAAAAGTTCACATGTAATGGAACACTTAAAAGCAAGAGTTGCGCATCAATCTATTGTGCCCACAGCTAGAGGTCTGCCAGGGATGCAGCCTGGGCAGAGATGCAGCAAGGGCACCAGGAAGAACTAGGTAAAGCGGGCGACCGGGGGGGTCACACAGTGGGGCATCCCAATTTGGGATGCCCCTTGAATCTTCTAGCTTTGGGATCCCCCCCTTCTTTCTGGCTCCCTCGTCATTGGACGGCTGCATCCCCTGCATCTTTGGGCTGTGCGCACTCCTGCTCGCTGCCATTCAGATAGGCTGGGGGCAGGAGAGAGCCTACTGCCGGGTATGCAGCCACTTGAGATCCTGATTTCAGTAAACAGAGGCTTTTTCGAACATTTAAAGAGGAACAACACACCCAATTTTCCCATTTTCGGGGTGTTGTTCCTGTTGGGGAAATTTACTATCTTTGATTATGTCTTTTAAAGATACACACAGACACATACACACACACAGACACAGTATAGTTCTGTATACCCCCTGAAAAGGTCACTACTCAAATGACCTTCCCGTTGGCTTTTAATAAGGTAAATGAAAAGGGGAGTTGTACAACATATTTGGCCAAAAACATATACAGGTACTTCATCCAATCACAAGTGAGCTTATGAGCTCATGAGCTCATAGTGCTCTCTCATCTGATAGATGGCAACAGCTGCTCATGGCTATATGATCTTCTTATTTTTACATACAGCTTGGTACATGATACATTCTAAAGGGAGACCTCTATTTCTCAATTTATACAGAATACAGATTTCAGTAGTCAAGCTTTTAAATCAAATTAAATAATTCTTTAACATTCCTAATCCCGTATCCCGATCCAATCACCTTCCAGTTGCTCCCATGGCGCAGACTCGCGTGAGAGTGTGACCCCGCTCAGCCAATCAGCATGCTCGCTTTCACTCGGCTCCACGGATGGCTAAGCAGCTGACAGCCATCAAAGAGTGCATTGCCATCCGCAACCCCTATTAAGCTGCTAGCCCTGGCCGTATTTGGGGGGTTTCACACAGCAGGGCATCCCAAATCGGGATACTGGAGGAGGCAAGGAACAAACATGGGATAGTGCAATTCCCACGTTTTGGTCCACTTTAAGCAGGGTGAATGAAAGATGCAGCTCATCACAGCCTTCATGGGGAGAGCAAAAAGCTGCTAAATTAACTCTTTGCCTGGAATGTCCCTTTAAAACAGAAGTCCAGTCACCAGATGACACCCTCCACACCCCTCCAGCCAGCTCACCTACCCTGGTGCTGAGGGTTCCAAAGAAAAAAAACCCTTACCTGATTCTAGGGCTAATGTCGCTCTCCCGGCGGCCACTGATGAGAGTAACACAAAGCGCCATGACCCGGGTCCAGGGCTTACAGCCAAGATGGCAAGCACCCAGGATTCAGAGAGCCAGGGGAGCAGCGCTGGCCCTTAGGATAAGATGAGTTTTTTTCTTAGTAACCCCCCCCCCCCCCCCGTCATCTCGGTCATCTTGTAACTGGAAGTCTGCTTTAAAGAGGAACAACACACGGGGATGCATCCCCTGCTTAGCTTCTAACTGTAGCCTGCCTCTGCCATCGATTCAGAAAGAGTACGTGCACGACTAGAGGCGAACGAGGATGAATCTGTGGCGCCGTGGGGTACGAGAGAAGGTGAATGAAGGGGGGGGATCGGGGGCCATACAGCAGGGCATCCCAGTTTGGAATGCCCCCACCTGTATTGTCAGCAACCATGGCACTGTTAGGGTCATGAGCGATCAGAAGTCGCACTAGACTTTTTCCCCAAAGAGTAGAAATACTCCCAGAATCTTGTTACGAAGGAGTACGCAAATTGCAGGAATTAAATGAAACAATATAAAGGTATACTTTATATTGTTTCATTTAACTCCTGCAATTTGCGTACTCCTTTGTATAGGCTTATGGTGGGGCAAAGGGACAGGGTATTTTTCCAATTGCAGGTTAGTAAGAGGTAGGGAAGGGGGATTTAGTGCATAATAGGTCTGCTTCAAACACTAGGATTAAACAGGTTTACTTCCCAAACCTGGTTTCAAATTATACTTAATCTCACATGATGTCTAGAATCCGGCTGTGCGAACAGGATTGGGGAGGGGTAAACTCGTGTCTTTAGCTAAATTACCATCACTTTTCATCGTTGTGCCCAGAAGGGGCCCCCATGTGGGCAATGCATGAGTATCTCTTCTAATATTTACACAGCCATCACTTCTTTCTTGTAGACATGAGTTTCGGCTATTGGGCCTCATCAGCAGGCTACAAGTATACTTTCGACTTATTGCTTTTAGGTTTGAAGAACTATCACCGAGATTTTCACTCTCCTGGTGACGCTTCCTTTCTTAATTTTGGATGCACCGCTGTGTGAAGTCCCCCTCCCCCATCGCTTTAAAAACTCACCTTCACTGCACATACCCAGGACTTTCTTTAAAGTGCACCAAAACCTAGGATTTTGACAATCCTGGGTTTTGGTCCCTTCCCCCGGGGCACCCACATATGGGACTGTGTGAAACCCCCAGATCAACGCACCCAACTCACCTCTTTTTGGTCCTATGGTGCATGTGCGCCCGCTCGTCCAATCAGCGCGCTCGGAGCCGCTGACGTCACATTGTGTAAGGCTTCGTCTAAGGCCAGCGGCTCCGAGCGCACTGGCGGCCGCATCCCCACTACCCTATAACAGGGAGCGTGCCCGCGCCAGCCATTCACAGATGCCTGGCGCTGGCACGCGCCATGCGAGAGCGATAGCGGGGATGTGGCCACGGCTCGCGCATGCGCCATTGGACCAGGAAACAAGGTAAGTGTATGAGGCGACCTGGGGGGTTCACACAACGGGGCATCCCGATTTTGGACACCCCTGGGGTAGGGAATTGATCATGGTGGGTTTTGGTCCACTTTAAAGTTTCATGGATGATGTAGGAGTTAAAGCAGACCAAAACGCATCACAACTACCTCTAAAACACTCTAAGGTCAGTAAAAAGTCCCCCCTAGGGGCATCCTCAGCAGTATCAATCCACCGAGGTTCACCCATTTCTTACCTCAAACTGCGCCCGTTTCTTATGTCACTGTGCAAGTGTGAGCCTCCGGCTGCAACAGCTGTGTGCACCCGTGCTAGGTATAACCGATTGGCTGGCTGCAGAAGTACACAGCCAAAGGAAGGAGCCAGTGAGGGGTACGTGGCAAGCCATAAAAAGCATGCAGGATTGGGGGGGGGGGGGGGGGGTTTGAAAACACTGGGTTTTGCTTTGCCTTAAAGCAAAACTAAATTGGCGTTTAAGGCACCTGGAAGATGCATGTCTGCATAGGAAGTGTCAATAAAACAAAGAAATGTACGAACAGCCAAACTCTCTGTTTCACTCACTTGAGTGTGCGAACCTTACAGAAATCAATATTGCATAGGAAGTGATGCGGTTTTAGTCCTGACTCACTCTATTGATAACTAAAATAAAATGGAGGCGTTAAAGTGGACCAAAACCCAATTTATACAAAATTATAGTTGGCATACTGATTGCCCATGTGTTCCCCCACCCAACACATAAATCCCACTAGGACCTGGTTTTCCAACCCCCTACTTGCTTCCCCCGTGAAACTGGGCCCAGGGATGACCTGCTAGTGTTTAAGTGGTACAGAATTCTTTTGGTGGGTGGAAACCCAGAAGAGGACATGTGACTGCTGGCGGAGCCTGGTGTAAGCCAGGGGAGTAAGGAGAAGGTGAGAAAATTAGGGCTGGCAACGGTACATGCATGGAGGGACGTCCGGATTTCCGAAGCACCTCCGCACATACTGTAGACAGGATCACTTTAATAGAAATTACAGTGATCCGTGACACAGTTATAGCCCTTCACCTTGTTGGGGACATAGTTCAGACATTCTTACTGCTCTGCTTTGGCTTTTGGAATGAAAGAATATCAGTAAAGCGAAACAGTCCTTTCTCTTCTAAGAAGACGCTACTAACAGCTTCGGTCCCATGGCTGGGGACATGAAAAAAAGTTACAGCTTCGAGGTGCACCCGATCAGGGTCTATAAACTTTTTTCACAAAGCACCACTTTCGATTGTCTAATTGTATCAAGAAACACCCAATAAAGACTGTCCCAAAAGGGTGAAGGTCCACTTATACTACTTATATATACTGCATGCACTCCCCCTGGGCCTGGTACAAGGTTTTCTGCGAGTAGTGCTGCCATCCCAAGATGCAACACACCAGTGGCCCTATAACTTGACCACCTGGTGCATGATATTGGAGAGGCACCGGCCAGAAATGATGGAGGAAGAGCTTGTACCGCTAGGTTAGGCCAAGTTATTAGATTAGGTGCTTAGGAAGAATGGCACTGAACAGGATGTAGGTCCCTTACTAACAGTTCCTCCCTCCAACAACATTCAGTTATTATCCCACCCCTATCAGCAATGGAATACTGCAATGCCAATCTGGCATCTTACTGGCTCTGTGAGCACCCAGGAGGTCGAGATTTTGATACACTTTAAAGAGGACCAACCTTTTTTCACAAACCCAGGCTTTGGTGCCTACCCCACTCACTGTGCGAAACTCAATATACATACCTTAGCGGCTTTGCTCCAATTAGCATCCCTCCTTTGCCATGTGTGGTGCCTCCACGCACAGACCTAAAAAGATGCAAGAGATTCTGCGATGTATGAATATTGGGTTACTGCCAGGGCTTCACACAGCTTGGCATTCCAAA
This sequence comes from Gastrophryne carolinensis, assembly GCA_027917425.1. Classification (NCBI taxonomy): domain Eukaryota; kingdom Metazoa; phylum Chordata; class Amphibia; order Anura; family Microhylidae; genus Gastrophryne; species Gastrophryne carolinensis. Next base: position 611,726,853 of record CM051234.1, read on the forward strand.
TTTCCCCAGGGGTGGGTATTCAAAGTGATCCTTTATCTAGATAGGATGTTTATGTCATCACCTTCTATCCTTAGTCCAGTGCCCCAAAACAGCCTGTGTTTCCTTTTGCCCAACATGAACCTGATGCTGTGTGCTGTTGGTTGGCCATATTGCTCCCTGGTGCTTTCCAGCGATGATTCATCACAGCACAGCTCAGCATTGGGGCTTAGCCTTATCAGTTATAATAACTGCATTAAATCTGAAAACACTTCAAGCTCAACTGTCATTATGTGTCAGTTTACCTTGGAACTCAATAAATTAGCATATGGCCACCATTCAACATCAAACATCAAACGGCTTCCAGTTAGTGTTTATGAGTATTGCACAAAGGCTTTAGTAAAAAAAAAAAAAAAGAAATACGTGTCGTTTTATGGCACTGGGATGGAGATAGAACGTGACGACATAAAATCTGGCTATAGGTCCACTTTAACCAGGCCTAATGTCTTATAGAGGCTAGGTCTAGTTTTGGCCCACCCAAAATAGGAACAAAACCCAGGATTTTCACTATCCCAGGTTTTTTTTCCTCTCCTGGGACGCCTTGTTTTGTTATGCTCTGCTGTGTGAAATCCCAAAGTGCATCCACAGGTTCTACACCATTAGGAATTTTATACCATGCATATGAATGAACAGCATAGAATCATGCAGTTATTGAAGTCAATGGCGTACACCTCCAGTTGCGTGCCCCACCCCCCAATTTAGACATAACTGCCGCAGGAATTCACAGCAGATGGAGTGATGCTCCCAGCAGAGCAGTGGGATCGAAATTGGGAGGGGAGGAGACACGTTACTAAAGAGATAGGTGTCTCTGGCTTTTCATCCACTTTGAAACTTCAGGAGTTCCTCTTTAATGCGGACCAAAACCCACATTTTTAAAGTGGATCAAAACCCAGGATTTTGACTATACTGGGGGTGCCCCGCTGTGTGAAACCCCCCAGATCGCTCACCTCTTCCCGGTCCTATGGCGCATGCATGGCCACTCGTCCAATCAGAGCACTCGGAGCCACTGACATAACGCCATTGTCTAAGGCTAGCGGCTCTGAGCGCGCTGGCGGCCACATCCCCAAATTCCCTCTGACAGGGAGCGTGCTCACGCCAGCCATTCACACATGGCTGCCATGGGCACGTGCCCTACTAGAGGGATAGCGGGGATGCGCCCGTGGCTCATGCATGCACCGTTGGACCGGGAAGCAAGGTAAGTGAACAGGGCAACCTCTGGGATTTCACACAGCGGGGCATACCCGATTTTACATGCCCCCGGAGGGAGGGAATAGATAGACACAGGAATCGTAGATTCCTGGGCCGATCACGCAGGGTTTTGGTCCACTTTAACTAACATCCCCTGAATGGCTCCCCCCATGAAGAGTAACTTTTGGCAATTTTAAGTGTTCCTGCTTCACTCTAATCCCAGATAATTTTAGCTGCAAAGCCCCGCCTCCTCCATTCATTGCCACTGTTGTGTGTGGCAATGATGTAATTGCCACACCTATGA